>OX104127.1:38287544-38902988 GCA_944470555.2 Heterobilharzia americana | reverse complement strand
TATGTTTAACAAATATCGTCCTAGGAAAAGACTGGGATGCCAACATAGAAGTGAGTGTTCCTGCTGATGTAGTAAGCCCTGACTTCAGTAAGCCTTTCGATAAGCTCTGCTACCTGGATTTTGAAGGGAAGATGAAAAGCTTTGATACTGATGCTGAGGCTAGATACTAGTCCTCAAGAATTTCTCTGTGAAAGGAGGTATATATTAAGGGTAAGTGGGGTGTTTTCCTCTTAAGATGAATTTGAAGGGTCCAGTGCTTCAAGCCATCAACTTAAACCTGCCTTCCATCCTTCACTTTATAAATGTGTTGCTCAAGTGAACTAAATCTTTCATCTTGATGTAATGTAGACTTTGATAAACTTTAGAGAAGTACACACAGTGATGCTGATAGGCTGCTAGCCCAGGAGAACCTAAATACTTTAGTAGATTATCTCACAAGATGATCCATTGAAATTAAATCCAGCGTCAAGGATGTAGTAGTGCAAACCGAACACAACATTCTGCATGAAGACTTGAACAACGAAGTTCAAAGTAACAGAATAAAAGAAACTAGTCGTCAAAATCAGCTGTCAACTTGAAATATCAGCTTATTTCATAGTTGAAGCTGTCAAAAGGGTCATGAATATTCAGTTCCTTTCAGAGCCTTGATGAGAACGTGGATTATGTACCTAAAATATGTGAGATGTCATTTGAAGTATGGGGTTTAGGCAGCCCTCCAATGACTTATTAGAGCAGACTCAAAGCGTAAAACATAAGATGTTTGAAGCGTTTTTCAAACTCTTCCACCAAGTAAGACTGGATGGAATAGAACCTTTCCAAATGTCTTACAGTAGGATAAGGGATAACCTCATTTCAATGCATGTCTCATGAATAACGATTTATACGTTAACTTATTTATTCATTGTTCTTCTCAAGAACTGTCATCAAAAAAACATACGATAAAACTTAAGTAGGCTCATGTTTACAGCTGAATTCGGACTCACTCGATGCTGGAATCAAACGCCACAACAGTAGGCCATTTAGGGAACAACCTATGCTCATCAGGGTTTGGTTGTTTGTTTACATTGGTTACTTCCAAGTGTGAACAAGCAAGAAACACAGGTTCAGGGTTTAAGATTGACTCCAAATGTTTCACATCAAAATGCAGTGTACTACAGGGATTCATCATTCAGCCAAGTTGTTGAATTGCAAACATGATCGGTAGAATCTTACCAGTAGTCAACAAACAGGGCTTGACAGCTGCATTGGTTACCATTAAGCGACCAATTTACTCAACTCAGTTTTTGAAAGGATGGCTCTTTGACTGAAGAAGTTGATATTTAAATTGGGGTTCTATGCTTCAAATACCATTGCTCCTTTTTCTATTTGACCAAATGGGTGGTACCATACCCCTTTAATTATCAATTGTGACTCATTGTGTAGTACTTAGCGTCTTTACCAGACAAATAGGTTGATTATGCCTACTGTTTTAGTAAACCATGCAGAAGAAGCTGAAGTAAAGGCAACAGAGATATTTTCCAGCATTATAATGAGGTTTGTACATATGTTTTGAGTTGGGTAAGAGAATGTATATGTGCGCTTTAATGTATTTCGAAACTTAAAATTTTACATGTTTTCGACTTTCTAAATTTGAACTCCACAGAATGAAACTTGTAACCAGCTAAAAGTACTGAAGCTGCTACTTCGGTGAATCACTACCGATACTACTTCAATAGTGGGAAGTTTAAAACTGCGTGATATATTTCATTATCCCAATAACTTTATAATAAATTTAACCATATTCACTCACGTCAATGAAAGACAGTATCACTATGCAAATACCTGATGCTGTAAAAATTAGCCCTGTGAGGATAGATAAACGCTGACCAATTGTGGACCATGATTTTCTCTCGAATTTCTTCCTCATCATGAAGCACCAAAACCACTGACTGATAATTGCTGAAGTGAAAAGTAAGCAGACTGAAAGAATAATGACTTTAGCATTGTCAAAACTAGCTTAGCTGATGAAGAACTTCTATCAAGGAGCGACGTTTCACATCACTAACCATTTAAACAAACGTCATTTCTTCGCAAACTTGAATGGGGAGATATTTATTCACGGTCTTTTAGCATACCAGTTTTTCAAGGTAATCCTTGTATCTAAAGTAAGTAGATCTCATACAGTGACGTTTTCTTGGAATCTTCTGAAAACCAGATAATATAATATGGATGTTTTCTCCATACTAATAATTACCAAATTGATTTGAATGCGATGAATGTAGCTGTTAGAATCAAGCTTTCATGTTTTCATCATACTATGAAGTCTCGAGAAAGTAACACTGGTGACAACAAATAAATATAACGTCCGAACGACTTTGAAGGCCACTCTAACAACTGCCAAAATAGCCTATCTGGTTGCCATATTTTAGCTGAGAGGACAACGTTTCATAGTATAGAGAGACGTGATTGGTTGTTTTATCAGTTGCTAGGGTAGCCGTTAAAATCAGACTGACTTTAAGAGTGATTTTTAAGGCCACCCTAGCAACTGATGGAACAACCAATCAAATTTCCTTATTTTATGAAAAGAATTGTTTTCACAGACAAAATAACGCTACGTTATTGCTTATTTTTGCAGTTGTAGAGTGACGTCTAAAGCCTAACGTCTTTAAAGGCCATCTTAACATCGATCATCGTAACCAACCTGGCTCCTTCATTCCGGCTAGAGAGGTAGCTGTTCATAAAATACGGATGTCTAATTGATCGCTTCATTTGTTGCTAGGGTGGCCTTTAAAGTCACTCCAATTTATCTGAAAAAGTACTTTTCCATAAAATAAAGAAATGAGTAGTTGACTATCACATCAGTTGCTAAGGTTGCCTTTATAGTCACACATCATTCTAGACGTTTCAAAAAGTTACATGACCTAGGGAACTTAGGTTAACTTATGTGTTATGCTATGTTGTTTGTGAACTTGTTTGACCTTCAAAAAGCGTTCACAACCAAAAGTTAACTGAAGCATTTCGAAAGTAATAGGTTGATATTTTGTTGAAAAGTCTTCTTTAAAAGTCATTTTTTAGTGTAAATTGTTGAATGTGGTACGAACAATCATTCAGTAATGACTAGCCCATGAAATCAAAAAATGAAAGCAAGATCACATATGACTCTAATTTAGAGTGAATTTAAAGACTCATCTAGTGACAGGTGAAATGACCAATCAGGCTTCCGTATTTCGCCTAGAAAAAGTACCTTTCCATAAAATGGAGAGATGTAATCGGCAGTCTCACCAGTTAATAGTTTAGCTTTTAATTATTATTATTTCTCCCTGGGTTTCCTAGTGGGACATAGGACTTCAGTAGCACATAGCCATTTCACTCTCTTCTCTACAGTCTCTCCAACCTCGCTTCACGACTGCCCACTAGCTTTCATTTCCTCCTCGGATGATCTGCTCCATGCCACCCTCGCCTCAAACGCCAAAATCATCGTCTCCCCTTTGGATTCCACTCGACGATCTGGTCTGGCCTGGCATGTGATGTCCCCAGTCTCCCTTCTGGGGATATGCCCAATCCATCTCTACTTTCTCCTGCATATTGGTTGGACGATGAGTTGTTGGTTGATTCGTCGACAGCCAGAGTGACTTGTTGCTCATTCTTTTTATCCTGGTCATCTGATCTTCAGTATCGAGACAGCGTAGGTGGCAGCTGTTGATGAGTGACTGTAGTTTGTTGGAAATGTTCTTCTTCGTGACACGCCAAGTCTCTTAACAATCAAATAGGAGTACTGACTTTACTGAATTTGTGTTGGAAATTCGGATGTTGTTCACGCTTTATGCTGAGTGTGGTGGAGTGCAGTGCTGTAGATCTGCATACCGTTTTCAGGTTAACGAAGGTCCGTCTTGCTTTTCCGATGCTGGCTGGCTTTGACATTGTCATCTGTGCTTGTGCCGCCTGTAGTTGAAGCGATGGTGCCTAGGTAGGTGGGTAGATAGGTAGGTAATGAGACTACTTTGTTTAGATTTCTCCCGTCTATGGTGATTGGTGCTTGTTGTTGTTGTTGTTGTTGGTGGTGGTGGTGGTGGTGGTTGTGATGGTGGTTGGGTATCTTCATCACCTCTGTCTTCTCTAGGTTCACCTGAAGGAAGTCCTACCTTTTTTCTTCGCTGCCTCACCTCTTCTGTCAACTTGTTAGTTGTTGTCTGTGGATCTTCGAGTTTGTGCGACAAGACGTTAGACATAAATCATCATGGTTGGCGAGTTCCAAATCTTCTCCTGGGGTCTTTTCATCGGTCCAGCCGGTGTATGCCCCTCATCTCGCTCGTCACAGTTTGTTCCATAAAACAGTCGACCACAATCAGGAGGATGATCGTTGATAGAAGGTGGCAGCGTTGTCTTACTCCTGTCTTCACCTCGAATGCATTACTGAGCTTCCCACTGGTAATCACTTGGCATGTAGTATCATGTTGCACATAGCTGCTGTTGAATGATGTTTATAAATGTTTGTGGCACTAATACCGTAGTGTTGAAGCAGCTGCTTGGCAAATTACTTCTCGGTGGACGCTGTCAAAGGCCTCTTCAAATCTGATGAAGTCTGTGTAAGGTAGAGAGTTGACCGGGATTATATGTTCTGTTCTATGGTCGCGTGTAGTGTAGCGTTACAATTTGATTCCCACATGATTTGTTCTTTCTGAGGACAGCCAGCCAGCCAGCCAGCCACCCTGTTCCGGTCGTAATTTAGAATCCAGCGCATCTTTTAGTCTGTCCAGGATAACACAGCTTATCATTTTGCCTGATTTGGAAGGACAGCAGCATGATTCCACGCAAGTTCTTGTTCTTCTTCTGGAGTTTGACTAGGTAGCCCTTCTTCTAGTCAACAGGCTGTCACCTTCCCTTTCTTCCTTCCTTTCTCCCTTCCAAACCTTCTGAAGTAGTGGTGTGAGCATATCCGCTGTTGTCTCTGAGTCTGTTTTCAGTGATTTTGGAGGAATTCCATCTGGTTGTGTTGCTTTCCCGGATTTCAACAACTTTATGGCATCCACGACTTCACTTCTGCTTTTGTCGGAGGGCTTGTGTTCACTGGTAATTCTGTGGCTGGATTGCAGGTGGTAATTGTGGATGAGTTGCAGACGGTGATCGATCCAAGAATATTTTGAAGTGGTCAACCATCGTTTCCTTTGTTTCTCTTCTTTGGTAATTAATTAGGTTTTCTTCACCATCTGTCATTGGTTTCATCGGAGTTGATCTCTTCTCTGCCAGATATTAACCTGTTTATTTTTGATATAGTGTTGTCAGGTCTCTCCTACCTGCAGCCTGTTCTGCTTCACTTGCCAGTGTGTCGTATAAGTGTCGTTTATCTTTGTGCGCACTGCTCTTCACTTCTTTGTCCAATGTAGTGTTATCTAGGTTTTGTTCAGTTCCTCTTTTCGTTGTTCATCCCTGCACTGCTCTGCAATGCACTGGTTCATCTTCTGTTTCACCGTCTTCCTCTCCGTACACAATCAGCTTCCATGTCTTCGTCGAGATCCATTCCTTGTCTTATTTCTTCTTGTTTTTTCCTAACACGGTTATGCAGGTTTTTTTCCAAATCTCTTTCTAAGAATTCCGGTGTTCTTTCACGTAGGTTTTTTCAGGGATATTGCTCAATATCTCCCATTTTAGTCTGATGGCTTTTGAAGTGATCCCAAGTTTAACTACGATGACCAACTCTTTAAAATACGGTGACTTTAAAGGCCACCTTCGAAATTGCCGTAATAACCAATCAGGTTTCTTAATTCCTGCTGGAATGCTGGTTTTTCATAAAATGTAGAAGCCTCATTGGTTATCTCATCAGTTACTAGGATGGCCTTGAAGGTCAATCTCAATTTTTATTTCGAGGTTTGTGGGAATTTTACTGAAATAAAGTTGGCATTCATCATGGACTGACACCAGCTGGAGAACCACCGGATATCTACTTCGTCCTAGTATGGTACTCCTCAGCAGCACGCACCAATGATCTCACTGGGATTCGAACACACTACCTTAAATTTTAAGGTGAATACGTTACCATTGAATCACTAAGTAGGGATGCGGAGGTTCACATATCCCTATTTCCGTCATTTCGCGATGCAATGCATCCTTAATCGAATTCTACCCATCACTTCGATCCCAACATTTAGGAATCTTAATCCCATGGTTATGTGATATTCTTATCGGTACCTGGAGAAATACACATTAAATTTCAGGATATAACTGACTTACTTAGCATTCCATATAAAATCATTGAACTCATAAACATGTATTTTTCTGGTGGATATATGCCGAAATTACTGAAAAAAGAGTATAATTTATTATTACGACAAAATTTCGTTTGGCACCGCAAATAATGAATAAGGTTACTTTTATGATGAATTATTCTAAACTATCTGATACTTAAATAAATTTATTCTGAATATTATCAGCAATGTATGTCAAACAAGCAGACTGCATCTTCCTAGATGATTAGATCTAAGAAGATGTTGAGCATCCCCAAAATTGAAACCGGTAAATGTTTATTTCATTGTGAGAAGTAACACATAGAAGCCAAACCTCTTCATGTTGCATGAATGTTTGTGAAGGACATTCAATAACCTAGAGAGTTATTGACTTGTGGATACTGATAATCTTATTTGCTTTTTCATCATAGGTTGACTTTTGTAATTTTTGCTATCACTTGACCTATGCTATTGATGTACTGTTGGGTTATTGATGTGTTTGACTGATTTATAGTTGATTGATTCCTCCTCAGTAGTCTACGTATCATTTGACTGGCATTTGATTGGAGTTCTGTGCTACCAAGACCTCTTTAGGAGTTTTGAGCATGCTTGTTGTACTATTTTTACGTTGCCGGAATTGAAGTTTTGTTTATTTATCTACATTTATAAGTATCGATAATAGCATAGCATTTAGTTTGACTCCTAGGCTATACTCATTATTTTCTATGGGTTATTTGACAACAGTACTTTCCAAGCTAGTGATGCTGATTGTCTTTGCAATGGTTTTTTCAGATTATATATTTCTTATCTCCTTTAAGTAATAAGCCTGGTCGCATAAGACGTTCATCAGCTATCTGACTGGTCTTTTTGAAACGTTGATGTCAAATAGGTGAAATAATAGGTAAGCAGTTTTTGAGATATACTAGATAGGTAGTGAACTGATTCATTTCATAGATTAAGTAATTGTTTTGATGGGAAATGGTAGCTTGTTCTCAAATACTTGAGACATCACGGTAGTAGTTCACTTATGCTTTGTCTCTGCAGTTTTCAACTCTCATGATCAAAGGATATTTAAGCGAAAACAAGAAGTGATAACCGGATAAACAATATCCTCAGTCGAAGCAGATATATTCATGGATAGTTGGGAGAGTATTGCTCTATCATATTTAAAGCTTCTTCACAATCAAAAACTCACTGGAAGATAAGATCAAATTTACTTTTATATCCGAAGATGAACACTGGAATTGGGTATGTTAGACTGTGAGTGAAATCGAAAATAGGACAGTAGTTTAGGCACAACTTTAAAATGGCACCAAATGCTAATAGATATCTAAACTTTAGATCATCTCAGACGACATCTATAAAGGTAAGTAGCTCAGTTTGATGTTCAGGTGACAGCTGGAATTGCGACCATAAAATCAAAAATTTAAGCTAAGAAATGAAACACAACAGAAATCACTATTTATTGATAAACTCTTAGTTCCTAGTTGTTTTGTTGGATCGAATTGTTCAACCTCCATCAGCACATGAACTCCTAAGCAGATGCCTCCATCTAGCTATAGTGTTAAACATGTCAATTTGGTTGGCTGTGACTAGCAGAGGAATCCACGATATGCGTTTCATCCTATTTGGGACTCGCCAGATGTATCTGCACCCTAATGAGTGTTATTTCCACTGAGACTTGAACCTCGTACCCGTCGCTTGAAACGAAAAGGCATTATCCACTGTACCACAGAGGAACGACAGCCACTTCTTGCACAATGAGTAGTAGTGATTACTATTTATTGATATGCTTGTAATTCTCCGTTGTTTTATTAGATCGAATTGTTCACGCGTCCTGGATTCCTCTGCTAGCCACAACCAAACAAATTAACACAATACAAACTCTACTTTTTAATACCACTTCCAAATTTATTCAGGACTTCAGAATGACAAGTGAAGAGAAAAACCCGAAGTGACCAAAACTGCAACTGTAGCCTGATAAAAAAAGAAATTCAGGGCTTTGTTGGAGTGGTCACATGATGAAGCGACATCAAAATACCTACACAAGATTCTCAAAAAAGGCAGGATGAGTGTGAAATTCAAACTTACATATTCACTCCGAGATGAACTTTATAATCTTAAGGACTGGAATTTTAATCCCATACTGGGACGAAACAGCTGTCAAGTGCTCCCAGGTTTCCTTTGTTCTTTCAACTGATGTCAGATTACGATGAATAACAACTTGAAATATTTCCGAATCCCCACAGCTCCCTCAAAATTCAGTTGAACTGGTGCTCATTGGTGACTAGCTCCAAGAAGTATTCCCGAAGTTCCAATGAGAAGTCGTGACCCATGGAGGCAAAGCCTGATGGTCGTAAGAACAGTTACTCAACGATGACATTGGGTGGTGGTCGCGCTGTATCGTGAGCTAACAGAAGTTGGAAATATGGACCATTGGATTCCGACCCAGTGGCTCAATGGTAACGCGCTGGTCGCGGAACCTGAAGGTCGCGGGTTCGGTCCCTGGCGAGGTCGCGGGTGCACACTGTTGGGGAGACCCATACTAAGATGAAACAGCTGTCCAGTGCTCCCAGGTTTCCTTTGTTCCTCCAACTGATGTCAGCCTACGATAAATAACAACTGGAGATATTTCCAAATCCTCACAACCCCCTCAAAATAACTTTATCTACAAATACTTTGCAGTGACTGTGACGTCTAGTAAAATAGTCAAACTAATCAGTCGGGGTCAGTCATGTTGACAGAAGTTGGGGAGCTAGTCAAGTCTTAATAGATAGACCACACTGAAATGAGTAATTCAGGGGAAAATTTAGCCATGGTTAAGCATAAAATAATACAATCAAACAACTGGGTGAAACAAAAACAATCTTAAGAAAGTGAGGGCGAGTCTGATCAGTGAAACATTGTCCATCAATTCAACACATAATACTTGTTAAAGGAACTATCTATGATCGATTCGAAGTACCTTAAACATCCTAATAACAATGAAATGAAAGAATGAAAAGTCATAGAACTGCAAGAAACCAGGTTATAAATACCTAAAAGTTGGCTCCTTTTTCATGTACATGCATTTCTGAGAAATGTGATATCATTATCTCTAGTTCTAATGATTATTCATCATAAAAGCATGAAACTTTAATATGAAATATAAAACGTATTTGACAGTACCGACAGTGGAATGTAGATATGGCTAACCAAAAGCATAATATTTTAAAAGTGTTCAATGAAGCCATTATATATATATATATATATATATATATATATATATATATATATTTGCATCGATTACCTCACATACGGAACAACTGGTTGCACATGATCATATGAAACGGCAACAAGATACCTAGAAAAAAAGAGAACAAAACTTCTAGACAAAGTCGTTTTCGTTTTTAAAAGATTATCATGGAGATGTCAATCTGTCTAACAAAGGAGTCACACTTTATGAACAATAATGAATTTCATCCTACTTCATATAGTGTGTATTTCAGTGATTCCCTAACTATCTGGTCATTTTAAATATACACTATATATATATATATATATATATATATATATATATATATATATATATATATATATATATATGTTCAGACGATAGAGCTAGAAATTTCAGAAGTCAGTGTAAGCATTCGATAAATCCAGTTCAACAAAATAGTCGAATCTATCAAATTCCATATAATGACTGTGAGATCGAGAACATAAGTCATACTGGCCGGTCGAGGTCAGTTAGATTAAGAGAACATAAGAATTAAGCTAAATACAAATTGACAGACTTCAATAAGATTAGTTATCTAGAAGAAAGCTTCGTGATTGCAATGTATGCATTACTACACAACCATACAATATGGTGGGATGAAACCACCGTACGTAAAGCCAATATAACTAAGTGGAGAGAGAGGGATTGATTGATTACTGAATCTTTGTTCATCGAATCAACACCCCCAGGAATGATGCAACATGTATGCAGGAGATATGGAAAATCTCACTACCAATAAAAACAAAGAATATGTGGTCTCAAGTCTATGAAAATCTGATGTCGAAAATAGTGTGGTTACATAGATATGATTATGAGCAATAATTTAAGCTCGAAGAGTCATCCAGTAATTAATACTGTCTCACTGTGTGTTCTATATCAAATAAATAAATCGAATATGTGTATACATACGTTGTTGAAGTGAATAATACTGGAGGCATCTGACAAATAGGTGAGGTCAGCTGACTTTCCCGAGGTGATGCAATTGTTATGAATCTATTGTAATAAATATTTCACCAACTTAAGTAAACCAAGAGTATTGTATGATTACCTTCACTAGAAAGATGATACGAAATCGTTTAGCTTAACAAGTGTTCATGCTAATTTACTCATTTCTGCAGTACGTTTCACAGTTAAATAAGATTAGAACAGTGAAGTGAGGGAGATATAATTGGTTCCGATCTATATAAACATTTTAAGTTAGGATTCCTTGATTTAAATGGTTAAATTAGAGCAATATTGAAATGAAAATAATAATGTATAATTAAGGAACTTTAAAATCAGCAGCACCAGAATGTGACAGGAAAGGAGAGGTTCTCCACGTACATCTAAAAATGCATTCAGATAAAACTCTAATATGTGTAAATGAGCAGATGTTGTATGCTTCATCACACAAGTATTTTAAATTTTTCCAGCTCTTTCTTTCTTATTTTGGAGATTTTACATAACATGTGACTGTCAGTTAACAAAATTCTTTTTCAGTGATTCATGGCGCAAAGTGTAATGTTACTTTGTGGTATAGAATCTAAAAGTCATCCATCTTTAAGGATTATTCATTCCTATTAGTATTACGGAAGCATTTTGATGACGATTATGCATGTTGACTAGATAAAATAAGAAAGACATTTATAATGGTTATATAAACGGTGAAATCATACGTTTTTCTTTCAGTGAGATCAGCTTTGATTTAAATCAATATCCTTCAGTCTTGTTTTCATGTGTTAGCGTTTTGCAGAATGCGATTATTGCATGTTAGTAGTCAAGGGATTTTTCAAAGTGCGGTAAGTTGTAACAGATTTTACTTAGAACATTTATGAATGACTGACTTGATTGCGGCTAGCGGTGGCATCCAGGAGGTGCGTTTCGTTCTGTTTGCTACTTGTCGACTGTATGTAACTGCATCCCAGTGAGTGTTGTTCCCACTGAGACTCGGACCTCGTACCTATCACATCAAAAGCTCAAGCGTTACACACTAGTGCACTGAGGCAATACACTCACTTCTTGTACAACGGGTATAAATTGCTATTATTTATTGTCATTTGTATTTCTCAGTTGTTATGCTGGAGTGAATTGGTCGACCTCTGTTGGTATGTGGGTTCTTATGCGGGCACCTCCATATTGCCTAAGGGAATGGCTACGAGGTTCGAGACCCAGTGGCAACAACATCACTACATCCTGAATAGGATGTAACCCGCATCCTGCCTTCCACTGATGGCCATCATGTAAACTACAGTACGATGAATATCCGGGCAGTATCTAGTCATTTACATATAAGCCCATATGCTAGTAGAGGTCAATCAATTAGATCCAGTCGAACAACGGTGAACTAACAGTGTTAACAAATAATAATGATCACGAAATTGGGAATACAGGCAATATCGAAGGATCCTTGCAGGAACCCATATATTAATGGAGACCGATGAGTTCAGTCCAACCAACGAAGCGATAATACAAACAACATCATATAAACTGTATCCGTTGTTCAAGAAATGGCTTTGATGACTTAGTGGCCTAGTGGATAACGCTCAGACGTTTGAGGCGACCGGTTCTGATTTCGAATCCTAGTGTGAGCAATATTGCTCATTGGGAGGCAGATATATCCAGGTGACGAGTCCAGGGTAGGACGAAAGGTGCGTCCTGGATTCCACTGCTAACCACTTCTCATCACAAATATCAAAATTACGAAGAAAAACATGAAACTTCAGATAATATTTCTTCTTTTCCTCAGGATATACTTTTACATCATTGAAAGACCATTTATTCAATTTATTTATTCCATCATCTTCTCATTTCACAAATGTTCACTGTGTTTAAGCAGATGTTTCTGAAAATATGTAGCTTTGTATAAATGATTTGATACATCGATTCGATAAATATTTGTCAGGTGTGTTTACGACAATAAAAATCAAGACTACTAGTAACATTTCAAAGTTATAAGTGAAAAGAAACGCCTTAATTAATGAACAGTTGATTCTCAAGAAATATTTCACTTACATTACAGGTAACCAGAACAATGCATGAACTACAGCGAACAGAGGTATTCGGGAAGGATAAAATGTAAACCACGTCATTCTAAGACATAAGTTTGACACACATATAGATCGTTTTGTTCAAACCTTAAAAAAATCATAAAAAAATAGGTGAAAATACTCAGCAAATAATCAATGTCGACAATGAAACTTATCCACTGAAGCGATCATATAACAATCCAATCAGTCATTGAGTTTTAGACTATAGAATTGAGATATTTACGGTACTTAAAACAATTTTCGTAAATTTCCCCTACTCTAATTCAGTTAGATTTGGATTTGGATAAGAATTTATGACCAGACAGCCAGTGTGACTACGATCAAGCGGTAGTAACACGTCATGAATTCATTTGGCAGTCTCCAAAACCCTTGGTGATTGAAGTGAAATAGAAATCTGGTAAACAGTCGGACCTTGTAGCTCAGTTGGTAGAGCATCTAGCCGGAAACCCGGTAGTCGCTGGTTCAAACCCGACCGCTATCCAAAGGTCTATTTTACCTTCATTTATCATCCAGCATAAATCTAGAATGTTCATAGTCAACTATTTTCACAGTATATTACTCTGTGCTATCAATTTTATGTAATTATCTAACGGAAACTTCAACCAAATGTTTGCAAATGACAAAATTTCACCTGTATCTCATTGTGGTAGAAATGTAAAGATTTTGGTAATTTGGTTCTAACTTCGAAATAACCGCACTAAACTCAATCATTTCACAGTTAAACATTATATCTATCACTGGGGATCAGAATCGTAAGTCTTAGACTCGCTTCAATTATTCTATCGTAATTTAGGCCCCATGATTTTTGCGTACCATTCGTTTCGACGTATTGTCTTTATTTACTTTCAGTAACTGGTGCACAGTAGTAGTAACCAGAATGTTCATGAAACTTGACAAAGTAAAGATGTCAGGACAAATGTATATCACGACAATAATAGTCCATCCTGGTAGCTTTTCAACTATTGTTCCTATAAGGTTATACAACATTTAACATGGACTCAAAAGAATCACAAGTTTACTTCATCACAACGAATGGAGACCTATGAGAGATCTTAGTAACACTGAAGCCAGGGAACTTCAGACGTATGCTTTCAGTGCTTTCACATTTCCAGGATTTTCTGTTTTCGATAAAATGGAGTACAAATAGCTTTTTAAGCTTTGGCATGGCAAAGGTGAGCAACTGTTAAATGTATAACGTTGTACTGAGAAAAAGGAGTTTGTTCTGAATTAGAATTTCACTATTAAACACCATATGATAATGCTATCTCAACCGTCTTCAAACTCAAACACAATCAGGGTGGGCTGATTACACATCACCACTATTATCTAAGCTCATTAACAGGTTCAACATTATTGGTTCTTAGTCTGTTCATGATGTCTGAAAGGTTTCTCATATTTGCTTGAAGAGATCAAAGTGAGTATTTTAAGGCACGGATTCTACTGTTTCATGTCAAAATATTATATCACAAAAAATTCTACAGTGTAGAAAAGTGAAATTTCTAATTTATTGAAAAAATAACTTTAGAGCTTATACATGATGGTTGTTTTAAGGAAATTTCGGAAGAATCATAGGCCTGGGAGTTGTATTTGTTTTTATTAGTCATTAACATGTTTCTGCTACCTTTTAGGGGAAGGGTATATCTCGTCAGCCATTCAAAGAATCATAAGGTAGTACCGTAGCTAGCAACGTTACGAATGAAATGTTTGGCAGTAACTGAAATCTCAAAATACTGGACTACATGCATTACTTAGTCACGATTGAATAGTGAATGTAATTTCACGTGAAAACCGAAACTTATGGATTGACTTTGCTTCTGCTGGAATACCAATTCCACCTAAATTGCCCATAAGCAACAAACCTCATTTTAGAGATTTTCGCGGTTACGTTTTGCTTGATGAAAACACTGTACAATTCATCAATAGATTTTCATCAACACTGAAGACTAAACAGCATAAAGTCCGTTCTGAAGCTTATTCAACCAACATTGATCTGTAATGTTCAGATTCATTGAGGACATAAAACAAACAGCTACATTTTGCAATTTTATGAATATAGTTGTTCACTCCTATTGCCTTAATGTTTTGCTTATAAAATCATTTTGGCAAGAAAAATTGACCTGTTGGTTATAAATTACATATGTGTTTGTCTCTTTAGGCTGGAAAGCTAAAAGGGATATAGCTTTTACACTGACTCTGAGAATTTGTTTTCATTTAATCAAAAACTAAAAGGTAGTGGTTCTCTAATCATTTTCAACTGGAAAATTACATATGGACAATTAAATATGCAGTATAAATTGAGTGAAAAATAACATTGTGGCCATCTCGTAATCTTGCAGTGTTACTTATAATTACGTTCATTTTGATACATTTTCCTGATGCCCGTCAACAGCCACGAGACCTGGGTTAAACAGGGATTTCTGATGGTAGATTTTCACCTTCTTAAGATGCTTGTTGTACACTGTTGACTGATTTTCAGTAAAAATCATTCCGTAAATATCATCTCAGTTGAAAAAAGAATATTTGCAGAAGAATCAAAGCTAGCTATTAGTAACACATTATTTTGTGCACACTCAAGTTCCAGTTTTACTGAGTATTACTGACTGAACCAACAGGTCATCAGAGGTAAACTTAGAGGATGGAGTAAGTGTGGGGTGTGAAGGTATGGAGATTAGCAAAAGCATACGCTATTTTCAAGGACTTCATTTCTACATGTAATTGAAGATGTAGGGTCAGATAAGATGAACACCTGCAATATTTTGATATGATGCACCTTCAAGATATACCATTTCCTTTACTCATAACTGTTAAGCACCAAATTAAGATATGAAGATGTTCTCACACTCCAGGTTTTCCATTCTGTTTCTGCAATTCAACCCATTTAGTGGACCAATGTTACACATACATGTTATCAAATAAAAAAAGCAAATATTCAAGGCAAGATTGACACCTTTGGGCAATCCCAAGCTGTTGAATGCCTTTCCCTGTCAATTTCACTTATCATAGTAAAGTTGATTAACACTGCACAATGACACAGTCATAACCATTGACTGTTACAAGGTTGAATAGTTTTCCCATTTACAGTAGTCCAATGTTAATGGAATCCACCTAGATGTTAATGTTTATTGTCGTTAATATGTCAGACTGTGAGACACCTTAATCCTTAATATATAACTTACTCTTGTTATTGAGACAATAATTATTCACCGAATTGAAAGTTAGTGATAAAATACTATTAAGGTGAAACATAGTTAACCCACCTCGTTACTGTTCACTAGTTTCAATGACGAACATATTGTAATTTTTCGATGAAAACACTTTATTTATTCTAATGTTACGTTCAATTTGATCATATGTTCATTTCAAACTGACAAATAATACTGAGACAGATTTTAGGCAGTCATATGTTCTCTGATAGCCAAACAAAGTGTAGTATTTAAATAAAACGTATTAACCGGATGTATATCTATTGATTACAAATGTAAGCTAGCGAAAACAAATAGATCTTCTTATGTACGAATAAATGAAGGAACCACCCTCTTGTTCTTCACAATATTTGCATTTGACCATTTAGTACCACTGAGAAACATGAAAGGAGAACTCTGTATGTATGTCGAATATGACTACTTATGTATCTAGGATATTTAAATGCTGGAGTGATATACAACGTCGTTGACATGTTCACCATTAGTTTCCGTAAGTCACTTCATGAACGTGTAAATCATATATTCATCGTATGTTGTTTATTGACAGTTGTAGCTTCCTGTTGCTATATTTAGTCGAATCAATCGGTCTCTATTGGGAGATGAGTTTCTGTGTAAATGCCTCGATACTGCCTGGATATTCATTATATAGTAGTCCACTCGGTGGTTGGTAGTGGATCTCCGTTCTCAATTTTCATCTTATTTAGAACTGGTTAGCTGGATATACCTGTATCCCAGTGAGTAATACTGTCCCCACTGAGACTCGAACCCACTATAGCCATGAAAATATACAAGTATCAATAAACAACAACTAATGGTCGTTCCACAAGTGATGGCCCACGAGGATAACGGTTTGGTATATGAAGCGGTGAGTACGAGGTTTGAGTAACAGTGAGAACCATTGGAGGCACATGCAACTGACAAGTCCAAAATAGGACGAAATGCACGTCCTGAATTCCACTATCAGCCACCAAGTAGGCTATTAAATTCATCATATTTTAGATACTAACCAGAACAATATTTTCAATGTAAACTATGGGATTAACAAGAAGTATATGGTTGTAATTCTGTGTGTGTTAAAAGCCACCACCAAGGAAATCATTCCAATCTAGTTAATGCCAACTAGTTAGATGTTATTTGTCCAGTAAACTACTAGTTTTCGATGAAGTTTATATGAATACATATCAGGATTTATGAGTTTTGTATTCACTTGGAATCAATTTATTCGCCATTATCATAAGTTTATCGAAGTATTTTTCTAGTGACAGAATTTGTTGCTTATAGTCACTTCAAAGTTTTCGAACAAGGTTTTGGTTCATTTTCAACAGTCTCACGGTTTTTCATTCTTTCTTTCATTGGTAGTAAAGTTTTCCAAATGTCCAAAACTGGTGTTGAGTTATTTCTTTGACATGTGTCAGGTATAGATTCTATAAACAAAACTATCAGTCTCTTTGTCTACTTACCCAAGTTATTTGACAACTTGGCATGTATCACTCTATCCGATCTTATTACTCTACCTTCTGTGACAGTAAGCATGACTGTCACTTGTTTCTTTTCTATACTTCTCATTTTTATTGGGTTCTGTCATTCTTTATGTGAACAGATTTCTATTTTGTACTACTCTAATTGACCCTGGTCGGCTAGTTTGACCAATGTATTTGATCTCTTAGTCATTACATAGAATTCGATTAACCAAATTTTGTTTGATGGGTTCGAAAGGATTCCCCAGCCGAAAAAGTTCCTTCCTTAGCAAGTATATAGTTTTAAGTGCCACTTCAAACACGGCCATCCTAAAGGGCAAATATAAGGTTTCTGATGTCCCTTCGTTATATGGAAAAGTAGTGGAGGTTTAAAATAACTTTCACAGTGTTCGATTACTAACACTGCTTTGACCTGTAACCGTATGATTCAACGTATTATTCTTGATACTCTGTATGTGTTTCTAGATAGACTCACTTTGGTAGTTGTCGAGGGATAAGACATTTTTGAATGTTTTCTTTGTTCACATAAGTTTTCTATCTTACTGATCAGCCTTCATGTGCTGTTACTTCAAGATTTCATCAAGACTGCCCTCAGTAATATTGAATAAAAGGAGCTGGTGTATCGATTAGAGTGTAAAGACATCTTGGAAACAGCAGTATCGAAACCTAAGTCTCGCCTTTGTTCTACTTTGTCACTTCCTAGGTGAAATATGGATTGGATGGGATCAACTAATGAGTTTACAAGTTGCAGAAGTGTGTCGACATCGAAATATCTCCACTCTACTTTAGGATTAGGGTTATTTGTCTCTAGGGTAGTGAACTTCCAACTGCTCACAAATATATCTGCTACAATCGGGGATATTAGTGATCGTATGGCTACTCCTTCCGTCTGAAACTTGAGAACAGCAAAAGTCAGTCCTAATCGCACCCTTAGAATACTTTCTTCCACTGAGACATTAGTAGTATCATACATCCTACCGAAACCATTAGTTTTAGATACGAAAATGAACTACTTAGGCTAGATGGAAGATAGCTCTATTCGGCGTATTAGTGGTTCGTAGCTGTGGATGTGATGTGGTTTAATTTTCTACTTTACACAATAGAACAGAACGAAGCAGTGAACTGAAACATAGTGCTTTAAAACTTAACAAAACTGTGTGAAAGCTAACAGAACAGATAAATGAAAGTTAAGGAAGTCGAAAACCAAGAAAACTGAAATGTCGAATATACTAAAGAACGATAGATATGAATTAATGAAATCCATTTACAGTCGTTTCACTATGGATCTCGACCTGACTGTTTTTGGACTGCTTGGTTTTTTCCTCAGTGTATCCCAATTTAAAATAGACACTTTTTCTACTGAACAACTGGTAACCAAATACTAGCCGAAATAAGTATAGTGCAAAGCAGTGATATCATGTAAGTGTTTATTGCGTGAACTAGTCATATGTACTATAATAATCACTTGTCTGTTTGAGAACGATTCCAGATTTCGTAATGCTAGTATTTAAGTGAAGGCTGTGTATTTGACTATTGCGCCCCAATAAATTATACAGTGTTAAATATCATCTCAAAGGATTCCTTTGTGATTTCAAAGAAGACCCCATCCATGATAATGGATTTAAAATATCAAGACGAAATGACAGAGATACTGAAGAGTCGATTGTATACACTACTGAATAAGACCTTCATTCCCACCCAACTATGGACTGTTTTCTCTAAGCAACAAGTGATTTAAGGGTGTGTAAAGATAAACTACCACCTTTTGCAACCTCCATATATGTTAACCAATCCGTCTGCTCTTGTGGAGCTAGTTACAAAGCTCGTTCTTTCCCAGTGAATCTTTGAAGACTATCCTGAATGGCTGTCTAAAGGAGAGTTTAAAGCTATAAACAACTACATTCTTGAGAATCTGGTTAACTGTGGTCAGTTCGCTTCACCAGAATCTTTTTCAAAGTTATTTATTCTTCAGATGAACACAGCAGACGCCTTCACAGTTCATCAGCCCAAGCCTGATCTCTGCACTCAAGAGGACGTGAAATCTGTAATTTTACCTTGGTAATAATCTCTCTAAGATATTCTACTTATTTAATTATCATTATGAATTAGTGATATTAGTGACATGCTTCGAGATGATTAAATCCGAAGTTCTAATGAGAAACTATGACCTATAGGGTCAAACAGTCGAAAATCAAGCAGATAACAAGTAAAGACCTTCAGTACTAGTCATACTATATCACGAATTGACAGAAGTGGGAAACTGTGGACCACTAGATTCCAACACGTTGATTAGACGGTCCCGAGTTCGACTTTCAGCCAGGTCACGGGTGCCCGCTGACAAGGAGTCCTATCGCAGGGCTAAATGGTTCTCTAGTGCTCCCAGATTTCTAATGGTTCTCTAACTGACGTCAGTCCAGGATGGGTGCTACCTTAAACATAAATTCCCCATTAACCTTAATGTACATCAATATTTATTTTTTTCATTTTATTCATCAGCACTATTATTTTCACCCTGTTTCCTTCCTTACATCGTAGTTGTGCATTTCGGTAGGACTGTCCCACTTTTCGGTCCTATCTTATTATTTCACTTATTATTTTGTGATCACTTGAATTGACCTTTCAGCCACTAGATTATAATGTTACAAACAAATCTTGATGACGTCGTTGATCGCACCGAAATGATCGGTCTATATTAGAATATGGGCTCTTGTGCAGATTCCTCGATATTACCTGCGTTTTAATTATAGTAATGATGGATAGTGTCTAGCAGTGGAATTCAGAGTGCGCATTTCGTTCTATTTAGGACTCTTCAGCTATAATTAAAACATAGGTAATATCCAGGCATCCTTACAGGAGCGCATATGTCAGTAGAGACCGATCAATTCGGTCCAATCAACAACAGTACTGAGACTGTATCTGTCGCACAAGAAGTGGCTATCGTGTCTCAGTGGTCTAGTAGATGATGCTCTGGCGTTCGAAGTCATCGGTTCCAGGTTCGAATCGCAGTTGGGACAACATCACTCACTGCCAGGTAGATACATCCAGCTGATGAGTTTTAAATAAGACGAAATGCTCATCTTGGATTCCACTGCTAGCCACTATCCATCATTACTATAATTCTTGATGACTTTGTGTTGACTCATTAGGCAGTCATGGACGCTCAATTTTTCTGTAACTAAAAGTACGAATGAAAATGATTCATTGAAATTTCTCCATTATATGGCCTTTTGTTCAATACTGTTTGTCAATGATACCTAAAGGTATGATTACCATGTTCCCTAGTTTTCTCAGTTCCAAAGAAATTTGTTATTTTAATCGATTTTATTACAAGTTAAACATCTGAATGATGTTATTACATGTCATTACACTTGAAAGTCTAATTTATACTAATTATTATTTCATACAATTTCAGTGATTGTATTCAACATTTCCCTTGCATTATTTTTTCGATTGACCTTTTAGTGCAAATTAGTGAGATTTTAGATGCTGTTTACTAATTGATTTCTACAGTCTAATAAGAGAGATTGACATGAATAGTTTTAGACCGTTGTATTTTACAAACACTTGATTTGTTTTGTCTATTGTTTAAAGAATGATCATTTAGAAGCTATAGGAATAATGCATATTGTTTTTCGAAAGTAAATCAGTGAATATCAATCAGTATAAAGTTTATTTATTGAGTCATTCCACTGAACTAAATTGTTGTTAGTCGATCTATACTTTTAAATAATAACAGAACTTTAGAGAAAAACACTTATAAACAGGTGGGGAATGTTTGTAGCTCAGATGGATGGTCTCGGCTATATTGTGTTCTCTGAGATAAATTATTTACTCGTCAAGCTTCCATCGTCTTTCTTGACGACATCATCAGCACTAACTTTAGTATGAACTGAGTTGTCAACATCTCTTCGTGAGTGATTCAGTAGCTTGCCCTGACGAAGTGGTCTGTGATTGGTTGTTGTGTCATTGACTGTACGAAGTCAGTGTTGAAGATGTCGCTTCATGAGGAGACAATTCAGCTCAGAGAACACAGTACAACCAAGACACATAAACTATTTCTTACCCTATAGCTATTCATTAAAAACCACGTTTCCACTAGATTTCGAAATACTGAACAGTAACAGCTGAGCGGAAATATATATTGAAGTATTTTGAGGTTAGTGGGGATTTTATTTTCGAAGTTGTATTCATCTCCGACTGACATCAGTTGGAGAACTACTGAATACCCCATGAGCACTGGACAGCCATTCAGTCCTGCGATGAGACTCTCTATCAGTGCCCACCCATGACCCGGTTGGAAGTCGAACTCGGGACTTTCAGGTTTCACAGCGAACACGTTAACCGTCTAACCAGTATGTTGGAATCTAGTGGTCCACAGTTTCCCACTTCTGTCAATTCGTGATATAGTATGACTAGTACTGAAGGTCTTTACTTGTTATCTGCTTGATTTTCGACTGTTTGACCCTATAGGTCATAGTTTCTCATTAGAACTTCGGATTTAATCATCTCGAAGCATGTCACTAATGAGGACTTTACGGTAATGAAGTTTGAGGTTAATGGGGATTTTGTGTTCAAGGTAGTTCGGTCGTTAGCCAGATTGTGTGTGCGTGTCGTTGAGGATTTTCATACTTGAACGAAACGACTGTCCAATGTTCCCAGGTTCTCAGTGGTGCTCCAATGGATATTCTTTCTTGGTGAGTAGAATTAAAGAAGAAAAATTGTGTAACTGTGTTTCATATGCTACAATCGGGTTTAATAAATACAGTTTAACTAATGACATGACCTATTCGAGTAGTGTTTTTTTATATCTTCAGGATCAGAGTTTGGTTCTATACGATGAATTTGGTATTAAAATCACAAGCTGTATGCCATTTATTTACTATTATTACAATTTATATTCCAGCAATTTGCATCAGAATATGTTTTCGTTACATCATCGATGTTTTTTTGAATAGATTCTAATAACTAACAGCGATTTGCATATTTTCTAAAGCATATGTCACCACAAAGTAAGTCATATAGATATCTGGAACAAACAGTTTTAATGCTAATACTCAGGAGTTGAAGAAATGTATCGCTACTCATGAGTAATTATGTGACGGCTTATTACAGTTGAGATCTTAACACAATCATTATTTTAATATATCGGGGGTGGAGGTGGGGTGGAAGGGAGCTTAGATACAGTAATATTAAAGTCCAGCATCGGTTGCACTGAAAATACTTAAGAACTAGTGGCAGATGGATAAGGAGTCTCTGACATATGGTTGTAAGTGGAATCTCTATTAGATAACTAATTTAAAATGAAACTGTCTTTGGATTCTACACGATATGATATTTATACTTATTACTGATGCCTAGAAAAGCTCAAATTGCAGGATTTATTTAATGTTTCATCAGAAGTTAAGTTGTTTATATCGAAGGCATTGCAAAACAGACTTACAAGCGGTAATAAAACAAGAAATATCTTTCCTTGATCTAGATCGCTTGCTTATTTCAAGTGATGAGAACCATTTGACAATGGTAGAAATCCAAAATGTTAGAGAATATTTTTTGCATAGGAGGATGATTTTAGTGTTATTCTTTGTGAGCCAGATGCTTTAGTCTTGAAGCCTTCATTATCAACTTTGATAACATCAGTGCAAACTTCTGAAAATAGTTGTCTGTGTCACAGATATTTCCAAGAATGTTTGTGTTCTGTTTTTTTATCAGAACTCCTAAAGTCATAAAACTTGAATAAAAGATAGGTAAACCAGTTAAATATTATTACTAAATATGAGCGAAAACTTACCAGATCTGGATTTCTAATTTCAAGATGTTAAACATGATGAAATTATATGAATTATATGAACTACTTGTAAGTAGCTAAACTCTTTTAACAAAAACTAAGTATTTCTTTCCATTCATATTGTAGGAAAGATTAACTGTAGAACGTGAAATTCCTTATTTCCTTCACAACTATTTCGCTTCTACTATAAATAAGTATTCCTTTTAACCATGTAATGAACCAAAACGCCTTTGTTATGATATGGAAGAGAATATCCTTTGTCTCATGAGTTTTTGATTCATTATTTGGTATTTTACGTTCGACTTGAAATGTTGTGTTCCCCTTGATATTGAGCCAATCTTACCAGCGGCCCAGAGATACAGTGGTTCATATGATCATAGTTTAAAGATTAATTTACAGTTTTGTTGTTACAAATCCAAGAGCACCAGATAACTACTCTCACATGTAATTGAATTGCTGGAAAATTATATTCGATATCTACTCAATGATAATGGGTCATTAGGAGATTTTTCAATATTTTACGTAGTCCTTATTGTCAGATTGAAATGCAAGGATTATAGAAATTTAGCATGTTTATGTTTCTGGAGTAAGTGAAGCTATGACTGAAAGTGGGCTTTACCCTAAGATGTGCGCAGCATGATGGCTGCTGGATATAGTCTTATTTGTACTGGGTGATGACTGAAGGTGAGATGAAAATTTGGAACGCGGCCGGATTTTCATCTCGCCTTCAATCATCGAACAGTACAAATACTAATCTGCCAAACTACGGCTATCTTAAATAGTCAAATCATTGTCTTATTTAGCAGACCAATCATTTAGGTAAGCTTAATTTGTCACGACATTATGATGTACAAACCAGATTACCAACTCAAGATAGTAGCAGTCATCGCTTTTGAATCTTGATGTCTATAAGCTAGGTACAAAGAAACAAAGACTATGCAAATCCTAATGAAAAGACTATCGCCTGTATAAGGTCTTATTACCTTTTTCCAAATCACAGAAAATAGGACATTTTCTTGTTACCAAATTCTTAATTTATAAATACAAGTGAATAATCTAAATGCCATAACTTTGTTAAATGGTTAGCAATACCAGAAGTAACGTTGATGCATAATAATAATTTTTCCTTTGGGTTCATGTGAAACATAGGGCTTCAATAGCACACCTCCACTGCACTCTCTTCTCTGCAGTCTTTTCAGCCTGGCACCACGACTGCCCACAAGCTTTCATTTCTTCCTCACTCGATATCCTCCATGTCACACTAGGACACTCAACCCGTCGTTCCCCATTTGGGTTCCACTAGAAGGCCTGGCCTGGCACGTGATGTCCCCAGTCAGACTTCTTAGTGTATGCTCAGTCTAATCCATATCCACTTTCTTCTGCATATTTTTTAGGTGATAGGTTCTTGGTTGGTTGCCAGAGTTCCTTGTTGCTTATTCTTTGTGGCCATCCGATCTTCAAGGTCAGTATAAAGCCAACGTAGGCAGCAGTTGTTGACGAATGTCTGTAGTTTGTTGGAAATGCCTTTCTTGACACGCCAGGTTTCTGAACCATAAAGAAGCACTGACTTGACATTGGTGTTGAAAATCTGGATCTTGTTCTTTGTAATGAGTGTAATATATCTCCAAGGTGATTTCAGATTAATGAAGGCCTGTCTTGCTGTCTTTTCTATTCTGGTTTTGACATTGTCATTTGTGCCATGTGTAGTTGAGACGATGCTGCCTAGGTAGGTGAAAAAGACAACTTACTTTAAGTTTCTCCCATTAACCTCGATTGGTGTATGTTGTTGATACTGTTGTTGGTTGGGTATCTTCATCACCTCCATCTTCTCTACGTTCACTTAAAGGGAAGTCCTGTCTTCACTACCCTGCCTCTTCTGTCAACTTGATGGTTTTTGCCTGTAGATCTTCGAGTTTTTGCGGCAAGACATTAGACATAACACATCATCGGCGAAATCCAAATCTTCTTTTGGGGTCTTTTCATCGGTCAAATAGCGTATACCACTCTTCTCGCTCCTCACAGTTTGCTGCATGGTTCGGTCCACCACAAAACAAACAGGAAGATCATTGGTGATAGTAGGCGGCTACCTTGTCTTACGCCTGTCTTCACTTCAAAGGCATTAGTGAGCTGAGCTTTCCATTGCGGATCACTTGGCATGTGGAGTTGTCATACAGTTGTTGAATGAGGTTGAAAAGGATTTATGGCACTAAAACTGTAGTGCTGAAGCAGCACCTCCCAAATTACTTCTCGGTCGACGCTGTCGAAAACTTTTTCAGAGTCGATGAAGTTGAGGTAGAGAGTTGACTGCCATTCTATACTCTGTTCAATGATGATGAGTAACGTTACAGTTTGATGTACCCATCACAATTTAGTTGCGTAAAGTCAAATAGTTTGAGTATATGCTCCACACATTTCATAGTATATCTTTCCAAGCATTTTTACCACCTAGAGAATTCATATCGTGAAACGAACTTCAAAAAATCATACTGTCAGCAAAAGCAGTTTGTTTTACGCATAACTACTATTCACTTGGATACGTCAATCTTAGCTCATAATATTGATTTCCAAAGGTAACAAATCGATATTTAAAAAGTATACGTGATTATTTGTCCAGTGCCAGTTCTGAATGAAATGCCTCTAGTTAACGTTTTAAAAGTTTGCCTTTTACACTTGAAAATCATAGGATTCATCTCTACAAATAGTGTTATTCCCGCTCCAATAGTTTAATTACAAAGTGATGGATTTATATCGAATAATTATGATTTCCACTAGCTTCTTATTGCTTTAATACACCTATGAAAGCCACCTTCGATTACTGATCTACTTTCACATTTTCAGTTACTAACAAAACAAGTCTCTTTAACTGGACAATTTCTGAAGAAGTGACTGATTTCAGAGTATTTCTTATTATGAGTCGAACTATTATGGAGTTCCAATTTAAAATGGGTACAATGAGAAGGCCGACTGAAGACATCACTCGTCAGGCCAGTTGCTCGAGTGGAACCCCAATGGGAAGCAACGAGTTGGGCGTCCGAGGTGAGGGTGATATGGAGGAGATGATGTGAGGAGGAAATGAGAGCTAGTGGGCTGTCGTGGAGCCAGGTTCAAAAGATTTCAGAGAACAGAGCGCATTGGAGACGTTCCATTAGAAACCCAAGGAACAAATAATAATAATAATTTAAAATGGGACAGTTATTCAGTGACCCGTAGTTTCCAGCAGTTATTTAACTGGTTTGACTCCTGTTAGTTGGTTGAAAGTAATCGACGAAAGGCCCTGGAATTATGTTTCGTGCTAGTTGGCATACGTCAGCAAGGTGTATCTGCAATCCTTCGGGAACTGGTGTCCTTTCTGAGACTAGAGCTCGCGTCATCCACTATTGCATTCAGCGACGTTACCAATGAGCTATTCGAACTACAACTAACCATTCGTAGGACTGGATTACATATATTTGTTGCTCACTGGAGAACAACCAATCTGATGCTGTCCAGTCCTGAGTCCTGACTGAATTGTTTTGATCATTTTGCAATGTGGCCACCAAGATAAGAAGCTTATCATAGTGGTGCACTTTGATAGATGTTAGTTGGTCGGTGCAATCGTCTCAGTGATGGTGTCGTGCACTACAACACTGCGCGTCGCGGATTCGAGTCTTAGAGGGGACATTGGTTACCATGAGTCTGCCAATACGACTTGTTGATGAGTTTCAACTAGCATTAAACCAAGGTATAAGTTTAAATGAACCTCGCCTGGTTAACTAGTTTACTAGTTACTAGCCGGTCCTAAGCCCGGGTAAAGAGGGAAGGTTGGGCATAGGGCTAGCAACCCTACCCCGTAAAACAAATCTAACCGCTAAAGAAACTTCAAAGCACAAACAAAATATAAAAAATGAAAACAAACTTATTCCCCGCTGGAATCGGAGAGGCGAAATGACGCCAGTTGGTGAAAGCCTTCGGGAAGCCAATTGGCCGATGTGTCTTCTCTCGATGAAAGCGAAAGTAAACGTGGGGACATGGAATGTCCGCACGATGTTTGAACCCAGTAAGGCAGCCCAGATTGCAAAGGAGATGAGAAGGTATAACATCGAAGTGCTTGGGATTTGCGAAAGCAGATGGAATGGGAGTGGACTCTCCAAACTGTCAACTGGAGAATCAATAATCTACTCCGGTCACCCAGACGCCAACCACGAGCACACTGAGGGAGTGGCTATCATGATGTCCTCAAGAGCATCGAAGGCTCTCATGCAGTGGGAACCAATCTCCTCCAGGATCATGACAGCAAGATTCAACTCAAAAGGAAGAAAGGTCACAATCATACAATGTTATGCACCTACAAATAATGCAGAGCAAGAGAAAAAGGAGGAATTCTACAGACAACTTCAATCAACACTGGACAAGACGTCAGTTGGCGATATCAAAATTCTAATGGGCGACATGAATGCCAAACTGGGAGGGGACAACACGGGAAGAGAACTAACCATGGGTCGAGAGGCGCTAGGTGAAATGAATGAGAATGGAGAATTGTTTGCAGAATTCTGTGCATTCAACGATTTGGTGATTGGAGGCAGTGTGTTCAGGCACAAGGATATCCACAAAGCGACATGGATTTCACCAGATGGACACACTAAAAATCAAATCGACTTTATCTCAATCTCAAGAAAATGGAGACGCAGTCTACTTAACACAAGGTCAAGAAGAGGAGCAGATGTAGGTTCAGACCACTATCTAGTGCAAGGAACCTTCCAAATCAAGTTAAAAGCCTTCAAGGAAGCTGGTGATAGACCTCAATTCAAGTACAACACTCGGAAACTGAAGGATGAAACTACAAAGGAGATCTTCAAAGCAGCCATCAAGACAAAATGGGAGACGTCGAGGGACATCCCTGAAGAAACCTGTGTAGAAGAACACTGGAAGTCTTTGAAAGCTATGTGGAAAGAAACCTGCACAACAGTATTAGGAAGGAAGAAGAAAGAAGACAAGGAATGGATCTCGACGGATACCTGGAAGCTGATAGAGGAGAGGAGGATGGTGAAGCAGAAGATAAACCAGTGCAAGGATGCTCAACGACAAGAGGAACTGAGCACAATGTATAAAACACTGGATAAAGAAGTGAAGAAGAGTGCACGCAAAGACAAACGACACTTCTACGACACACTGGCAAGTGAAGCAGAACAGGCTGCAGGTAAGAGAGACCTGACGACATTGTATCAAATAACCAGGTTGCTATCAGGGAAGAGACCAACACAGATGAAACCAATAAAAGATGAAGAAGGAAATTTAATTACAAAAGAAGAGAAACAGAGGAAACGATGGGCCGACCACTTCAAGAAGCTCTTGAATCGACCACCACCTGCACTTCGTCCAGAAATACCACCTGCAGCCGCTGAATTACAAGTGAACATAAATCCCCCAACGAAAATGGAAGTCCTGAACGCCATAAAGCTACTGAAATGCGGGAAAGCAGCAGGACCAGATGGAATACCGCCAGAAGCACTGAGAACAGATGCAGAGACAACAGCGGACATGCTCACACCACTATTGCAGAAGGTGTGGAAGGAAGAGAAGGTACCTGACGATTGGAAGAAGGGTTACCTTGTCAAACTGCCGAAGAAGGGAGACCTCAGTGCTTGCAAGAACTGGCGCGGAATCACTCTCCTATCCACCCCAAGTAAAATATTAAGCCGCATCATCCTGGAGAGGCTTAAAGACGCACTGGATTCAAAACTGCGACCGGAACAGGCAGGCTTCAGGAAGTACAAATCATGTGCTGACCAAATTGCAACGCTTCGTATCATCATAGAACAGAGCGTAGAATGGCAATCAGCTCTATACCTCAACTTCATCGACTTTGAGAAGGCCTTTGACAGCGTCGACCGAGAAGTAATTTGGAAACTGCTTCAATACTACGGAGTACCGCAAACCTTTATCCGCCTCATTCAACAACTATATGAAGATGCCACATGCCAAGTAATCCACAATGGGAAGCTCAGTGATGCCTTTGAAGTGAAGACAGGAGTGAAACAAGGTTGCCTACTATCCCCCATGATATTCCTTATTGTGGTGGACTGGATCATGCAGCAAACAGTAGGCAGCGAGAAGAGGGGGATACACTGGACGACGGAAAAGAACCTAGAAGACTTGGATTTCGCCGATGACTTATGCCTAATGTCACATAAACTTGAAGATCTGCAGGCAAAAACTAACAAGTTGACAGAAGAGGCAGCTAAGACGGGACTTCAGGTGAATATAGAGAAGACAGAAGTGATGAAGATACCGCACCACCACCATCAACAACAACAACAAACTCCAATCACCGTCAACGGGAGAAACTTGAAGGAAGTAACCTCCTTCACTTATCTAGGAAGCACTGTTTCAACTACAGGCGGGACGGACGAGGACGTCAAAGTCAGAATCGGAAAAGCAAGACAGGCGTTCATTAGCCTGAAACCAGTGTGGAGATCTTCTGCACTCAGCATGCGGAACAAGATACGGATTTTCAACACCAACGTCAAGTCAGTGCTCTTGTATGGCTCAGAGACTTGGCGCGTCACGAAAGGCATTTCCAATAAACTACAGACATTCATCAACAACTGCTTACGCTCGCTGCTGAAGATCAGATGGCCAGAAAAAATAAGCAACAAGGAACTCTGGGAACGAACCAACCAAGAACCTATCACGCAACAAATATGCAGGAAGAAGTGGAGATGGATTGGCCATGCACTGAGAAGGCCGACTGAGGACATCACGCGTCAGGCCCTCGAGTGGAATCCCCATGGGAAGCGACGAGTTGGACGTCCGAGGGTGACATGGAGGAGGTCGTGCGAGGAGGAAATGAGAGCTTCTGGGCTGTCGTGGAACCAGGTTCAAAAGATCTCAGAGAACAGAGGTCACTGGAGGCGTGCTACTGAAGCCCTATGTTCCACTAGGAACCCAAGGGACAATAATAATAATAATAATAATAATAATAATAAGTTTAAATGCTGACTGCACCCAATCAACTGACGTGTATTAAAGTGTACCGCAATGGCAAGCCTCCTGTATTAGTGGCCACAATGCAAAAATGATCGACTGAATCCGGTTACCACTGAGGACTAGACAACATTAAATTAGTTGCTCTCCAGTAACCAATGAATGTATGATATAAATCCACTAAGAATAAACAACTATGGAAATAAATCAGTGGCTTCCATCACAGTTTTTTGTTTCTACTGAGCACACACGCATGCTACACAGTCGAAATTAGTTCTTACAAGTATTCCATCGTGAACTACCCAGTGATATACTCTGTAATAATATAAGTAAAACCTTTGGCAAACACGTTTTCTTTTATTGATTCCCTGAATTAGATGTGTGGATCCAGTAATGTCCTGAAATGTAGTTCTCTTAAGAAAAACGGTTGAAACAAGCACACGTCTAGTTTTATGTAATAAAAAGTTCTCTCAGAGCACTTATTTAAACTCGACTCTAAAACTGTGTGCTTTTTATTGAATTGAAAAGTTTATTATCCGTCCTGCACTCTGGTGAGTAAAATAAAAATGTTCATCGAAGATGATGCCTACCTAGATATATTCTCATTGAATTATAACTGTCGAAATATTGATCCATGCTAGTTAGTTGATGAGAAAATGGAAATATAGAAAGGTTTTCTTCTTTGAATAGAATACTACAATAAATGCTGTAGAACTCAAATAATTACTAATTTGTTCTAACAAGTGAAGTCTTTGTTTTGTGAACAAGACACTTGAACTCCTAAACACTTGAACCTTATCCAGCGTGGACCTGTAGTAGATAAGAAATATATTGGACAAAGAATCTATGTGTGACTCATGAATTATCGTGACTTATAGTAAGTGAATTGTTCTGTAAAAGGCAAACACTATGCAGGTGTCATGGTGTGCAATATTGTTTGTGCGTGATGGCTCTTTCATGTGCACAGTGTACATGTTAGTTGTAGAGTCAAAGTTAAAAAAAGAAGTCAGTTGGTTAAGTATGAAATACTACTCAACTAATTTAAATGGAATACACTGTAGTGATGTTGATTCATCCTTTATCTAAGCAAGTAAAAGTGGTGACAGTTTGGTTATGCTGAAAGAAACTTGAAGGTATGCGTTTCACTTCTTTGATTTGGCCCTTTTCGTACCTTCTACTTCGATGTGTTGATATCAATTTTGGCTCATTCGACTGTTATTCTGTAACAATTACTGTTATATCGGAAATATCTCTTTGAGTGGTGAAGAAAGTATTATATTTTATTGGTAAGTTGACCAGCGAACGCTTCGAAATGTCAATCTTTTTGACAACAAAATCTTAAAAATTATTGGGTAAATACTTGAAATATTTTCATGATATGGAATAAAGTGGTATTGACAAATAAGAAAATATGATTTGCTCTTCGGATGCCAGTATTACCTTGACTTCTATGGTCTGTTTGGGAATATTAAAAAAACTTTTCTGATCGTTTATATAATTGCTTATTTCCATTTCCTTCCACGCGCCAACTTTCGCTTATAGGAAGAATACATTCCTTCACCTTTTTTGTTGGCATGATCCAGGTTTAAAGTCTAGGATTCGCTTCTTTAACAAAGATTAGTTTTCTGCCAGCATTACGTGGGAGTTAATTGTGTGAACTCTAATCATTCTACGACAGAAATATCATTCTGGATCGATTCAGTGCAGGTCGGTTTTATCCTCAGATAGGCATAATGTTTGCATTGTAATAATTACACTTAGAAGATGATTGGAGAAAATTATATCCTATCTAGTGATATCCAACAATGAAAGATGGACATCACACGTTATAAAGTGTGCACATAGGTCGTTCTGGCTGATACTAAAAGTCAAGATTGTAAAGTATTCCAAAACCTGTTTATAGGTACTTGTGAATATGTCTGGGATTTACACAAGCAAGTCATAGGAATGGTCTGTGGTTAATCCATATCATCATAGTCTGTTTAGGCCCTAGTTGTCCCAATAGAAAAGGTTGACAAAACTCATTATTTCTAAATTTAAAAATGGCATTAATGATAGCAAAATAGATCATGTCTCCGGAGATTACTTAATCTTCATGTTGATGTAGTGTAACAACACATTGTAAGGTGAATGCAGTGTTTGTGTTGTTGTATTGATGAAGTGATAAACCCAGGACATTTGGATGTCACAATGAACGCGTTAGTCTTTCAGCTGCTGGGTAGGAATTGAATAGCCCACAGTTTCCTACTTCTGTCAATTTGTGATAAAACGTGACTGTCAACCAAGGCCTTAAGTTGGTACCCGCTTCACTTCCAACTGATTGACCTCATAGATCACTGCTTCTGATGAGAACTTCGCGAAACCCATCTTGAAGCATGTCATTAATGAGCACTATACAGTTATGTTTATTAAGGACAATGGGGATTTTATGTTTGAGGAAGCATTCATGACAAACAGACATTAGTTAGAGAACGATGTTAGTCAATATAATATATTTAATTCATTCTTTATAGTCATCCCATGTCTTAAAAGCCGAGCTTTTGTCTATTCATTGAACAATAAATAACTCACACCGTTAAGTCAAATAATTCAAACACACGACGGAAAGTCAATCACCACTTTTTCTTTCTGTTAAACAGGTTAAAACAATTTCACTCCTAGCATGGAAAGCAGTGAAACAGTACGGTGTTCGGAAATCTCTTTCTATTTCTATAAATGAAAAAGGAACTGAACAAGACCCAGATAACACTACATTGGACAAAGAAGTGAAAAAGAGTGCAAGCAAAGACAAAAGGGACTTCCACGACGCATTTGCAAATGAAGCAGAACAGGCTGCAGGTAGGAGAGACCTGACAACACTATATCAAAAATAAACAGGTTAATATCTGGCAGAGAAGAGATCAACTCCGATGAAACCAATGACAGATGGTGAAGAAAACCTAATTAATTACCAAAGAAGAGAAACAAAGGAAACGATGGTTGACCACTTCAAAATATTCTTGGATCGATCACCGTCTGCAACTCATCCACAATTACCACCTGCAATCCAGCCACAGAATTACCAGTGAACACAAGCCCTCCGACAAAAGCAGAAGTGAAGTCGTGGATGCCATAAAGTTGTTGAAATCCGGGAAAGCAACACAACCAGATGGAATTCCTCCAAAATCACTGAAAACAGACTCAGAGACAACAGCGGATATGCTCACACCACTACTTCAGAAGGTTTGGAAAGAAGGAAGGAAGGAAGGAAGAAAGAGGAGGTGACAGCCTGTTGACTAGAAGAAGGGCTACCTAGTCCAACTTCGATAGAAGGGAGATCTAAGTGTTTGCAAGAACTTGGAATGGCGTGGAATCATGTTGCTGTCCACCCAAATCAGGCAAAATATGAAACTGCATCATCCTGAACAGACTAAAAGATGCGGTGGATTCAAAATTACTACCGGGACGGGCTGGGTGTCCTCAGAAAGGACAAATCATTTTGAAATCAGGTTGCAACACTACACTACACACGATCATAGAACAGAACATATAATCCCATTAAACTCTCTACCTTACCTAGACGTCATCAGCTTTGAGAAGGCGTTCGACAGCGTCCACTGAGAAGTAATTTGCGTGGCAGCTGCTTCAACACTACGGAGTACTACAAACCTTTATGAACCTCATTCAACACAAGCTATATGTTACGTGATACTAAATGCGAGGTGATTCACAGTGGAAAGCTGAGTAACGCCTCTGAGGTGCAAACAGGAGGGAGAAAAGATTTCCTTCTATCACCAATGATCTTCCTGATTATGTATCTGATACTGTATCGTGCAGCAGACAACTGTGAGTAGCTGTTAAAAACGGACATGGGCTGTTTGACCGATGAAAAGACCTTAGAGTACTTAGATTTAGCCGACGATGATGATTCATCTCTAATGTCTTGTCACACAAACTGGAAGATCTACAGGCGAAAACTAACAAGTTGACGGAAGAGGTGGCGAAAAAGGGACTTCAAGTGAACGTAGAAAAGTTAGAGGTGATGAAGATACCCAGCCACCACCACCACCAACAACAAAAAACATCAGTCACCATAGACGAGAGAAATCCGAAGGAAATAGTATCTTTCATCTACCTACTTAGGCAGCCTCGTTTCAACTACAGGCGGCACAAGCATAGATGAGGATGTCAAAGCCAGAATCGGAAGGACAGTAGGACAGATCATTCTGCATTAATCTGAAATCAGTGAGGGGATCTCTTGCGCAACACTGCACTCAGCATAAAGCATGAACATCATCCGGATTTTCAACACTAATGTCAGTCAAGTCAGTGTTTCTGTGTGATGGTTGAGAGACTTGGTGCGTTACGCAGAGCATTTCCAACAAACTGCAGACATACATCAACAGCTACCGCCTACGGTCACTCGATACTGAAGATGGAGATCAGATGGCCGGAATAATGAGAAAAAGCGAGAAAGAAATCTGGCTGGCTGGCAACAAACCAACCAAGAACCCATTGCCCAACAAGTATACAGAATGAAGTGGAGATGGATTAGATTGGGCATACACTGAGAAGACGGTTTGGGGACATCACGCACCAGGCCTTTGAGTGGAAGCTATAGGGGAAACAACGAGTTGGGCATCCGGGGAAGATATGGAGGAGATGGAGTGAAGAAGAAATGAAAGCTTGTAGGTAGTCGTGGAGGTAGGTTCAAAAGGCTACAGAGAAGAGAGTGAAATGGCTATGTACTACTGAAGCCCTGTGTTCCACTAGAAATTCAAGGGACAAATAATAATGTAATGCATGAAAATAAAAATCCTATGAATTATATTGTTATTTCCCCACTTTAAGTACGTTCCTTTTTTCAAGGCATTCGGTGCATCACTCATTGCAATATGCAGTTTCGTTTCATTTAGTTTAGAAATCTGTTGACATTTTTCATTTCAAGCTAATATTCATCATGAACTTATATCAGTTGGAAGAATATTTAAAATTCGGGAGCACTGGACAGGTCTTTCATCCTAGCAGGGAGCTCGTTAGCAGTGGATACCCATACTCCACTGAGGGTCGAAACCAAGACTTTCAAATTGCGCTACCAGCAGTTTGTTGCGAGTCACTGGTTTGAAACAGAATGTTCTACACTTTTCCAGTTTGCAATGTAGCTCACCATCATTTCACATAGTTTGCTCTAAATATGTTTGCACTTTCCTACTAGTTGATAACACTTTTTCATGTAAGCGAGTTCCTATCACTAACATGAATCAATATTTCTATGGGAAGTTTAACATAAGAAATAATAATTCTTTTGTTTATAGTATTTATGAAAATTCAGCAAATTTTCAGACTCCAGTCCTGTTGTATCTTAAGCTTTTAGTGAAACTAATTGAGTAGTTTTATCTATTGCTACGAGATAATCCTTATTCGTTAATGATAGTATGATTGAAAAAAAGACAGAAAGACTGAATAACCCAGTGGTAATGCCTCTGAATGTAGGACTGAGTAACACCAGTTAGAATTCCTAAGCGGATATCAGTTCACTTGAAGTTGCCGATATGCCAAACCGATGGGTACCAACAGGTACAAAATATTTGTCCAGGATCTTCTACTAATCACCTCTAACTCTCTAACAACAATCAAGGTGCGCTGTACTACTGAGTCTCCTAGCTTGGTGACTACATTACAAGACGATAAGTAGAATTCAGTTAGCATTTGGGTCTAAATAAGACGAAAGCCGTAACTTTCAAGTGACTATTAAATGCCGACTTCACACTGTCTAGATATAGGATGATAGTCAGTTGGAGGCAATCGGCAGGAAACCTTGCTCGACCAGGTGTATCTGCAACCTCGATGGAACTGATGTCCCGCCTGAGATCCAAACCCCCGTCATCCAGTGTTATAGTCAGCGACTTAACCATTGAGCTATTCTGGCCACGAGTATGATCCTGCAAATATAATCGATAGAATTCGGTCTGCACTCAGGACTAGACAACATGAAATTGTTTACACTTCTGTAACCAATCGATAGATATAAGATGTTTTCGATTCCATGAACTCATAGTAGGATAACATTCAGTTAGAGTATTTCTTTCAAATGAATGAAACAATTATTAACTTATCCAAACCAACTATTTTGATTCGAAAGAATTCACCAAGATCTTCGGCCAGTTTCTAAGTTCCAACGAAATCTGCAATGCTGTGCCTTGCATTTTATAAATAGACGCGCATTTTAGTGATTCATGCAAATTTTCACAGTTAGCAGCAGGTTAAAAATGTAGTATCCGAAAACCAAGTAACCTAATAAGAATTGTTAACCATCAATTATTATTCGAGTAGTGTTCTATAACTAGTCTTGTCTTGTGGTGTTTCTTTGTTTGAATGTTGTTTAATAATATTTTTCTACGTTGCTTTAACTGAAGAGCAAATTATTTTTCATACCCACTGTTACTAAACACAATAATGTCAAGTCCATATATTTGTTGAAAGTAAATAGGACAGAAAATGATGACCAAAATAATTTATCCGATTTGTATATGGTACTGATACTTTAAACATATAAAGAACATCGAAATTCGCTGAAGATGAATAAAAACAATATGCGGTAAGTCTTTAAATTTCAGTAACAAACTTTCTTTTACTCATTATAAGAAAGAATAGTGAAAAATTAGACCACTTTCGAAAAATAATATTTTGATAGATGAGTTTCCAAAGGGAAGTTTTGAAGATTCGACATTCAATTTAGCACCACCTGATCGTCAAACTAAACCCCTCTAAATGTCAGACCTTTAATTTTAGCCTCAGGCGTAAACAAGACTTATGTGAGCTGCATAAATCTCATGACACCTGCTGCATCAACGGTATTTCTGCAGAAAGTAAATCGAGTGTGAACTATCTTGGGTTGCATTTTACTTCTGACCTTTGTTGGTTGTCCCATATTTTATTGACTTGTAAAAAAATCTTTCGTTTAACTTATTACGTAAAGAAATTGAGGCTTTCTGGTATAACTCATCTGTTTCTTTTACAGTTCATTAATTCCTGCATTTTACCTATTCTTCTATATTGTTCCACAATAATCTTTCCTAGTCTTCTTAAAAAGGACTATGTTATGTTGCGTAGGGCTTTGAAGGCCGTCAGCAGGGTGAGTGGTGTGTTTCTGGCTCAACTGATTAACGCTGTAGTTGATCGACATATAAATTCCTGCAAGTTACTAGCTACAGAAATTTTAACTGACAGTAGGTATCCACCTGATTTACAGCTCTGTCCATGTATCTCCTCAAGGAGGACAAGGAGAAACAACATAGGACTGTTTGCTCGTACAGCTAAGTATAAGAATTCGACTGTACCTTACCTTGCACGCATATTTCGTGAGGAAAAAAGTGTTAGAACAGAAATCATACATCAACTTCGTGACAGTTAAAAATCTCATTTCAATAATTTAACTTAAAATGCGAAATTTTCTCGTTTTTAATATTCTTCACGTAACTTAAATTTTAACAATAAAACAATTCAAAAGGCTGCAAAGTAGTATGTATATACTTATATTTTGTTGTTATTGCAATATATATTACGCTGAGAATTTCAAATTGTACCACAAATTGTTTGGAATAAAGTGAATTTTTATTATTACATTTGTAATACATCCACAGTAGGATAAAAGGCTTCTACAACTCATTCCTCGTTCGATGCTGTATACGTCTGAGAAAGCTTAATCCTTATTATTTATTTGATCATACAATGAATAGTGAGTTAACCCAACCCCAGACATAATCAGGCATGTACGTTGTTCACTATGTGATTTCTACATATCTAATTCCCTCAATTCATGTGATGAACACGAATAGATTCACATAAAATTTAAGCGAAAACTTAATAGTTTAAAGACACATGAAGATGTTAACATGACAGTATAAGTTGGTATATCGGTAGGAAGTAATGTACAAAATCACACTTATGCGAATTTCGCCAGTCTGAAAGAATTTGGTGTTCAGGATGACGATAGCCTGAGTGTAAGTTTTGGTCTTTATGATAGAATAAAGTACCACATTAGAATAGCTTAGTTTAGATAGCACAGTAATACAGCATCATATACTAGATAACGTTTCGAGCACAATTTATTACACATGACGTCACTAGATAACAGTGAGATTCATACGATTATTTTCAGTCTATTCAACAAACAAAAGTGTATGATTTAGCGTTATGTCAAGTAAACAAATATGCCCAAGCTCAATGAAAGCAAGCTCAATAACAACAGATGGATTCTGTATAAAATGTGGAAATCATTTCAGTACGAATATCGATACGGGAGAAAGTTGGAAGTTATCCCTCCAGGATTTATGCTGAATCATAAGTGTCCCAACTATAAACAACCAAAAGAATAGGCTATTTTTGAACAAACGAAGAACGAGCGAATTAGCAGAAAAAATGACTTCATTTTATGTCGCAGATATTGGTCAGTCCTATAGAATATAAAATTGTATATCTTCGTACAGAAAAATGACAATTTGTACATGATAAGATCTTTTATTCTAACTCTATAAGAATGTTATTCAGCAAATGGTGATTCAAGAGTAGATAGTTGTTAAACAATCGACGGATTACACGAGCCCATGGATAATCGAAAAACATCGGGATAAGTGTGATCAAAACTCATAACACAGTAAAGGAATAAATACTATCATGAAAATAACATCAAATTACCAGATTAGAGGAAGATCAACCACAGTTTGTGTTTGAAGACCCATTTTGGGCTTTAAACAGGTGTTTATTCGTAATCCCAAGGGACTTACAGATGTTGATTTAGTGTCTATTCTCCATTTCCACTTGTAAATATCTTGCTTCATTTCAAACACAAATCTGTCGAAATATGCTCACGAAATCGACTCAATGCTCTTCGCTTAGTCCATTCTAACTGTTTTTCTAAAGTACTCGCAGGATGTTAAATCCTTTGGACATATATCTACTTAAGATTGTCTCAGTAGTGAGCTTGCAATGTTGTAAGCTAATGTATGTACAGCGGAAAGAAAAGCTTTTTCATTGCAAGTTTTATTCATCCAACTTTTCTTTCTGGGATTTCACCTCCATTAAATGTCAGATAAATAAAAATCAGTTTCCTGTCAACATTCGTATATGTAGGTTTTATTCAGTACATTATCTATCCTACACGCTTCAGAATATACTTCTTTAGGTTCCAGTTTTCAAGCTGTACTTAATATCACTCAGGGAGTAGTATCTGCTACAATAAGAATACAAACGTTCATGCGTTACAAATTGCATTCAGTAAAAGAACGGTATTTTATCAAAGTGTCTGTCAATGTATGTGAATATATGAACCTGATGTACATATTGAACAGATGAACTTCAAGTGAGACCTATTGTACACGTAGCAGGACTTTAATAACTTTGACACTTTCCTCACAAAGCTACTGATCTTATCAATCAGAAATATTATGATCCAGTATGTATTGAACCAGTACACTTTTCAAAAGTATACAATTACTTTTGATCCACTCTAGTGTTTCTCCAGTTATCTGCCGACAAACAAGTGTAAAGCTACAAAGATCTAATGACGTATAACCGCCTATTTTATAATAACATCTAACCTTCCATACATTTCTGCACATATCGAATTCGCTTCAGTGGTAGTGGGGATTACAGGTGGTAATGGAAGAAGCAAACGAAAACGCTTACTATTTGAGACAATGTAAAACTCTTTTTTGTTCACAGTATCATACATATCCGTCATTTGAAATGATATTTATACATTGGTTTTCACGAGAGAACAGAATACACATCTAGCCTTTTTAAAACCAGGATGGTATACAGTCTCATCCTGTGATCTACACACGGATAACTGTTGGCACATACACTGAATGAGTCATTTCTACAATGTCAATTACACATTCTGACATGTCTATTTCCGATTGTTGTGCACAAAGTCTCTAGTCACTCAGAAACAGATTCTTAGTTGAGTCGATAGGCATAATGCAAACAATGATCATAAGTGAACAATAATAGTATCACTAATAAAGTAGAACGGTCTTCAACATCAATGTCGATTGATAGACCTGTACGACACGCATATCTCAATCACATTCACTCAGCATCAACCTCACATCCATCATTGACAAGTAACCAGTCACGCGTCATATCAACACATAAACGCAATGCTTAACGTAGTAGCAACACACATGATAGATAGGGAAATGAGCACCAGAGTAGTCGAAATGACAGAGAGGAGTGGAAACAGAACTAAAAGCAATTCAATAATCACGATTAACATGAAAACAATGTCTGCATGCATGCATGCAAACATGAATGCATCTCCAACACTGACATCGATCCTGAACCATATCACAAGCAGTCAGTCCTAAAACACCAATTTCGCCCGCCCCTACCTCCCCAACTGCCAAGTCGGCACTTACACACAATGCTAACACCAACAGTCACACACTATATAGCGTCATGCCTTCCTTTAGATTGGTCACCTCTAAGCTTTCTACAACCTGAATCTTCTTCCAATAACATTATGCTACATAATACAAACGAGGTGTCTACGCATGTCTAACAAATGTCACAGACATCTCACTCGATCAAGCTTCACAACTTCACCAACTGACACACCTCCCCCACCTAAAACTCGTCACATCACTTCTACACTACCCACTTCCTCACTCCATGACAAACGATCTATGCGACGGATGTATATAATTCTTTGTTTAGCATTTGTGCATTATTAGGGAGTTCATTATTCCCAAGACTGTGTTTTTAGGAATGTGTTCAGTTTCAGTGTGAACGAGGATGGTATTTTAAACCATCCTCTCCCCGGATGAATTTAGACAGAACTAGGGCGACGGTTGTTCCCTTTTATTTGTAGTGGTTGATAAGTGGCTGTACAAAAGCACTGTTCGATGCAAGCAGCTGATGCTTAAGAAACAATCAAATGAGTAATCCCAAAGTAAATAAATATTCTTGTAGACTTTCTGTTTTTGTAGAACTTGCCGGTTTCACGGACTACCATGAAAACCACCGTGATGAATACTAATTCATTATGGACTGACATGAATTGGACAACCATTGAAAACCTCGTAGCATCAGATAGGTATTTCATGCTGGCATGAGACTCCATCGCAGTGCGTACCCACAATGCCTACAAGGTTTGAGCCAGCCGATGCAGTGACTTCACAATGATTCATTCGACACGATACTCGAACGTCCTGAGTTTGATTCTTGGTGAGTTAGTGACTGCGCACTACTGAGGTGCTCTATACTGAGGTGAAAAAGCCGTTCAGTGCTACCAAGTGTTTTTTCATGCTACCCCAACTGATTTCATATCATGATGAATATCAGTGGAGTGGTCATATTCTGGGAGGATCTATTACCATGGCATGCAATAAGTAATAATTGCCCTGTAAATTCATATGATTATGAGACAGGTTTACCATGATGAATGAGAGAAAAGATTTGATTGAAATCACTTCTCAGAGATAAACTCTTCACTTTCCACTCGATCGTTTTAATTCCATCATTCACTAATGGTAAACACTGGTGAAGTTCTTCACTCCTAATATCTATCAGTTTTCATCATGTATAGATGAAATCAAAGAAACAAAATTGTCATAAAAAAATTGACAGGACTACATAGTTAATTGTAGCAAAGTCTTGTCCGATTGAGAATGCAACATGCTGAAAAACAAATTGAATTATCAACAGAAATCCAGTGAATAGCATTGAGTGTTACTCAAGGTAACCAAATTCCAAACATTCAATGAGTGTATTTCACACTTCCACTTGTACATCTTGTTTAAATTTATGTGATGAGAGATGATCGAACTTTTCAGCTTCTTTAATTTCCAGTCCCATGATAAGCGTGAATTCAGCACAACCAAGAACGATAAACCATTCGCTAATCGCACTCCATTTAAACTCCTCATAACCCTAGTAGGAAACAAAATGAGAGGAAACTCTTAAAAATTATGAGGTTATTGATCATGTCGCTGAATAACGCTCATCAACCAGATTCAAATAGCTTCTTACTCATTCAGTTGACACACAACTGGACTATTCAAAGTCGGTTGCTTTCCTTGATCTGTTGATTCCTTGTTTAAGAGATCACTGTTTTGATATTCATCACAAAATGATTTGTAGAGTGAAAGTGAGTGAAATGTTTATCCAAATATGACCAACAGAAGCTGACGATATGCTTTCATTTAAAGTGAACTCACAGTACAGACTGAGTGAATCTGTTTTGTATTTCAGTGTCGTTATTACGCCGTCTGGGTAAATGCAGAGGATTCTGATTGATATTTTCAAGCAGTTGGTTGGTGTATGCTCAAGTGTAAATCTATGTAGTATGCAGAAGAACTGTACAGATATTCCATCTCTTGTTTGGAGTTCAAGATTATTATTTGAGGGAAATGAAAGTGAATTCATCTGGGTGTTTTGTGGGAATGATAAATCTGAAAATAGTTTTCGACAAGTATTGACGTCATTTGGCGAAGCTTGTAAAACTGAGTGGCACTCGCTAGCTGTTTTGCCCTAGTTTATGAGTTGTCACCAATAGACACACAGAATCTTGTGATATATTGATAAGTGTCATATTGATGGGTTGTCAATAAGAACAGCACCATTTGGAATGGGTCTTCTTCATAGAATATGATTATTTTGTGTGTTGACGACTTACATGCATTTGCGGTAAACTAACATGTATGTGGAGGACTAAACACCTGAAGACAGTTTTGCATTGATATGATTGATTATGAGCAATAATTTATGCTCGAAACATCATCAAGTAAATAATACTATATCAATATGGGTTGTAAACCAAACAAACAAATGTAATATGGAATTCTATTCTATTGCACTGCCCATATTTTACACCTATATGAAGGGTCTATTTTATTTATCTTAAATCCACTTGGTTCATATACCATACACCTGTTACATCTCGTGGTGTTCACTCTTCCTGTGAATTCTTGAATTTATCTGTACTTCTGAATGAATAAGTGGCAAAGAATGCCAACTGATTGAAGAAAGCTGGTAGACCACATATGATTACCGAATGACTTTCTTTCTCTCAACGTTCAGTTAACAACTCACCAGCTACACAATCTGTCAAAATATTTTAATAAATATGATTATGTGCTACTACAAAATATTTATTTTCCATTGAAATGCTTCACTTACGGGCTCATAACTTTTAATATAATAGAAATCCTTCGCTTGGAGAACGTCAAGTCCAATCCGGTTGTAATATGTGACTGAAAAATATCACGAAAAACGTAAAAGTTAAACAGAATCTTGTTTACCACACAAATCAACACTTCATTTACATCATCAAATAAGTGAAGACGCCTTCACTTTTCTATGACTGATAATATGAGTGGAGTAGAAAATGGGAAACGCTATACGAAACGACTGTCATGGATATTCTAAAGTATATTAAGGCTTATTACCACGTGAAATAGTCACTTTCACTTTGACCAGATATTTCGTGTTTATACTCTTACATCTCCGTTCTCTTGATAACTACACAGGATTAACTGTCAGCATTTTATTTCGATGCAGCAGATTATGCAAGGAAGACTAAACATGTTGGAAGATAAATGGAGAAACTGGTCTGTGCAATTCGGAAAAACGTAGTGTCAGAATATAAGGTAACTTAGAGGTTGAATTAATCGTGTTTGTCGGTTTAGATTATTTGTTCAGTGCACCAGATGTTTCCTTCTGCAAAATGAATGGTATATGACATCAGAGGAGGAAGTTAGTTGACGTATAAGGTGTAAGTGAAATAACTTGCAGTAAGGATGAATGAATGATGAATTCCAGATGACTCATATTTAACTCCATCTCTCATTCAATCAGCACTTCGTTTACCTAGTGAGCGAGTCAAAAGTGGTTCCTCTGATGGAAACTGACTTCGCTGAGTACTACTGCTTCACAATAACATTTTATTACTAAATAAAGAGCAAGACTGATGTTTGAGGAGATACTCTTCGTGATCAACCTGTTTGCACAGCATTTCTGGCAGACACCTGGTCAACGAAAGCTTCTCAAGGCTAATAACTGACAAAATATTGAAAATTAGGCTTCTGCAATGTTGAAAGTTGAGGCTACTCTGAACAGAAATGTGCACTACTGATTACACCCGAGCACTGTGTTTAAGGACGATGGACGAATTCACGGCAGATTTATATTCCGCGTTACTAGTTTCCACATTCTTGTACAATTGACATGCTTTCTGAGTGGAGTAAGGTTTGACTTTCATTGATCTGCATTTAGATCGAATTCGATGCGCATTTTTCTTCAATAGTGAATTGTCAAGCTAATGAGATTGAGTAACGGTCTGGAACGCACTGTGTTTCCCTTAAAAGGATGTGTGAAATATGAAGTGGATACACACAGACCTACATAGACTGATAGAATTGTCGACTGCAAATGATTGCAGAAAGCAGTGGAAAAATCTCTTAGATCTGAGTTTCTAGGAAATCAGAAATTTTCTGTACAGCAAACAGTCTCTTTGATGAATGTGGACAGTGTAGTGAGAAGACGAATATTATCTGAAACATGTGATGTATGTATATGCACTATGCATTACGAGCAACTCGATCAAACATGGACTTGTCGAACTATTTATGTAAGCATTCTCAGAATGCATTTACTCAATGAAGAGGGATTGAATTGTATAAAATCTATGCGGTCTGAACACCTACGTCCATTTGGGTTACCTGAAACACACATAAGCCTAATAATCCCTTACGTCCAGTATTGTCTGTATGTCGATGATCCAGGCATAATCTGTCTAAATGGTTGGCAAAACTCTTGAGTGTTGTCACAAGCCATTTCTGTCAGTACTCGTTGAAACATAAATTTGGTCGTAGTGACTGACTGTTTATACGATATTAATATCAAGGATAAGACTGTACACTGCTTCGATATAAATTCCTTATTTACTGATGTCCAGCTGGTACAGATGACGACATCAGATCTTTCAGAATTACAGACACATTCTAGTGGCGTGTATCAACAATGATGAATTCCATGACATCACTGTATATTCCTTCGAAGTAAATTCCTTATTTACTGATGTCCAGCTGGTACAGATGATTGATATTTTATGTGAGTATATTACTTCAAACAGTCTCATATATTGAAGACATGGTTGACGATCTCAGGTGAGGAGATATGTCGATGATATAGTCATCAGATATGCGAAGCCTGATGATGTGATTTGGTTGGGAGTGGATATGAATGAACACGCATCAAAATCTCATTGGCCCTACCAGTGAGCAAGATACGAACAGTATCTACAATTATTTGATCTAGTGGTTAATTGATGGAAGCATGGCTCGATCGGAAGATGGATGTATAATAAGCCTACGTAGAGAAGGCAATATCATAGTTTCCTTCGATTTGCACAATCAAATATGAACACGGTTAAGTCAGTTGCTCACTCATAAAGATAAACTGCATGTGTACGCATGACACGAATTAGGAAGGAACCAATTTACTGACCACGACACTAACACAGAATGTTTACTCACTTGGAATTTGTCAACAGGTGCAAACGTAATTTATCATGAAAATGTGTGTAGTGTTCCGTGCATATATAGAAGTGGTTTGGGTCGAGTGATTTAATTCATCGAAGTTCTTGACATCTGTAAATTCAAACCTCCCCAATGTATGCGGAATTAATCTGTACTCACGTTGAACCTACCTTGCGAGTATTGATTCCAATTTCCATACCACGAGTGATGTGATTAAGAATTTTTTTGTTTTTTCTCAGCCCTTCCTATTCTCATGTTTCCTGTTGACTTAACTGACCCTCTTCGTAAATATTCATGAGAATAGTTCGACCAGTTCATGTGTGATCAGATTATTCGAAATGCATAGCGCTAATACATCAGATGTTTCAGATAAATGTGTGTAAGTTATTAATGAGGAAAGAGTTTTCCTCCAATAAATTTGTGTATGGCTGAATTTTTCTTGAATAGTAGACGTGTGAAGATGCTCTCGTTTATGTCAGGTGTTCTACAATCACTAGTACACATCTGTCAATCAATTACTTAAGTTATCTGAGTTAGTTGTCACTGCAAAATGTTGAGTTGTAATGATATTCACACTGAGTTAACACTTACAACCGATAGCAGCAAACATCATTTGAATGAGAAGAAGCAGTCGGATGGTAGAGAAGAACAGCCATCTGTCAAAGGTGACAATAATTACTGGGACACTGATTGTCATGGCTAAAATGTGACATGTGAAATTGAGCAAAGTCAGGCGATAGTGTGATCGATTATCCTCCTTCGTCTGCAAATAAGATTGGGAAGAATGATGAAAACCTTCAATCATTATTATTACTATTATTAATATTATTAAAAATATAACACTTTAGTTCCAGGTCATTCTCCCGCTTTGTCACGCATTTTATATGGATTCTCTTTTCCAGAACCAGAGTTACTTAACATGTGTCTAGTATAAAGCCGTCATGTAGTCAGTTTGGTAGAATACTGGATGCAAATAGACACATTAGCCAACCGTATCAGTTTCCATAGAAATATACATTGCCTTACTGAAAGCAAAGCATGTTGAAGCCCTTCCATCTGCTGTTGACCATATGCATGCGACTGTTTCCCGCGGTGGTTAAAAGAAGTATAGTATCATTCTCTCCCACCTGTCTCATCCAAAGCCATCTTTCAGTCCATTCCCATCATGGTAAACAATCCTGAATATATATATATATATATTTTCCACGACTCGACCCTGATGAGCAGACGCTAAGCAGTGCACAAAAATATCAAGAAATGCATAAGACACCTTCAGTAAGAATACTGCTTAATAAGGAAGAATGTAGCATAGACATCCTAGAATAACTAGGACACACCTCTCTAGGTGTACTGTCATCGACAGTTATGGAAGTTGAGAAGCATGACAGTGTATTAAGATGCTTTTTGTGGTCAGCAAAATGATTAGCAACAATAAAACTGACTCAAATAAACAGAATGATGCCTTTATTCACCAGCCACTAATGATTTTCTATAACCAGAAGCTGTTTACACAAGCCCGAAAGACAAAGCAGAATGCATCTTGTAGAAGTTCCCATGGAAGAATGTCTCACACATTTTGAAAATAAGCTTGTCACTCATTGGGTAAATGAATGGGTCGGAATTCGTTAACCGGTCTGTATTTTAAAGCTTAGTGCTCACAGTTGCTTGAATCCAGTTCATCCATTTTACAAACGTCATCGAGGATTTTCGTGTCGATAATCCCTGTGCCTATCACATATATACTTTGAGAGTAAGAGATACAACTTTCAACTCATCTAAAATGAAACGGAAAACGAGGCAATCAACACCATACACTTAGTTTCACATTGTCGACTCAAAATATGACTTGGTATTTCACGTTAGACTAGCCAACACAAGAATGATTGTTCTAAGTCTGGTCAAGCATCTCGTGATAGTGACGAGATTTAAACTACTTTAGTTTTTCTTCACATTTTCCTGAAGTCACTGCTTACTATCCCACTGTTAAGGAATGCTACAAATATCCATTCATCGTTACAGTAAGGGAACTAGGAATGAAGGTCGTGTTTGTCATTGACTGACATCCATTGGAAAACCTCTTAGAACCTGTTAGCACTGGATAGCTAATTCTTGTTGTTATGGGACTTTTCAGCAACACACCACCAGGACCCCACCATGGGAATTAACAACAGCCTTTAAGTATCTCAACGAACACCTTCAAATTCACTTGCTGGGTCGAGGTTCACTGATTCATATTTGCCCATTAATGTTAACTTCCGACGTAGCGTAATAACCAGTCAATATATGTTTGAGAGGCAATCTCTTCATTTCCGACTTGCCTGAATTTAAAGGACATTGCTTTCAGTTGAACTTCGTCTTATCTATTTAGCAACAGTTCACCATTGAGGAATAAAAATGAGGGAGTGTCAAAATGTTAACATAGGAAGGAGTATATTGAATGTTATGTCACTCAACTGTAAGAAGGGTGATCGGGTTGATATTCCGACTCATTGTTACCGATCACCAGGGTTAGGTAACTAATGTTGGTGCTATGCCAAACATTTGTTGTCGTAGCTAATTTTGACGATGGAAAGTTTGCTCTTTCTCACTCTCTTATCACTTATCTTATCATTACTCGATGAAGGAAAATGTAGGCTACTTCTCCACAGCAATCACACGATAGTAAAAAGGAGTACATATGAAAGTCAAAACACGTGTGAATATCAAGCATCAACAGATGCCAAACAAACAAACACTAATAATTTTCTGAAGAGTAAAATTTTGTCTGAGATGGCCATGTGAAGATCTTTGATGTCTTAGTCGGAATGCATAATGCTCGAGCATGCCAAAGGGGCTCAACAGGCTTCATTGCATATGGAGAGACGAAAGGAGTGAAGAACCTCACACATGAATGCATTGGCTCAAATTGCCACAATTCACAGTAGCATATAAGGAGAAAATGGATAGAAAAAGAATTGGAACAATCTAGAGAAAGGTATGTGAGAGGAGAGAGGATCCAAAATCAGGGTCAGGGAAATTATTTGAACCTCAGAAGACTTCTGTGAGTGAATACGTATGCTCCAGATACACCAATTTTTCAGTCATGTCACCAACAGTCCTCAAACATTGATTGCTTTCATCTCAGGGACTGAACGCAGGCAGCTTACATCTCCCAGACAACTCACAGCAATAGTCAGGAACTTCATCCACTAGTGTCATGTCTTGGTCTGGCCACCCTGAACACTATTGTAACCAAATCCAACTTACTTTAACATAAAAGACCTCTGCTGGTGGTGCCACTGCATTCACAATACATGTCCAGGCCATCTCAGCCGCTGAATTCTCGCAACCTCATCAGATGGCTTGCGCGGTTTACCCTGTAATCTGAGTACAGCCTCAACACTGCTCACTAAGTAATTCCATAAAATCCGAGCAGTCTTAGGAAGATGCTTGTCTTCAAAACCTTGTGACTACTTCATATCTTCTACTTGCTCTTTGCTTATGCTTTTCCTGAATAAATCACACCAAAACAATTAAACTGCTTCAATGAATGTAATGACCAACTGAGAATTAAGGAATCCTACCTCTTGTGTTATTGGCACACAAAGTCACACAATACTCTTTCACTTGGCTAGATACTCCAGTCAACATATCTTTGATTGTATTGGACTGAATGGTGAGCATCATCTTTCCAACGATACTCAGTGGAAAATTATGTCCTGTCATACAACATAAAATTCAAAGCGATTCATTAGCACATACACTTTCGTGAGTGAGTATGAGAATAATAAAGACTTACATCAATATAAGTGAGTCCTAGTATGCACATCCCTGATACTATCATGATTAGACCAACGAGAAGAGTCAGAAGAATTGGAACTTTCGACTTGTACCGTTTTGTTAATGTCTGCATTAGCTTTGAGCACCATAGGCATTGACTGAAAGTAGCTGAAGTTGAATAATATTGTAATGACGTTGGACGAACATATTGTAAGTAGGCCGTATAAAGGTTATGTATGCTATCACTAACTAATTATCAGATAATAAATTTTAGAAAACAATGCGAAATTTAACATGCTGATCTCCACATTCAATTCGCCTTTAGATACGTTGAAGACAATAGAATGGAAAAGGCGATTGAGCTATCACTTCATTTGTGTAACGAACTATAAATCGGGTAGCATGAAGTAGAATTTCCATAGGCTTGTAAAATGTGCAAATTATTCCCTGAGATGAACCCACTTTTGTACACATTGACTGATGAATTGTGCTTTTGTTGGAAAAGGAGATGATACTGTTAAGACAACTGCAGTGAGTGAATAGGAGTCGACTCGAGCTGATGAAAAATCATGTCATTTATGTGTATGCCGGTTGTAGTTACTCAAACGTGCTACGTTCCATTTGAGTTTGGAAGCAACAGTCGCTTTTCTTCTAGTGTCACTCGTTGGATCAATGACAAAACTAATAAGCTCTCTCTAACTGTTGGTGGTTTTGTCGTAGTACTTAAAACATTAGGAAGAATGCTCCATGAAAAGATATTCTTAGACAATATATTCTCAGAAAAGTGTCTTACTACGTACGAAATGATGACCAAACATTCGATTTACCTTACAAAAATGTACATCGTCAACATTTATCAGTCAGGTGGAGGCATGAAGTCTTGTAACAAGGAATGTCAGTAAATTACATCTAACAATGAATGATATCACGTTGAATTCGGTAATTTACACAGACTGTGATTTTCGTGCCTCCTGAATTTCATTGTCAGAATTCGTGAATCGATACCTTCTCCCTGCTTACAGTTGAGATATGTACAGGATTTAAGCGTATCACAAGGTGGCCATTTGGTGTGCACTGTGCATGCATGATAATTTAGATATCAGTTTGATTATCTGAGATAATCAGGGTTCGCCAGACTCGTATTAATAATTGTTGGTGGTGTTGTTGAGAGTGAAAATAAAGATTGGTCTTCATACACTAACTAACTTTGTATCCCACTTCATCCCAAATGTTTAATTCAACTTCAGTTATCACCAAGTATCAGACAAGTCTTCTCATCCATGACCATCTCAAGAAGTCTAACTTATTCATCCGTATGATGCTCATCGTCTCCATTTTAAATGAATGTGGATTCGGATGTGAAGTCATGAGTACACATCAAGTGTGAGTGTCATTATGGGATAGTAATCCGTCACCAATTGACATGGCAGTCGGACAAAAGCCATGGACATTGAGGTGAAATAAAAATCTGGTCTCCAATCAAATCTTGTAGCATAGTTGATGGATAGGGCATCGAGACATGAACATGGTGATCGCTGTTTCGAAATCTGCCACTGTCACGATTTTCATTTCACCTCCTACCGTCAACCAGTGATAATTTATTGTCGAAGTATAACTTCAACATTTTAAGTCTCCATACAACGCCAGAATGTTTAATGCTTGAAAGTGTATTATATGCATTCTGTTTCAATCAAGATACTTCCGTTGTCATCACAGGTCGTTGAAATTGAAGTAGTAATTGACGAAGTAGAATAGAATGTTAGCATATGGAAAGGAGACCTCTGAAAGCTTGACTCCTGTTGGATTCAGTCATTTTTGAAAAGTCTTAACAGTAGTTTGAGTTATCAACAATTGAAATCATTGTGACTTAGGTTCTTTTAGAAGCGAAGGGTTCAGTGGAAAGATTTGTTTTCTTCCTGTTGTCTAATGTGACAGCTAATGTCAAGTCATGTGAATCGGTCTGGAAGTTACAACATGTCAGAATGATGTATGTACTTGTATCAGTTAATCCGTAGTTTGTTGTAGTCTGAAGCACTAGGCTTCAGTTTCTGAACAGTTATGTTCTATAGCTAGTGAAGAAGGCTCACCCCGTCTGAACACTCATCACAATGCAAAATTCACTGAACTGACACTTGGCAGAATAATAGATGAGGATAATCTTTGGTGGTTAGAAATGCAGCAAATAATTCAATTCATTATTCCTTCATGAATATTTAGCATACGATAATTAGGAGATTTTAAAGATAAAATCGTTCGACGTTTTCCACTTAAAACAATGTGGTATCGATAGCAGATGTATGATACAATTGTCACACGATTAGTTTTATCGTTTACATAAATTCATTATTCGGCACTGATATAACTAACGCATTTGAGGAATATTCTTCACATGACAGAGAGATATTTCTGAGGAAAGATTACATTCTGAAACATTGAAACATATTCAATTCAACTAATCGCTTTAAAGATAGAAACTTACCCCATATGAGATAGATTGTAAATAACCATTGGAACATGTATTTTTCCGGTGGGTAAATCCCGAGTGTGCTATGTATGAAGTGAAGAAAGGGTAAATGTTGAGCATAACTGACTTTCAAAGCTCGCTGAAATTACATGAAAATAACGTTTCAAAGGGATTAGTCAAATTTTCATAATCACTTTATTTAGAAAACATGCTTAAGCGAAAAGCAAGCAGATATATTCTCATTCACAGTATTTCTCTCTCTAATTACTTTACGTCAAGAGGAATCTTTTTCCGTCCTGTGATGTAAGAACCCATAGTCACATAAACTTTTTCATTTGTTGAAATCATTTTTCCATTGCAACAAAATAATGCATGGGGTAATACAATTCTATCGCTTGCAAATTGTAAAGCAGTTCTGTGGTCATCAGTAGGAAGGTATTTTAGACAATACTTAGTCAACCGCCTAATGTGAATAGTGATCCCAACTCATGCGTTCTGTTTCCCAGGTGCAAGCGCGTTATATACCCCTTATATTGCCTAACTCTCGACAGACATTTGCCCATGACATTCACTACTCATCCTTCTTAGCGCCGTAGTTAGTTCTCGTTTTCACACTGTTTCTGAAGGCTGAGTTCTCATTGGTTGTTAACCTCCTTTGGCTTGCCAGTGAATTTGGTGTTCGAAAGTATGTACTCAGTAATCCTATCAACTATTCCCACTGTTATTGAAACAGTAAAAGCTCTCTGCCAACTGTCCGTCTTCTCTCCTTGTTTTCTCTTGACGGTTGTATTGTCATTGCGGTGATTGCCCCTTCCGATTGATGATTAGATTAGATTGCTTGCGCGTCAGGCTTGCATCGCTCGTACATTGATAACTTGCATTACCGGTCATAGCAAAGTGAGCTGATTTGCTTTCAAAAAGTGACAGTATCTTGTTTATTTAGCAATATACTTTCTATGACGTGAGAACTCCATACTTCAGTCTTCACTTCATCCAACAACTAAAATGCAGCATACAGGGCATCATTATGAAACCACATATTTAGAATATCTGTTGTGTTGAGATAGTATTGTGGCTATGTGTCAAGAAGGAAAACAAGGGGAAAGCTGATACATGGACATAAAATTATCTTTTAACAGCCCGATATCCTGAGTGTTGAGTAGCTGTCATTACCAAAAATTGATTTTGTATCAGAAATATTTTTCTGCAGAGCAAGTAATGTGAAACAATAACTGAAATAACCACAATCTTCAAATTGCATCGAACATCAATGACAGGTTTATAAATCAGCAACTCTGTAAGCAAAACACAGTGGATGGGTAACCATACGGTTCTTCAATTGTTATTCTTCAGCGTTTATTCATGATGCTTCGTACTTCGTAATCCTATAAACAAGTTTTGATGACCTTCTCTTAACCTTCGAGCCATAATCACCTTGGAACCATTGTTGACAATTTCTAGTCACTTTCCATTGACCCACTAGCCATTCATGGGTATGCAGTTCTGCAGTAACTATAGTTACGAATGTACAGCTTGTGAAAATGACTTGTCTAGATGAAAAAACGTTTTTGTTCAATCGCCTTCTGTTAATATTTCCATAATGTGATGCAACTCAGTGCAGTGCATTTCGTGATGCATTCACAGTACAACGTTTGCATGTAAAACTGAAGGTGGCAAATAAGAGAATTTGGGGAATTATTTTACCTACCTGACGAATGGCACCACAGGTTGCACATGGTCATAAGAAATCGCAGTAATATATCTGTAAATTAACATAGTAAGATATCAACTCAATTTGAAATTGGTGGCAAAATACAGACTGAAAGTATAACAATGTCTTCGCACCTGCATGAATTAAGCACGCGAAATCAATAAACTGCTTTTATTGTACCGAAATCATAAATCCAGTTGGTAAGCAGAATGCTTAGACACCTAATCAATGCGTGTATAATTAGAAGATATTGTTTGACGTGAATATGAATTTCCAATAAATCGTCGTCAGGCCTTACACTTACATTTTTTACAAATTATCCAGCATAGGCATTAGATACCAACATGGGTAAATTTATTCGGATATATCAGTTAGAAGATAACAATAAAGTTGATAATGACAAAAGGAAATCATGGGAAGTTTATATCTATCCTCAGTAGTCAATCCTTGTAGGTGTGCGAGTGAGTTGTGTGTGTTTGTGTGTGTGCAGGGCGATATAGGCGAATGAAATTATTCTCGCATAGCGATAAGATAGTAAAATGTTAAAATTCCTTATTAATTATGAAACTAAGCGCGAAAATTGAAATGATAATGATAGGAGTATCAAATGACTATGCTGAGCAACCTGTAAGTGTAAATGTAAAGCCGGATGAGAACTTCCGACAAATACGCATTCGCTTCAAACTCTGTCTTCTAATGATCACAATGGGAGCATTTAAATTATTGAATGCCTGTATGTTCTCGATAGTCCTATATGAGATATTGACATGTTATCTGAGCCAGATGAATATGGTATGACTCGTGAAACGCTGAAGCTTCAATGCCTTTAGTCCTGATGAGATTGAGTTACTCACAATTGGCGTAGAACATGCACGCAAATGACTGTCGCTGTGATGTTGACAGAGTCGGATATGAACAAGGAAGTGGTCGAAGTTATAGAGGAACAAGCAATAATGAGAATTTCTAGCATTTTTAGACAACCTATAATTTACTGAAGGCTGAAGAACAAAATTGTTTTTCAAACAGCAACTAGTTGTGTTTGATAACTGACTTCATACACGTAGACTGATGAAACTACGTTGATAACGAAGCCTGTAATCTTCAATCCCCTCTAATCTTATTTCAGTGGGCAGTCCGATAGTGATGCACAATTAATAAAGCGCAAATTATGAAACTAAGAACTCATTATGAATCACCAATAGTTTAGAAAGCATATCTAGTGTTAATAACCAGTCTCTCAAGAATGCAAATTAGTAGAATTGATGACAATCAATTTGTTTTAATATGTAAATGCTACTGGCAGTGACCAGAATGTTGTGATTGGTAAAAATAGTCACATTAGTTTGTTTGAAGCTAAGGGTAGCTACTAATTGTATAGGTTGGTATTTAATTCATCATGTGATAAAAATTGGAGTGCCTCACTTATTGCGTTGAATTTATTCAACCATGACCAACGTGCATACAAACTTTAGCTCCCTTTCTGAACTAATCAAATCCATAATAAGTGGAAAAATGAACTAGTACGCCGTTGTCAGTTTCGCTAAACAAAACACTTGTGAGTATATAAGAAAATCAACCCTTTTCACTGTATAAAAGACTCATGTTCAATAGCCAAATTATTAGTTACGATCAGTAACAAAAAGTACATCTACAATGTCGACTTTCATGTTTGAACTCTCACTACATTTATTTGAAAAGTGAATACCATTCGATCAAAGCGGGTGCGAATTATCTTGACAACCAATTTCATCTATTCGTTGAAAACACGTTACGAACCGATTAATTACATGATCTGTGTCATTTCATTCAGTTGCATTCCTCTTCTGGATAATGTAACTAGAAGACAAAGTTTTTATGAACAATGTGATGTGTTTGAGCAATGCATTTCGATTGATATGATCACGTCATATATGATGTTTTTTACTTGTGTTGTCACATATTTACTTGTTAAGCCAATTCATGTCAGACAGAAGAGTGGGTCGACAAATATCACAACCAACATAATAGGAGATCGAAAAATAACGAAAATGAGGACGGAAAGGAAGAGTGACATAGTTGATCATAATCTTGGTACGAAAACAAGGTTTACCAATGTAGGTTTAGTGTAAGAATGAATTGTTGCCGCAGACATAAAGGTGGTGCCAATTTGTGCATGGAAATCGCTTCCGCAAATCCCAGTTTGCGTCCATAACTCTTTCTATACAAAACTTTGAAAGCTGTTTAAACATTAATTTTGTGAACTGTTTCTGTTATATATTTAGCTATAGATGGTCGTCTCTCACCTGCGCTTCTCAATGTTTCACAGTTCCACTGTTCCTGAAGCTGATTAGGTAGACGTTATTCCAACCTAAGCTATATAGTTCGATCACTCTTCCCTATGTATGTAGTTATGATCACAAACACATGTAAACCGGTAAACACAATGGGATGTGACATAATCATAGATTCAATGTATACAATTCAGCAGAAGCACGTGTTTAGTTCCTTCCACTATTATGAAATTGGCTATGTAATATGTTTAATTAAGAACTGATTTTAGGCTAAGCCACGAAACTTTATTAGTCAACACCCATCTGTAGTGTCGGGTGATGTGTATCGTTTTCTTAGGAACAGCGCAAAAATTTCGTATCGGTGCTACCTTGATTACTCAACGTTTTGTAAACTTCAACGCATATACACACTCGACGTTTTCTGGTCAGTAATTTGATGTCTTCATCCATCCCATCTGATATACAGATACGATACATCCTATTAAACAGGCATTCTATCAGACATTGCTTTTACTGCATCCGACAAAATCCTCGAAAATTCAGTCAGATATTATCCTGTTCATGATGGCTCTCCGTAAACTGACTGTCTTACTGAACCAACTTCTAGTCAACTCACCAGTACGTCTGTGAATGACAGATGATTATTGTTCACTTTCTCACAAGTCAGGCTGATATGAGTTTGTAAGATGTCAAGTACCTAAATTGGACAAACCATATTCTCATGCCACTCACAAATCACCATGATGTCATCGACATATCTCCTGTAAACAGGAACTTTAGCAGTCAGATCACCAGCCAGATTTTCGATATATAGCATATAAATATCAGATAGTATTAGTCAGAGGAGACTACCTATATCCGCACTGTCAAGTTGGCGAAAGCCTTCACCTTCAAATATAAAATGAACTTTATCGATATACAGTAATAATAGTCGTGAAGAGAAGACTACATGCTACTTATATGCCTGCGAAATAATAACATTGGTTCATTCAACATCTGACAAGTAATAAAGAAAGACATCAGTGATTTTGTCTGAATGAAGTGGAATCAGTGCTAAGCAGTCATTATAATGTATAGCAACTTACAGAATCGGTAGCCCAACAATTGCCCAGACAAATCCACAAAATGGGATAGTAGAATGCTTGAAATGTTTCAGTGACATAGGTAGTGACCTAGCAGAACCAGGTGTGAACACAATATTTATTAAGTTCATTCGCTGAATGTACATATATATATATATATATATATATATATATATATATATATATATATATATATATATATATACGTAAACAAATAAAAATTATCAGATTCCCACAGCACATTCATATTTTAATTGAGTTTAGAAAACTCATTGTACAAGATGTATGTTTACTTGCGTAATCCTGGCCTAGTATATTAGAACAAATAACAAAATAAACAAATATTTTGTATTTGAGTTCAGATAAGCCTAAAACGCTCTCAGTGAGAATAATTCTTAAACATATCACTTTGTGAATATACCAACACAAGAATGTGTGAAGCAAGTTACATTCACCTAGATTATCTACCGAATTCTCGGTAGTTAGTATATATGCCGAGAAGGCTGTGATGTTAGCAGAATTCTCAACATTGACAACAGAAATGTGTAATAAAATTTGCAACAAGTACATCCTGATGAAGAAATTAGACGTCAAGAGTAAATCCAATCCACAGTACCTTTGATTCTCAAATAACCTGAAGCTTACAAATAGCATTCAATTGGAATTAGATCTACGGTAAAACGACTGTTTCAGATTCCTATCATATGCGTAGACATACAGTATATTTAGTGTGCATGAAGAAAGGTTATGTGTGCTAAACATTCGCTGAATGCGAGTGAATTCGTTCATTCATGATCTGTATTCAGTTGAACATAACAATTATCCTTTTCAATATTACACATATTCATAATGTAGGAACTCACAGTCAGTTAGTTGGAGTCACTGTCACCGGCTTACAAGTCACCGAAATGATGAAGGAACAATTGTTTAAGGAAGTAAATTAGTCTCAAACTAGTTCTAATCTACTCCACTCTCAGCTGGACAAACAGATTGGTGGATTGATTTACTACACATTTCTTATTGGTAGCCTCGATTAGATTATTAGTAGTAACTATTCAATGAAACAAGAAAAGAGTGAAAAGTGATTGGCTTTTTAAGTAATTATGATCAGGTAATCTGCTCTACCACGTTGACACAAATAAAGCTGAGAAATCAATATTGTTTTCTTAACTCTGTGTAGATTTAGTGTGATTCTCAAACACATGATTGAAGTGAAACAAAAACAACTAATATCACAGCTTTAAGGTGTAATTGGAATGGATGACCTTGACTTGGTTTAACGATGAAGGAATGTGTACATTTAGCTAGTAGTAAAATCTGGCGATGGCAGCCCAATGTCTGAGTAGTTGTATACTCCATTACTGCTTAGCATATCATCGTTAGTATTGTGAAGGGATTGGGATGTAATTCAAAATTGAGTTTCCGTTTTAAGACGTATGGAAACACTGAAGAGGAAAGGTCTACCTAGGATGAGAGCTATTATTGTGAAACCTGAAGGTATCTCAAAATCAAGCGGATTTCTAAGGCATTCAAATCATATGAGGGATCATAATTTCATAAACTGCACAGTGCTACAATATACTGAGATAAACTTGCGTTAATGCTGAATTATATTTTGACGAGTCATGGTGGGATGACTTGATTACCTTAGCTACAAATCACATCATGAACTTACATTGACCGGAGATATGTTGTAATGTAATGAGGGGCGTTTGCTGAACAATTGTCACATTACAGGGGATCAGTGCATGAAGTGTCTGACTGTTGGTCTCAGCAGTGTAAGGAAATATGAACTTCCCGGTTGATGTCAACTCAATGACAGAATCCAGTGGTTGAAGACTGTAGATGGCATAGCTCCGAATCGATCTCAGTAGCACAGATGTACTCCCACGTTACACTCATCCTAATCATCATGGTGAATTCAGCAATTTCTCATCTCTCCTTCTACTTCTTTCTTCTGCTTCTCACCAACTCTCCTTTATTTCTTTCTCCTTTCTTTGACTTTCAAATTGGAGCTTTCCCGCTTTAGGCAATATGATATGAGGCGTGGCAAATGGGATCACCATACGGACATGCCTGATCCTCTGTTGACGTTGATGACGATGATGAGATATCATTCTTGACAGTGATTTAGTACTCACTGTACGACGGTATCTTCGAAAAACTATCGGCTGAGGCGAACACATAGACAAGAATCTGCTTCAACATTACAAACATTTCACCACTTTTCGCCATTTCACAAGACAGGAAAAGACGCATACGTTTAAACGCAATTCCAAGCTATTTCATTGTCGTTGTTCCATTGTAGGAGCTTAGGTTTCACTGTAGTGGGTGTAACGGATAATAATGGGTAACCATTTGAAGTGGCGGACCAAGTAGAATGTAGAGAATGTGGGTATACTTCAGGTGGTGAACTTGGCACAAGCGAACTACGCCCAAATCGGGAACGACAAAACATCATAACCAATAGACGCGGTTCAGTTTATACCATCAAAAAGACTGGGTAAGGAGAAATGAATAAATGCTAGCCAACTTCAAAAATGGAGATGGTTGGAAAAGGAAGAGACGTTGCACATGAACACAGAGAAAAGACAATAACCAGACCATCAGCTGGCTGTAAGCTGGATATTTTGACGAGGGGACGAGTTTAGTGGGTGTTACTGGTCAAAATGGCAATAAGTAGTATGCATTGAGAGGGTAGCAAAAATCACGGGCAATTACCAGCGATGGATAAATATTCTGTCCAGAGAAACGCAAGAGGCGATGTGAGCGTATTAAGAGCGTGTCGAAATACAAGCAAAAGAAGAAATGAAAAACAATGAGCAAATCAGTATTTTAATGGAAGCTGTACAATTTTCCTCAGTACTGTATATGATGTCATAATGGACAGTCGGTTCTGCACCTCAATTTTATCGTTTCTCATAATTGGTGTCGCTGATCCTAGACCTGATGAAGACTCCGTATCCTGAAATGTTTGAAGATGGAGAAATCAATGCTTTCCTCAAGCAGAGCGAGTCGGTCGCGGATCTGGTGCGTGTGCGGGATTCAAGAGTGAAGTTCATGATGCCTGGAACGTTCCAGAGGGATTTAGCGAAAGCGGCATGTGACGGCGTGGAACGCGTGGATAGAAAAGCGATTTGGTAGGGAATGGTTGAAGGTATCGAGGTGGCGTTTGACAGCCCAGCGAACAGGCAACTGACTATGCAGGAGTTCCGGTGTACAGAACTTGGAAAAGACGAAGATCCGCTGGTAGTGGCTGTGAAGTTGACAAAGATACTTTGACAAGCACTTCGGATGAGGAATACCAGACACAGTTGCTGGCTGCACAGTTCACCGTAGGTTTCTCAGTCTTCACTGCTCAGCAGCTACGACTAGTGAACTCAGCCCAACCCTTGGATAATAGTGAGCTGGTGGAGGTGATCAGACAGCTAACAGATATAGCAGTAGTTGCAGTGCAGTCACCAGAGTTGAATGACTGGAAAAAAACAAGTTGAGAACCTTCAGGAGGAGGTGACTGCACCTCGAATGAGTATCAACAGACAGAGTAAATGCTTTGTGGAGAACTGGGACACTGGTGAAGAAACTATCAGGAGAGGCGAAAGAGAAAAAGTTTAAAAAAACGACATATTATGAGTTCTGTTTTTCTGGCTGGACTACATATTGTAGGAACCATAGATAGGGGTGCTGTGTATGCTGGAATGCGAATAAATGATCGAGAGTTCGTGTGCCTAATCGATATTTGGGCAGCAGTCTCACTGATAGAAAAAGTCAGTCCAAGAACATAAGACCATGTGCCCTAACGGTTGGTGAACATGCATTAGAAAATGCAGGCTTATCAGGTTGTGTCGTCGAGATTGGAAGTCGTAAAATTAGCTTTATATTCATTGTCATCACACACCTACGACGGAAAATACTAGGTGCTGATTTTTCGAGAGAAGAGGGTGCAGTTATTTACACGAGAACAGGAATAGTGGTGACAAAGTACGGGTTGTTCACTATACAGAAAACGACGAGGTAGTAGAGGTTGAAGTATCAAAAGCATCACACCTAGAAGCGCCAGACATCATGAAGTTGGTTAAGAAATACGACAGATTGTTCACGGGAGATGTGGACCCCTATGGATACTGTGACAAAGTTCGGCATGAAATCCGAGTCACAAGTCACGGGATGACAACATTTATAACACGATGAATACCACGTCGCTTAGAAAAAGTTGGGGGTCAGGTTCGGGAAATGCTGAGCGAAGGCATTCTTGAAGAGGCTGACAGCCTGCACAGTTCGCCAGTGCTTTTAGCAAGAAAGTTCAATGGGAAATATGGATTCTGTGTTAATTTCCCAGAGTTAGGTGACATAACGTAACTGAAGCCGTGTCTCATGCCAACGGTAGCTGATACGCTGGATCGTTTGCAGAGTGCAAAAGTATTTACAGTTCTGGACCTCCGCTCCGGCTACTAGCAGCTACCAATGAAAGAATGCGATAGAGAGAAAACAGCATTTATTGTGGGGAAGAAGCAATGCCAATTCAAGCGAATGCCATTTAGTCTTGCAGGCGCGTCATTTACATTTAGACGGTTGATGATGTTGTTACTGAAGAATTTAGAGAATGTAGAAGTGTATGGTGATGATCTAGTGGTGTACAGTCAGACGAAAGCAGAACATCTAGAACACATGGAGGCTGTTTTAAGACGTATTGACGAGTTTGGACTTAGCATCAGTAAGAGAAAATCTCAGGTAGCCAGAAAGAGTGCTACATTACCAGGACATGAAGTTGGAAACGGTGAAATAAAACGATTACCTGAGAAAATTGTGACAGTTAAAACCATTCCAGTGCCAAATTCCAACAGGAAACAACAACAGTTCTTGAGTAGAGCAGCATTCTACAGTCAGTTCATCAAACACTTCAACGAGATAACAGCACACTTATGCAAGTTACTTGATTACACCAAATTTACCTGGACGGAGGAGGTACGGAAGACGTTTGATCATATTAATGAACTCATAAATGGCCAGGAGGTGACTTTAAAACTACCAGTATCCGGGAGGCCATACATCGTGTCCACCGATGCAAGTGATTATGAAATAGGCGAAGTTCTGATACAGACTCAAGGAGTAGTAAAGTACGCCAGCCGTGTTCTGACACCTGCAGAATAGAAATATCCCACTAACTTAACATTTTCAAAACCTGAAGAGCAAATAAGGCACTCATTATCGAAGTGATGCATGTCATTTGATGTATTATCGCGCTAAAGTATTTCATCTAAAAGTCCCTTCCATCAAAAAGTAATTTTATTAAAAAATCTTCATCATCAGAATGACATTTTCATTCAGGTGAGATAGCATTTTCATACAACTGGTTCCTGTCAGAAATCCTAATAAAGTCAATGTAACTAATTTAGATGGATTCGTGTTGCTTCATAATCATGCCTTCACCTGCGTAAATGCTACAAACAATACACGGTGTATACAGAGAAATACAATCTACATAAACTAGTGCTTGTGAGAAATAATGAAAGCAATAGCATGAAGCAGAGAAATACGGATGAAATAAGTTTTTGTCTAAGATCGACGTTATTCAGTGCTTATGCAGTCAGGTTGTCTTCTTGTTACATGTGAAAAATGAAAAACTGTAATGGAACATGTTGACGAGTCAATATAAAAACCAAGGTTGTTTTAACTAGATGTATAGAGAAACGATCGTTATCAGAAGATGACATCCAGCTTTGACGAGAGACTTCGATTAGCTTTCTTATTTGCTGTGAACCTTTTCAGAGTCTTTCTATACTTTGCGGTTGCATACCCCTTCATGAGTCGATCGGCTAATCAGTTCCTATAGTATTTCCACAGTTTCACCATCTGAGTCTGAAGGATCTGAAATTATCCTTGTACTTAAAGTACCAACGCATCGCATACACCGGTATAAGTGCTTCTATCCTATTTTTTATGGATTCATTAAACGTAGCAGAATGACAATATAACTGCATGAACAACAGATAACTTTGAGTTTAGTCAAGATTTCATTTCATCCAGATTTGCCTTGTTCCATACCACTTATTTCTTCATTTCGCACTCGAAACACTCTCTTCCTCAGAATCCCCAAGTTATGCTCATTGCATTTCTCTGTATATATCCGGTAATTTTTGTAGCTTGTACACATTCGAAAAGAGGGAGAAGAAATATCATGACCTCATGATCTTCCGGGGAATTTGTTGTACTGACTTTGCTGAATGATTGTAATTAGTGCATACTTCAATTCCGTTGGTGTATATTCGGCTCAGTTACATGTATGAGGTTTCCAAAATTTGTATTTCTGAGGCGAATCTCATATCCATCACTTCCGGTGCAATTCTCCGATGATAGAGTTTCATCTTAGTCACTACAGTCTTGTGAAAGATTATTTTTATTTAGGTAAACTAAGGTAACTGAATCTTATGGAAGTAAGTGTGTGTCCATCTTCAGGTAGATTTTTCAAGATGGAGCAACCGATTGAACAGCGCTGGTTTTCAATGAGCCATAATAGAAGGTAATCGTTTCATCGATAGAAAATTTGAATCTACGTTTGACCTATAAGCATAATTCCACAGGGTTTTAAGGTTAAACCTTAAAACGCCACTCATGTTAGTCGATTATCATTGCACAAAATATGCGATGAAAGGATCTAGTCCTCTTTTCAACTTGCTGTCAAATTATTGAGGCCTTTGTTCTTTTATCAGTACATGGCAGACAACTATTTCTACTGTAAACCAAAATTGCCAAAATGCCACTATTTCTTATGTCAATTGGAAACACAATCACTCAGCATTTCTAATCCAGGTACATAGAAAACGTTATAAAACAACGATAACTACATTCGGAAGTAAATCAACACCTATAACTGAGTGAGAAGGGATGTGGCTCAAGGTAGATAGAGATAACAGTAGTTGAGTATTGTCTAAGCTCTGTCGTTTGATTACCAGGTATGGTGACATCCTCAGCATAAACTTCATAAAGCAGTGAAGCATATTCGCATCTTTAGTTAGTGTTCATGTTCACATTGACAAAAATTTCGTTTTGATAATAACAAAAGATTCCGGGAAACAGTTCCAACATAACGCGGTGATGTTACTAGCACATTAAAGAGCACAATAATTTAGTACTGAATACTACCAGGCTGACTGTGACTGGATAAGATGCAACTGTTAATCTAACCCCTATCATCCACTTCACTGTCCATTACAACATAATTTTCGTTGAATTCAGTGCATGTACTGATCTTTGTGGCTAGAAGACGAATCCAAGACCCTCGTTTCTTCCCCTTTGAGACTCTTTGACCATAATTACGACCGGGTGGTGCTACATTGAATGTCTAGTCTGCAAGTATCACCTTTGAAAACTGATCTATCCAAATATTTTTCTTATCAAAAGGGGTCTAAATTGACAACTATCTGCTATTCTTTCTTCTGGTGTGTAGAAGAAGTGACAGTGTCTCATTTCTCGCCCCCCCTTTTTACTACATTCTACTCCTTCCAACCGATTTTTTTTCCTTCTCCATCTTCCAATTCATTGCCTTGTTACTTGATTTATTGACACAAGGTATGAAAATCCGGATCGTTACGCCGTGATGTCTGATCCTACGTCGATCTTGATGATGATAACGTAATATAATAATTGTTGCTTAGTATTTTTCCTCAGACCAGTTGTTTTGTCCAAGTGTGGGACTCTTAAGTAGTGAGCATACAAGACCTGGTTGAGAGTTGAACTCAGGACCTTCAGGTTTCCCAGCAAACACGTTAACCGTCTACGCAACGTGCCAAAGTCCAGTGGCTCATAGTTTACTACTTTTGTCGACTCGAGATATAGCGCGACTATCACTGATATGCAGTTGTTATTTGCTTCACTTCAGACTCGTTGACTCCATAAATCACGGTTTCTCATCTGAACTTCGCAATATCCATCACAAAGCATGTCACTAGTAACACTAATTTATAAAAACAATTAAATAAGTAGGATATCTTAGAGAGATTATGACCAGGGTAAAATTACAGATTGCATCTACTTCTTTTGAACGCAGACATCTAACTTAAACTAATGAACTGCGCTAAGGCTTCTGGTCTGTTCATCTCCCTTCGAAATGTTTGATTTAACTTTAGAAATGATTTTGGAAAAAGATTCTGGTGAAGCAGATTGACCAGATTTAACCAGACGTTCAAGAATCCAGTTGATTATCGCTTTTCACTCTCTATTCGACAGCCATTTAGGATAGTGTTCAAAGATTCACTGGGATGGAACATGCTTTGTAACCAGCTCCACAAGAGCAGACTGATTATTACACACAAATGGAGGTGGCAGAATGTGGTTGTTTTTTCATATTTTAAACACCCTTAAATCGCTTATTGACTAAATGGTCAGATGAAAATATCGTCAGGACAAGAGGATGGTTCCTTCATTTATTTGAAGATAGATAGGTTCATTTATTTTCGCTAGCTAACATTTCCAATGAATAGACACACATCCGGTTATTAAGTTTTATCTCCACACTACACTTTGTGTGACTAACAGAGAACATATAACTGGCTAAAATCTGTCCCAGCATTATTTGTCAGTTTTAAAAGAACATATGATCAAATTGAATGTAACATTAGAATTAAAAAGTGTTGTTTAGGTTGGACAATTCATTGATAAGTAGTGTAAACTTTAGGTTCAATTTTCCCGGGAATAAAGCATGCTGATGACAGAGGCTAAGGTACGAAATTCAATATAATTTCTTTTCACTTTGGCAAATCGTATACTTGAATATCATAAGTTATGATATTGCAGCTCTATGTTACTTTTAACAAACCAAGATCACTCAGGTAGTCAATGACATTATTTTAGTATTTGTCCTTTGGGTTCCTACTGGAATATATGGCTTAAGTTGCACGTCACCATTCAACTGTCTTCTCTGCAGTCTTTCAGAACCTAGATCCACGACTGCCAACAAGCTTCGATTTCTTCGTCATACGATCTCCTCCAAGTCACACTCGGACACCCAACTCTTCCTTTCCCATTTGGCTTCAAATCAAGGACCAGGGCTGGCACGTGATGTCCCCGAATGCTCTTCTCAGTGTATCTCCGATCCATCTCCACTTTCTTCTGCTGCAAAGTTGGTGGGCGATAGGTTCTTCCCTCATTGGTTTGTTGCTAGCCAGCAAGATTGAGTTTCTTGTTGCTTATTCTTATTATTCCGGCTGTCTGATCTCCATCTTTAGTGTCAGTATCGACTGAGAGTATGCGGCAGCTGTTCATGCATATCTGCGGTTTGTTGTAAATGCTTTTCGCAACGCGTCAAGTCTCTCGGTCATCACACAGAAGCACTGAATTGACTGAGAGTGTTGAGATTTCGGATGTTGTCCACGCTAAGTGCTGAGTGCAGCAAAGTGCAGTTCAGTTCAGTTCAGTTCAGTTCAGTCCAGTTCAGTCCAGTCCAGTCCAGTCCAGTCCAGTCTAGTCCAGTCTAGTCTAGTCTAGTCCACTTTAGTCGATCTGGATCTCGAAGATCATTGGTGATAGTAGGCGGTTACTTTATCTTACTCCTGTCTTCACCTCAAAGGCATCAGTGAGCTGAGCTTTCCATTGTGAATCAATTCGCATGTAGCATCATATAGTATACAGCTGCTGTTGAATGGTGTTGATGACGGTTTGTGGCACTAAACCCCCAGCGCTGAAGCAGCTGCCAAACTACTTGTCGGTTGACGGTGTCGAAGGCCTTTTTAAAATCGTTAAAGTTGAGGCACAGATTTGATTGGCATTCTGTGCTCTGTTCTATGATGATGTGTAGCGTAACGTAGTAATTTCGACTACAGTTGATTTGCTATTCCTGAAGCCAGGCATACTGGAGCGATCGTCATTTTGAATTCTAAGCATTTTTCAAACTCTCCATGATGATGCGGCTTGATATCTTGCCCAAGATTCTAAACTTTCTCAAATTGCCACTCAACGTGTCCAGAAGACTCCACATCTTGTCAGCATATCCACATTACAAGACTATGTCATCTGCCTACACTCGGTCAACCAGAATTTCTCGTGTGATCAGTTCCATCCCTGTGTAGTCAGATAACTACAGGAAGACATTCTTAAGAACATCTGTGGTCGAACTGAACAAGAATGGAGAGAGTGGACATCCTTGACGGACACCACTGGATGCACATAACTCACCCGACATCTCACCATAGGCTCTAACACATCCACAGGTGTTCATATATATATATATATATATATATATATATATGTATATATATATATATATATATATATATATATATATATTCCTTTTTACTATCGTGTGATTGCTGTGGAGAAGTAGCCTACATTTTCCTTCATCGAGTAATGATAAGATAAGTGATAAGAGAGTGAGAAAAAGCAAACTTTCCATCGTCAAAATGTTTGGCATAGCACCAGCATTAGTTACCTAACCCTGGTGATCGGTAACAATGAGTCGGCATAGCAACCCGATCACCCTTCTTACAGTTGAGTGACATAACATTCAATATACTCCTTCCTATGTTAACATTTTGACACTCCCTCATTTTTATTCCTCAATGGTGAACTGTTGCTAAATAGATAAGACGAAGTTCAACTGAAAGCAATGTCCTTTAAATTCAGGCAAGTCGGAAATGAAGAGATTGCCTCTCAAACATATATTGACTGGTTATTACGCTACGTCGGAAGTTAACATTAATGGGCAAATATGAATCAGTGAACCTCGACCCAGCAAGTGAATTTGAAGGTGTTCGTTGAGATACTTAAAGGCTGTTGTTAATTCCCATGGTGGGGTCCTGGTGGTGTGTTGCTGAAAAGTCCCATAACAACAAGAATTAGCTATCCAGTGCTAACAGGTTCTAAGAGGTTTTCCAATGGATGTCAGTCAATGACAAACACGACCTTCATTCCTAGTTCCCTTACTGTAACGATGAATGGATATTTGTAGCATTCCTTAACAGTGGGATAGTAAGCAGTGACTTCAGGAAAATGTGAAGAAAAACTTAAGTAGTTTAAATCTCGTCACTATCACGGATGCTTGACCAGACTTAGAACAATCATCCTTGTGTTGGCTAGTCTAACGTGAAATACCAAGTCATATTTTGAGTCGACAATGTGAAACTAAGTGTATGGTGTTGATTGCCTCGTTTTCCGTTTCATTTTAGATCAGTTGAAAGTTGTATCTCTTACTCTCAAAGTATATGTGTGATAGGCACAGGGATTATCGACACGAAAATCCTCGATGACGTTTGTAAAATGGATGAACTGGATTCAAGCAACTGTGAGCACTAAGCTTTAAAATACAGACCGGTTAACGAATTCCGACCCATTCATTTACCCAATGAGTGACAAGCTTATTTTCAAAATGTGTGAGACATTCTTCCATCGGAACTTCTACAAAATGTATTCTGCTTTGTCTTTCGGGCTTGTGTAAACAGCTTCTGGTTATAGAAAATTATTAGTGGCTGGTGAATAAAGGCATCATTCTGTTTATTTGAGTCAGTTTTATTGTTGCTAATCATTTTGCTGACCACAAAAAGCATCGTAATACACTGTAATGCTTCTCAACTTCCATAACTGTCGATGACAGTACACCTAGAGAGGTGTGTCCTAGTTATTCTAGGATGTCTATGCTACATTCTTCCTTATTAAGCAGTATTCTTACTGAAGGTGTCTTATGCATTTCTTGATATTTTTGTGCACTGCTTAGTGTCTGCTCATCAGGGTCGAGTCGTGGAAAATATATATATATATATATATATATATATATATATTCAGGATTGTTTACCATGATGGGAATGGACTGAAAGATGGCTTTGGATGAGACAGGTGGGAGAGAATGATACTATACTTCTTTTAACCACCGCGGGAAACAGTCGCATGCATATGGTCAACAGCAGATGGAAGGGCTTCAACATGCTTTGCTTTCAGTAAGGCAATGTGTATTTCTATGGAAACCATACGGTTGGCTAATGTGTCTATTTGCATCCAGTATTCTACCAAACTGACTACATGACGGCTTTATACTAGACACATGTTAAGTAACTCTGGTTCTGGAAAAGAGAATCCATATAAAATGCGTGACAAAGCGGGAGAATGACCTGGAACTAAAGTGTTATATTTTTTAAATAATATTAATAATAGCAATAATAATGATTGAAGGTTTTCATCATTCTTCCCAATCTTATTTGCAGACGAAGGAGGATAATCGATCACACTATCGCCTGACTTTGCTCAATTTCACATGTCACATTTTAGCCATGACAATCAGTGTCCCAGTAATTATTGTCACCTTTGACAGATGGCTGTTCTTCTCTACCATCCGACTGCTTCTTCTCATTCAAATGATGTTTGCTGCTATCGGTTGTATGTGTTTGTTCAGTGTGAATATTATTACAGACTTTATTACCTGTCGGACACATTTTTCTCGCAATAAACACAAGGTCAAATCATTCTTTTCCATATGATGAAGGCCTGCATATCACTGAGTCGTTAGTTTGTAAGACTGTGAGCTGCATTCTCAAAGTTGCCTCACTCTCAGCTTGATTGTTATCACTGTACTGATAGGTTTGCATGCATACAGTGCCGTTGATTGTTTCTAATTACACAGTGCTTTCCAAAGGTGTACTGGCATCAAAGTTGGCCTTCGAGGTTTGGATGACATTGAAGGTGAACACGTGAATCTCTGAAATGAATGAGCGGACGTTTCAAACATTGGATTACAATCTCACTGTCATACTCAAATCGGACCAAGACTGTGGGCAGAATGCTGGTAGTTTGGAAGTATACTAAATGAAATCTTCACAATGAGCTGAACTGATTTCCGCACAAACAGTGTTGAATTCCCTCCTCATCTAAATAGGTCAGTCACTCACCAATAAACAATTCAACCACAATCAGAATGACCAGTGCATTGAATCTTTGCTTATGCATAGACTCTAGTCAGTCGTGTAGTGTATACGTGCTATTTTGGTTTGAATTTAGTTGATGTACTAGCCGTTGGCCAGATGTGTGTTTGTCAAAGGAGAATGACTGACTGTAGGGGAGACCCCAGCAATTTGTGGGATAACCAGTTAGGTAGGTTGCTTCATTTCGGCTAGACAATTATATCTTCATGAAATAGGAAAACCTGATGGGTTATTCTTGTCGTTGGTTTAGTGTGCTTTCGAGTCAATCACTTGACCAGTTGCCAGGTGGGCTAGGTGTGCATCACAGCTGGCACACAGAATCCATGTGAATAAGACATTGATAAGTAATGAAGATTCGTCTTCTAGCAAGTGCACATTTAGTCTTTGGAGGTCTGACATCATTCTTCATATTGATGAAACTGTCATTGGGGATGATAAATATGCATTTCAGTGGAAAGTGCTTCAAACTATTCTTTGTCAAACTGTTTCACCATCGAAATCATCTGTGAATAGTGTGAATCGGTTCTTTCCCTTCTTTTTATATAATGCATGAAAATAGGGTGGGGTAAAATAAATGAATCAAGATATTACAATAGCTAGCCCAAATGCTGGGTGCAGCTGTAATTTAATTAGGCCAGTTTGGATTGAAAGATGAGTTTCAACTTATTGACTACATACATGACATTATTATCAAAGATAAAACAATGTATTCTTTCGATGTTGGAGGATTTGGATTTCGCCGATGATTTCTGTCTGATGTTGCACAAACTCGAAGAAGTGTAGGCCGAAACTAAGAAGTTGGCAGAAGAGGCAGTGCAATGAACACGGGACTTCCTTCAGTTGAACGTAAAGCAGGAAGACAGAGGTGACGAAGATACCCAACAACATCAAGAAGAAGAAGAATCACCAATCACAATGGACAGCAGAAATCTGAAGGAAGTTGTTTCTTTCTCATACCTAGGAAGCAAGGAGTCGTGGTCTTAGTTAGATTACCGGAATGCAGGGATCTAGATAAATATAGAATGACAAACCCGACTAAGATCAATGATCTGGTGAAACAGTCGGCCATTGCATTGCATGCATTAACACGCAACCAGACGGTAGGGTAGGATACAACCACTACACTTAAGTTCAATATAATTAGGTGGAGAGGCAAAGAGATTGATTATTGAATCTTTGTTTATGGAATCAATACCCAACACATAATGGAAGATTTCATTGAAATATCTAACAACATGTATCATGCAGACGAAAGGTAAGTTGAAGCACTTTGGTCTCTTTATAAATGAATTCATGACCCATTCATTCATCGAAGGTGGTAGAAATACATCTGTGCATGTTGACAACTTCGCGTTCACCGAGGAGTCTGTTGTGCAGGTGAACAGTTCCATTGCAGTCTGAAATGTAATGAGCAGATGTTGCTTGTGAGAAGGCATTGGTGTATGATAGTGATAACTCGACTGATTCGAGTAGTTTAAATGAGGATTACATGGAGAATCAATCCATCAGACGAGTGACGCCAACATCCACCAACAAGGAAAATAATTTGAACCAGGATGGAATCTGTCGTTGAATTTTATGCTATCCAGCACTGCATTCAAGTGGATAGAAGCAACTCATTATATTTTTGAGGGCTTTCTTTTCAAACGAAGATCATATTGCATTCCATTGATTCCTGTGTTGTTATTCTGGATCGAATTGATAGGCATCTGTTGGCAGATGGTCTGCTACGTGGATGCCTCGATATTGCCTGATTATTGATTATGCTTCACTTTTCTCGGTGGTGGTTAGCAGTGGAATGACAATAAGCAATAAATAGCCATTAATGATACCTGTTGATCTAGATGTGGCTTACGTGCGTTGATGTGTTGAGTGGTTATTTATCGCATACTTTACTCCCCTGCTATGTACGCTGGCAAGGAATTGAAAACCCCGAGGAGAGCATCGAAAAACTAAACCAAGAAAACTAGGCATCTGATAGCACACACTATGCAGTAGCACAACAGGGGTGAATACAGATTGCACACAAGTAAACGAGATGATTCATCACAAAGGCATGCATTGTGCAAACACTTTCCAATTACCATCTACAATACTTGTCACATCTTACAGAACAAAAACTCATGATATCATTTTGTGCATATTATTCACATCTCATAAAACCGTCCTCTTCATCCACTGACTACAACACATGACCAAGTGGATGAGTGCAAGTGAATTAGGCTACTAGAATTCATTTTCTCTGCAATGTCCTCATAAAAACGATGCTTACTCTCATCGTTGGGTAGCGTTTGTGAGGTGAACATTTACTGGGAATTTCAGATGACCTGTATTTCTTGCTTCTCACATGCATGAAGAAGTGTACTTTTCCAAATCCTCAAATCATATGACACGAAAATACTCATCACAATCTTCACTGTTTCAATTAGGTGCAATTTTCTCAAGAATAAACTCACCACAACAAGTAAACAAGTGGATCAGCAAGGTGGACACGAAGGGATTTGCATTGCTATCCTGTATCAGATAGTGTGATAATCCAGATATTTTCCGGTTCTCTACTCACACCCTTAATACACACTGATTATTGTGGCAAGGGAATTATGTGGGACTCAGATGAGTCTACATTCAGCCTTCTCATCTGTATGCTTGTGATAACTAAAGCATTGACGCGGTGAAACTTAGTATGATTAGGTCATCCATATGTTTAAAAATACTTGTGTCACATTTCAAAGTTGAAATGCTGTGGCCGGTGATTACAGTTGTCTTTCTGAGTCAGTTCAATAAAAGCCTAACCATAGTGTTTCTCACAATAGCCTTCACTTATCGAGTGAATACGCGTAGCTTTACGGGCAGCTTCAGTGAGTCGACCACAGGTAAATACATTCATATTCATACTCATATATATATATATATATATATATATATATATATATATATATATATATATAGTGGGTACAGTTCGAGAATTCAATGTCTACCTGTCATAATTTTGTGGTGGCATGATTATAAATAAATTACGTCAGTACATTTCATTGTCGAGACTGAATTCCTCTTCGAATCAGACCACGCCAAATTGAACTGCAGTAATATTATTATCACTAACCACTACAAATCAACCGGATTTCCCTCAAAGCGTCACCCAGTCCACCTATACTAAATGTGATTTCGTCATTCGCCTTCTCAATTTTGTGTTAGGTTGTAGGCCCACGTCGGTGATACTATCAATGTTCACCAGAACCGATCAAACTCATGTTGATCACTAATGGACATCCATCGAAAGCATAATATTCTGATGAAGGACAATGTCAGCTTTAACATTGCACCTCCTTTCAGACTGGTAGCATCAGATTTCTCACTGACACAGCTTTCTCCCAGCAGCTGCCTAGTGATTTGACACAATGCAAGCAGACCAGAAATTTATTCCATGTTAGGCAGCAGTGTGAGTGGCGACAATTTTGAAAACGAAGTTGAGAAGACAGTTCTGTTGATATGTCAGAGTGACAGCTAGGAAGTTGTTTCGCCACATCTCACTGTGTCTACCAATTGACATCTGTGTGCGGTGACACATACATTGGGAGTAGTAATCGAACTATGAAGACGAGGGTGATGGAGCATGTCTGTAAACAGACAGAAAAACAATCGCATTCAAATTATTCGACAAATACAGTGGTCAGACTGACGTCATCGTCCACAGATAAACAGATTACAGAAGCAGGTCACAGGACTCACCCTAAAACCCCTTTACAGGAGTCGTCACGATCGTATACTCAGGTTCATTGAAGCCTTAACTATACGAAAGTTCAAACCCTCCCTGATGCATTCAAAGACAGTTTGTCCTCAACTTAAACCCACCTTAGGAATATTTATCTCATTTCAATGCCAAGGGAAGTATGTGCATCACGTTTCTCAGACAACCTCCACCTTCTCACTACACAATGCAAAAACAGATTTATCTTATGCTATTTCCTTGCAGAATGTAGAAATCCATATATAGTTGGGAGTGCCACCTATAGGAGAACACACGAACAGATCAATTCAAACACGTGGCCTTTGACTGTGTCAGTTACAAATGATTAGATCCCCTGTTAGGACGAAGCAGCGGAGGAAGAAGATTATTGTGCAGTGTGTGGGAAATGACCAGGTGGAAATTCTGAGTAATCATTATTGGACTGACTTGTCCTCATGTGGCAGTCGTGGGAGATGGGAAATCAGAAAGACTGGGTAAACGTAGACTTCAAGTCACATTGGGAGTGACAGTGTGCTGCTATGTCAGGATTAGGTCAACAGCAGTTTGCATGCAACAAGTGAATCTCAAGTGGATCAACACTATCCTCATTTCGCCCGCAACCCCACTGAACACTTCACATGCGCTTGTGACAGAGAGTATTTTGGAGGGACCGAAAGAAGTGTAGCCACTCAGATTTATCGGAATGTCGAAGGAGAAGCCAGTTTTGAAGAGGTAGTCAACTGTCGAATACGACATGTAAAACTGATATCTGTGAGTCCGCTCAGATAAGAAGCAAGCAGACAGAGAATTCTATTATGATTTGCTAAAATGCATGCATCCAGGTGTTTGTCACAAGCCACATATGAAGAAGAGTCGGTGATGAATCATGTTCATCGTGGTGAGTGAATAGCGTTTCTATTGCACCTCAGCTGACATATGTTGGGAAAGTATTCAGAAAATTAGAGCACTATACTGGTATTTCATCATTGCGTGGGAGTCCTGAGGCCTACGCGCGATACACCAGGTTAGTTAGGCTCCGATTTCATTTCCTACGTCGAACGCGATAACGATCCAGCCACTGGGTAGGAGTTCAGTGGTTTGCAGTTTTGAAAGCCATAACTGAGTGTTCGCCTGTCTCATTCCTTACAGCTGCGGCTAAATCTCTCGTGCCCGTGTTCTACTTCCTTCCAATGTACCAGAAATTCTATTTTATTTCAGATTCCATTCTCGTTTACCTGCCATGCATATAACGATAAGATGCTTACCACTTCTTCCTTCACTTTCCTTGTGTGTATGTGTGTGTGTGCGAGCATGTTCCATGAAAATGTTAAGAATTGTTTTCCAACTATTTCACTCCACCTACTAATGGATAGCGATAAGCTGAATACAGGCCATTCTGCCACCCATATAGACGTGTACAAAACGCCCTCACACTTCAGATTGTCATGTTGCCTGAGTTGATGTAAACTGTGAAACTGAATATTAGACAATTTGACGAATCATTTTCAAAATCTGTGCATCTTATTCATAGTTGTAGCAAAGTATCAGTATCCATCCAAGGCATATGTGTCAGTAGAATATTATCAAAAACGGTGAATAAGGTCACAAGGTGATAACGACTGACAGGTCAAATCAGGGTAAAGAAAAATTGCTCACAGTATAATGGTAAATAGAGAGGGAAATTAATAAACTATCTCAGGAAGATAAGAGACTGAAAGTACCGTTTGTGAAGATAAATTGCAGGCTTGTAATGCTGGATTGCCAGATTTTCTGCTGTGTTGACGTGGTAAATACGAACTTACCTATAAATGATTGCCTCCACTTCATAAATGACTTCGAAAGAAGACTCTCATGGAGCATAGTGACCAGATATAACCAAATGATCAAGAGTCGAGCTGTTGACGGCTTTACGTTGTCCTCTAGACAGCCATGCATTTGGATTGAACATGCTTTGTGCGACCGATGTAACCAGCTACACAAGAGCAGGTGAATTGGTAAACATATAACGAGGTGGTCCTAAGCGATAGTTTATTCCTTACATACATACACACACACACAAACACACGAGTCAGTTGTTGACTAGAGAGAGCAATAAGAAGCTGAGCGGAGAAGAAGCTCTCCTTCAGTATTCTGCACACTCGATTCGTCAGTATTTCTGCCAATGTATCTCCTTTGAATCCAGCATTCAACAGCAGTGTCTGTTTTTGAACCCCGAGGACTTCTTCTTCGATATTCTCAGGCCTCATGCTCCTCTCAATGAATCCTGAAGCATGATCATTCTCGAATATCACTCTTCGAAGTTTTTCCGGCTCCTCTTTTAACGCACTATCTGTACAAACTCTCCTTACTCGTGGGCATACTGAATGAATTGGGTTGCTTTTACTGACTAGTGGAACACAGATTTGAAAATGAGTAAGTTGACGATTTCAGGTCTGTTTTCTTCAACCGAGTGTCCTTGTCGGTGAAATTCATTATTGAATCTAAATTGTGCATAAAAGGGCTTGTGGTAAGAATGGTTCCTTGAGATAGAATTCGGGAATCCCTATTTCAAGCTTCTTCATCTCAATATAATCACACGGAAAGCAGCTTGTCTCTGTCAAAGGAAGATTCGTGAAGAGCGATGCGACATCGAATGATCATATACGCTTAGCATACACCTTGACATCTGTTGTGCAGTCAACGAAGTCGAAGGAGTCAGGAGTACTGCAATAAGTGGTCTAATTCTTCACTGGTTGAAGGAGTTTAGTTAACCACTTAGCAGTCTCATGATATAGTGAATTAATCGTGTCAACGATTGGACGAAGAGGAACAACTTTCTACTGAATTTTGGTTAGACCATAGAGTTGAGGAGGAAGTGAAACAGATGGTTTCAGAACTTCAAACATGTTTTCACTGGCGATCAATTCGTATATTACACCATTTGAAATTTTAATGAATTTTCATCTATTCCCTTACAGTCACCTAGCTCAGAAAGCCTTCTTTCGGATAATGTCAACACTGAAACTTATATATTGACCAGACAAGAGTGATCAGGTTGTTCGAAATGTATCGTGAAATGCATCACGTCGTTCAGATAAATATCGTTGTCTCATTACGCTATCGAAAAACAATGAAACTCCGAGTTTGATCACTTCTATACAGCCGTCACATACACCGAAGAGTGTTGGACTCTGGTCATCGCAGGAAGTTACTTCAGAGAAACGCTTCTCTAACCTGCCTGTGCTACCATTGAGTTATGTGTAACAAAGTTACTCATCTCTGCTCCACCCAGAAAACAAGTTCTACAAGATGCTTCACGTTCTTCATTGCATGTGATCACTGCTTTACTGCTCACTTTATTTCCCATGTCAGCACACACAACGGACTGGATCACCGAAGAATACTACGGATAGTCACTCAATACATCAACATTGCTCCACAATCGCGCAATGCTGAATTCGCGAATCGGAGATCGAGTGTCAGATATCGCCTACTCCATGTGAAAGCCCCACTTCCATTGTACATGTGGAGTAGGCTACACTGGACGTGTGATTAGCCCAGTTCATCCTCCAATTTTTAGACATCTTCCGTTCTGGTAATCCAAATGTCGAACACGATCAAATAAACAATTCAACCTAGCCCATATGTTGCATTCTTGCGTGATCAAATCTCAGAGTGTTTTCATCACAAGTCATCAAATCCAAATTCAGTAGTTCTAGTGATGCGCAACAGTCATCGGGTGGTTAGTTTGTCATAATCATCTGGACCACTGAAAACCACATAAACGCTTTTGGAAAACAGCTTCACGCAGTACCACTAAACACCAGCCACAACTAATAACCTGTATAACATAATGATCGACCATGGAACATAGTGATATCGATGACGGTGAATACTACTGTCTACAAATACTGAGAAATGTGGAGGAAAATCAACTGCTCAACTGGTTTTCAATCGACCAAATGACTTAGTTCGAGCAGCATTTACCATGGGATCGCACAGTTTTTCACCATCCACGTCCACCGCATTTGCTGTCGCTTCAAACACACTCAAGAAAAGACAGCAAAATCGGCGTCGTCAGTTTTATTTTATTTGAATAGTAAACAATGAGTGCTACATGCATTTGCTTGCGTGAAAACACGTGATTAGATCACATGTGGTTTGATTTGATTCGACTCGGTTTGATTGATTGGAGCCTTATGAATTCTTGTTGTCAATGGAACAGGCTAATGATCACTTTTCCACTACTAATTGATTACTTGTCCACCCGCTGTTCCTATGAAAGTAAACAATGCATATCAGTTTGAAGTAAGCTCGAAAATGATTAGACAGTCGAGAAGTACACAAAGTCAATTTTCACGCCAAAAAGCCCACTACATTTCGCCTGAGACAGCAGCAGCAGGATGTAAGTGGTAGATATAATGAAGCAAAACATCAAGAGTCTAATACCTTGTCGGTTTTGAATGCGATCAGAATACATCATTTATGATTGTGGTTGATGTCTCGAAATCTACTGTGCTATTTATAATTACGTGTTCTGCATTTCTTACCAACATCCAGCCAATCACAGTTCTAATATGTGTCAATTTTATAGAGTGTCTGTGTGTGTGTTTCACTTGTTGTTGTGTGGGTAAGGTAGCACAAGATTGTGGAAGCGAATGGCCAAGCGAGATTCAGTATAGGTGGATTGTATAACGCGGTGGTTGGCACATCACAATCCAAGTATTTGTTGCATCATGAAATTCATTATTACTACGGGATTTATCATTGTTATGAATGATCCATATTCAATTATTACTACTAATGATTGAACTACTATTATTATTACTGTTTGTTTCGAATGAAACAAGATAATCGGCACAACTCTGATTGTGAGCATGGGAGAAGGCCATAGTTGAGAAGATTTCTGTGATACGTTGTGTTCATGTCTGTTAATCAGGTTTTCACATTTTTTGTTTGATGATAGGAAGTTGGGAGCGTATACTAATGCTTTTCCAGTAGGTTTCTGTATTTATCCAAACCCCTTTTTAACGAGTCAATCGAGGATATAGAAACCACCTCTTCTGGGAGTCGATTCCAGGCGTTTATTACTCGACGCGAGAACCAGTACTCTGCGGAGACTATGTTTCTTCTTCGCTTTTGTCGTCCCCTCTGAGGTGTTCTCTGAGGTGTTCTGAACTGGTGGGAAGGGAAAGAGAAGATTGATCAGGTTTGAAGTCATTTTTAGAACGCTGAATAGCATGATTAGGTCTCACCCTATCTGCGATCGGACAAAGTGAAGAGGTTCAGCTCTTTGAGTCGGTCTTCATAGGTGGGGCAAGCCATCGCAGGGATCATACGAATGGCTACCCACTGAACTCGCTCTAGAAGGTCTGCGTCACCTCTCAGACAAGGATTGGCCACCTGTGTACAGTTTTCTAATTTAGACCTAGCTAAGGTTGTGTATAAGATGGTGAACATGTCACCAACTATTTTCGCAAACCTTCTACATAGTGCCCAGAGAGTGCTAATACTCCGAGCTGCTACCAATCGACAGTGAGCCATGGTTTTCAAGTCATAACTCCCGAGCAACTTGGAATGAGGTACCTTGTCGAATGCATTACTAAAGTCTATGACAATGATATCTACAGGTGTCCTGTCATCTTTAGACTTAACCCAACATTCTCTGACTGTGAGGAGGTGCATCAAGCAATAGAAATTTCAACGGAAACCATGCCGTGAACAAGATAGTAGAGTGTTGCTGTCTAGATGAACTGTGATGGCTTTCTTGATTACTCTTTCTAGCATTTTTACTACACTACTAGTCAAACTAATCGGTTTGTAATTTGATAGGAACTGCCTAGAACCTGCCATATGGATAGGTGTTACTGCTAGCTAGTTACCTTCATCAATTTCCACTAATAATGTTAAAATTAGCGACCAATTGGCCCCTCCTACACTGGGACCTTTTGGCACTACTGAGTTCACATGTGCTAACATTAACTTAGCCATTAAAACACCTAAGTTCTCTAGGAGCACAGGTATTGACGGAATAGCTTCATACTTCTTTAAAAATGGCGATCCTGACATTTCGTTATTACTACTTAAACTATACTCCATATCCATGGAGACTTCTACATACTTCGATATATGGAAGATGTCCTTCATAATGTACTGACATAAATCTGGTTCAAAAACTGAAGTTAATAACTACAGACCTATAAATATCACGCCAGTTGTGTCTAGAATTATGGAGAAAGTAGTCAAAGAAGAGATTCTTCAACACATGCTCTACAATAATGTCGTCACATCTGGTCAGCGTGGATTCTTGAATTCATGATCATATATGGCCTGTCACTTCGATTTCTTTAACTTCTAAGCCGCTAGCTATGATCAACGCAAGCTAGTCCTTGTCCCTTATCTTGATATCTCCAAGGCATTCGATCGCGTGGATCATTCACTACTTATCCATAAGCTATAAGCCCTCAAACTTGTTAACCCCTTATTAGGCTGGGTTACATCTTTTCTTTGTAACAGTTCACAAGTTGTAAGAATCGAGTCTCAGCTTTCTAAACCTAGGCCTATTACTCCTGGTGTAGTTCAGGGTAGCGTACTCGGTCGTCTTCTTTCCACCCTTTATGTTAATGACCTTTGCAAATGCTTTTCGGTTGCTGAACCGTTTTTATTTGCTGTCGATCTAAAGGTTGCGTACACATTCTCATGTGACGACCTGCCCTACTTCCAAAGGTTAGTCCTGAGCGAACTTGACCTAGTAACCACTTGGTCCACCTCATGAAACCTCCAATTCAACCTAGATAAGTGCGGCTGGACATGCTTCGGAGCACCATCCATTCGTTTACAGATGTCTCTGCAAACTGCGGTGCTACCTAGTCTCCATAGCCTCCTTGACTTAGGACTCCGTTACTCTAACAACCTTACATTCTCTGGACATGTTGCGACACAAACCCGCAAGTCCAGAATACTACTAGGCTGTATTATCCGTAACTTTCATTACCACGGAGCTAAGTTATTGCTATACAAAACTTGCGTCCAACCCCTGTTAGAATACTGTTTGTTTATTTCAGGGAGCGTCCGTATAGACGACAGACTTAAGATTAAGAGTGTGCAGAGGTACTTTACATCCAGGCTACTTGATTACGAATGTGGTCAGGATCATGTATCTCGGTGTACGTCACTTAATCTACAACCACTTTAGATGAGACGTCTTAAGACTAACCTTATATTTTTCTTCAAGATTTTGCACAAAATAAGCTTTACAGTTAGTGAGGAAGTCCGTTTCACACATGTAGGTTGCTACAGTCTTCGCACTCAAGCCTACAGTGTTGAAATGAAATATTTTAGTACATACTTCCGAGCCAGCTTCTTCCCTATTAAATACTCGAAAATATGGAACTATTTTCCTGTTGACATCAGAGCTTCGAGCTCAACTATCCAGTTTAGTCGAATGTTAGAAAGATTCCTATCCTCCGGCAAACTACCCAACATACAGGGCGAATCACAACTATGTCTCACAACGCTCAGTATAATAGGCCCCTTACATGTATGGGGTGACATAGCCTGATAGGTAAATCCACACTCTCCCCTATTACGTCCAAGCGACAACTAGGACAACTTCGTAAATTAAGTTGTCCATCGCTACCTCCCACTTATTACCACTACTACTGGAGACATCCTCAGATGTAGCCCCTCGAAAATGGCATTTCCAAAACACAGTGAATATCATATTTTTAATAAGAATATAAACATGATACCTAGGACTATACACTTAATAGTAAGCATGACACCATGTGCATAAGTTAAAATTTACATATAATTAACTTCCTTGTGCCTTGGTACCCCACTCTCTGTTTTCTCTATTCTTATTGTTAATCCAATCTTGGAAAGCTGCAACTAGATTGGAATTACGATATTTCATCAGAACTTTTCTTGAATATCACTACATCCGTCTTCAAGCAACTCCTATGCAATCGTACGACCTGTTACGAACATCCTTATGACACCACACAAAGATACTTCCAAGAAGCCTTTTGACACTTATTAATCCACTGTTTCATTGACTGGCGCCGTTTCGTCCATTGCAGCTGTAAGCACCATACAAAAATATAGAAAAATTCTTACAACTTTATCTACAGAAACGGATTCTTTCAACCGACCTCGAAACTCAAAGGAATATGGCAAATATTAATTGAGCTACTAAAATTTTTTATGAAAGAAAATATTACCGGAGATTTTCCACCACTAATTGTTATAACCGTATCTGCAAAAATGATATGCACTTGTAAATTATGGAATAAATTATGATCATTATTATTATTATTTTTATTATGGTATACTTCCAGTCATATGGTAGTCAGTCGGTCGGCTACATAGAGTGCAAGCTGTCTAAGCAGCCTTGGGTCCAGCTCATCCGGTCTCCTTGATTTTTTCGCGTCGAGATTACTTTAAATCCTAAATACATCATTGCGATCGATTTCCACAGAGTTTATTCTGTTGGATGTCAATGCTTCTACTATTGGATAAGTGTCCACAGAGGCTTCCTGTGTTAAGACCTCAGTAAAATATCCAGCTTTGACTTCTGATTTTTCTCTATCGTCCTCAATCAAACAGTCAGTTTCAGTCCCTTTTGATTAGGGTGGGTATACCACGACACATCTTATTTCTATAGTTCATATAGGAAAATAACCTCTTCGGATGTTCTAATGCAGCCTGGGCAATACGTTGTTCAAAGCATATTCGAGACCGGTGGATAGCAGCGATACACTGATTGCGGGCTTCTTTGCAATACTTCACCACTTCGGGTGTACCGAGGTGGGTGGCAAGACTTTAACACGTTTTTACGTCGTAGCAATATTCGGATTTCGTGGCTTATCCACGTAGGACATTGTTTCCGTCCCCTCGGGACAGTACACGGAATGAACGGTTGGATCACTTGTGAATATAACTGTTTGAAGGAGCACCATGCACCTTGAACTGAGGCTTCAGGATTGACTGTCCAGTCCTCCGAAGAGGCTGCCAACTTAATAGCTTCCATGTGTTGGGTCCAGCTGGGGCATCGGCCTGATAGAAGACGTCTGCTGTGAATCTGAAGATGATCACAACATGATCACTTTTACCAAGGGATGCTGGGTGCCGGATGAAGCATATATCATCTGTATGTGAGAATACTAAGCCTAGAACTGATGGAGCATGCCGATGATCATATCTGGTTGGTGCTGCATGAGGGCTAAGGAAACTGATGTTTCCACTAACCTGTAACCAAACGAATTACATGGTGGTTTTGCTGTCAGTCTACTCAAGTCAACTGATGGTACGCTGAAGTCTCCTACAACTAGGCATCTGCATTCATCTGTTCAGAGGGTCAGTTTATTCAGGAGGAAGTCTGTTGCCTCACATTCAGGGCTTCGATATATTATGATCACGTTAACATCTTGTTACTTGCATTTTAGTCGGCAGTGCAGCATTTCTTATGTCTCACTTTCCTGTTCAACTGTTTCTATGGCTTTTACAGTTAAAGTATTCTTAACGTGAGGGATGACACCACCACCTTTATGTGCTAACCCATCACTTCTAGAAGGGATAAATCTTCTTAAGTGTGTTTCAAAGTCACTGATCCAAAAAGAGAGCCAAGTTTCTGAGGTAGCAATAATGTTAGGACTTTCGTTGTTTGTCACATTACTAAGCTCAGTCCACCTGCTTAAAAGACTACGTGCATTTGTGTACAAGACTACGAAACTGCTTAAATGAGTTTCCGTCCTATCCATAGAGGCTTTATCATCACCACTTGTTGCCGAAACCTCACTACACGAAAACCCATTACTTTCAGATCTTGCTCTCAAGCTGCTTATCTGGATTTTGGTTCTGCTTCCACTTCTCGTTTCTCGACTCGATCAGTAAGAGCCAGAGCCTTCCGCACGAACACTCTAGATCCTTGACGTCTGTGAGCATTCTTCAGAATCTGATCCTTCTCATCTGCTGACTTGGACACGACCTTAAGTAGCCGAAACTTGTATTCAGTAATGACTGTCTCCTGTTTGCCTACTCTGTATATCGTGAGTAGGGAGACTCCTGACATGTTTTCCGGCAAAAGCTGATTTATCAAACTTTGTACCTTGCCGATGTCACGTCCGAAACTTTTACAGGGTTCTGGGTCTCAGTCAGGGATCTCTACTTTATCTTTTCTCTGTGGACTGGTGATCTCTGGTTTGATGACCGTTATTGGCTTCCTAGCACGCCGTTTAGACATTGTTACTTGCCATGTTTCAGAGTCGGGTATGCAAGGTTAATTAAAGCCTAGTCCAGTAGCCTTGACGCTGACAGCTTCAGAAAGAACTTGCATCCCATTCTGTTGAGTTGAAGTCATTGATAGGGTTGCCAAAATGGGTATGACCTGCGACCTGAGTATTCATTCAGGTGAGTGTAGAGGAGCCAGAGGTGATGGGGACACCCAACCACCAACATCAACAATGACAACAAGTACCAATCACCATCGACAGTAGAAATCTGAAGGAAGTCGTCTCTTTCATCTACCAACCTACCAACCTACCAACTTGCCTACCTACCTACCTACCTACCTACCTACCTACCTACCTACCTACCTACCTACCTACCTACCTACCTACCTACCTACCTACCTACCTACCTACCTACCTACCTACCTACCTACCTACCTACCTACCTACCTACCTACCACCCCTAACCTACCTACCTACCACCCTAACCTACCTACCTACCTAGTACTTACCTACGTACATAGTTACCTAACTTTTTAACTATATTCCTTACTACTTAACTACTTTATAACCTGGCTACCTACCAACCTATGCAGCATCATTTCAACTTCAGGCGGCACAGTCACAGATGGGGATATCAAAGCCAGGATCAGAAGGACAGTAAGACAATTACATCCTGCAGTAATCTGAGATCAGTGTGGAGATCTACTGCACTGCACTACACTGCAGCATAGATCGTGAATAACATCCGGATTTTCAACACTAATGTCAGTCAAGTCAGTGCTTCTGTGTGATGACCGAGAGACTTGACGCGTTGCGAAAAGCATTTACAACAAACCGCAGATATGCATGAACAGCTGCCGCATACTCTCAGTCGATACTGACACTAAAGATGGAGATCAGACAGCCGGAATAATAAGAATAAGCAACAAGAAACTCAATCTTGCTGGCTAGCAACAAACCAATGAGGGAAGAACCTATCGCCCACCAACTTTGCAGCAGAAGAAAGTGGAGATGGATCGGAGATACACTGAGAAGAGCATTCGGGGACATCACGTGCCAGCCCTGGTCCTTGATTTGAAGCCAAATGGGAAAGGAAGAGTTGGGTGTCCGAGTGTGACTTGGAGGAGATCGTATGACGAAGAAATCGAAGCTTGTTGGCAGTCGTGGATCTAGGTTCTGAAAGACTGCAGAGAAGACAGTTGAATGGTGACGTGCAACTTAAGCCATATATTCCAGTAGGAACCCAAAGGACAAATACTAAAATAATGTCATTGACTACCTGAGTGATCTTGGTTTGTTAAAAGTAACATAGAGCTGCAATATCATAACTTATGATATTCAAGTATACGATTTGCCAAAGTGGAAAGAAATTATATTGAATTTCGTACCTTAGCCTCTGTCATCAGCATGCTTTATTCCCGGGAAAATTGAACCTAAAGTTTACACTACTTATCAATGAATTGTCCAACCTAAACGCTAACAGTACAATTCCTAAAATTAAATTTGAAATTTCATAAATAACAGTCAACTAGTAAAATCTTGGATGTTGAACTGTTCCTTTTTAAAAAGGAAAGCTACGAAACCAGTTGGTAAAATCTGCTAAATATGTTCACTTTTTCAGAGAATAATCGAATCATCACGCCACTCGAGTTGAAGAAATAATATTTGCAAATGAATCGATCAGCGTATTAGTAAGACTTTCGTTTGTACACACTCTCGTTCCAGTTTTACTGAGTATTACTGACAGAGCCAACAGGTCATGAGAGGCATGACCAGAAGATGGAGAAGGGTGAGTTGTAAGGGTATGAAGATAAGCAAGTGTATATACTATTTTCAAAGACCTAATCTTTACATTTATTTGAAGATGTGGGGTCAGACAAGGTGATCATCTACAATATTTTGATATGATGCACCTTCAAGATATACCATTTCCTTTACTCATAACTGTTAAGCACCAAATTAAGATATGAAGATGTTCTCACACTCCAGGTTTTCCATTCTATTTGTGCAATTCAACCCATTTAGTGGACCAATCTTACAGATACATGTTATCAAATAAAAAAAAAGCAAATATTCAAGGAAAGATTGACACCTTTGGACAGTTCTAACTAAGCTGTTGAATGCCTTTCCCTATCAATTTCACTTATCATAGTAAAGTTGATTAACACTGCATAATGACACAGTCATAACCATTCACTGTTACAAGACTTGAATAGTTTTCCCATTTACAGTAGTACAATGTTAATGGGATCCACCTAGATGTTGATGTTTATTGTCGTTAATGTGTCAGAGTGTGAGACGTCTTAATCCAGAACTAATTACTTGGTCTTGTTATTGAGACAATAGTTATTTTATTTTCGAGATGAATGGGGATTTTAATTTAAAAGTAGTATTCATGATGGGCAGATATCAGTTGGGAAACAATTTAAAGTCTGGGAGCACTAGGTGCGTACTGCTAAGGAGTACGGAACAGCTGTCCAGTGCCCCCAGATTTTCAACGGTTCCACGGCTGAAATCAGTCCGTGATGAATACTACAGTAATTATTCACCAAACTGAAAGTAAGTAATGAGATACTATTAAGGTGAAAGATAGTTAACCCACCTCGTCACTGTTCACTAGTTTCAATGATGAACATATTGTAATTTTTCGATGACAACACTTTTTAATTCTAATGTTACATTCAATTTGATCATATGTTCTTTTAAAACTGACAAATAATGCTGGGACAGATTTTAGCCAGTTATATGTTCTCTGTTAGTCACACAAAGTGTAGTGTGGAGATAAAACTTAATAACCGGATGTGTATCTATTCATTGGAAATCTTAGCTAGTGAAAATAAACGCAACATTGTCTTACTCCTTCATGTCTTCACTTCACAGGCATCTGTGTGCTGAGCTATCCATTGCGAATCGCTTCGCATGTATCATCATATAGCATAAAGCTGCTGTTAAGTGACGTTGATGACGGTTTGTGGCACTGAAACCGCAGCGTTGAAGCAACTGTAAAAAATACTTGTCGGTCTACGGTGTCGAAGGCTTTTTCAAAGTCGCTGAAGTTGAGGTATACAGTTGATTAGCATTCTATGCTCTGTGTCGCATCCAAAGCCATCTTTCAGTCCATTCCCATCATGGTAAACAATCCTGAATATATATATATATTTTCCACGACTCGACCCTGATGAGCAGACACTAAGCAGTGCACAAAAATATCAAGAAATGCATAAGACACCTTCAGTAAGAATACTGCTGAATAAGGAAGAATGTAGCATAGACATCCTAGAATAACTAGGACACACCTCTCTAGGTGTACTGTCATCGACAGTTATGGAAGTTGAGAAGCATTACAGTGTATTACGATGCTTTTTGTGGTCAGCAAAATGATTAGCAACAATAAAACTGACTCAAATAAACAGAATGATGCCTTTATTCACCAGCCACTAATGATTTTCAATATCTAGAGGCTGTTTATGCAAGCCTAAAAGGCACATCAGAAAAACCCTTGAAACCTGTGAGCACTGGAGAGATATTTCTTGTTGCTGAGGTACTCCTTATCGAGGTCCTCAACAAGCACGTTCAAATCAACCTACTGGGTCCGTTTTCACCGGTTCATATTTGCCTATTTATATCAAATTTCGAGAGAGCGTAATAGCCAGTCAATTCAAATTTGATAGGCAATAGCTTCATTTCCGACATGCTTGAATTTAAACAACATGACTTCTCAGAGTATTCACATTACAAGTCTATGTCATCTGCCTACTCTCGGTCAACCAGAATTTCTCATGTGATCAGTTCCATCCCTGTGTAGTCAGATAACTACAGGAAGACATTCTTAAGAACATCTGTGGTCGAACTGAACAAGAATGGAGAGAGTGGACATCCTTGACGGACACCACTGGATGCACATAACTCACCCGACATCTCACCATAGGCTCTAACACATCCACAAGTGTTTGATTAAAAAGCTTTCAATAAGGAGATGTACTTACTTGGTACGCCTTTCAGTGGGACACACTGCCACTTCTTTTACTCATTAGAAGAAATAATGGCAAACATTTATTAATTGAGACCACTTTCGGAAAGTAATATTTTGGTAGGTGAGTTTTCAAATGGGATTTTCTCAGATTCGACATTCAATTTAGCACCACCCGATCATACATAGAATACATTTGTGATACATTCACAGTAGGATAAAAGGCTTCTACATCTCATTCCTCGTTCGATGCTGCATACGTCTGAGAAAGCTTAATCCTTATTATTGATTCGATTCGAAAAAAAATGATGATGAAAATACACAGGAAATTTTTCATCAATGCTAAAACACGAATCAACATACTCAAGAACGGCAAAGAATTCTGTAGCAAAGTCATGTTCGATTGAAAATACAACATGCTGAAAAACACAAACAACTGGACTATTCAAAGTCGGTTGCTTTCCTTGATCTGTTGATTCCTTGTTTAAGAGATCACTGTTTCGATATTCATCACAAAATGATTTGTAGAGTGAAAGTGAGTGAAATGTTTATCCAAATATGACCAAGAGAAGCTGACGATATGCTTTCATTTAAAGTGAACTCACAGTACAGACTGAGTGAATCTATTTTGTATTTCAGTGTCGTTATTACGCTCCTTGGGTAAATGTGCAGGATTCTGATTGATATTTTCAAGCAGTTGGTTGGTGTATGCTCAAGTGTAAATCTATGTAGTATGCAGAAGAACTGTACAGATATTCCATCTCTTGTTTGGAGTTCAAGATTATTATTTGAGGGAAATGAAAGTGAATTCATCTGGGTGTTTTGTGGGAATCGATAAATCTGAAAATAGTTTTCGACAAGTATTGACGTCATTTGGCGAAGCTTGTAAAACTGAGTGGCACTCGCTAGCTGTTTTGCCCTAGTTTATGAGTTGTCACCAATAGACACACAGAATCTTGTGATATATTGATAAGTGTCATATTGATGGGTTGTCAATAAGAACAGCACCATTTGGAATGGGTCTTCTTCAGAGAATATGATTATTTTGTTTGTTGACGACTTACATGCATTTGCGGGTAAACTAACATGTATGTGGAGGACTAAACACCTGAAGACAGTTTTGCATTGATATGATTGATTATGAGCAATAATTTATGCTCGAAACATCATCAAGTAAATAATACTATATCAATATGGGTTGTAAACCAAACAAACAAATGTAATATGGAATTCTATTCTATTGCACTGCCCATATTTTACACCTATATGAAGGGTCTATTTTATTTATCTTAAATCCACTTGGTTCATATACCATACACCTGTTACATCCCGTAGTGTTCACTCTTCCTGTCAATTCTTGAATTTATCTGTACTTCTGAATGAATAAGTGGCAAAGAATGCCAACTGATTGAAGAAAGCTGGTAGACCACATATGATTACCGAATGACTTTCTTTCTCTCAACGTTCAGTTAACAACTCACCAGCTACACAATCTGTCAAAATATTTTAATAAATATGATTATGTGCTTACTACAAAATAATTTATTTTCCATTGAAATGCTTCACTTACGGGCTCATAACTTTTAATATAATAGAAATCCTTCGCTTGGAGAACGTCAAGTCCAATCCGGTTGTAATATGTGACTGAAAAATATCACGAAAAACGTAAAAGTTAAACAGAATCTTGTTTACCACACAAATCAACACTTCATTTACATCATCAAATAAGTGAAGACGCCTTCACTTTTCTATGACTGATAATATGAGTGGAGTAGAAAATGGGAAACGCTATACGAAACGACTGTCATGGATATTCTAAAGTATATTAAGGCTTATTACCACGTGAAATAGTCACTTTCACTTTGACCAGATATTTCGTGTTTATACTCTTACATCTCCGTTCTCTTGATAACTACACAGGATTAACTGTCAGCATTTTATTTCGATGCAGCAGATTATGCAAGGAAGACTAAACATGTTGGAAGATAAATGGAGAAACTGGTCTGTGCAATTCGGAAACGATTTACAGCGTACAGTTAATGTTTACTATCTCAGCTTCTGAAAAGTAATAAAAACGTAAAGTGTCAGAATGTAAGGTAGCTTAGAGGTTAAATTAATCGTGTTTGTCGGTTTAGATTATTTGTTCAGTGCACCAGATGTTTCCTTCTGCAAAATGAATGGTATATGACATCAGAGGAGGAAGTTAGTTGACGTATAAGGTGTAAGTGAAATAACTTGCAGTAAGGATGGATGAATGATGAATTCCAGATGACTCATATTTAACTCCATCTCTCATTCAATCAGCACTTCGTTTACCTAGTGAGCGAGTCAAAAGTGGTTCCTCTGATGGAAACTGACTTCGCTGAGTACTACTGCTTCACAATAACATTTTATCACGAAATAAAGAGCAAGACTGATGTGTGAGAAGATACTTTTCGTGATCAACCTGTTTGCACAGCATTTCTGGCAGACACCTGGTCAACGAAAGCTTCTCAAGGCTAATAACTGACAAAATATTGAAAATTAGGCTTCTGCAATGTTGAAAGTTGAGGCTACTCTGAACAGAAATGTGCACGACTGATTACACCCGAGCACTGTGTTTAAGGACGATGGACAAATTCACGGCAGATTTATATTCCGCGTTACTAGTTTCCACATTCTTGTACGATTGACATGCTTTCTGAGTGGAGTAAGGTTTGACTTTCATTGATCTGCATTTAGATCGAATTCGATGCGCATTTTTCTTCAATAGTGAATTGTCAAGCTAATGAGATTGAGTAACGGTCTGGAACGCACTGTGTTTCCCTTAAAAGGATGTGTGAAATATGAAGTGGATACACACAGACCTACATAGACTGATAGAATTGTCGACTGCAAATGATTGCAGAAAGCAGTGGAAAAATCTCTTAGATCTGAGTTTCTAGGAAATCAGAAATTTTCTGTACAACAAACAGTCTCTTTGATGAATGTGGACAGTGTAGTGAGAAGACGAATATTATCTGAAACATGTGATGTATGTATATGCACTATGCATTACGAGCAACTCGATCAAACATGCACTTGTCGAACTACTTATGTAAGCATTCTCAGAATGCATTTACTCAATGAAGAGGGATTGAATTGTATAAAATCTATGCGGTCTGAACACCTACGTCCATTTGGGTTACCTGAAACACACATAAGCCTGATAATCACTTACGTCCAGTATTGTCTGTATGTCGATGATCCAGGCATAATCTGTCTAAATGGTTGGCAAAACTCTCGAGTGTTGTCACAAGCCATTTCTGTCAGTACTCGTTGAAACATAAATTTGGTCGTAGTGACTGACTGTTTATACGATATTAATATCAAGGATAAGACTGTACACTGCTTCGATATAAATTCCTTATTTACTGATGTCCAGCTGGTACAGATGATTGATATTTTATGTGAGTATATTACTTCAAACAGTCTCATATATTGAAGACATGGTTGACGATCTCAGGTGAGGAGATATGTCGATGATGTAGTTATTAGATATGCGAAGCCTGATGATGTGATTTGGTTGGGGGTGAATATGAATGAACACGCATCAAAATCTCATTGGCCCTACCGGTGAGCAAGATATGAACATCATCTACCACACTTTGATATAGTGTATAACTGATGGGAGGATGCCTCAATCAGAAGGTTGATCTAGAAGGAGCTTACCTAAACAGGGAATATCCTAGTTTTCACAGCCTTTGCATTGCACATTATAAACGTGGTTTAGTCAGTTGCTCACTCATCAAGATAAGCTGCATGTGTACGCATGACACGAATTAGGAAGGAACCAATTTACTGACCACGACACTAACACAGAATGTTTACTCACTTGAAATTTGTCAACAGGTGCAACCGTAATTTATCATGAAAATGTGTGTAGTGTTCCGTGCATATATAGAAGTGGTTTGGGTCGAGTGATTTAATTTATCGAAGTTCTTGACATCTGTGAATTCAAACCTCCCCAATGTATGCGGAATTAATCTGTACTCACGTTGAACCTACCTTGCGAGTATTGATTCCAATTTCCATACCACGAGTTATGTGATTAAGAATTTTTTTGTTTTTTCTCAGCCCTTCCTATTCTCATGTTTCCTGTTGACTTAACTGACCCTCTTCGTAAATATTCGTGAGAATAGTTCGACCAGTTCATGTGTGATCAGATTATTCGAAATGCATAGCGCTAATACATCAGATGTTTCAGATAAATATGTGTAATTTGAAACAATTGGTCCCTTTAATAAATTTTGATAACGCTATTAGAAGACGAAGATTATCTGAAAAATGTGATGTATTTGCGCAATACATTTCGAACAATCTGATCACACATTTACTTGTCAAGTCAATTTATATATGAAAATTAAAGGTCAAATATAAGGATTATGAAAAGGTTGTGACACTAGTCTTGATAACATAATCAGATAAGGGTTACCAAGGTAAATTAAGTGTGTAAGTTATTGATGAGGAAAGAGTTTTCCTCCAATCAATTTGTGTATGGCTGAATTTTTCTTGAACAGTAGATGTGTGAAGATGCTCTCGTTTATGTCAGGTGTTCTACAATAACTAGTGCACATCTGTCAATCAATTACTTAAGTCATCTGAGTTAGTTGTCACTGCAAAATGTTGAGTTGTAATGATATTCACACTGAGTTAACACTTACAACCGATAGCAGCAAACATCATTTGAATGAGAAGAAGCAGTCGGATGGTAGAGAAGAACAGCCATCTGTCAAAGGTGACAATAATTACTGGGACACTGATTGTCATGGCTAAAATGTGACATGTGAAATTGAGCAAAGTCAGGTGATAGTGTGATCGATTATCCTCCTTCGTCTGCAAGTAAGATTTGGAGGAATGTTCAAAAATGTTAGTATTTATTATGATTGTTATTATTAGTAAGGCTACAATAATTTATTTTCAGATGATTTTATAGCTTCGTCATGCAGTTCATATGGATTCTCTTTTCCAAAACCAGAGTTACTTAACATGTGTCTAGTATAAGGCCGTCATGTAGTCAATTTCGTAGAATACTGGATGCAAATAGACACATTAGCCAACCGTATCAGTTTCCATAGAGATACACATTGCCTTACTGAAAGCAAAGCATGTTGACGCCCTTCCATCCACTGTTGACTGAACGCATTTGAATGAAAGAGTTTCACCTTCCAGCATTTCAAAGTGCAGTATTTCATAACTACTCACTATGAGTTTGTTATTAATACGTGATCTTATGCTCTGTGCAGTTCAACTTTCGTCCACGTATCATTTCATGGAGGTGGTTTATAACTTGAATTTACTAATATCACCAACATTCGGTTTAGTATGATAGAAAATCGGCGATTCATGAAGTTGTTTGCAGATGCGAAAAAGAAGACTATTTCCTGATGAACGTGAAGTCGAATGTACCATTGAAGAATTTGGTCGTAAGCATTGTTGGAAAATACTTGACCAGGGTTAGATAACTAATGTTGGTGCTATGCCAAACATTTGTTGTCGTAGCTAATTTTGACGATGGAAGGTTTGCTCTTTCTCACTCTCTTATCACTTATCTTATCATTACTCGATGAAAGAAAATGTAGGCTACTTCTCCACAGCAATCACACGATAGTAAAAAGGAATATATATGAAAGTCAAAACACGTGTGAATATCAAGCATCAACAGATGCCAAACAAACAAACACTAATAATTTTCTGAAGAGTAAAATTTTGTCTGAGATGGCCATGTGAAGATCTTTGATGTCTTAGACGGAATGCATAATGCTCGAGCATGCCAAAGGGGCTCAACAGGCTTCATTGCATATGGAGAGACGAAAGGAGTGAAGAACCTCACACATGAATGCACTGGCTCAAATTGCCACAATTCACAGTAGCATATAAGGAGAAAATGGATAGAAAAAAAATTGGAACAAACTAGAGAAAGGTGTGTGAGATGAGAGAGGATCTAAAATCAGGGTCAGGGAAAACATTTGAACCTCAGAAGACTTCTGTGAGTGAATACGTATGCTCCAGACACACCAATTTTTCAGTCATGTCACCAACAGTCCTCAAACATTGATTGCTGCCATCTCAGGGACTGAATGCAGGCAGCTTACATCTCCCAGACAACTCACAGCAATAGTCAGGAACTTCATCCACTAGTGTCATGTCTTGGTCTGGCCACCTTGAACACTATTGTAACCAAATCCAACTTCCTCTAGCATGACACAACTCTGCTGGTGGTGCCTCGGCATGCACAACACATGTCCAAGCCATCTCAGTCAGTGGAGATTCACAACCTCTTTAACATGCATATTTTGACCTGTTATCTTCCTCCGACCTCAACACTGCTCACAAAGTAATTTCGTCAAATCTGAGCAGTCTTAAGAAAGTACATGTGTTCGAATCTCTTTGACATCTTCATGACGTCTGCTTCTCCGTTGGTAGATAGTCTGACATCTATCCAAACCCTCAGGTTGGGAGGTGAATTCGCTGCTGTCAAGTGACACGACTTGAAAACTTGAAGATTTCAACGAAACCTTAGTGTCTTTTGTCTGGAAAATATATTGAATACCTAACACTGAGACCAACTATAGAATGGAGATAAAGTGAAAATTTGAGAAAAACTCTGACACTATGATCTCTCGGTTTAGATATCAGAACTCTAGATTGATGCCTACTACAGCTACTCGCCTATTCTTTTCCTGAACAAATCACACCAAAACAATTAAACTGCTTCAATGAATGTAATGACCAACTGAGAATTAAGGAATCCTACCTCTTGTGTTATTGGCACACAAAGTCACACAATACTCTTTCACTTGGCTAGATACTCCAGTCAACATATCTTTGATTGTATTGGGCTGAATGGTGAGCATCATCTTTCCAACGATACTCAGTGGAAAATTATGTCCTGTCATACAACATAAAATTCAAAGCGATTCATTAGCACATACACTTTCGTGAGTGAGTATGAGAATAATAAAGACTTACATCAATATAAGTGAGTCCCAGTATGCACATCCCTGATACTATCATGATTAGACCAACGAGAAGAGTCAGAAGAATTGGAACTTTCGATTTGTACCGTTTTGTTAATGTCTGCATTAGCTTTGAGCACCATAGGCATTGACTGAAAGTAGCTGAAGTTGAATAATATTGTAATGACGTTGGACGAACATATTGTAAGTAGGCCGTATAAAGGTTATGTATGCTATCACTAACTAATTATCAGATAATAAATTTTAGAAAATAATAATAATAATAATACACAAACGTGCTACGTTCCATTTGAGTTTGGAAGCAACTGTCGCTTTTCTTCTAGTGTCACTCGTTGGATCAATGACAAAACTAATAAGCTCTCTCTAACTGTTGGTGGCTTTGTCGTAGTACTTAAAACGTTAGGAAGAATGCTCCATGAAAAGATATTCTTAGACAATATATTCTCAGAAAAGTGTCTTACTACGTACGAAATGATGACCAAACATTCGATTTACCTTACAAAAATGTACATCGTCAACATTTATCAGTCAGGTAGAGGCATGAAGTCTTGTAACAAGGAATGTCAGTAAATTACATCTAACAATGAATGATATCACGTTGAATTCGGTAATTTACACAGACTGTGATTTTCGTGCCTCCTGAATTTCATTGTCAGAATTCGTGAATCGATACCTTCTCCCTGCTTACAGTTGAGTCACACAAGATATGTACAGGATTTAAGCGTATCACAAGGTGGCCATTTGGTGTGCACTGTGCATGCATGATAATTTAGATATCAGTTTGATTATCTGAGATAATCAGGGTTCGCCAGACTCGTATTAATAATTGTTGGTGGTGTTGTTGAGAGTGAAAGGAAAGATTGGTCTTCATACACTAACTAACTTTGAATTCCACTTCAACCCAAATGTTTAATTCAACTTCACAACACACTTCAAAACAAATAAAGCTGAGAATTCAACATTGTTTTCTTAACTCTGTGTAAATTTAGTGTGATTCTCAAACACATGATTGAAGTGAAACAAGAACAACAAATATCACTGCTTTAAGGTGTAATTGGAATGGATGACCTTGACTTGGTTTAACGATGAAGGAATGTGTACATTTAGCTAGTAGCTAGTAGTTACATTGACTTTATTAGGATTTCTGACTGGAATCAGTTGTATGAAAATGCTATCTCACCTGAATGAAAATGTCATTCTGATGATGAAGATTTTTTAATAAAATTACTTTTTGATGGAAGGGACTTTGAGATGAAATACTTTAGCACGATAATACATCGAATGACATGCATCACTTCGATAATGAGTGCCTTATTTGCTCTTCAGGTTTTGAAAATGTTAAGTTAGTTTTGATTTTGCTCAAAATTTCACACCAGTTTACTTCAGTCAAAGCACTTGTTGATAATTCAGAGCAAAAGCGAATGGAGAGGGAAATACAGAGGCAACTTGAAGGAAACTTTAGATGGGATTTACAACATGTCCATAGTGGATGTTGTTAACTACTACTAGTAAGCGCAAAGCTGCAGCATGAAATTTCACTTATCTCACTAAAAGTTGTAAAATCTTCACATCCCAGAGAAATAGATCATGGTATGTACAACAACGTCTGTTTCGCATGTCATCTCATCATGATCATTTTGCGGATTGCAGGACACACCATCTGACGCTTTTAAACTACACTCTATAAAAGTGTACCTAGAAACTTTGGAAAGGTATCCTTTGCCTTATTGATTGCTTGTAACACCCTCCGCAATATTTATCTTGTTATCAGACTGAAAATATGGAGTGATTATTTGATGAGTGTGAACTGTCCTACCAAACTGTGAAATTCAGAGATTCCAATGCACTGAGTGGTATAAATATAGTAAAACAAGGAGAAATAATATTATTCATTTTAAACCGCAGTACGTTTTCGTATAATGTGGGCTCCTACATTAGAACGACGCCAATGAAATAGCTTAGAATTGTGTTTAAACGCATGCGTCTTTTTCTGTCCTGTGAAATGGCGAAAAGTGGTGAAATGTCTGTAATGTTGAAGCAGATTCTTGTCTATGTGTTCGCCTCAGCCGATAGTTTTTCGAAGATACCGTCGTACAGTGAGTACTAAATCACTGTCAAGAATGATATCTCATCATCGTCATCAACGTCAACAGAGGATCAGGCATGTCCGTATGGTGATCCCATTTGCCACGCCTCATATCATCCTAGGTAGACCTTTCCTCTTCAGTGTTTCCATACGTCTTAAAACGGAAACTCAGTTTTGAATTACATCCCAATCCCTTCACAATACTAACGATGATATGCTAAGCAGTAATGGAGTATACAACTACTCAGATATTGGGCTGCCATCGCCAGATTTTACTACTAGCTAAATGTACACATTCCTTCATCGTTAAACCAAGTCAAGGTCATCCATTCCAATTACACCTTAAAGCTGTGATATTAGTTGTTTTTGTTTCACTTCAATCATGTGTTTGAGAATCACACTAAATCTACACAGAGTTAAGAAAACAATGTTGATTTCTCAGCTTTATTTGTGTCAACGTGGTAGAGCAGATTACCTGATCACAATTGCTTAAAAAGCCAATCACTTTTCACTCTTTTCTTGTTTCATTGAATAGTTATTACTAATAATCTAATCAAGGCTACCAATAAGAAATGTGTAGTAAATCAATCCACCAATCTGTTTGTCCAGCTGAGAGTGGAGTAGATTAGAACTGGTTTGAGACTAATTTACTTCCTTAAACAATTGTTCCTTCATCATTTCGGTGACTTGTAAGCCGGTGACAGTGACTCCAACTAACTGACTGTGAGTTCCTACATTATGAATATGTGTAATATTGAAAAGGATAATTGTTATGTTCAACTGAATACAGATCATGAATGAACGAATTCACTCGCATTCAGCGAATGTTTAGCACATGTAACCTTTCTTCATGCACACTAAATATACTGTATGTCTACGCATATGATAGGAATCTGAAACAGTCGTTTTACCGTAGATCTAATTCCAATTGAATGCTATTTGTAAGCTTCAGGTTATTTGAGAATCAAAGGTACTGTGGATTGGATTTACTCTTGACGTCTAATTTCTTCATCAGGATGTACTTGTTGCAAATTTTATTACACATTTCTGTTGTCGATGTTGAGAATTCTGCTAACATCACAGCCTTCTCGGCATATATACTAACTACCGAGAATTCGGTAGACAATCTAGGTGAATGTAACTTGCTTCACACATTCTTGTGTTGGTATATTCACAAAGTGATATGTTTAAGAATTATTCTCACTGAGAGCGTTTTTAGGGTTTTTTAAACCCGTTCAAAATGTGAATATGCTGAATATGCTGTGGGAATCTGATAATTTTTATTTGTTTACTTTTATATATACATATATTCGGAGAGAGAAGTTAATAAATATTGTGTTCACACCTGGTTCTGCTAGGTCACTACCAATGTCGCTGAAACATTTCAAGCATTCTACTATCCCATTTTGTGGATTTATCTGGGCAATTGTTGGGCTACCGATTCTGTAAGTCACTATACATTATAATGACTGCTTAGCACTGATTCCACTTCATTCAGACAAAATCACTGATGTCTTTCTTTATTACTTGTCAGATGTTGAATGAAGCAATGTTATTATTTCGCAGGTATATAAGCAGCATGTAGTCTTCTCTTCACGACTATTATTACTGTATATCGATAAAGTTCACTTTATATTTGAAGGTGAAGGCTTTCGCCAACTTGACAGTGCGGATATAGGTAGTCTCCTCTGTCTAATACTATCTGATATTTATATGCTATATATCGAAAATCTGGCTGGTGATCTGACTGCTAAAGTTCCTGTTTACAGGAGATATGTCGATGACATCATGGTGATTTGTGAGTGGCATGAGAATATGGTTTGTCCAATTTAGGTACTTGACATCCTACAAACTCATATCAGCCTGACTTGTGAGAAAGAGAACAATAATCATCTGTCATTCACAGACGTACTGGTGAGTTGACTAGAAGTTGGTTCAGTAAGACAGTCAGTTTACGGAGAGCCATCATGAACAGGATAATATCTGACTGAATTTTCGAGGATTTTGTCGGATGCAGTAAAAGCAATGTCTGATAGAATGCCTGTTTAATAGGATGTATCGTATCTGTATATCAGATGGGATGGATGAAGACATCAAATTACTGACCAGAAGACATCGAAAGTGGATATGCGTTGGAGTTTACGTGTATGAGGTCGTTTATCAAAGTCAACTAGTTGCTGTTTGAAAAACAATATTGTTCTTCAGCCTTCAGTAAATTATGGATTGTCTAAAAATGCTAGAAATTCTCATTATTGCTTGTTTCTCTATAACTTCGACCACTTCCTTGTTCATATCCGACTCTGTCAACATCACAGCAACAGTCATTTGCTTGCATGTTCTACGCCAATTGTGACTAACTCAATCTCATCAGGACTAAAGGCAGTGAAGCTTCAGCGTTTCACTAGTCATACCATATTCATCTGGATCAGATAACATGTCAATACCTCATATAGGACTATCGAGAACATACAGGCATTCAATAATTTAAATGCTCCCATTGTGATCATTAGAAGACAGAGTTTGAAGCGAATGCGTATTTGTCGGAAGTTCTCATCCGGCTTTACATTTACATTTACAGGTTGCTCAGCATAGTCATTTGATACTCTTATCATTATCATTTCAATTTTCGCGCTTAGTTTCATAATTAATAAGGAATTTTAACATTTTACTATCTTATCGCTATGCGAGAATAATTTCATTTGCCTATATCGCCCTGCACACACACAAACACATACAACTCACTCGCACACCTACAAGGATTGACTACTGAGGGTAGATATAAACTCCTCATGATTTCCTTTTGTCATTATCAACTTTATTGTTATCTTCTAACTGATATATCCGAATAAATTTACCCATGTTCGTATCTAATGCCTATGCTGGATAATTTGTAAAAAAATGTAAGTGTAAGGCCTGACGACGATTTATTGGAAATTCATATTCACGTCAAACAATATCTTCTAATTATACACGCATTGATTAGGTGTCTAAGCATTCTGCTTACCAACTGGATTTATGATTTCGGTACAATAAAAGCAGTTTATTGATTTCGCGTGCTTAATTCATGCAAGTGCGAAGACATTGTTATACTTTCAGTCTGTATTTTGCCACCAATTTCAAATTGAGTTGATATCTTACTATGTTAATTTACAGATATATTACTGCGATTTCTTATGACCATGTGCAACCTGTGGTGCCATACGTCAGGTAGGTAAAATAATTCCCCAAATTCTCTTATTTGCCACCTTCAGTTTTACATGCAAACGTTGTACTGTGAATGCATCACGAAATGCACTGCACTGAGTTGCATCACATTATGGAAATATTAACAGAAGGCGATTGAACAAAAACGTTTTTTCATCTAGACAAGTCATTTTCACAAGCTGTACATTCGTAACTATAGTTACTGCAGAACTGCATACCCATGAATGGCTAGTGGGTCAATGGAAAGTGACTAGAAATTGTCAACAATGGTTCCAAGGTGATTGTGGCTCGAAGGTTAAGAGAAGGTCATCAAAACTTGTTAATAGAATTACGAAGTAGTGGTTGGAATGTCAAAATAGCTGTTGCAGGTTGATGACGTGGGACAAAGTGGTAGTTAAGTTACTGAAATATAGCTCATGCTAACCCTGCAGTATATCTTCCAAACTGGAGGATGAAAACAAATCTTCACTTCCCACTTCTGTTAGCCAACCCATCGAGTGGAATTCATGTATCATGTGTGTGTTTTCAGGTAGTGAGGTAGCATCATCCATATAAACGAAGTCGAAAAGTCATTGGCGTCCCTCATATTCATAGCTGCTCGAAGCATCTCATCGATATTACGGTAAAAAAGAATGGCGAGACCAAGCAGGATGTCTTCACTGTGTTGTCGGTCCGGAAATGTAGAGACAAACGACTGAACCCACTCGCTGAATTTACCAGAGGTTGTACAGCTTCTATATGTTGGGACTTCTTCTGGCTATGTCTGTCTAACCTGCAACTTATGATGACTAGATGTCGCAGTGGCAGAGCTGTTGTTTCTCAATTCATTAAGAAGTCAGATAGAACAAATCAATGAGAGTGAAGAATTCGCAAATGCTATGGAAAGATTCCGTTTGTATTGGGAGTCTTTATGAGATCCTCGCGAATTAAGTTCAAATATTTTGAGCGGCTCATCACTAAAACTTATTCCACTCAAAACTTCTAAGTGAATATTAACCACAATAACATATATTGCAGTCTGGTACTTGATTACAGCAATAAAAAAATTTTGGTCGGTAAATCAATTTAGAATGAATACTTAATCACTTAGTACTGATCCTCGGCGAACTCCACAATATGAGAAGAGAATAAAACCTATAATGGGTGGTTTCTCGTAGAACAGCTATCCATGTAACTTATTCACAAGATGTGTGCATAATTCGCCGTCAACCTTGAAATAAACCTCGAAAACTGACAAATAAATTGTCCTACTCTACATGAAGTACGTCTCCGAGATGACGAATAGATTATTGAGGCCCTTCCGAATATCTGCAGCCCACAAGCCTACAAAATCCCCCTCCACTCTCTGTTATACAGGTCAAAATTTGCATTAACAAAGGAAGACAAACCAAGCATTATCCACAAAGTAAACTGTGAATATTGCAGACAATACTATATAGGACAGGGTGGTCATCCTCTTCGCATCTGTCCAGATGAACATCAACTAGCAGTGAAGCGACATGACATATCTTCGCTCATCTCAATGTGTACGAACAACTGCAGACATGACTTGTATTGGGAAAATGAGGATGACTCTGATGGAGGAAATACATAGAATATCAGAGAAGTTTTAGGATCTTGGTATTCAGGTCAGTTGGCTGGCAGCAGACTTATTGACACTGATGCAATCTATCAACTAATAAGAAACATCAAGAAGGTCACATTTCAAGTCATCAGGACAACCAATCCAGACAAATATGGAAACCATGGCAAGATGCTGACAGAAACAAGCAATCACACACAAGGTCATCAGGACAAGCTGCAAAATGAATTGCAGAGGGAAATTTATAGGCTACATCCTTCTGAACTTCGTGTTGACGATGTTGTCTAGAATGACGACGAAAGCTTCACGATTCAATCACCCAGCTCAAAGAACACAATATCAATAAAATTATTCACCTGCACTACAAGTTTTCTCTATCATCTCATTATCCTACAAGTGTTCTCACATCACCTGTATGTTTTTACCCTACAATACTGGTCAGTGTACGCTGTCAAAATTCACAAACATCAGTCAAGAGTACATTCATTTTAAGTCTTTGCATACTGCATCATGAATAACCACTGAAGAATAACAATTGAAGAACAGTATTGTTACCCATCCACTGTGTTTTGCTTACAGAGTTGCTGATTTATAAACCCGTCATTGATGTTCGATGCAATTTGAAGATTCTGGTTATTTCAGTTATTGTTTCACATTACTTGCTCTGCAGAAAAATATTATGATACAGAATCAATTTTTGGTAATGACAGCTACTCAACACTCAGGATATCGGGCTGTTAAAAGATAATTTTGTGTTCATGTATCAGCTTTCCCCTTGTTTTCCTTCTTGACACATAGCTACAATACTATCTCAACACAACAGATATTCTATATGTGTGGTTTCATAATGATGCCCTGTATGCTGCATTTTAGTTGTTGGATGAAGTGAAGACTGAAGTATGGAGTTCTCGTCATAGAAAGTATATTGCTAAATAAACAAGACACTGTCACTTTTTGAAAGCAAATCAGTTCACTTTGCTATGACCGGTAGTGCAAGTTATCAATGTACGAGCGATGCAAGCCTGACACGCAAGCAATCTAATCTAATCTAATCATCAATCGGAAGGGCAATCACCACAATGACAATACAACCGTCAAGAGAAAACAAGGAGAGAAGACGGACAGTCTGCAGACAGCTTTTACTGTTTCAACAACAGTGGGTATAATTGATAGCATGCTTTCGAAATAAAGTTGCCATGAATATTGGAATCATCACTTTATTTCTTCAATGAATGAAGACCGGTTAGAAGAAATTGAGATTTTGGGTGTCTTATCTTGCAGCAGATTATCAATTGATATCCTGGTTATAACAGTACCTAGTAAAAATCTGAAGCTTTATTTTGATGTGATTTCAGCGAGCTTTGACAGTCAGTTATGCTCAACATTTACTCTTTCTTCACTTCATACATAGCACACTCGGGATTTACCCACCGGAAAAATACATGTTCCAATGGTTGTTTACAATATATCTCATATTGGGTAAGTTTCTCTCTATCTTTAAAGCGATTAGTTGAATTGAATATGTTTCAATGTTTCAGAATGTAATCCTTCCTCAGAAATATCTCTCTGTCATGTGAAGAATATTCCTCTAATGCGTTAGTTATATCAGTGCCGAATAATGAATTTATGTAAACGATAAAACTAATCGTGTGACAATTGTATCATACATCTGCTATCGATACCACATTGTTTTAAGTGGAAAACGTCGAACGATTTTATCTTTAAAATCTCCTAATTATCGTATGCTAAATATTCATGAAGGAATAATGAATTGAATTATTTGCTGCATTTCTAACCACCAAAGATTATCCTCATCTATTATTCTGCCAAGTGTCAGTTCAGTGAATTTTGCATTGTGATGAGTGTTCAGACGGGGTGAGCCTTCTTCACTAGCAATAGAACATAACTGTTCAGAAACTGAAGCCTAGTGCTTCAGACTACAACAAACTACGGATTAACTGATACAAGTACATACATCATTCTGACATGTTGTAACTTCCAGACCGATTCACATGACTTGACATTAGCTGTCACATTAGACAACAGGAGAAAACAAATCTTTCCACTGAACCCTTCGCTTCTAAAAGAACCTAAGTCACAATGATTTCAATTGTTGATAACTCAAACCACTGTTAAGGCTTTTCAAAAATGACTGAATCCAACAAGAGTCAAGCTTTCAGAGGTCTCCTTTCCATATGCTAACATTCTATTCTACTTCGTCAATTACTACTTCAATTTCAACGACCTGTGATGACAACGGAAGTATCTTGATTGAAACAGAATGCATATAATACTCTTTCAAGCATTAAACATTCTGGCGTTGTATGGAGACTTAAAATGTTGGAGTTATACTTCGACAATAAATTATCACTGGTTGATGGTAGGAGGTGGAATGAAAATCGTGACAGTGGCAGATTTCGAAACAGCGATCACCATGTTCATGTCTCGATGCCCTATCCATCAACTATGCTACAAGATTTGATTGGAGACCAGATTTTTATTTCACCTCAATGTCCATAGCTTTTGTCCGACTGCCATGTCAATTGGTGACGGATTACTATCCCATAATGACACTCACACTTGATGTGTACTCATGACTTCACATCCGAATCCACATTCATTTAAAATGGAGACGATGAGCATCATACGGATGAATAAGTTAGACTTCTTGAGATGGTCATGGATGAGAAGACTTGTCTGATACTTGGTGATGACTGAAGTTGAATTAAACATTTGGGATGAAGTGGAATTCAAAGTTAGTTAGTGTATGAAGACCAATCTTTCCTTTCACTCTCAACAACACCACCAACAATTATTAATACGAGTCTGGCGAACCCTGATTATCTCAGATAATCAAACTGATATCTAAATTATCATGCATGCACAGTGCACACCAAATGGCCACCTTGTGATACGCTTAAATCCTGTACATATCTTGTGTGACTCAACTGTAAGCAGGGAGAAGGTATCGATTCACGAATTCTGACAATGAAATTCAGGAGGCACGAAAATCACAGTCTGTGTAAATTACCGAATTCAACGTGATATCATTCATTGTTAGATGTAATTTACTGACATTCCTTGTTACAAGACTTCATGCCTCTACCTGACTGATAAATGTTGACGATGTACATTTTTGTAAGGTAAATCGAATGTTTGGTCATCATTTCGTACGTAGTAAGACACTTTTCTGAGAATATATTGTCTAAGAATATCTTTTCATGGAGCATTCTTCCTAATGTTTTAAGTACTACGACAAAGCCACCAACAGTTAGAGAGAGCTTATTAGTTTTGTCATTGATCCAACGAGTGACACTAGAAGAAAAGCGACAGTTGCTTCCAAACTCAAATGGAACGTAGCACGTTTGTGTATTATTATTATTATTATTTTCTAAAATTTATTATCTGATAATTAGTTAGTGATAGCATACATAACCTTTATACGGCCTACTTACAATATGTTCGTCCAACGTCATTACAATATTATTCAACTTCAGCTACTTTCAGTCAATGCCTATGGTGCTCAAAGCTAATGCAGACATTAACAAAACGGTACAAATCGAAAGTTCCAATTCTTCTGACTCTTCTCGTTGGTCTAATCATGATAGTATCAGGGATGTGCATACTGGGACTCACTTATATTGATGTAAGTCTTTATTATTCTCATACTCACTCACGAAAGTGTATGTGCTAATGAATCGCTTTGAATTTTATGTTGTATGACAGGACATAATTTTCCACTGAGTATCGTTGGAAAGATGATGCTCACCATTCAGCCCAATACAATCAAAGATATGTTGACTGGAGTATCTAGCCAAGTGAAAGAGTATTGTGTGACTTTGTGTGCCAATAACACAAGAGGTAGGATTCCTTAATTCTCAGTTGGTCATTACATTCATTGAAGCAGTTTAATTGTTTTGGTGTGATTTGTTCAGGAAAAGAATAGGCGAGTAGCTGTAGTAGGCATCAATCTAGAGTTCTGATATCTAAACCGAGAGATCATAGTGTCAGAGTTTTTCTCAAATTTTCACTTTATCTCCATTCTATAGTTGGTCTCAGTGTTAGGTATTCAATATATTTTCCAGACAAAAGACACTAAGGTTTCGTTGAAATCTTCAAGTTTTCAAGTCGTGTCACTTGACAGCAGCGAATTCACCTCCCAACCTGAGGGTTTGGATAGATGTCAGACTATCTACCAACGGAGAAGCAGACGTCATGAAGATGTCAAAGAGATTCGAACACATGTACTTTCTTAAGACTGCTCAGATTTGACGAAATTACTTTGTGAGCAGTGTTGAGGTCGGAGGAAGATAACAGGTCAAAATATGCATGTTAAAGAGGTTGTGAATCTCCACTGACTGAGATGGCTTGGACATGTGTTGTGCATGCCGAGGCACCACCAGCAGAGTTGTGTCATGCTAGAGGAAGTTGGATTTGGTTACAATAGTGTTCAAGGTGGCCAGACCAAGACATGACACTAGTGGATGAAGTTCCTGACTATTGCTGTGAGTTGTCTGGGAGATGTAAGCTGCCTGCATTCAGTCCCTGAGATGGCAGCAATCAATGTTTGAGGACTGTTGGTGACATGACTGAAAAATTGGTGTGTCTGGAGCATACGTATTCACTCACAGAAGTCTTCTGAGGTTCAAATGTTTTCCCTGACCCTGATTTTAGATCCTCTCTCATCTCACACACCTTTCTCTAGTTTGTTCCAATTTTTTTTCTATCCATTTTCTCCTTATATGCTACTGTGAATTGTGGCAATTTGAGCCAGTGCATTCATGTGTGAGGTTCTTCACTCCTTTCGTCTCTCCATATGCAATGAAGCCTGTTGAGCCCCTTTGGCATGCTCGAGCATTATGCATTCCGTCTAAGACATCAAAGATCTTCACATGGCCATCTCAGACAAAATTTTACTCTTCAGAAAATTATTAGTGTTTGTTTGTTTGGCATCTGTTGATGCTTGATATTCACACGTGTTTTGACTTTCATATATATTCCTTTTTACTATCGTGTGATTGCTGTGGAGAAGTAGCCTACATTTTCTTTCATCGAGTAATGATAAGATAAGTGATAAGAGAGTGAGAAAGAGCAAACCTTCCATCGTCAAAATTAGCTACGACAACAAATGTTTGGCATAGCACCAACATTAGTTATCTAACCCTGGTCAAGTATTTTCCAACAATGCTTACGACCAAATTCTTCAATGGTACATTCGACTTCACGTTCATCAGGAAATAGTCTTCTTTTTCGCATCTGCAAACAACTTCATGAATCGCCGATTTTCTATCATACTAAACCGAATGTTGGTGATATTAGTAAATTCAAGTTATAAACCACCTCCATGAAATGATACGTGGACGAAAGTTGAACTGCACAGAGCATAAGATCACGTATTAATAACAAACTCATAGTGAGTAGTTATGAAATACTGCACTTTGAAATGCTGGAAGGTGAAACTCTTTCATTCAAATGCGTTCAGTCAACAGTGGATGGAAGGGCGTCAACATGCTTTGCTTTCAGTAAGGCAATGTGTATCTCTATGGAAACTGATACGGTTGGCTAATGTGTCTATTTGCATCCAGTATTCTACGAAATTGACTACATGACGGCCTTATACTAGACACATGTTAAGTAACTCTGGTTTTGGAAAAGAGAATCCATATTTACTTATATGAAATTATTGTAGCCTTACTAATAATAACAATCATAATAAATACTAACATTTTTGAACATTCCTCCAAATCTTACTTGCAGACGAAGGAGGATAATCGATCACACTATCACCTGACTTTGCTCAATTTCACATGTCACATTTTAGCCATGACAATCAGTGTCCCAGTAATTATTGTCACCTTTGACAGATGGCTGTTCTTCTCTACCATCCGACTGCTTCTTCTCATTCAAATGATGTTTGCTGCTATCGGTTGTAAGTGTTAACTCAGTGTGAATATCATTACAACTCAACATTTTGCAGTGACAACTAACTCAGATGACTTAAGTAATTGATTGACAGATGTGCACTAGTTATTGTAGAACACCTGACATAAACGAGAGCATCTTCACACATCTACTGTTCAAGAAAAATTCAGCCATACACAAATTGATTGGAGGAAAACTCTTTCCTCATCAATAACTTACACACTTAATTTACCTTGGTAACCCTTATCTGATTATGTTATCAAGACTAGTGTCACAACCTTTTCATAATCCTTATATTTGACCTTTAATTTTCATATATAAATTGACTTGACAAGTAAATGTGTGATCAGATTGTTCGAAATGTATTGCGCAAATACATCACATTTTTCAGATAATCTTCGTCTTCTAATAGCGTTATCAAAATTTATTAAAGGGACCAATTGTTTCAAATTACACATATTTATCTGAAACATCTGATGTATTAGCGCTATGCATTTCGAATAATCTGATCACACATGAACTGGTCGAACTATTCTCACGAATATTTACGAAGAGGGTCAGTTAAGTCAACAGGAAACATGAGAATAGGAAGGGCTGAGAAAAAACAAAAAAATTCTTAATCACATAACTCGTGGTATGGAAATTGGAATCAATACTCGCAAGGTAGGTTCAACGTGAGTACAGATTAATTCCGCATACATTGGGGAGGTTTGAATTCACAGATGTCAAGAACTTCGATAAATTAAATCACTCGACCCAAACCACTTCTATATATGCACGGAACACTACACACATTTTCATGATAAATTACGGTTGCACCTGTTGACAAATTTCAAGTGAGTAAACATTCTGTGTTAGTGTCGTGGTCAGTAAATTGGTTCCTTCCTAATTCGTGTCATGCGTACACATGCAGCTTATCTTGATGAGTGAGCAACTGACTAAACCACGTTTATAATGTGCAATGCAAAGGCTGTGAAAACTAGGATATTCCCTGTTTAGGTAAGCTCCTTCTAGATCAACCTTCTGATTGAGGCATCCTCCCATCAGTTATACACTATATCAAAGTGTGGTAGATGATGTTCATATCTTGCTCACCGGTAGGGCCAATGAGATTTTGATGCGTGTTCATTCATATTCACCCCCAACCAAATCACATCATCAGGCTTCGCATATCTAATAACTACATCATCGACATATCTCCTCACCTGAGATCGTCAACCATGTCTTCAATATATGAGACTGTTTGAAGTAATATACTCACATAAAATATCAATCATCTGTACCAGCTGGACATCAGTAAATAAGGAATTTATATCGAAGCAGTGTACAGTCTTATCCTTGATATTAATATCGTATAAACAGTCAGTCACTACGACCAAATTTATGTTTCAACGAGTACTGACAGAAATGGCTTGTGACAACACTCGAGAGTTTTGCCAACCATTTAGACAGATTATGCCTGGATCATCGACATACAGACAATACTGGACGTAAGTGATTATCAGGCTTATGTGTGTTTCAGGTAACCCAAATGGACGTAGGTGTTCAGACCGCATAGATTTTATACAATTCAATCCCTCTTCATTGAGTAAATGCATTCTGAGAATGCTTACATAAGTAGTTCGACAAGTGCATGTTTGATCGAGTTGCTCGTAATGCATAGTGCATATACATACATCACATGTTTCAGATAATATTCGTCTTCTCACTACACTGTCCACATTCATCAAAGAGACTGTTTGTTGTACAGAAAATTTCTGATTTCCTAGAAACTCAGATCTAAGAGATTTTTCCACTGCTTTCTGCAATCATTTGCAGTCGACAATTCTATCAGTCTATGTAGGTCTGTGTGTATCCACTTCATATTTCACACATCCTTTTAAGGGAAACACAGTGCGTTCCAGACCGTTACTCAATCTCATTAGCTTGACAATTCACTATTGAAGAAAAATGCGCATCGAATTCGATCTAAATGCAGATCAATGAAAGTCAAACCTTACTCCACTCAGAAAGCATGTCAATCGTACAAGAATGTGGAAACTAGTAACGCGGAATATAAATCTGCCGTGAATTTGTCCATCGTCCTTAAACACAGTGCTCGGGTGTAATCAGTCGTGCACATTTCTGTTCAGAGTAGCCTCAACTTTCAACATTGCAGAAGCCTAATTTTCAATATTTTGTCAGTTATTAGCCTTGAGAAGCTTTCGTTGACCAGGTGTCTGCCAGAAATGCTGTGCAAACAGGTTGATCACGAAAAGTATCTTCTCACACATCAGTCTTGCTCTTTATTTCGTGATAAAATGTTATTGTGAAGCAGTAGTACTCAGCGAAGTCAGTTTCCATCAGAGGAACCACTTTTGACTCGCTCACTAGGTAAACGAAGTGCTGATTGAATGAGAGATGGAGTTAAATATGAGTCATCTGGAATTCATCATTCATCATCCTTACTGCAAGTTATTTCACTTACACCTTATACGTCAACTAACTTCCTCCTCTGATGTCATATACCATTCATTTTGCAGAAGGAAACATCTGGTGCACTGAACAAATAATCTAAACCGACAAACACGATTAATTTAACCTCTAAGTTACCTTATATTCTGACACTACGTTTTTCCGAATTGCACAGACCAGTTTCTCCATTTATCTTCCAACATGTTTAGTCTTCCTTGCATAATCTGCTGCATCGAAATAAAATGCTGACAGTTAATCCTGTGTAGTTATCAAGAGAACGGAGATGTAAGAGTATAAACACGAAATATCTGGTCAAAGTGAAAGTGACTATTTCACGTGGTAATAAGCCTTAATATACTTTAGAATATCCATGACAGTCGTTTCGTATAGCGTTTCCCATTTTCTACTCCACTCATATTATCAGTCATAGAAAAGTGAAGGCGTCTTCACTTATTTGATGATGTAAATGAAGTGTTGATTTGTGTGGTAAACAAGATTCTGTTTAACTTTTACGTTTTTCGTGATATTTTTCAGTCACATATTACAACCGGATTGGACTTGACGTTCTCCAAGCGAAGGATTTCTATTATATTAAAAGTTATGAGCCCGTAAGTGAAGCATTTCAATGGAAAATAAATATTTTGTAGTAAGCACATAATCATATTTATTAAAATATTTTGACAGATTGTGTAGCTGGTGAGTTGTTAACTGAACGTTGAGAGAAAGAAAGTCATTCGGTAATCATATGTGGTCTACCAGCTTTCTTCAATCAGTTGGCATTCTTTGCCACTTATTCATTCAGAAGTACAGATAAATTCAAGAATTCACAGGAAGAGTGAACACCACGAGATGTAACAGGTGTATGGTATATGAACCAAGTGGATTTAAGATAAATAAAATAGACCCTTCATATAGGTGTAAAATATGGGCAGTGCAATAGAATAGAATTCCATATTACATTTGTTTGTTTGGTTTACAACCCATATTGATATAGTATTATTTACTTGATGATGTTTCGAGCATAAATTATTGCTCATAATCAATCATATCAATGCAAAACTGTCTTCAGGTGTTTAGTCCTCCACATACATGTTAGTTTACCCGCAACTGCATGTAAGTCGTCAACAACAAAATAATCATATTCTCTGAAGAAGACCCATTCCAAATGGTGCTGTTCTTATTGACAACCCATCAATATGACACTTATCAATATATCACAAGATTCTGTGTGTCTATTGGTGACAACTCATAAACTAGGGCAAAACAGCTAGCGAGTGCCACTCAGTTTTACAAGCTTCGCCAAATGACGTCAATACTTGTCGAAAACTATTTTCAGATTTATCATTCCCACAAAACACCCAGATGAATTCACTTTCATTTCCCTCAAATAATAATCTTGAACTCCAAACAAGAGATGGAATATCTGTACAGTTCTTCTGCATACTACATAGATTTACACTTGAGCATACACCAACCAACTGCTTGAAAATATCAATCAGAATCCTCTGCATTTACCCAGACGGCGTAATAACGACACTGAAATACAAAACAGATTCACTCAGTCTGTACTGTGAGTTCACTTTAAATGAAAGCATATCGTCAGCTTCTGTTGGTCATATTTGGATAAACATTTCACTCACTTTCACTCTACAAATCATTTTGTGATGAATATCAAAACAGTGATCTCTTAAACAAGGAATCAACAGATCAAGGAAAGCAACCGACTTTGAATAGTCCAGTTGTGTGTCAACTGAATGAGTAAGAAGCTATTTGAATCTGGTTGATGAGCGTTATTCAGCGACATGATCAATAACCTCATAATTTTTAAGAGTTTCCTCTCATTTTGTTTCCTACTAGGGTTATGAGGAGTTTAAATGGAGTGCGATTAGCGAATGGTTTATCGTTCTTGGTTGTGCTGAATTCACGCTTATCATGGGACTGGAAATTAAAGAAGCTGAAAAGTTCGATCATCTCTCATCACATAAATTTAAACAAGATGTACAAGTGGAAGTGTGAAATACACTCATTGAATGTTTGGAATTTGGTTACCTTGAGTAACACTCAATGCTATTCACTGGATTTCTGTTGATAATTCAATTTGTTTTTCAGCATGTTGCATTCTCAATCGGACAAGACTTTGCTACAATTAACTATGTAGTCCTGTCAATTTTTTTATGACAATTTTGTTTCTTTGATTTCATCTATACATGATGAAAACTGATAGATATTAGGAGTGAAGAACTTCACCAGTGTTTACCATTAGTGAATGATGGAATTAAAACGATCGAGTGGAAAGTGAAGAGTTTATCTCTGAGAAGTGATTTCAATCAAATCTTTTCTCTCATTCATCATGGTAAACCTGTCTCATAATCATATGAATTTACAGGGCAATTATTACTTATTGCATGCCATGGTAATAGATCCTCCCAGAATATGACCACTCCACTGATATTCATCATGATATGAAATCAGTTGGGGTAGCATGAAAAAACACTTGGTAGCACTGAACGGCTTTTTCACCTCAGTATAGAGCACCTCAGTAGTGCGCAGTCACTAACTCACCAAGAATCAAACTCAGGACGTTCGAGTATCGTGTCGAATGAATCATTGTGAAGTCACTGCATCGGCTGGCTCAAACCTTGTAGGCATTGTGGGTACGCACTGCGATGGAGTCTCATGCCAGCATGAAATACCTATCTGATGCTACGAGGTTTTCAATGGTTGTCCAATTCATGTCAGTCCATAATGAATTAGTATTCATCACGGTGGTTTTCATGGTAGTCCGTGAAACCGGCAAGTTCTACAAAGACAGAAAGTCTACAAGAATATTTATTTACTTTGGGATTACTCATTTGATTGTTTCTTAAGCATCAGCTGCTTGCATCGAACAGTGCTTTTGTACAGCCACTTATCAACCACTACAAATAAAAGGGAACAACCGTCGCCCTAGTTCTGTCTAAATTCATCCGGGGAGAGGATGGTTTAAAATACCATCCTCGTTCACACTGAAACTGAACACATTCCTAAAAACACAGTCTTGGGAATAATGAACTCCCTAATAATGCACAAATGCTAAACAAAGAATTATATACATCCGTCGCATAGATCGTTTGTCATGGAGTGAGGAAGTGGGTAGTGTAGAAGTGATGTGACGAGTTTTAGTGGGGGAAGTGTGTCAGTTGGTGAAGTTGTGAAGCTAGCTTGATCGAGTGAGATGTCTGTGACATTTGTTAGACATGCGTAGACACCTCGTTTGTATTATGTAGCATAATGTTATGGGAAGAAGTTTCAGGTTGTAGAAAGCTTAGAGGTGGCCAATCTAAAGCAAGACATGACACTATATAGTGTGTGACTGTTGGTGTTAGCATTGTGTGTAAGTGTCGACCTTGCAGTTGGGGAGGTAGGGGCGAGTGAAATTGGTGTTTTGGGACCGACTGCACGTGGAAATCTGTGTGGAGGTCTACTGCCCGGCACTGCTATCAGTATAAAATTTTGACAATATCCGGATTCCCAACACTAATGTCAGTCAAGTCAGTGCCTCTATGTAGTGGTTGAGAGACTTGGCACGTCACCGAAAACCTTCCCAACAGACTGCAAGGAGAATCTCTGGCTTCCTGTCTGGTAACGAAACAACGAGGCAAAGACGTATCTCCCAACAAGTGTGCAGAAGAAAGTGGAGATGGATCACGCATACACTTAGAAGATTATTCGGGGGCGTCATACGCGTGGGCAGACCCTCGAGTGGAAGCCAAATGGGAAACGACGAGTTGGGCGTTCGATGATGACATAGAGGAGATTGTGTGAGGGAGAAATGAGGGTTGATGAATAGTTGTGAAGCCAGGTTGAGAAGACTGCAGAGAACAGATTGCAATGACGACGCGCTAGTGCAGGCTTATGTTGCACTAGGAACCCAAACGATAATTGATATTAATGATGAATTTCTAATATTAGGTCAAAAACAACTGATAGTTTTTTTAAAAGAATGGCTATGTGATGCAGAATGAATCGGTTTATTATAAAGCTGCACTTAAAAACTGAAGTTAACGCTAAAACTTTATTACAACTATGATCCATGATAAAAAAATATACTTAAATAGTTGAATTTATACAATACGTTTCCGCAGAATATAATAAATAACGATGACCGTAGTTAGTTATTCAAAGATTTCAAGCATAAAAATTCACAAAATTTATTTCATATATTTCAATAAATATGTATGCAATGGTTAGAAGAAAAATGACTTTGAAATTCAGACTGAAACATACATCTAAAAAATCAGGATAATAAAATATTTCATAAGTTGACAAATAAAATCATGAATACCTTCTTATTGTACGTTTAAAACTCTTTTGCTTCCCTTGCCTTTCAAAGAGAATATTATCAGTCAAACTGCTCATGAATCCCCTGAAAATAGTATGACATTAGGCGTGGCTTCCAAAAAAGTAAATATTCGAACAATATAGAAAACCAAAAATTAACATAAAATTTCCCTTCAATTTCAAAAGAATCACACAAAGTCATCAACATATTCCGCGACATAGCAGAATGGGAATTCGTGGATTCACATAAATGTCGACATAATTGGTGGCTTATTAGTTACACATTATCGAATCGAACGACGGATCGAGAACATTGAGCTCAGTCTGGCGAAATGAAAGGTAATATTGATTCAATTCGGCTGTCGTGTCCCCTCTCAATTACAAATTCATGATCACAACATTCTTAGGAATTGTAATGAGGGGAAGGATGATTTCCTCCTTTAGTTGTTATCAGCAAATCTTCTAAGGTATCCATTGTTCAACAGTATTATTCCAAGAATTTAAAATCAACACCAACCGTGTCTTCTGAACAGCCTACACAGATTCTAGAAGACAGTGAGTGAATGAGATTTCTCTCACATCTAACAGGTACCCAACTATTAAAGTTAGTGAACTGCCTGCCCAATCCAAGTTGGCTTGCAATAAACTGACTCTCAGATCGAGCCATCATCTCTTCCATTTAACATTATATCAAGAGGGTGAAACGCTTAATTCGACTCTTCGTTTGCAGTGAATTTATTCGACGGGTGATAAACATTGAATCATTTGAACAGCTCATTCACCGGACATGTTCTGTCACAAATGAGAATTTTATCATCAATATACTTTCTCAAAGAACCCCATTCCATTAACGTTGAACAGAACGACTACAATGCTAATTCAGTTTACTGTTTCATGTTGTCAATTACCGAAAATGTGGGTTTTAGAAAATCAATGTGTCTGACAACATCTTAACGATAACTTAACTTACACCAAGACACACACAGATATACAGACTGATTGGTTAACTAATCAATAAAGTAATGCAAAAGGAATCATCTGATTCACTCAACTTTCACACTTTTCATTTCAAGGCAAATACAATTTTGTTAGGGTAGTTAAGTCAATTATAAGATCTGCATAATTTTGTTGTATTTCACTTGTGAACATGGCTAACAGCAAAGCTGACACTTGAACATTTGAAAAACAAATAAAGTAGATAGGCAATTGCATATTTGCCGTTCAGATCTTTAGAAAAAGAATGTGCTTTTGTTATGTGTGTCATCTAGCAAACAACACTCTATATCACTAAGGTCTCAATGAAAATCGAATAACTAGGAGTAGGTAAGACTTAATATGTAATAGATAGATAGGAACAATTAAAGTTTCCTTAGTCATTTTAAATCAGATTGGCACAGTGAGAACTACTCCATTGACGTCATTAGGGTAAAGTTTGAAAAATTGACCAAGATTATTTTAGTAATAACTCATTTTCATGAAGTAAGTATTGTTATTTCCATATTGTCTGTCCCCTGGGTTCCTAGTGGAATATAAGGCTGCACTAGTACGTCATCATTGCACTCTGTTCTCTTCAGTCTTCCCAACATGGTCTCACAACTACCCATCAGCTCCCAATTCCTCCTCACACAATCTCCTCCATGACAGCATCGAACACCCAATTCGTCTTTTCCCATTTAGGGTGCACTCGAGGGTCTGACCAGGCGCGTGATACCATCGAACGGTCTTCTCAGTATATGCGTGATCCATCTCCACTTTCTTCTACACACTTGTTGTGTGAGAGGTTCTTGCCTTGTCGGTTGGTTGCCAGCCAACTAAGGTTGATTTATTGTTGCTTATTCTTATCATTCCGACCATCCATCTGATCTCCATTTCCAGTGTCAGTATCGAGTGAGCGTAGGCGGCAACTGTTGATCACATGTATGTCTGCATTTTGTTGGGAAGGCTTTCGGTGACGCGTTAAATCCCTCAACCTTCACATAGAAGCACTGACTTGACTGACATTAGTGTTGAGAATCAGGATATTGTCCAGGATTTATGCTGAGTGCAATGCCATGTGGTGCAGTGGAGTGCAGTGGATCTCCACACTGATCTCCACTGATTAATGAAGGAAGGCGTTTCTCGCTATCTTTCAAATCCTGGCTATGACATCCTCATCTGCGCCTGTGCCACCGCCTGTAGTTGAAACGATGCTGCCTTTTATGACAGGTAGGTGGAAGAGACAACTTCATTCACATTTCTCCGTTCCTGGTGATTAAAGTTTCTTGGTGATGTTGTTGTTAGTGGTGGTAGTGGCGATGGCGGTGGCGATGGTGGTGGTGGTGGTGGTGGTGGTGGTGGTGTTTGAGTACCTTCATCACCTCTGTCTTCACTACTTTAATCTGAAGGAAGTCCTCTCTTCCTTGTCTGCTGATGAATGAGTTTGGTACAGGTTTGTGGCATTAAAACCGTAGTGTTGAAGTGGCTACCAAACTACTTCTCAGTCAACGCTGTCACCAGCCTTTTCAAAGTCGATGAAGTTGAGGTTAGGTAGAGAAGTGACTGTCATTCTATGCTGTGTTGTATGATGATACGTAGAGTAGCGTCTCTGTCTCTCCTACCTGCAGCCTGTTATCTTTCACTTACCAATATGCCGTAGAAGTGTCTTTCATCCCTGTGCTCACCCTTCTTCACTTCGTTGTCCAGTGTAGTGTCCTATAGGTTATTGTCAGTTCCTCTTTACCTTCTTCATACATGCATTCCACTCCACTCTACTCCACTCCACTACACTACACTACACTACACTACACTACACTACATTACACTACACTACACTACACTACACTACACTACAGACTGGTTCATCTTCTGCTTCACCATCTTCCTCTCTCTCCACTATCAGCTTCCATGTATCCTCCTTTTCAACACAGTTATGCAGGGTTCCTTCCACAACCATTTCAAAGAGTTCCAGTGTTGTTCCATCGAGGTTCCATCAACATCTCCCATTTTTTCCTGATATCTGACTGACTGACTGACTGGCTGACTGACTGATGTGGAGATTCCCTTTCTAGTTTCAACCTTCACCTTCAATTCTGGTTGTTCAACTTGAACTGTGGACTATCACCAATTTCTGTGAAGCCTTTCAGCTTGATTCGCAAAATTAATTGCACTAGATCGTGAGTGGTGTGAACCATCTACATCTCCTCCCCTTCTCCATCTAGTGTCCACTAGACTGCGTCTCCACTCTCTTCACATTGAGATGAAGTCGATCTGATCTCCAGTCTAGTGTGTCCTGGTGTGTCTGGTGATATCAAATCCATGTCACTCACTTTGTCAATATCCTCGTGTTTGCACACACTGACTCCAATCACCAAATCGTTGAATGCGAAGAAGTCTGCAAACAGCTCTCCATTCTCGTTCATCATTTCACTGAGTGCCTCTCAACCGATGATCAGTTCTCTTCCTGTGTTATTCGCTCCGAGGTTGGCATTCATGTCACCACACCCATCACAATTTCGATGTCGCATCTAGGATGGAGTCTTGTCCAGTACTGATTGAAGTTGTCTGTAGAATTCCTTCTTCTTCCCTTCATCCGCATTATTTGTAGATGCTTGGCGTAGCATAGAATTGTGTAATTGTGACTTTCCTTCTTTTCGAGTTGAACTGTGCTATCATGATCCTGATCCTGATCCTGCAGTAGGAGATCGCTTCCCACTGCACCAGAATGAGCCTCCACTACTCTTCAATGGGACATCATGATAGCCACTCAACAACTCAATGTGCTCATGGTTGTCGTCTGGTGATAATATCGCAGTAGATTATTGACTCCTCTCCACTTGACAGTTTGGAGAGTCCACTTCCATTCCATCTGCAGATTTATCGCAGATAACCAGCCTAGCAATTCTTTGCTCTTCCTTCTCATCTCTTTGGCACTCTGGACAGCCGTTCCACGTTCATACATGGTGTGGACATTCCATGTCCACATTCTCACTTTCACTTTCATCGAGAAAAGAGAAGACATATCGGCTGATCGGCTTCACGAAGGCTTTCTCCAAATGGCATCATTTCGTCTCTCCAGTTCCGGCGAGTAATAAATTTGTTTTCATTTTAAGTGATTTCTTTGTGTTTTGAAGTTTCTTTGGGGATTGGATTGGTTTTCCTGTGTGGAGTTGTTAGCCCTATTCGCAAACCTCCCTATTTTGCGGATTGAGGACGGACTAGTAACTAGTGAACCAGTTAATCAGTTGAGGTTAATATTAGAAAATAGTGATGGTTTACAAATAAGCTGGTTATAAATAACCAGGTCAAAGTCATGATTCCTACCAGCTGGTTCGAAGAAAGTCTATCCTGTTAAACTCTCAAAGGAGGGTGACACAAGTCTGTGGAAGAACAAGAACTGGCACTGAACCATGCTTGTGTACTCCATAATCAGACATAATATTGAGTCGCATCATCCTGGGGAGACTGGTAGACTGTGCTGGATTCAAAATTACAACCAAAAAAGGCTGGCTGGCTGACTGGTCTCAGGAAGAAGAAATCATTTGAGCATCAAATTGAACGCTACTCTACGTATCATCATACAACACAGCATAGAATGACAGTCACTTCTCTACCTAACCTCAACTTCATCGACTTTGAAAAGGCTGGTGACAGCGTTGACTGAGAAGTAGTTTGGTAGCCACTTCAACACTACGGTTTTAATGCCACAAACCTGTACCAAACTCATTCATCAGCAGACAAGGAAGAGAGGACTTCCTTCAGATTAAAGACATACATGTGATCAACAGTTGCCGCCTACGCTCACTCGATACTGACACTGGAAATGGAGATCAGATGGATGGTCGGAATGATAAGAATAAGCAACAATAAATCAACCTTAGTTGGCTGGCAACCAACCGACAAGGCAAGAACCTCTCACACAACAAGTGTGTAGAAGAAAGTGGAGATGGATCACGCATATACTGAGAAGACCGTTCGATGGTATCACGCGCCTGGTCAGACCCTCGAGTGCACCCTAAATGGGAAAAGACGAATTGGGTGTTCGATGCTGTCATGGAGGAGATTGTGTGAGGAGGAATTGGGAGCTGATGGGTAGTTGTGAGACCATGTTGGGAAGACTGAAGAGAACAGAGTGCAATGATGACGTACTAGTGCAGCCTTATATTCCACTAGGAACCCAGGGGACAGACAATATGGAAATAACAATACTTACTTCATGAAAATGAGTTATTACTAAAATAATCTTGGTCAATTTTTCAAACTTTACCCTAATGACGTCAATGGAGTAGTTCTCACTGTGCCAATCTGATTTAAAATGACTAAGGAAACTTTAATTGTTCCTATCTATCTATTACATATTAAGTCTTACCTACTCCTAGTTATTCGATTTTCATTGAGACCTTAGTGATATAGAGTGTTGTTTGCTAGATGACACACATAACAAAAGCACATTCTTTTTCTAAAGATCTGAACGGCAAATATGCAATTGCCTATCTACTTTATTTGTTTTTCAAATGTTCAAGTGTCAGCTTTGCTGTTAGCCATGTTCACAAGTGAAATACAACAAAATTATGCAGATCTTATAATTGACTTAACTACCCTAACAAAATTGTATTTGCCTTGAAATGAAAAGTGTGAAAGTTGAGTGAATCAGATGATTCCTTTTGCATTACTTTATTGATTAGTTAACCAATCAGTCTGTATATCTGTGTGTGTCTTGGTGTAAGTTAAGTTATCGTTAAGATGTTGTCAGACACATTGATTTTCTAAAACCCACATTTTCGGTAATTGACAACATGAAACAGTAAACTGAATTAGCATTGTAGTCGTTCTGTTCAACGTTAATGGAATGGGGTTCTTTGAGAAAGTATATTGATGATAAAATTCTCATTTGTGACAGAACATGTCCGGTGAATGAGCTGTTCAAATGATTCAATGTTTATCACCCGTCGAATAAATTCACTGCAAACGAAGAGTCGAATTAAGCGTTTCACCCTCTTGATATAATGTTAAATGGAAGAGATGATGGCTCGATCTGAGAGTCAGTTTATTGCAAGCCAACTTGGATTGGGCAGGCAGTTCACTAACTTTAATAGTTGGGTACCTGTTAGATGTGAGAGAAATCTCATTCACTCACTGTCTTCTAGAATCTGTGTAGGCTGTTCAGAAGACACGGTTGGTGTTGATTTTAAATTCTTGGAATAATACTGTTGAACAATGGATACCTTAGAAGATTTGCTGATAACAACTAAAGGAGGAAATCATCCTTCCCCTCATTACAATTCCTAAGAATGTTGTGATCATGAATTTGTAATTGAAAGGGGACACGACAGCCGAAGTGAATCAATATTACCTTTCATTTCGCCAGACTGAGCTCAATGTTCTCGATCCGTCGTTCGATTCGATAATGTGTAACTAATAAGCCACCAATTATGTCGACATTTATGTGAATCTACGAATTCCCATTCTGTTATGTCGCTGACTGTGTTGGTCATTGTTACCATGTCCTCCGAAAATGAGTTGCTCATCCTTACCCTGTTCGCGACACTGAAGGCGAGCTTTATCAGCCTCATTAGTGCAAAGATATTGTATATGTTGAGATAATAATTCAGGTTTGTATTCTGCATTTTAGAAGAAATTATTTATTAGTGTTCACCACCTTTTTGTAAGCATTAAATTATTCGTCTAACTGCCAACTATAGTAGTAAGAGAATGTTTACTGTTTTCTAGTGCTCTTGGTATATATCCACCGGAGAAATATATGTTCATGGGGTTGATGTCAACTTATGGAGTTATGGGTGAGTTCATTTTCATCCAACGATTATTCCTCATGAAAATTCTACAACTAATTTATTTAACGCTGTGACAAACTTCATAGACATGTAATGAATTGTGAATTAACTGTATTGCCAAGCTCAATCCACTTCGAAGTTAACCACGTTGTCAGTATATTTTATTTTGTGTGTCACGAAGACAATTTGATAGATAATAATATCTGACAAACAGTGTCATAATCAGACGAAGTGGAAAAAGCCACAACCATTGAAATTCTGTCTTCTTATTTAAGTTCTTTTGACATGAAAACTGAATGTGAGAGTGACTGGCTAATGACCGATTCTGTCAATAGTGTTCCTGAAAGGCGTTAAAGATTTGGTGCTTCCTATTAGGTTCACAAACCATTGCCAGTACAGCTTCAGTAGCACGTATATTTCTTATGATGTGAAACTTGTCACAAAAGGGTTAGATAATTTGAAGTATCCCATCAGATACTCAAAACAATAATTATTTTGAAGGAATTCTGACGAATTCTTGCAGGGCATCACAATCATACCTTCAAGAAATTATTGCAAGAAGAGCTAGTAAGAATAAAACGTGAAGGAAATAATAGTTGAACTGAGAAATGTATTCAATGGATGTAATTCTGTGCTACTGAATGTAGGTGAAACAACTATCGAATTACCATTGACAACGATCTAACTACAAACACAATAGACAGTCTGTCGTGATGTAATGTGACAGGGTCGAAAATCGATGTGCACAGTTATAAATATATCTGTATGAATGTTTACGTTCATAGTATTTAATACGAAAAGATGAAAATTGTGGAGGAATTGGTTCTAACTGAGTGAGTGAATGTCATGTGAAGCCGGTAACATGACAGGATAAGATGTGTGTAAAGGCAAGAGATAAGTAATAGTGGCAATAATGGAAATTATACGGTGATCATAATAAAATTGACGTATATTGTGTGAATGGAATTTTCAGTTGGTGGGAAGATGGAAAGTAATGACGAACAAGGAGTTTATAATCTGTTTGCAATATCAGAAACTGATTATCAGATGAAAAGCATGTCATGACAGACGAAGAGATTGAATATATATCTGTTATGAGAGCGTGATTTCAGCTTTCATTTATTCAGAAATTTTTCCTACCAATTCTGCTTGGCAGTAATAGGTGTGATAATCTGTGGAAGTAGTAGAAAAACATTATTGTTGTAGCATATTGAAATTTGAGTAACTTTAGTTTAGTAGATCTTTGACTGTTTTCTTCCTGTGGTTTTTGAGTCCAAGAATTTCTATGTACTCTTGACTGAATAAAAATGTATTTGATGCAGAAAACAATTCACTGAAGTATGAAGGATTTAAGGGTTAATGTGAAGCCTTGAAGGTTCATGAATTTTCATAAACATAACTCAATAACAGGTATCCATATCATTTGTGTTCAATAAGTGAATTTAATATTATAGACAAAATAATATTGATATGAGAATAAAAATGTAATTTTTCTAATGAAAGTGCCTTCAGCCTTTAGAGTTTCAAACAAAATTTGGCAACTTATTGTCAGACTTTTGAGAGCTCAGCTAAGTACTCAGATTTGAAGTCAAATTTTTGGTAAATATTAGAACTGAATCCATCAGACTGTCTAAATATTCGACTCAGATATCTTTACTATTTATCGAAGAAACGGACTAATATTCTTTCATAGTTCTAATCTCATTTTTACTTTTTCTTCAATGAAGCTACATTTAGTCAATGGATTTGGTTTTGGAAGGCTGGTTTCGAAGTCAGAAAGAGAATGAAGTCAAAAATTCCTCATTTGGTGCTAACAATTTGTGTCTTATTTATGGAGTTTGCATAGTTGGACTTTCTTTTATTAATGTATGTCAATATTTCGGTTCCAATAACTATTTCAATTTTGTATGTCCTACTTGAAAGTTTTCCCCTTTTAGAAGAATCATTATCTCATTTTACAGGAAAAATATTCACAGATTTGTCAAGGATATTTCGAAATGAAAAAGTGTTTTTAGGCTTCCATAGGCTAAATGTACATACGGTATCATAACTCAACTGCATACTTCTGTGCAAAATCTAACTTTCAGAGGAAACGTTAAACATGTATATAATCAATAAGTTTTTCTTTAGATCCAAATACTCAGCTAAGCAGTAGATATAACTGTGGAGCAGATCTAAGTTTATATCTAGAAACTGTTTTCAACTTCACTTTCCATGACTTTTTAACAGTAACCATGAATGTATGTCCAATTTCTCTCTTATACTATCGTCTCCAGCTTCTCTTAATTTGTTAGGTATTTCTTTAGAAGAAAGACGGCGTTACATTACCACCACATTCAAATTAAATTCAGTTGATATCACTAGATTGTAGGATAGTTTCCACTGAATTAGTTGACGTCTACCCAGTCAATCTACAAACGCATTTCATATTATGCAACCTAAAGTTTTATTATGCATGGATAGGAGGAAGCAAGTTCGATAAGAAATATAAAGAATAGAATGTATTTAGGCAGAACTACAATTTTCGTAATTCACTGAAAGAATCTGGGAACTAGAGACATTCCAAGTAGCCATTATATTCTCATAAAGTATTTAACACAAGATAAATAACAGCTCAAAATTGTACATTCCAGCTGATGTATAGTAACTTTGTCGTAGCAATACTCCTTCACTACTTTCATTATCAGGCATTTTCTTTTCGTTTGACAATCAATTTTAATAGATGATATGAGATCATGACAAGAGTTTGTACAAGTTTCTTGCAGACAGTCATGTCAACAACTTCATTCACACTTAGTTTTCCTCATTATAAATAGGATCATGAAAAAGCTTGGTTATAATTGATGATAACATCTTTATGCAACAGTGGAGAAAACATCTGTCGTGAAAATTGTAGTCAGTTATATATTGATCATGAATAGTAGCTAACAGTGGAATCCGAAGAGCACGTTTCATCCTATTACGGACTCACCAGCTAGAAGTACCTGCCTCCAAGTGAGTCTTGTTCCCACAGGAACTCAAACTCGGAACTGATGGCTTCAAACGCCACAGCGTTATCTACTAGACCACCGAGCCACGACATCCACTTCGTGTGTGATGGAAACAGTTTGAGTGTTGTTGTTTGAACTCTCCCGTCGTTGATTAGACCGAATTGATCAGTGTCTATTGACACATGGACTCTTGTGCAATGCCTCAATGTCGCTTGTGTTTCAAGCACCAACATTTGTTTCAGTATTGAAAGAATTCAGTCTAATTCATTCGAAGTATGTTATAACGCCTGTACTCATTGATCACGCATCACACAGCTTCAAAAGCTAAATACGTATAACTAATTTGATCAAAAATCACCTAATATATTATTATGCTCAACAGAAGGCTAGTTTGAACATGTCTGTACTATTGGAACGCATATACACCTGCAACAGCTAGTCAGTAGAAGCATTTCTATACAACTTCAGAGAGGTGGTCCGAAAATTTAAACAGATGTTTTGCGTTGTCCAGTCTAATATTGAAGAAACTGTGATGTATGAGAATCACATTGAAAGAATATATATTTGCTATGATGATGCATTACGACCAGTTTTTCATAAATTTAGGTAACTGCAGAGATTTAAACTGTTCCTCACATAAACCTGAATGAAGCAGATTTGAAGGCTTATGAACCCTGATAAACCGAAATTGCGTTTCCTATCAAATCAAACGATATGCTTTTAGTCAAAGTCACCTCAGGAGGTATTCACATCAGTATGCATAATTATTTTAACATTGGAAAAATAAGAGATTGGAACGTGAATACGTTTGCAGATAGAAAAGGCACTTGCTGTGTAACAGCAGAACTGGTGTGTGTGTGTGTGCGTGTGTTGAAATTAAATACTAATTGGTTGCAGTTTTAAAAATATCAAGCCGAATATATTTGATCATACAATATATTGAATCATAATTCCATTTTTATTGATTTATTAGATTTATCACACAGTGTAGCAGTGTTGTTTACTGGATTTCCTCCCAAATTAATTGATAAACTCCTTAGGAATCGTAAGAGAAATATCAGTAACACAGTTTTTAATAGTAGTAATAATCGTGCCAATAACAGCAACAATAATAGTAACAATAGTGTTGGTAATGATGTTAGTAACAGTAGCGGCTATACTCTATTACCATTCAAAGAAGACACTGCAGAAACACTACATAGAATTCCCAATAAGGCTGGGTGGGATCACAGTGGCATTTAAACCTACAAACTCACTTCGAAATAAGCCTTGTAGCTTAAAAGATCCCACTGACCCAATTAGGCAGAATAACTTAGTTTACCAAATCCCTTGCAACGAGTGCGAGGTCAGATATATAGGTCAAAGTAGTTGACCAGGGTCACTTAGGCTATTCGAACACAAAAACCTGTCTTGGTCAAAATCACTAGATCCCAGTAGGGTAGGAAATGTAGAAAAACATCCAGCCATAGCTATGCATGCCACTACACACGACCACACAGTGGGATTGGACAGGGTAAAAATCCTTAAAACTAACATAACAGGTTGAAGAGAGAGATCGATAACTGAATCTTTGTTTATTGAACCAACACCTAACACATGCAACAGGAATGACTCAGCTCCTGTTCTGGATATATGGAAAATCTCACTAGCCATCTCACAAAGAGACGAGGAAATTAGGACCATATAAAGGATATCTCAAGTTGTGTAGTCATCTTGATATGACTACGAACAATAAATGATGTCTGAAACGTAATCCAGTAAACAATACTTACTGTTACACTGTGTGACAAATCTAATCAATCAATGAAAATGAAATAACATTCTACGACAGTGAACCAGTTTTACACTCATATCAACATTGAATCATAACCGTGGAAAATTCGTGCATTGTGGGGAGGACTAATGCATTGTAAATATATTTGTAATGAGTATTTACGCACAATGATCGATTCCTGTTTTTGTCAGGAGGATGATATTAAAGAAAGAACGCAGTTATCTGTATAAGAAATAGTAAATGGAGTAGAATACTATTTAGTAACAAAGTATCTCACATTCGAAGGAAGGTCATGCGAACAAAGTGGAGGAATAGCCATGCAGTCATCCATCTCACCAATGGTTTGATTTTCATGAAGGAAACGCCCAAAAATCATACATGTTTTCAATAAAAAGTGAGTGATGTGGGGATAACAAACTGGTCGTAAAATGGAATGGAGGTATTGACGGTTTTCGTGTGCATACAAACAGTCGTGTAAACTCAACTAAATTCATAATGGGAATAGAGAAAGATTTGGGAGAACGTTACCCTGTAGAACACAAAGAATGTTAGATAGAAGATTGAAGACCTCGACCTACACGAAACCTAACTATTCAGGAAGATTGCCGCATTGCCACCCAACACATTCGCTCAGTGTAAAAAGAACGTTACCACAGAGTCTAACAAATAGAATGCGTAGGTCGACAATATACCCCAATAATGAAAGAAGAGAAATAAACATTTTGTGCATTTTATGTTATTTTCAAGAATCATCATCCCAACCAGTTCATAAAAGACAAGATCAAGGAGAAGGAGACGCGGAGAAGAAACCGAAAAAGATGAGAAAACAGAGTATAAGAAACTATCCTACTGCGTGTAAGAAAGGTACATCTGAGTCAATGAAACAAAATCTCGAAACAGCCAAATTTTAGCCAATGAAGCTTATCAAAAATAAATCCAATCAACTAAAAGTTCCAGTAACAAAGTTGGACAAAAACTATGTCAAATACAAAATATCTTGTGCTGCCTAATAGCGTTAATTATATGCGTAAAACGTCGGCATCACTGAAACCAGGACTGAATGAACTTCGGCGATTAACTAAGCGTCAAACCTCAGGGATACAAAAATGTCAAAATTTGGAAACAAATTCATTGATAGCAGTACACACAGAACGTAATATCTATTGAGGCATCTTTAAGCTTGACATGAGCAAATGAAAGGAAAGATTGATGACTGAACTCCTGTTCATACAAGTCACACCTGTTGCATAAAATAAAGCTGACACAGATCAACTGTCAACAACGTGGAACATAGTATTGAAAAGAATGGCAGATCTGCAGAATGAAAACATTATACATGTATGAATCTCTCCATAAATGTGTGGGGAAATAATTTCAAGCACTGGTGTGATCACCGCAAGTAATTTTGCTCAATATATCACCAAAATAACAAGCATCATTGTGTTTAAATATTCATTACAAATATATTTATAATAAATAAATAGATTGAAGATCATTGTTACGAATAACTTTGAAGGCCAGACTATCAAGTGCTGAGATAACCAACATAGTTGTTTATCTCATCATAATGGTTACATTTTATAAGAGATATGTATCGATGATATAGTCATTATATATGAAAAGACCAACAATGCTATCTGCCTGCTACAGAACAGTAACACTGGTAAAATCACACTTACATTACCTGTGAACAAGAGACAAACATCAGCTATCCTTCTGTGACACTGTGGTTAATCGATGGGAGGATGGTTCGACTAGAAGGTGCAGAAGTGATGTAGTATTGAGAAGTGTGCAGTGTTTCGTTTATCAGGAAAGTGTGCACATTTCACTACTACAATTTGGAGGTGATTCAGACAGGTTTATTGTGAGGAAAAGCTTAGATCAGGCATCTGTAAACCATATTATGCGGTGAGGGTCATCATTATGGAAGAGATGAAGTCCATGTTACAACACAAACCAAAACAGCATCTAAGCGACTGAATCATATCACAGTGTGTTAATCAGTTTACACGTGTGTCTATGTACGCATGTTTGTATACGAAAACAATCTGTACTCACGCTGAACCTACCTTGGTAGTATTCATTCCAGCTTTCATACCACTAGTAACGTGATTTTGTTTTTTATCCGCCCTTCCTATTTCTATGTTTCCTAGGGCCTTAATTGACCCTTTTCATTGATTTTCACACAAATGGTTCAACAAGTTCATACATAATCAGCTTGTTCGAAATACATAGTGCCAATACATCAAATGTTTCATATGATCTTCATCTTCTCATTACGCTGTTTAAACTACTAATCACATTTCATTATTTGGTTATTTCAGAGACTGCATGAGTGGCCTTCACGGTTACTCTGCATTTCAGTTTTGAAATATGAAAAAAGTTAATTTTTTAAAAATTGTGTTAGCTTAGTTCATGAAAACAATTTCTTTCTTTTTTCAATACTATCGAACTAGACAAAGGAAAACAATGCTGTGCATTATCGTCTAACCTTGAGCAATTTTATTTGTCACGTCACTGCGATTCCACTAGGAGCTCTCATTATTGTCTTCATCTCAGATAAATGGTTGATATTCTCGTTTGGCCGACTATGTGTTGTTCTTCAGATGATTCTGGCATCCGCTTCGTGTAAGTTTTTTCAAAAAATAATAATTTGACTCTGATAAGCTTAGCGTCAGTGCCCCGTTACATAGCACTATGCGGAAATGTGCTTTCTGAATACTCTGTGCATACTGCCGTATGTGAATACAGAATTTTTATTCACTAGGCGTGTGAATGAAATCACATCTGAAGTAACCAGGGATTATCAATATACGATCTATATTATTTTGACAGTTCTGTAGCGTTTCTCCACTGTCAAACAAAATGAATTTGTGCCGTTATGTTAATTGTATGGCTTAGAAACTGTTCAGTATACTTTAGTTTGTTGTGACAGAAAGACTTTTGCAACTTCCCATGAAGAATCCTGAATCTATGTTTTTCAGGGGATAACAAACAAGTCAGAAATAACCAGTTATCGTGAGTAATAATACATTAATTATTGATGTGAGACAGTGAAGAAATATTTTTAGTTGGTGAAAGCTGGTTGGTTTTTAGACAATAAATGCACTAACTAGGCCTTCTGGCAGTCATGAAGCCAGGTTCAAAAGACTGCAGAGAACAGAGTGCAACGGAGACGTGGTACTGAAGCCCTATCTTCCACCGGGAACCCAAGGGACAAATAAATACAATGATAATGCTATGACTGGCCATCTAGGGAGGAAAATGCAGTTATTTTGTTCGTAAATCTTTGGTGCTTTAATGCGAGTTGGCAAATAGATGTTAACCAATGAAGCGATCAGGTCATACAAGTGGGAAAATATCCATGCTTGCAAACTGTAGCTAAGCAAGGAAACATAATACTGTAACGCACTCCACCTTAAAGAGTGACTTCAAAGGCCAACTTAACAACTACTGAACTAACCAGTTACGCTTCTGCATGTTCCCATTCTAAGTGGAGAAATCTAATTAGTTGTTTCAGTCATTGCTAGTGTGGCCTTTCAACTCACTCACCAAATCCACGTCACAGTGAAGAAGTCGAATGTAGCATGACTGAAAGACCACCCCAGCAACTCCCAAAATAGTCAGTCACGTATCAGTGTTGAGGCGGAGAGGTAGTTTTTCGCAAAACAGAGGAACCTAATTGGTTATCTCGGTAGTAGTTAGAGTGAAATTTGAAGTCGTTCGAAGGCTGTGACTCTAAAGTCACCTTAACAACAGATGAAATGACCAATTAGACATTCCCATTTTGTGAATTTCAGCCATTCCAACATAAAAGAAGAAATGTAATTGGCCACTCCATTCACTTTCATGATGCCCTTACGAAGCTCTCCATAAATGTACCTTGTCTCCTTGCGAAAACTGGGCACTAAATTTCGAAAATTACTGAGGTTTCAAAGATAATCGGAGTTTGTATGACAGTTTTATATTGAATAAATTAGAAAGGTATGTTTAAATATCACGACCACAACATTCACGCCTAAAATTAAATTCCCAGTTATTCGTAGAGTGACTCTCAAGGTCACCATAGCAACTGTTGAAATAACCAACCAGGTTTCCGCATGTAGGCTGATTAGGCAGCTTTGACACAACGATAGACCGTAATTGTTTATCTCAGCAGTCGTTTGTAAAGTCTTTAGAAATACTCCAATACTTATGATCACGGGTAGTTATTTCGCTCAAAGTCTATAAATCTTTGAAATCTGATCAGTGTGCCAAAACACTCATTTCAATAAGGGGGAACAATAACAAAACTTCAGAATAGGATGAACTCATACTATTTGGTCGCCATTCTTTCAACTAAGTACAGGCAATATAAGCTGGCACATAAATCCACGAAAATACAATCTACGTGGCTTGTTGATTGAATCGAACCTAGTCGATTGGTCGGAAATAATGAAAGGAGTGATATGTATTGAAGAATTCCAATTGAAAGGATTCAGTGACTTGAATTCGAGTTGTACAATGCTTATTCAGCCTGAGTGTTATTCGTCTACAATTTGACAAACCCTTTATAAATGGAATGGGAAAGATCGCATGAGGTCATGTAATCAGTTACTGCTCTGCATAAAAGGTTAATGTCAAATCCGTCAGGGTCAAACAATGAGACTATGAAGAGAAATAATGGGAATCTATCATGAGGTCGAATGTGAGATGGGTATGCAAATGCAAACTGTTGAAAGACTCTGAATGAGTTCATAGTGACTAACAAAAGAAATCAGAGGATACCATGGAAGTTAGAGGCCAACAGCTGCCTTTTCAGAACACGATCTCAGCTTAATCCTTTTGATGGCAGTTGCTTTTGAAAATCTCAGCAAATCGGCAGTGTTTTGTCATTCGCCTTTTTCAGACGCAGTTCAGATATGGATGTCCTATCCTATATCTATCAAATGATTAGTAATGAGTCTCTCAGAAGAGTTCAACCGCTTATTAGCATGGTCAGTCTACAGTGATTTACAAACTGCCTGATTTGTGTTGACGCTACACACAATTGAGTAGTTTTTAAAATGCTTAACTGTGGTGTCAACAGTCAGTCTATACAATTCGGTTCTGTGGGCTGAATTCGTCTGCAAACACCACTCTGATAAGCTCGGCCAAAACGAGCGAATCAGTTATCCTGTGTTAAGATCCCTTTGATATGTCTAGCGAAATCCACTGATCAGCGCTGGTGGTTATCAACCACTCGCCTCATTCACTTCTACAACTTAACCCATTTTCGTCTCACTTATTTGTAATGCATTTAGGAAATCCACTATTCGTCCTTCCCTTATACATATTCTGATGCGAACACATGAATTCTTAAGTGCAGTCTTAGGTATCGTGGACTAGAAACCCACAGAATTTTGACTGTTTCTAGTGAACATATTTTAGGATCGAAAGACTAGTTGGTTTACTGTGAAAGTGATTTCCAATGCAGCTCTTATTTTTCTATGAACCTCGTTATTCCCTCCGTCAATTTTTATAGTTAGACAGTGGAGCTTGGGTTTGTTTTCGAGACTATCGAGTCGATGAGCTTCTGATGTTCTGTTTTTTCCTTATCTATATAATTCTGTGGGTAAACATTTCTTGTCAAATATCCCTCCTTGAACTAAAACCTCTTACTCACTCTTTTTCTGACTGACACAGTTGTCTAGCAGTATGAAACACCGTTTCTTTTATTCCCTGCTTATAACCCATAAGATAGAAACTGTATGAATTCGGTAAAATGGAGACGAAATTTCATGGATTCATCGTGTTCTGCAAAATGTGTTGTGATTACTTCACCTATATCTATGAAAGGAGGCAATTGTCTGAAATTTCTGATGAGACAACTCCCGTGTGAAACTATGCAATTATTCATTTTAAGTTTAATTTCAACAAACTGACTCTTTTTACAATACTAAAACCTTTCTGTTGACCAAGTTTGCAATATGGATACTGAAATGAGCGTTAATTTTATTGCTACATTCTTGAGAGTAGGTAGCATAACACTGGTTTTGAACCAAAAGAAGTTAAGTAAGTTTTAGTATATTGAAATTAGTGTGGTTTAACAGTACAAACAGTACAAACAATCCACATACCCAGATCGTTAATATATAACAATGACAATCACTTTCATCCACATTTCAAGTGAATATGCTACACGAATTTGTCCATTCTGTTGAGATAACTTTTACCTACTAATCAATAATTGCTCATCATAAGTGCATTAGCCAGTGAACAGTGAAGTTATAAAACGTCATCATTAAGAAGTACATAGTTGTTGAATTTTGTAGGCTGTTAGATGATATGAGGTCACCTACGGTTAAATGAGATATTTTGCATATATTTTTATTTTCATAAATCTCTGCAAAGTGTATTGTGGTTAGATTTTGAAATAATTACTGTTGAAACAATAATGTTATGCAACGCAAGATTTTTTTTCCCTGTTGCAACAGAACTGTGGTCAGTGATGAAACGTCTTCAATATTAAAGACACATTTTGACAGTTGAAAAGATATTCATAGTAGATTGTCAATTAGTTCTAGATGGTAATAGAAAAGCTGGTTATGTATGTGACTTGAATTTGTAATTTGAAGTATTGAGAATAAAATTGTTGCCAGAAGCAAAGAACTCTTGAATTGGAAAGGAGAGTGTGGATACAAAGCATCAAAATTGAAGGTGGATACTGATTTTGTTTTTTATATCTGACCCTGATACTATTGTAAGTCATTTGAGTGTAACTGTTGACTTTATACATAACCTGTCAGAAAATTTTCTATTTCCTGATTCTTTCCAGTTGTACACTTCAACAAAATCGGTCTTCAAGTTTTGCGTGCTAAAGATTTCTTCTACATTAAAAGTTATGAACCTGTAAGTTGAATAGATCTTTTTTCTCTTAAAGTAATATACTGCTAAGTGGACACTGTAAGCGTAATTCTCTAATCGAATCGGGTGAAAACTCACCTACAAAAACAGGTTATCGTAAAGGAAACCTTTTCATAATTCTGTCGATTTAAAACAAAGATATTTTGTATGCTGAGGAAATGAGATTAGAAATTGATGGACCAAAAATATCGAAATGACAGGAATTCATAAAATGTGAGTGAAAATCATTGCTAACTTATGATGTTAAATAAAAACGTTGAGTGTTGCAAAAATTGATGAGGAATGTAGGAAAGGAATTGGGAAATCGTGTCCAACAGATTACATAACACATGAAGGAATTGGTAAGATTGAGATTAACATGAACTGTGATTGGATATCTGAAGGTCAGTCAGGAAGATGATGCAACTTAAATGAAACAAAAACTATAACCATAGTGACCCTCGGTATAAAAGTGTTATCAAAACTTTATATGTATGCTCAAGACTGGTTGAAAACATTTAACGGAAATAGCCTAAGTGTAGTGAAGCAATTAAAACACCTAGACATTTAGCCATTTAAGTGCACTAGAAACATCGTTCCGATAAACCATACCTATAAAGTGTCTGCCAACTGCACTGTGCTAATTCTCTAAAATGCGCTTAGATGCAATGAAAGAGACCTTCTTTTCCATCTTTCCAATGTAATTCCTACCGTATGTCTGTTTAGAATTTAACTAAAGGGAAGAATGAACGGGATTTTTATTCACTTTTAACTACTCCATAGAACACATGGATTTGTATCCCGGCCAAAGATTCTCAGTAGTCAGTGAACATGGAAATAAAATGACAGCGACGGTTAATTATGACAAACACTTCAAGTTGGTAAAAGATTCCTGTAAGCAGTTTTCACAAAAATAATACACTGACATAATTCGTTAAGTGTAGGTGACAAGAATTTACTGTCGAAACCATACAAGAAACTGATACTAAGGTCAGTTATTGCCTTAAACAAATTTCATCATAATGTATAAAAATGATATCAGTTGAGTGTATAAATTTACCAAAGCCATTAATTACTATGCTTAAATCGATGCATCCTTCATGTGTTGAGGAACAATTTCTGCTTTCATAAAACCTTTGGTGGTGGTGCTGATTACAATTTCCATACCGAACTTTGTGTGCATTGGATAATTTGTTTTTGCAATGCTCTTATCAACCCTTTTTAACAATCAGTGTCCTGCTGACTTATTCTACTGATTTCCGGATATTCATATTCATAATCTGGCGAGTATTTGCATGACAAAATTATTTCGAAAGTTTAATTGTAGTGAACCACATGCTCCGTATGCTCATCACCCCCTCCCCCTTAGGTTGTCGAAATATATTTAATCTACTCATCTCTGTCAAGCGTTTTTACACTAAAACAAGTGTGAATTGGGAATTCAGTTTTCCCTTGAATAATTTAGTACACCTTGAACGATAGTCGTGAATGAACTACTAAGGTACTGAAAACACGTTCAATTACTAGCTGGTATCAATTCCTGATTAGCTATAGTTTCAAGTATATCAGTTGCTATAAAAGGCCAACTGGATGGTTTCACAAAACATGACTAATTTGTTGGTCTGTTGGGATTTGTTGATCTGATAGTGAATTTCAACACAGTTTGATATCTGTTAGAGAATCAATGAAACTGGGAGGGAGTGGGGGGTGTGGGGTGTGTGGGGGTATTCGATATTTGCTTCATCCTAGTCTGTGACTGCTGAGAAGAGTACACTAATGACCTGATATAGAATAGAAACATGACAGTCATCTACAATGACCAGTATATTACCCTTCAGTTTGCAATCTGAAATTGAACGGCTCAATTTCATGTAGGCATACACTAATTAAGAATTCGCATAAGGTTTTCCCTTGTTTTACTAGAACAAAATTATTCTAAGTGATGCTTTGAAGAACACTCAGTATGTCGTAAGTGTCATTTCGTCTATTGTATTCCAGATGGTGAACAGCCATCATTCATTTCTACTGTCATAATGGTAGTTTACAATGCAGGCTGCAACCACATAGTAAATTACCAACTGTGGTCCACTGCAGGAAGTAAAACAGTGATGAACCATCCTTAGAAACATAAGTTACTCAGTATTCTATATGCAAAAGAGGTTATGTTTTCTTTACAGCCTTGTTCACCTTAGAACTGTTGGCTACTTTCTATTTCCTTGCGAGGCATTATTTCAAGACTTTTCAGTTTTACCGATGAATTCCTCGGTAATTGGAACAAATCATTTCTCGCTTATTTCAATTCCTAACCTGTGAAAAACTTCACATAAAAGTACAGCAGATTTCTAGTCTTCTGTTTATAAAATTGTTCTTTGACTCCTCTTTTGAACAGAGTTGTACCTACTTAATGACTTGACTCATAATGTGTATTGCGACTCACAATTTCATTTAATGTCTGAAGAAGTACTATGATGTATGCGTGGGTTTTCTGAAAGTCTTCTGGAAAACTGGTTTACAGGTGATTTCCTTCTTCTACATCAGAGGTTGTCCATATGACTTACAAATTTTATTTCATCACTGATAATCGATTACTTGTTTGTATGCATAAAGCATGACTTCCAATCGCAGCTCAAGAAGTTCTAAGAGAATAGCATACTTGAGTTGTTATTATTACCACAGTAGATAAAATATTTATTAATAGCATTCTTGTACACAATCCTTGATAAAATGTATTTGTTCCATGAGAAGTTACAAAAATAGTTACTAGGCTGTTACCCCATAAAGGGTTAGGGATTATGATGTAAATTGTACTCAGTAAAAGGACACTTATTTATGAGAATATGAACGATTGAAGGTTCAGACAAATGAATCTGTGATTATACCGAACGCTTCTGTATGCCATAGTGGATAATATCGTCAGATATTTATTCACGAATGTTAACCTAGTAGATTAGGATAGACATTTATTCTAAGGAGTGGTACACGTGATATTTTAGTACATCTTGTTTCTGATCGAAAGTGACACGTCTTTTCATACCTTAAAAAATAATGTTCACTTTTCGAATGTTCAATGTTTATTGGATAGGTAATAATCCAAAGTATTTGTGATTTTATCTTAATAACATCAATACGATTAAATTACGATCAACATATATAATATATGACACAATGTGACTGCATTGTGTTTGCGTTGTCAGATTTTCACACTATTCATTGACTGATTTCACTTAAGATATGTGGAAAGCATAATGCAAATTGGTTGTACAAGGCTAGGAAAGACTGATTGAATAATAAGTTGTATTCATGTTATTCTCCACCAACGTTTCTCTTTACTTACTAGAGAGGTCCACATTTATTTTTAATGAATGTGCACTTCCATTAAATGTAGTTGCTGGATGCATCAAAACTCATTGATCAATATATACTGCGAGTTGAAAAGGAAATAGTCCTGAATCCGTGACATAACTATGACACTTCCTACCTTCAAAAGCTTTTCAATTCAAAATATACTAATACAGGATATCCATTGAACTAGAGGACAGCTTTTATGCCTATAATCAGTACGATGACTCGATTAATCTGTGAAAAGTGAACGCATTTAGCAGATTTTACCGCCAGTTTGATAGATTTGTTCCAACAAAAGGGAGACTTCAATATCCAAGATCTTTCCATCTATCCTCCCCGATGACATCGTCATTACTACATCTCATATGAAGTGAAGAAATGAGATCTCTTCCTCCTTCGTGTGTCATCCTGATGAAATGACCTGTGATTACTTGTCTCAACCAGCTTTCGTCTAATCATCTACATATACGTTCATACTGACCATTTCAAAGACACTCTTATGACTTATCATATTCCTTAATTGCTTGCTAAGATTCATCTGATCAGCTGTATATTTACCATCACTTTGATTTCTAACCTTCTAGGAATACTTTGAAAACCTTAGTACTGCTTCCATTCAAGGCTTTTCTCCACTTTCATAGTCACATTCATACTTATAATCGTTCACACGTAATGGCAGAAGATATGAGAAGTAATCAGCGGATACATGCCAAGGATTTCAGTTACCAACTGAAATGATCGACTCTCAAATCTATTAGGGAAAATGTTTACCAAATCCCAGTCACAGACGTATCTGAATCCCGTAAACTCCTCAAATAATCCGTAAAATGGAATGCTGAAAGTCCACGCTGTATAGTGTAAACTGTGATTGCATATGAGGGGTTACAATGATGTCACTCTATATATTGTGCCAGAATGATGTCTGTAAACAAATGTAATGTTATGCTGAGAAATGTGCATACCTCTATATATGGGAAGTTAAAAAATGCATTTCTCTCAAGATGGTTAAACCCTATTTGTATTGCTGAATTTATATCGGTCACATGCTCACCATTCTTCCCTCGTTCTTATCTACAGGGTTATGAGGAGTTTAAATGGAGTGCAGTCAGTGAATGGTTTGTTGTCTTCGGTTGTGTGGAGATAACATTTATAACAGCCATGGAGCTCCGTGAATTTGACCGATCAGATGTTGTATGAGCAGGAAATATGCGGTTGTGGTATAAAATCATGGGTCGATGCTGAAAATAAAAGTCTTCCCGGAGCTGTCTGTCATTGCTGAAACAGCTTTAAAGTACACTTACCTTCTCACTAAACATTCGTAAAGGTGATTTTGAAACTCAGAGGCTTGTAATTAAACCTTCTTCATGAAATTTATATAACTAAAAGATGAGAATCGTCAGAGTGACCAGCTTTGTGATCCTTGATTCTTGGTTCTGGTTACTCAATTCAACAGCGTAAATTACAAATATGAGAACAACTGTGCATAAAGTAGCTTGTTTTTCATTTTCTTTCAATCTCTTCTCTGATAGTTCACTGAGTATACCTTGTAAACACATCTATCTCATCTATGTGCTGTATACTGAGTACTCCACTTATACCGTTACATTGTACACCCCATTCATATGCTAAATCTGTGTACGCTAATGACATGTCTGTTCTCAATGAAACACTCATTTGTCAATTTATTCACACTCACTATGTGCGGTATTGCAAAACTGCAATGCATCAATCTGCACTCCTAAAAATCATGGTGCACAAGTCAACTGGTGTTTTTCAACGATCTAAATGCTTTTAACCTTCATACAGCGAATTGAAGGTACGCGTTTATACTTCGAGCGTGGCAACTCACCCCATATATGTTGTTGTAGGAAACAGGATCGATTCATTTCTGAAGAGAACTCATCGTTGAATGAATCCAGAATGACATTTTTAGTTGAAGGTTATTATGCTTTGCAAATAAAAATCTGTGCTTGACTGCTTAACAAAATTTCGTGGAGCATCGAGACGGGCTCTACACTAAATGCAAAAGATACTCCGTCAAATATCACCTACGATAATGTCTACACAGCATATACGACTGCAGTGTTTATCAGAATGTATAAATGTACAACATTTTACATTCAGAAGAGGCACATGCAAATCTGTAGACTAGTTTCCACTGGACAACTTACACCCGATTGCAAAACAAATGAGCAAATCATTCATTCAAATGCCCAAATATAGTGTGATGAACTCATGAACGCTGAGTCACCTTTACTGAATTAACACTTAACTAAAACAACAACAATAATAATGATGATAATTCAATTTTAGATTGTAATATACAAAGAAGTGTGTAATTATTGAAGGGAAGAAAGAAGAGTAAATCAAAAATAAAACCCAAAGTTTATAAGCTATGTTACTACTCTCATATGGTTATTTGGTTAGCAAGGAGGCAGTATGCGTTAGACAGTTTTATGAAAGCGAAAGTGACGCTGCTATCCTCTCTATTCAATTGTTGGATATCTCTAGTATACTTCTCTGAGAATATTACTCAAAAGAAAAGGAAGCGCCTTCTGTGTCTTCTCTACACAGTAACATCAAACATGAGGAAGAAAGAAGTCTATTCCATGTGGTGATGACAATAATTGCCAAACAATACAAATTTAGCATCTACTGGATAAATATTGAATGTGAGACAAAGTAGATGAACGTTACCCCCCGCCAACAGTTGCGAATTCACACAGAACACGTGCTTCATAATACAATGTGAGAAATGCGTAGGTGAATAGAATGATGCATCAATCATCAACAGTATATAACTCGAACGAATAGAAATAATAAGGGGTAGTATGCTCTCATATATAAGTCATTTCTCGAAAACCAATACTACCAACTCTTATAAATCGTGTGTTTCCACGCAGAAAGAAAATGTCAACAATCCTGTCAATAATTTATCCTGATATTGTATTTTCCTTGAAGTTAGTTGGGAATAGAGTACACAACTAAGAAAAATATATGAACCAGGTGAGATTTCACACACTTATTTAAATATCTAATGGATATTCACAGAGTTTCACAACGAATCCATGTACTTTAGCGTTTGAATAGTTTGAGGCTTTAACTCATGACATAGTTAATAGGGAATATACAAAATTTCTGTAAGAAAATGATTTTGCAACAGCAAAGTAAATAATATTTCAAGATTCTTATAGGTTATTTAGGAGATTTCATTCAGCAAAATTCCTCCTCAAAACAGACAGTTATAAACACATGAGAATAGGTGAAATACAGAGTTAGATATGTATGTGGTCAAATTATTTCATTATTGAAAGAAACAGTGTTACGAGTAAATGAAAATCCAATCAAACAGATGTTTACTTATGATGGGATAGTAATCAGTCCAATGTTATTTGTCTATTGTCAGATTAAATTTTCGACGTCACTTTGTGCAATTGAAGTTCACTTAGGGAGTTAGTAAAAAACACAATTTTACCATCATATCGTAAGGCCGATCGACTTATATTTAACAAACGAACGATAAGTCAGTTACGAGTATTATGAAGTATGGATATCTAGCCGGGTGTATATGTATATGAACGCACTTGCGGAATTTTGATTCTTAATTATAGTGGTCTAAAACATTTCGCACAGAAATATTTAACAGCAAACTGTTACGTGTTTTATAACTTTTGTGTAAAAGCTGGTATAAAGAATGGCTGTCTCAAGTTGTTCAAGTCGTAGGAATAATTATTGTATATCGAATAATCATTATTTTAATAAAGTTATGAAAGACCGTTTCAGTCGTAACTGAAAGTTAATTTTCGAAACATTGTCAGTGTCAGCTTCCCATCAAAAGTGGATTAATGCAGTACACCTAATTTCAAAGTATCTTGAGTATATGTTACCTTTCAACAACACAACCAGAACACGAACGTATCACATTTCGAGTCCAAAATCGATTAAATGATCAGCTAGTGAAGCCTTTATTTAATTTCTCTGCGCCGAAGATAGGATGAATAAGGTATAAAAGAAAATCACGAAATTGATCCTGATCTAATCATATTTAGTGAAATAGACTTGTAGTGCACCTTCCTGGTACCAAAATATAACTAAGGCTAAAATAAATAGATCTAATTAAATTAACCAAATAAATCCCTAGCTTGCCTCCGGATGCTTAGGGTGTTTTAAGTTTTGTTTTAACGAGCATGCATCCGTTCAGGCTTGGACGCCATTTTGCGCTCCAGTGTGCTAATTACCACACATGTACTCCGAGTCCCTAGTTCAGCCTTACAAGCCAGATAAATTGATTAAACTTTTCCCCCATTCATTATTATTACATTTACTTTGATTAAATACATCGCTGCTTCAAATACATTGCTTACCAGTTCTTTTGATTTGTGTTTTGTTATCAGTACTTACACGTTAGCTAAAGTACTGGTTAAGCAGGTACTAGAACACATCAAATTAAGTAGGGTTGATCAAACGTTACGGAATTGTAACACTCACCCCTACAAATTGGTGAGGTCGAGTATCACCTTTTACTTTGCCTAGTGCCTTTGCTTTTTCTTGTTTTGATTTATCTGGCCTATTTTCGTTTTTGGCACGGTCTTGAGTTTTTTTCATTGCACTCCTCACTGGTTATTTTGCATTGTAATTTTTTTATTATCATCATCGTGCCTCGTTAATTCCTTTATCAACGGCTGGTAACTACTCTACCGCGCAGATGGCCGTAACCCTCCAGCTTCCCACATTCTGGGCCCACAGACCATCTGCATAGTTCTCCCATGTGGAAGCTCAGTTTTCCTTGAGACACATTCAATCACAAGAAACTAAGTCCAACTTAGTCATCGTCAGCTTACCGGAAAATGTGATCGAAGACGTCTCAGACGTGCTGGATGACCCAGCACCGAATCTTTACGATCGCCTCAAAACCGCCTTCATCAAACGTGTTGCGCTTACTGACCAGCAGAAAGTGCAAACACTTTTCAGGGATGTGCATCTGGGTGATCGCAAGCCGACGCAACTGCTTCGTCAGATGAAGCAGCTGATTGCTGACTTCAACATTGATGAGGCATTTCTCAAGCAACTGTGGTTACAGAGGTGACCACAGTCGGTTCAAGGGATCCTCGCACCCCTCATAATTGGTACCAAAGAACAATGGTATGGACTGGAGGCCTTGTGGTGACTACCGGAGGCTCAACGCCAAGACGATTACAGATCGTTATCCAGTCCCTCATATACATGACTTGACTGCATCTTTAAAAGGCTCGTTTATCTTCAGTAAGCTTGACTTGACGCGTGCATATCATCAGATTCCGGTTCATCCTGATGATGCTTCCAAGACAGCCGTCATTACACCGTTTGGTCTTTTTGAGTTCCTTCTTATGCCCTTTGGTCTTCGCAACGCAGCACAAACCTTCCAACGTTTTATTCATGATGTTTAAAGTGGACTCGACTTCGCCTATGCCTACTTAGACGATATACCAACCGCTAGTCCAGACGAAGACACTCATTTTAACCACTTGAAACAGGTTTACGCCAGACTGGCAGTCAAAAATATGAAATGGACCGAGTCTCTGCCGTTGGTTCTTCTTAGCATTCTTTCTACACTCAAGACGGATATATAGTGTACACCTGCTGAGTTAGTTTGCGGCAGTAACTTACGTTTACCGGGTGAAATGATCGCATCAGATTGTAGTGACCCAACTCCTACCGATATCCATGGCTATGCGCAAACTCTTAGGCTTCACATGCGTCGCCTCCAACCCCCATCCACATGGACACAGTGTAGACGGGTGCAGTTGGATAAAAGACTCCAAGATTGCACGCACGTCTTTGTGCTTTGTGACGGTGTACGTAAACCCTTACAGCTACCATACGACGGACCTCTCAAGGTTCTCTGCAAGAAAGAAGAGTTTTTCGTCACTGACAGATCTAGACGACAGGATTCCATAAGTGTCGATCGTTTGAAGTCAGCTTATATAGAAGACGACCCACCTTCGTCTACACCGACACAACTAGAAAACACGCACCCCTACAGATTGAATGATGTTTCTTATCTCCAGATATATGTTTATTTGATTGTTGAGACCGTTTAACCTTCACGTTTTGATAACTTTAACATAACCTGAAAGTACTATGTAAAGAAACAAGTGATTTGAAACACCAAATTCATAAGTGTCTAGGTCGAGCATCAATTAGCATGAAATTAGACAGTGAAAACGAAATAGAATAGAAATACAAATCATCTTTGCTAGCAAAGAAGTCAATTCAGTTTGATTTTTAAAGCAATACACTGTAATTCATTATGATGCTCGTCAAGATATGATGTAATATAGCTATATATATATATATATATATATATATATATATATATATATATATATATATATATATATATATATATATATATATATATATGAACTCTTGAACGATAACTTTCGGCTTCACATTTGTGGTTCGGCTCAATCCCCTCAAAACAGAAAGCAGCTACAGAACGACTCAGGGTGTATTTTCACATCAGAATGTATTGAAAAGCAACGGTGCATTCATTATTTCAACCCTTTTGATATTTTCTACACTTTAAGATACATTGAATCATTTCGAAGCTTATGCTTACGATTACGTGGTCTTTCATGGATTTTTGGCATGTCGTGATCGATTGTGTAGACTGCTAGGAAATGCCTTGCTTCTTTGGAAAATCTAAAAAGTAGTGACCTACTCTAAAATAATAGTGACGAGTGCCAACATGCACGAAACCAACGTCCAGAGCTTCCTGTTAATGTCCTCCAGCCAACTAACATCTACTAATGTGCACCGCTATGCTGAAACGCCTTGCTTGGTGCCCACATTGCAAATATAATTAATAAGATTCGGTCTGCACACAGGACTAGACAACATGAAATTAGTTGCTCTCCCTTGACTAATCAATATATAAATCACAATGGGAGGCTCAGTGATGCTTCAGAAGTGAAGACAGGAGTGAAACAAGGCTGTCTACTATCACCCATGATATTCCTGATTGTAGTGGACTGGATCATGCAACAAACAGTGAGGAACGAGAAGAGGGGGATACGCTGGCTGGACCGATGACAAGAGCCTAGGAGATTTCGACTTTGCCGATGACTTGTGTCTGATGTCACACAAACTTGAAGATCTACAGGCGAAAACTAACAAGCTGACACAAGAGGCAGGGCAGCGAAAACGGGACTTCAAGTGAATATAGAGAAGACAGAGGTGATGAAGATACCCAACCAACAACAACAAACTCCAATCACCATCAACGGAAGAAACTTAAAGGAAGTAACCTCCTTCACCTACACCTATCTAGGCAGCACTGTTTCAACTACAGGCGGCACAGGCACAGACGAGGATGTCAAAGTCAGAATCGGAAAAGCAAGATAGGCGTTTATTTGCCTGAAACCAGTGTGGAAATCTTCTGCACTCATCATGTGGAACAACATCCAGATTTTCAACACCAATCCAGTCAAGTCAGTGCTCCTGTATGGCTCAGAGGCTTGGCGCATTACGAAAGGCATTTCCAACAAACTACAGATATTCATCAACAACTGCCTACACTGGCTCGCTACTGAAGATCAGATGGATTTCCAGAAAAAATAAGCAACAAGGGGCTCTGGGAAGGAACCAACCAAGAAGCTGTCACTCAAGAAATATGGAGTGGAAGGAAGTGGAGATGGATTGGGCATACACTGAGAAGGGTGACTGGGGACATCAGGCGTCAGGTCAGGCACTCGAGTGGAAGCCCGATGGGAAGCAACGAGTTGAGGGTGACATGGAGAAGATCGTGTGAGGAAAAAATGCGAGCTTGTGGGCTGTCGTGGAGCCAGGTTCAAAAAATTGCAGAGAATAGAGTGTAATGGAGACGTGCTACTGAATCCCTATGTTCCATTCGGAACCCAAAAGACAAATAATAATAATACCCATATGTGTCAAATTAATTCAAATAATGCTCGAGTTGATTGTAATTTTCTGTCTACTGGAAAAATGAATGTTTGTTTCTCCTAAATCATTTGTGTACGTAAATACTGTTATGTTTTCGAAGTGCTAATAGTGTGTATGTATAATCCGGGACGAATATAATAAGCGCGCTTAGCTGACAGCTAACTTGGTACGCAAGAGACACTGACTGCAACCCCGGAACGAATAGAGAGAAGACCGAAGCTGGATGATGTGAGAGTGTATTACTCCGAGAATATAATAATGAATCAATCCAAAACACGTGAATAAGTACACACATGAAAAATGACCTTGTCCTCAATTTGAAGCATTTGCATAGTAAGAGTAAAGATTAGCCAATTAGCGATTTACATTACAGTGGGGACAGAAAATAGACTATTAGTATGGGAATGACACGTTAAAATGTTCAGATCAATAACAATGTTTTTATACAAAACTGGGGCATCTCAACAAATACAAAGTAATGTATTTTGTCACCTAAAATTAACCAAAGGAGATGGAGAGAAAGCAGCGCCCATGTCCGAAATGATATTTTCTCAAACTGAATTCAGATCATGGTTACCGATGATATGTTATATAACTTCCAACAAGATAGTTACACTACCTTCAATCATTAAGACATTAATTTTCAGAGTTCTAGACGTCGTATAAAATAACTGGTGAATAAGAAAGATTGGTCGGTTTAGAATGAATACCTGGAGTCGCTTGTGGTGTAACTAAGCAGTTATATATGAAAGTGATATCACTGTGTAGGTTGTATTTGTATATCATTTTTTTTAAAAAAGAAGTGTGAAACTGTTTAATTTTGGAAGATAATGTCTGAATTATTTTTCCAAAATAAGGAATAATTTCAGAGAACAGTTGTTTTCAATAACTTACGCTTTCAGGATGAAATCATCGTTGTGGCAATGAGTTTCGTTCAAGTAGGGAGAAAAGCCATGTAAATACAATAGCGAAATAAAGGAATAACAAATTTAAAGTGTTACGGAAGGAGTAAAAAATGATTAGTAGTAGAAGTATCCGTAAACAATGTGACACTACTAATAACCCATCAAAGTAAACTTTTATCAATGAAATGAGGGAGACAATGCAAAGAATTGAGATGAAATAATCGATATAAACGTGAAATTTGTTTTAGGAAAGTAAGCAAAGAGCATGTTGACACTTTCTAGACAAGAGTCAGTAAAGACAAATATATTTCCCTTGAAAGCATCTTGTGTTCTCATGGTGATCTATGCCTTTAGTTTTGGCTATAGATAAGAGACGTAGTCCTGCCAGTCATCAAGGGACTGCAAAGAACACGATATATCTATCAATAGTCTTGGTCTAACTTTATTTGATCTCGGCTACCTGCTAAGTGCTAAAGAACTTTGCTGTGTACACATTGTCCCATTTCTCGCGAACGCGTAAAGCTAGGACCATCTGAATATGGTACATGTAATAAACTCCATGGGAGTAATTCAATTCATACACTTTATTAATAGTGGCTTTATTTAGAAGTTGACGAGAAAATTTGCTACTGTGAATGTATTTTTGACAGATCTACTCAGCTGGTGTACCGTTACATCTAAGACAATATCACTGAAAACTAATTTAATATATAATATCTTCTTTGTAACATTGTCCTAATTTATAGTTTGTCTAGGTTTTAAGATCCATTTATTAATGAAGTTCAGTGAATGACTACTTTGCTATATAACTAGTTCTTTCTGCATGCAGTTATTTCGAACAAATATTTCGAGGTCTGTAAGTAAGGCATTCATTTGAGCAGGTTTCGCCGGCAGTTAATTAGTGTGAAACTATAAAAATGGATACATTTACGAGTCCACTTGTTTCTTCTAAATATAGTATTTCTAATAAAACTGCCTTTCCTGAATGACAAGGATAACTGGAAACGATAAACTGCTTCTATATTCTACTTCACAAGCGAATTTCATAGCAAGATTCAAATTGTTGCAAATTATAAAAGCACCTTTGTCGAGGTCGTTGTAAAAACGATGAAGTTATCATTCTCATAAAGAAAATAATAGTCTAGCTTATTGAGTGTAACTTTAAGTAAACCGGTATCAGCTAAAAAAGACACGACAGAGAAGCCTCTCGCAATCCTAATCGTTTGTCAACAAAATCCACGACTGAACATGAAATTGACATGCACCTTACATTCAACAGTAATTCGTTCATTTTTTTGTTTGGGATTCCCGTATATGTACTTCGTTTTATTACTTGGTATCTTGATCCAATCCAAGTCGCTGAAAGATTCAATTAGGACTAGTTAGATTTCAGAAATAACATTGGACTGATTACTATCCCATCATAAGTAAACATCTGTTTGATTGGATTTTCATTTACTCGTAACACTGTTTCTTTCAATAATGAAATAATTTGACCACATACATATCTAACTCTGTATTTCACCTATTCTCATGTGTTTATAACTGTCTGTTTTGAGGAGGAATTTTGCTGAATGAAATCTCCTAAATAACCTATAAGAATCTTGAAATATTATTTACTTTGCTGTTGCAAAATCATTTTCTTACAGAAATTTTGTATATTCCCTATTAACTATGTCATGAGTTAAAGCCTCAAACTATTCAAACGCTAAAGTACATGGATTCGTTGTGAAACTCTGTGAATATCCATTAGATATTTAAATAAGTGTGTGAAATCTCACCTGGTTCATATATTTTTCTTAGTTGTGTACTCTATTCCCAACTAACTTCAAGGAAAATACAATATCAGGATAAATTATTGACAGGATTGTTGACATTTTCTTTCTGCGTGGAAACACACGATTTATAAGAGTTGGTAGTATTGGTTTTCGAGAAATGACTTATATATGAGAGCATACTACCCCTTATTATTTCTATTCGTTCGAGTTATATACTGTTGATGATTGATGCATCATTCTATTCACCTACGCATTTCTCACATTGTATTATGAAGCACGTGTTCTGTGTGAATTCGCAACTGTTGGCGGGGGGTAACGTTCATCTACTTTGTCTCACATTCAATATTTATCCAGTAGATGCTAAATTTGTATTGTTTGGCAATTATTGTCATCACCACATGGAATAGACTTCTTTCTTCCTCATGTTTGATGTTACTGTGTAGAGAAGACACAGAAGGCGCTTCCTTTTCTTTTGAGTAATATTCTCAGAGAAGTATACTAGAGATATCCAACAATTGAATAGAGAGGATAGCAGCGTCACTTTCGCTTTCATAAAACTGTCTAACGCATACTGCCTCCTTGCTAACCAAATAACCATATGAGAGTAGTAACATAGCTTATAAACTTTGGGTTTTATTTTTGATTTACTCTTCTTTCTTCCCTTCAATAATTACACACTTCTTTGTATATTACAATCTAAAATTGAATTATCATCATTATTATTGTTGTTGTTTTAGTTAAGTGTTAATTCAGTAAAGGTGACTCAGCGTTCATGAGTTCATCACACTATATTTGGGCATTTGAATGAATGATTTGCTCATTTGTTTTGCAATCGGGTGTAAGTTGTCCAGTGGAAACTAGTCTACAGATTTGCATGTGCCTCTTCTGAATGTAAAATGTTGTACATTTATACATTCTGATAAACACTGCAGTCGTATATGCTGTGTAGACATTATCGTAGGTGATATTTGACGGAGTATCTTTTGCATTTAGTGTAGAGCCCGTCTCGATGCTCCACGAAATTTTGTTAAGCAGTCAAGCACAGATTTTTATTTGCAAAGCATAATAACCTTCAACTAAAAATGTCATTCTGGATTCATTCAACGATGAGTTCTCTTCAGAAATGAATCGATCCTGTTTCCTACAACAACATATATGGGGTGAGTTGCCACGCTCGAAGTATAAACGCGTACCTTCAATTCGCTGTATGAAGGTTAAAAGCATTTAGATCGTTGAAAAACACCAGTTGACTTGTGCACCATGATTTTTAGGAGTGCAGATTGATGCATTGCAGTTTTGCAATACCGCACATAGTGAGTGTGAATAAATTGACAAATGAGTGTTTCATTGAGAACAGACATGTCATTAGCGTACACAGATTTAGCATATGAATGGGGTGTACAATGTAACGGTATAAGTGGAGTACTCAGTATACAGCACATAGATGAGATAGATGTGTTTACAAGGTATACTCAGTGAACTATCAGAGAAGAGATTGAAAGAAAATGAAAAACAAGCTACTTTATGCACAGTTGTTCTCATATTTGTAATTTACGCTGTTGAATTGAGTAACCAGAACCAAGAATCAAGGATCACAAAGCTGGTCACTCTGACGATTCTCATCTTTTAGTTATATAAATTTCATGAAGAAGGTTTAATTACAAGCCTCTGAGTTTCAAAATCACCTTTACGAATGTTTAGTGAGAAGGTAAGTGTACTTTAAAGCTGTTTCAGCAATGACAGACAGCTCCGGGAAGACTTTTATTTTCAGCATCGACCCATGATTTTATACCACAACCGCATATTTCCTGCTCATACAACATCTGATCGGTCAAATTCACGGAGCTCCATGGCTGTTATAAATGTTATCTCCACACAACCGAAGACAACAAACCATTCACTGACTGCACTCCATTTAAACTCCTCATAACCCTGTAGATAAGAACGAGGGAAGAATGGTGAGCATGTGACCGATATAAATTCAGCAATACAAATAGGGTTTAACCATCTTGAGAGAAATGCATTTTTTAACTTCCCATATATAGAGGTATGCACATTTCTCAGCATAACATTACATTTGTTTACAGACATCATTCTGGCACAATATATAGAGTGACATCATTGTAACCCCTCATATGCAATCACAGTTTACACTATACAGCGTGGACTTTCAGCATTCCATTTTACGGATTATTTGAGGAGTTTACGGGATTCAGATACGTCTGTGACTGGGATTTGGTAAACATTTTCCCTAATAGATTTGAGAGTCGATCATTTCAGTTGGTAACTGAAATCCTTGGCATGTATCCGCTGATTACTTCTCATATCTTCTGCCATTACGTGTGAACGATTATAAGTATGAATGTGACTATGAAAGTGAAGAAAAGCCTTGAATGGAAGTAGTACTAAGGTTTTCAAAGTATTCCTAGAAGGTAGAAATCAAAGTGATGGTAAATATACAGCTGATCAGATGAATCTTAGCAAGCAATTAAGGAATATGATAAGTCATAAGAGTGTCTTTGAAATGGTCAGTATGAACGTATATGTAGATGATTAGACGAAAGCTGGTTGAGACAAGTAATCACAGGTCATTTCATCAGGATGACACACGAAGGAGGAAGAGATCTCATTTCTTCACTTCATATGAGATGTAGTAATGACGATGTCATCGGGGAGGATAGATGGAAAGATCTTGGATATTGAAGTCTCCCTTTTGTTGGAACAAATCTATCAAACTGGCGGTAAAATCTGCTAAATGCGTTCACTTTTCACAGATTAATCGAGTCATCGTACTGATTATAGGCATAAAAGCTGTCCTCTAGTTCAATGGATATCCTGTATTAGTATATTTTGAATTGAAAAGCTTTTGAAGGTAGGAAGTGTCATAGTTATGTCACGGATTCAGGACTATTTCCTTTTCAACTCGCAGTATATATTGATCAATGAGTTTTGATGCATCCAGCAACTACATTTAATGGAAGTGCACATTCATTAAAAATAAATGTGGACCTCTCTAGTAAGTAAAGAGAAACGTTGGTGGAGAATAACATGAATACAACTTATTATTCAATCAGTCTTTCCTAGCCTTGTACAACCAATTTGCATTATGCTTTCCACATATCTTAAGTGAAATCAGTCAATGAATAGTGTGAAAATCTGACAACGCAAACACAATGCAGTCACTTTGTGTCATATATTATATATGCTGATCGTAATTTAATCGTATTGATGTTATTAAGATAAAATCACAAATACTTTGGATTATTACCTATCCAATAAACATTGAACATTCGAAAAGTGAACATTATTTTTTAAGGTATGAAAAGACGTGTCACTTTCGATCAGAAACAAGATGTACTAAAATATCACGTGTACCACTCCTTAGAATAAATGTCTATCCTAATCTACTAGGTTAACATTCGTGAATAAATATCTGACGATATTATCCACTATGGCATACAGAAGCGTTCGGTATAATCACAGATTCATTTGTCTGAACCTTCAATCGTTCATATTCTCATAAATAAGTGTCCTTTTACTGAGTACAATTTACATCATAATCCCTAACCCTTTATGGGGTAACAGCCTAGTAACTATTTTTGTAACTTCTCATGGAACAAATACATTTTATCAAGGATTGTGTACAAGAATGCTATTAATAAATATTTTATCTACTGTGGTAATAATAACAACTCAAGTATGCTATTCTCTTAGAACTTCTTGAGCTGCGATTGGAAGTCATGCTTTATGCATACAAACAAGTAATCGATTATCAGTGATGAAATAAAATTTGTAAGTCATATGGACAACCTCTGATGTAGAAGAAGGAAATCACCTGTAAACCAGTTTTCCAGAAGACTTTCAGAAAACCCACGCATACATCATAGTACTTCTTCAGACATTAAATGAAATTGTGAGTCGCAATACACATTATGAGTCAAGTCATTAAGTAGGTACAACTCTGTTCAAAAGAGGAGTCAAAGAACAATTTTATAAACAGAAGACTAGAAATCTGCTGTACTTTTATGTGAAGTTTTTCACAGGTTAGGAATTGAAATAAGCGAGAAATGATTTGTTCCAATTACCGAGGAATTCATCGGTAAAACTGAAAAGTCTTGAAATAATGCCTCGCAAGGAAATAGAAAGTAGCCAACAGGTCTAAGGTGAACAAGGCTGTAAAGAAAACATAACCTCTTTTGCATATAGAATACTGAGTAACTTATGTTTCTAAGGATGGTTCATCACTGTTTTACTTCCTGCAGTGGACCACAGTTGGTAATTTACTATGTGGTTGCAGCCTGCATTGTAAACTACCATTATGACAGAAGAAATGAATGATGGCTGTTCACCATCTGGAATACAATAGACGAAATGACACTTACGACATACTGAGTGTTCTTCAAAGCATCACTTAGAATAATTTTGTTCTAGTAAAACAAGGGAAAACCTTATGCGAATTCTTAATTAGTGTATGCCTACATGAAATTGAGCCGTTCAATTTCAGATTGCAAACTGAAGGGTAATATACTGGTCATTGTAGATGACTGTCATGTTTCTATTCTATATCAGGTCATTAGTGTACTCTTCTCAGCAGTCACAGACTAGGATGAAACAAATATCGAATACCCCCACACACCCCACACCCCCCACTCCCTCCCAGTTTCATTGATTCTCTAACAGATATCAAACTGTGTTGAAATTCACTATCAGATCAACAAATCCCAACAGACCAACAAATTAGTCATGTTTTGTGAAACCATCCAGTTGGCCTTTTATAGCAACTGATATACTTGAAACTATAGCTAATCAGGAATTGATACCAGCTAGTAATTGAACGTGTTTTCAGTACCTTAGTAGTTCATTCACGACTATCGTTCAAGGTGTACTAAATTATTCAAGGGAAAACTGAATTCCCAATTCACACTTGTTTTAGTGTAAAAACGCTTGACAGAGATGAGTAGATTAAATATATTTCGACAACCTAAGGGGGAGGGGGTGATGAGCATACGGAGCATGTGGTTCACTACAATTAAACTTTCGAAATAATTTTGTCATGCAAATACTCGCCAGATTATGAATATGAATATCCGGAAATCAGTAGAATAAGTCAGCAGGACACTGATTGTTAAAAAGGGTTGATAAGAGCATTGCAAAAACAAATTATCCAATGCACACAAAGTTCGGTATGGAAATTGTAATCAGCACCACCACCAAAGGTTTTATGAAAGCAGAAATTGTTCCTCAACACATGAAGGATGCATCGATTTAAGCATAGTAATTAATGGCTTTGGTAAATTTATACACTCAACTGATATCATTTTTATACATTATGATGAAATTTGTTTAAGGCAATAACTGACCTTAGTATCAGTTTCTTGTATGGTTTCGACAGTAAATTCTTGTCACCTACACTTAACGAAATATGTCAGTGTATTATTTTTGTGAAAACTGCTTACAGGAATCTTTTACCAACTTGAAGTGTTTGTCATAATTAACCGTCGCTGTCATTTTATTTCCATGTTCACTGACTACTGAGAATCTTTGGCCGGGATACAAATCCATGTGTTCTATGGAGTAGTTAAAAGTGAATAAAAATCCCGTTCATTCTTCCCTTTAGTTAAATTCTAAACAGACATACGGTAGGAATTACATTGGAAAGATGGAAAAGAAGGTCTCTTTCATTGCATCTAAGCGCATTTTAGAGAATTAGCACAGTGCAGTTGGCAGACACTTTATAGGTATGGTTTATCGGAACGATGTTTCTAGTGCACTTAAATGGCTAAATGTCTAGGTGTTTTAATTGCTTCACTACACTTAGGCTATTTCCGTTAAATGTTTTCAACCAGTCTTGAGCATACATATAAAGTTTTGATAACACTTTTATACCGAGGGTCACTATGGTTATAGTTTTTGTTTCATTTAAGTTGCATCATCTTCCTGACTGACCTTCAGATATCCAATCACAGTTCATGTTAATCTCAATCTTACCAATTCCTTCATGTGTTATGTAATCTGTTGGACACGATTTCCCAATTCCTTTCCTACATTCCTCATCAATTTTTGCAACACTCAACGTTTTTATTTAACATCATAAGTTAGCAATGATTTTCACTCACATTTTATGAATTCCTGTCATTTCGATATTTTTGGTCCATCAATTTCTAATCTCATTTCCTCAGCATACAAAATATCTTTGTTTTAAATCGACAGAATTATGAAAAGGTTTCCTTTACGATAATCTATTTTTGTAGGTGAGTTTTCACCCGATTCGATTAGAGAATTACGCTTACAGTGTCCACTTAGCAGTATATTACTTTAAGAGAAAAAAGATCTATTCAACTTACAGGTTCATAACTTTTAATGTAGAAGAAATCTTTAGCACGCAAAACTTGAAGACCGATTTTGTTGAAGTGTACAACTGGAAAGAATCAGGAAATAGAAAATTTTCTGACAGGTTATGTATAAAGTCAACAGTTACACTCAAATGACTTACAATAGTATCAGGGTCAGATATAAAAAACAAAATCAGTATCCACCTTCAATTTTGATGCTTTGTATCCACACTCTCCTTTCCAATTCAAGAGTTCTTTGCTTCTGGCAACAATTTTATTCTCAATACTTCAAATTACAAATTCAAGTCACATACATAACCAGCTTTTCTATTACCATCTAGAACTAATTGACAATCTACTATGAATATCTTTTCAACTGTCAAAATGTGTCTTTAATATTGAAGACGTTTCATAACTGACCACAGTTCTGTTGCAACAGGGAAAAAAAATCTTGCGTTGTATAACATTATTGTTTCAACAGTAGTAATTTCAAAATCTAACCACAATACACTTTGCAGAGATTTATGAAAATAAAAATATATTCAAAATATCTCATTTAACCGTAGGTGACCTCATATCATCTAACAGCCTACAAAATCAACAACTATGTACTTCTTAATGATGACGTTTTATAACTTCACTGTTCACTGGCTAATGCACTTATGATGAGCAATTATTGATTAGTAGGTAAAAGTTATCTCAACAGAATGGACAAATTCGTGTAGCATATTCACTTGAAATGTGGATGAAAGTGATTGTCATTGTTATATATTAACGATCTGGGTATGTGGATTGTTTGTACTGTTTGTACTGTTAAACCACACTAATTTCAATATACTAAAACTTACTTAACTTCTTTTGGTTCAAAACCAGTGTTATGCTACCTACTCTCAAGAATGTAGCAATAAAATTAACGCTCATTTCAGTATCCATATTGCAAACTTGGTCAACAGAAAGGTTTTAGTATTGTAAAAAGAGTCAGTTTGTTGAAATTAAACTTAAAATGAATAATTGCATAGTTTCACACGGGAGTTGTCTCATCAGAAATTTCAGACAATTGCCTCCTTTCATAGATATAGGTGAAGTAATCACAACACATTTTGCAGAACACGATGAATCCATGAAATTTCGTCTCCATTTTACCGAATTCATACAGTTTCTATCTTATGGGTTATAAGCAGGGAATAAAAGAAACGGTTTTTCATACTGCTAGACAATTGTGTCAGTCAGAAAAAGAGTGAGTAAGAGGTTTTAGTTCAAGGAGGGATATTTGACAAGAAATGTTTACCCACAGAATTATATAGATAAGGAAAAAACAGAACATCAGAAGCTCATCGACTCGATAGTCTCGAAAACAAACCCAAGCTCCACTGTCTAACTATAAAAATTGACGGAGGGAATAACGAGGTTCATAGAAAAATAAGAGCTGCATTGGAAATCACTTTCACAGTAAACCAACTAGTCTTTCGATCCTAAAATATGTTCACTAGAAACAGTCAAAATTCTGTGGGTTTCTAGTCCACGATACCTAAGACTGCACTTAAGAATTCATGTGTTCGCATCAGAATATGTATAAGGGAAGGACGAATAGTGGATTTCCTAAATGCATTACAAATAAGTGAGACGAAAATGGGTTAAGTTGTAGAAGTGAATGAGGCGAGTGGTTGATAACCACCAGCGCTGATCAGTGGATTTCGCTAGACATATCAAAGGGATCTTAACACAGGATAACTGATTCGCTCGTTTTGGCCGAGCTTATCAGAGTGGTGTTTGCAGACGAATTCAGCCCACAGAACCGAATTGTATAGACTGACTGTTGACACCACAGTTAAGCATTTTAAAAACTACTCAATTGTGTGTAGCGTCAACACAGATCAGGCAGTTTGTAAATCACTGTGGACTGACCATGCTAATAAGCGGTTGAACTCTTCTGAGAGACTCATTACTAATCATTTGATAGATATAGGATAGGACATCCATATCTGAACTGCGTCTGAAAAAGGCGAATGACAAAACACTGCCAATTTGCTGAGATTTTCAAAAGCAACTGCCATCAGAAGGATTAAGCTGAGATCGTGTTCTGAAAAGGCAGCTGTTGGCCTCTAACTTCCATGGTATCCTCTGATTTCTTTTGTTAGTCACTATGAACTCATTCAGAGTCTTTCAACAGTTTGCATTTGCATACCCATCTCACATTCGACCTCATGATAGATTCCCATTATTTCTCTTCACAGTCTCATTGTTTGACCCTGACGGATTTGACATTAACCTTTTATGCAGAGCAGTAACTGATTACATGACCTCATGCGATCTTTCCCATTCCATTTATAAAGGGTTTGTCAAATTGTAGACGAATAACACTCAGGCTGAATAAGCATTGTACAACTCGAATTCAAGTCACTGAATCCTTTCAATTGGAATTCTTCAATACATATCACTCCTTTCATTATTTCCGACCAATCGACTAGGTTCGATTCAATCAACAAGCCACGTAGATTGCATTTTCGTGGATTTATGTGCCAGCTTATATTGCCTGTACTTAGTTGAAAGAATGGCGACCAAATAGTATGAGTTCATCCTATTCTGAAGTTTTGTTATTGTTCCCCCTTATTGAAATGAGTGTTTTGGCACACTGATCAGATTTCAAAGATTTATAGACATTTTAAGCGAAATAACTACTCGTGATCATAAGTATTGGAGTATTTCTAAAGACTTTACAAACGACTGCTGAGATAAACAATTACGGTCTACCGTTGTGTCAAAGCTGCCTAATCAGCCTACATGCGGAAACCTGGTTGGTTATTTCAACAGTTGCTATGGTGACCTTGAGAGTCACTCTACGAATAACTGGGAATTTAATTTTAGGCGTGAATGTTGTGGTCGTGATATTTAAACATACCTTTCTAATTTATTCAATATAAAACTGTCATACAAACTCCGATTATCTTTGAAACCTCAGTAATTTTCGAAATTTAGTGCCCAGTTTTCGCAAGGAGACAAGGTACATTTATGGAGAGCTTCGTAAGGGCATCATGAAAGTGAATGGAGTGGCCAATTACATTTCTTCTTTTATGTTGGAATGGCTGAAATTCACAAAATGGGAATGTCTAATTGGTCATTTCATCTGTTGTTAAGGTGACTTTAGAGTCACAGCCTTCGAACGACTTCAAATTTCACTCTAACTACTACCGAGATAACCAATTAGGTTCCTCTGTTTTGCGAAAAACTACCTCTCCGCCTCAACACTGATACGTGACTGACTATTTTGGGAGTTGCTGGGGTGGTCTTTCAGTCATGCTACATTCGACTTCTTCACTGTGACGTGGATTTGGTGAGTGAGTTGAAAGGCCACACTAGCAATGACTGAAACAACTAATTAGATTTCTCCACTTAGAATGGGAACATGCAGAAGCGTAACTGGTTAGTTCAGTAGTTGTTAAGTTGGCCTTTGAAGTCACTCTTTAAGGTGGAGTGCGTTACAGTATTATGTTTCCTTGCTTAGCTACAGTTTGCAAGCATGGATATTTTCCCACTTGTATGACCTGATCGCTTCATTGGTTAACATCTATTTGCCAACTCGCATTAAAGCACCAAAGATTTACGAACAAAATAACTGCATTTTCCTCCCTAGATGGCCAGTCATAGCATTATCATTGTATTTATTTGTCCCTTGGGTTCCCGGTGGAAGATAGGGCTTCAGTACCACGTCTCCGTTGCACTCTGTTCTCTGCAGTCTTTTGAACCTGGCTTCATGACTGCCAGAAGGCCTAGTTAGTGCATTTATTGTCTAAAAACCAACCAGCTTTCACCAACTAAAAATATTTCTTCACTGTCTCACATCAATAATTAATGTATTATTACTCACGATAACTGGTTATTTCTGACTTGTTTGTTATCCCCTGAAAAACATAGATTCAGGATTCTTCATGGGAAGTTGCAAAAGTCTTTCTGTCACAACAAACTAAAGTATACTGAACAGTTTCTAAGCCATACAATTAACATAACGGCACAAATTCATTTTGTTTGACAGTGGAGAAACGCTACAGAACTGTCAAAATAATATAGATCGTATATTGATAATCCCTGGTTACTTCAGATGTGATTTCATTCACACGCCTAGTGAATAAAAATTCTGTATTCACATACGGCAGTATGCACAGAGTATTCAGAAAGCACATTTCCGCATAGTGCTATGTAACGGGGCACTGACGCTAAGCTTATCAGAGTCAAATTATTATTTTTTGAAAAAACTTACACGAAGCGGATGCCAGAATCATCTGAAGAACAACACATAGTCGGCCAAACGAGAATATCAACCATTTATCTGAGATGAAGACAATAATGAGAGCTCCTAGTGGAATCGCAGTGACGTGACAAATAAAATTGCTCAAGGTTAGACGATAATGCACAGCATTGTTTTCCTTTGTCTAGTTCGATAGTATTGAAAAAAGAAAGAAATTGTTTTCATGAACTAAGCTAACACAATTTTTAAAAAATTAACTTTTTTCATATTTCAAAACTGAAATGCAGAGTAACCGTGAAGGCCACTCATGCAGTCTCTGAAATAACCAAATAATGAAATGTGATTAGTAGTTTAAACAGCGTAATGAGAAGATGAAGATCATATGAAACATTTGATGTATTGGCACTATGTATTTCGAACAATCTGATTATGTATGAACTTGTTGAACCATTTGTGTGAAAATCAATGAAAAGGGTCAATTAAGGCCCTAGGAAACATAGAAATAGGAAGGGCGGATAAAAAACAAAATCACGTTACTCGTGGTATGAAAACTGGAATGAATACTACCAAGGTAGGTTCAGCGTGAGTACAGATTGTTTTCGTATACAAACACACGTACATAGACACACGTGTAAACTGATTAACACACTGTGATATGATTCAGTCGCTTAGATGCTGTTTTGGTTTGTGTTATAACATAGACTTTATCTCTTCCATAATGATGACCCTCACTGCATAATATGGTTTACAGATGCCTGATCTAAGCCTTTCCTCACAATAAACCTGTCTGAATCACCTCCAAATTGTAGTAGTGAAATGTGCACACTTTCCTGATAAACGAAACACTGCACACTTCTCAATACTACATCACTTCTGCACCCACCGATAAATTTCAATCAGCAGCCATTCTGTATCAGTGTCGCCGTCAGTAAATTAACTTCCTCCTCCTTCTTATCATCCATGCAGATGCGGTTCATCCTGCTCAATAAGCATCTAACTCAACCGCGTTTATATTGAACTGGGCAACCGCTGTGGAAACTAGCATATTGCTTTGTCTATGTTATAGATTGACCTTCTAGATGAGCCATCCTCCCATCGATTAACCACAGTGTCACAGAAGGATAGCTGATGTTTGTCTCTTGTTCACAGGTAATGTAAATGTGATTTTACCAGTGTTACTGTTCTGTAGCAGGCAGATAGCATTGTTGGTCTTTTCATATATAATGACTATATCATCGATACATATCTCTTATAAAATGTAACCATTATGATGAGATAAACAACTATGTTGGTTATCTCAGCACTTGATAGTCTGGCCTTTAAAGTTATTCGTAACAATGATCTTCAATCTATTTATTTATTATAAATATATTTGTAATGAATATTTAAACACAATGATGCTTGTTATTTTGGTGATATATTGAGCAAAATTACTTGCGGTGATCACACCAGTGCTTGGAATTATTTCCCCACACATTTATGGAGAGATTCATACATGTATAATGTTTTCATTCCGCAGATCTGCCATTCTTTTCAATACTATGTTCCACGTTGTTGACAGTTGATCTGCGTCAGCTTTATTTTATGCAACAGGTGTGACTTGTATGAACAGGAGTTCAGTCATCAATCTTTCCTTTCATTTGCTCATGTCAAGCTTAAAGATGCCTCAATAGATATTACGTTCTGTGTGTACTGCTATCAATGAATTTGTTTCCAAATTTTGACATTTTTGTATCCCTGAGGTTTGACGCTTAGTTAATCGCCGAAGTTCATTCAGTCCTGGTTTCAGTGATGCCGACGTTTTACGTACATAATTAACGCTATTAGGCAGCACAAGATATTTTGTATTTGACATAGTTTTTGTCCAACTTTGTTACTGGAACTTTTAGTTGATTGGATTTATTTTTGATAGGCTTCATTGGCTAAAATTTGGCTGTTTCGAGATTTTGTTTCATTGACTCAGATGTACCTTTCTTACACGCAGTAGGATAGTTTCTTATACTCTGTTTTCTCATCTTTTTCGGTTTCTTCTCCGCGTCTCCTTCTTCTTGATCTTGTCTTTTATGAACTGGTTGGGATGATGATTCTTGAAAATAACATAAAATGCACAAAATGTTTATTTCTCTTCTTTCATTATTGGGGTATATTGTCAACCTACGCATTCTATTTGTTAGACTCTGTGGTAACCCTCTTTTTACACTGAGCGAATGTGTTGGGTGGCAATGCGGCAATCTTCCTGAATAGTTAGGTTTCGTGTAGGTCGAGGTCTTCAATCTTCTATCTAACATTCTTTGTGTTCTACAGGGTAACGTTCTCCCAAATCTTTCTCTATTCCCATTATGAATTTAGTTGAGTTTACATGACTGTTTGTATGCACACAAAAACCGTCAATATCTCCATTCCATTTTACGACCAGTTTGTTATCCCCACATCACTCACTTTTTATTGAAAACATGTATGATTTTTGGGCGTTTCCTTCATGAAAATCAAACCATTGGTGAGATGGATGACTGCATGGCTATTCCTCCACTTTGTTCGCATGACCTTCCTTCGAATGTGAGATACTTTGTTACTAAATAGTATTCTACTCCATTTACTATTTCTTATACAGATAACTGCGTTCTTTCTTTAATATCATCCTCCTGACAAAAACAGGAATCGATCATTGTGCGTAAATACTCATTACAAATATATTTACAATGCATTAGTCCTCCCCACAATGCACGAATTTTCCACGGTTATGATTCAATGTTGATATGAGTGTAAAACTGGTTCACTGTCGTAGAATGTTATTTCATTTTCATTGATTGATTAGATTTGTCACACAGTGTAACAGTAAGTATTGTTTACTGGATTACGTTTCAGACATCATTTATTGTTCGTAGTCATATCAAGATGACTACACAACTTGAGATATCCTTTATATGGTCCTAATTTCCTCGTCTCTTTGTGAGATGGCTAGTGAGATTTTCCATATATCCAGAACAGGAGCTGAGTCATTCCTGTTGCATGTGTTAGGTGTTGGTTCAATAAACAAAGATTCAGTTATCGATCTCTCTCTTCAACCTGTTATGTTAGTTTTAAGGATTTTTACCCTGTCCAATCCCACTGTGTGGTCGTGTGTAGTGGCATGCATAGCTATGGCTGGATGTTTTTCTACATTTCCTACCCTACTGGGATCTAGTGATTTTGACCAAGACAGGTTTTTGTGTTCGAATAGCCTAAGTGACCCTGGTCAACTACTTTGACCTATATATCTGACCTCGCACTCGTTGCAAGGGATTTGGTAAACTAAGTTATTCTGCCTAATTGGGTCAGTGGGATCTTTTAAGCTACAAGGCTTATTTCGAAGTGAGTTTGTAGGTTTAAATGCCACTGTGATCCCACCCAGCCTTATTGGGAATTCTATGTAGTGTTTCTGCAGTGTCTTCTTTGAATGGTAATAGAGTATAGCCGCTACTGTTATTAACATCATTACCAACACTATTGTTACTATTATTGTTGCTGTTATTGGCACGATTATTACTACTATTAAAAACTGTGTTACTGATATTTCTCTTACGATTCCTAAGGAGTTTATCAATTAATTTGGGAGGAAATCCAGTAAACAACACTGCTACACTGTGTGATAAATCTAATAAATCAATAAAAATGGAATTATGATTCAATATATTGTATGATCAAATATATTCGGCTTGATATTTTTAAACCGCAACCAATTAGTATTTAATTTCAACACACACATACACCAGTTCTGCTGTTACATAGCAAGTGCCTTTTCTATCTGCAAACGTATTCACGTTCCAATCTCTTATTTTTCCAATGTTAAAATAATTATGCATACTGATGTGAATACCTCCTGAGGTGACTTTGACTAAAAGCACATCGTTTGATTTGATAGGAACCGCAATTTCGGTTCATCAGGGTTCATAAGCCTTCAAATCTGCTTCATTCAGGTTTATGTGAGAAACAGTTTAAGTCTCTGCAGTTACCTAAATTATGAAAAACTGGTCGTAATGCATCATCATACCAAATATATATTCTTTCAGTGTGATTCTCATACATCACTGTTTCTTCAATATTAGACTGGACAGCGCAAAACATCTGTTTAAATTTTCGGACCACCTCTCTGAAATTGTATAGAAATGCTTCTACTGACTAGCTGTTGCAGGTGTTGCAGGTGTATATGCGTTCCAATAGTACAGACATGTTCAAACTACCCTTCTGTTGAGCATGATAATATAGTAGGTGATTTTTGATCAAATTAGTTATACGTATTTAGCTTTTGAAGCTGTGTGATGCGTGATCAATGAGTACAGGCGTTATAACATACTTCGAATGAATTAGACTGAATTCTTTCAATACTGAAACAAATGTTGGTGCTTGAAACACAAGCGACATTGAGGCATTTGCACAAGAGTCCATGTGTCAATAGACACTGATCAATTCGGTCTAATCAACGACGGGAGAGTTCAAACAACAACACTCAAACTGTTTCCACCACACACGAAGTGGATGTCATGGCTCGGTGGTCTAGTAGATAACGCTGTGGCGTTTGAAGCCATCAGTTCCGAGTTTGAGTTCCTGTGGGAACAAGACTCACTTGGAGGCAGGTACTTCTAGCTGGTGAGTCCGTAATAGGATGAAACGTGCTCTTCGGATTCCACTGTTAGCTACTATTCATGATCAATATATAACTGACTACAATTTTCACGACAGATGTTTTCTCCACTGTTGCATAAAGATGTTATCATCAATTATAACCAAGCTTTTTCATGATCCTATTTATAATGAGGAAAACTAAGTGTGAATGAAGTTGTTGACATGACTGTCTGCAAGAAACTTGTACAAACTCTTGTCATGATACCATATCATCTATTAAAATTGATTGTCAAACGAAAAGAAAATGCCTGATAATGAAAGTAGTGAAGGAGTATTGCTACTACAAAGTTATTATACATCAGCTGGAATGTACAATTTTGAGCTGTTGTTTATCTTGTGTTAAATACTTTATGAGAATATAATGGCTACTTGGAATGTCTCTAGTTCCCAGATTACACTTAGGATTCTTTCAGTGAATTACGAAAATTGTAGTTCTGCCTAAATACATTCTATTCTTTATATTTCTTATCGAACTTGCTTCCTCCTATCCATGCATAATAAAACTTTAGGTTGCATAATATGAAATGCGTTTGTAGATTGATTGGGTAGACGTCAACTAATTCAGTGGAAACTATCCTACAATCTGGTGATATCAACTGAGGTTAATTGGAAGTATTTTTGCGATTCCTGTATGGTGGTAATGTAACGCCGTCTTTCTTCTAAAGAAATACCTAACAAATTAAGAGAAGCTGGAGACGATAGTATAAGAGAGAAATTGGACATACATTCATGGTTACTGTTAAAAAGTCATGGAAAGTGAAGTTGAAAACAGTTTCTAGATATAAACTTAGATCTGCTCCACAGTTATATCTACTGCTTAGCTGAGTATTTGGATCTAAAGAAAAACTTATTGATTATATACATGTTTAACGTTTCCTCTGAAAGTTAGATTTTGCACAGAAGTATGCAGTTGAGTTATGATACCGCATGTACATTTAGCCTATGGAAGCCTAAAAACACTTTTTCATTTCGAAATATCCTTGACAAATCTGTGGATATTTTTCTTGTAAAATGAGATAATGATCCTTCTAAAAGGGGAAAACTTTCAAGTAGGATATACAAAACTGAAATAGTTATTGGAACCGAAATGTTGACATACATTAATAAAAGAAAGTCCAACTATGCAAACTCCAGCTGCCGTCATAAATAAGACACAAATTATTAGCACCAAATGAGGAATTTTTGACTTCATTCTCTTTCTGACTTCGAAACCAGCCTTCCAAAACCAAATCCATTGACTAAATGTAGCTTCATTAAAGAAAAAGTAAAAATGAGATTAGAACTATGAAAGAATATTAGTCCGTTTCTTCGATAAATAGTAAAGATATCTGAGTCGAATATTTAGACAGTCTGATGGATTCAGTCCTAATATTTACCAAAAATTTGACTTCAAATCTGAGTACTTAGCTGAGCTCTCAAAAGTCTGACAATAAGTTGCCAAATTTTGTTTGAAACTCTAAAGGCTGAAGGCACTTTCATTAGAAAAATTACATTTTTATTCTCATATCAATATTATTTTGTCTATAATATTAAATTCACTTATTGAACACAAATGATATGGATACCTGTTATTGAGTTATGTTTATGAAAATTCATGAACCTTCAAGGCTTCACATTAACCCTTAAATCCTTCATACTTCAGTGAATTGTTTTCTGCATCAAATACACTTTTAATCATTCAAGATAACATAGAAATTCTTGGACTCAAAAACCACAGGAAGAAAACAGTCAAAGATCTACTAAACTAAAGTTACTCAAATTTCAATATGCTACGACAATAATGTTTTGTTTACTACTTCCATAGATTATCACACTTATTACTTCCAAGCAGAATTGGTAGGAACAATTTCTGATGCACTGGTGATTCTGTAAGTTACCTATAGCTTCATTCTAAAGGCAATATACACATAACTGTTTACTATCGCTTGATACAGATATTTCTGGAGAGGTGGCTCAATCATCAAATAACTTAAGACTAAATATATGTTCAACCTATATCTTTGCAATACAACTCATTAGTCGGTCTGTAAAAACCGATTGCAAGTTTCATCCAATCATTTACTTCTCAGATAAACATGTGATCCAAGGATACAAGGATTTTTGAGCTCCGATGTTATGAGCATTTAGCACCTCCACATGGTCGAAAGCTAGAAAAATCGGTAGGTAGTAAAATCCTTTCCCATTTGATGAACATAAAACACTAATGTAAACCGAACGTGGTTTTTGGATAATATTTAGAGCACTGAATAATCAGCTGTACGGTACATGGATGTCACTTAAGTATGCTAGAAGTCGTGAAAAGGAATAAATGAAAGCTGAAATCATGCTCTCATAACAGATATATATTCAATCTCTTCGTCTGTCATGGCATGCTTTTCATCTCATAATCAGTTTCTGATATTGCAAACAGATTATAAACTCGTTGTTCGTCATTACTTTCCATCTTCCCACCAACTGAAAATTCCATTCACACAATATACGTCAATTTTATTATGATCACCGTATAATTTCCATTATTGCCACTATTACTTATCTCTTGCCTTTACACACATCTTATCCTGTCATGTTACCGGCTTCACATGACATTCACTCACTCAGTTAGAACCAGTTCCTCCACAATTTTCATCTTTTCGTATTAAATACTATGTACGTAAACATTCATACAGATATATTTATAACTGTGCACATCGATTTTCGACCCTGTCACATTACATCACGACAGACTGTCTATCGTGTTTGTAGTTAGATCGTTGTCAATGGTAATTCGATAACTGTTTCACCTACATTCAGTAGCACAGAATTACATCTATTGAATATATTTCTCAGTTCAACCATTATTTCCTTCACGTTTTATTTTTACTAGCTCTTCTTGCAATAATTTCTTGAAGGTATGATTGTGACGCCCTGAAAGAATTCGTCAGAATTCCTTCAAAATAATTATTGTTTTGAGTATCTGATGGGATACTTCAAATTATCTAACCCTTTTGTGACAAGTTTCACATCATAAGAAATATACGTGCTACTGAAGCTGTACTGGCAATGGTTTGTGAACCTAATAGGAAGCACCAAATCTTTAACGCCTTTCAGGAACACTATTGACAGAATCGGTCATTAGCCAGTCACTCTCACATTCAGTTTTCATGTCAAAAGAACTTAAATAAGAAGACAGAATTTCAATGGTTGTGGCTTTTTCACCTCCTGGCTTTTCCACTTCGTCGGATTATGACACTGTTTGTCAGATATTATTATCTATCAAATTGTCTTCGTGACACACAAAATAAAATATACTGACAACGTGGTTAAATTCGAAGTGGATTGAGCTTGGCAATACAGTTAATTCACAATTCATTACATGTCTATGAAGTTTGTCACAGCGTTAAATAAATTAGTTGTAGAATTTTCATGAGGAATAATCGTTGGATGAAAATGAACTCACCCATAACTCCATAAGTTGACATCAACCCCATGAACATATATTTCTCCGGTGGATATATACCAAGAGCACTAGAAAACAGTAAATATTCTCTTACTACTATAGTTGGCAGTTAGACGAATAATTCAATGCTTACAAAAAAGTGGTGAACACTAATAAATAATTTCTTCTAAAATCCAGAATACAAACCTAAATTATTATCTCAACATATACAATATCTTTGCACTAATGAGGCTGATAAAGCTCGCCTTCAGTGTCGCGAACAGGGTAAGGTTGAGCAACTCATTTTCGGAGAACATTGTAGCAATGACCAACACAGTCAGCGACATAGCAGAATGCGAATTCGTAGATTCACATAAATGTCGACATAATTGGTGGCTTATTAGTTACACATTACCGAATCGAACAACGGATCGAGTACATTGAGCTCAGTCTGGCGAAATGAAAGGTAATATTGATTCACTTCGGCTGTCGTGTCCCCTTTCAATTACAAATTCATGATCACAACATTCTTAGGAATTGTAATGAGGGGAAGGATGATTTCCTCCTTTAGTTGTTATCAGCAAATCTTCTAAGGTATCCATTGTTCAACAGTATTATTCCAAGAATTTAAAATCAACACCAACCGTGTCTTCTGAACAGCCTACACAGATTCTAGAAGACAGTGAGTGAATGAGATTTCTCTCACATCTAACAGGTACCCAACTATTAAAGTTAGTGAACTGCCTGCCCAATCCAAGTTGGCTTGCAATAAACTGACTCTCAGATCGAGCCATCATCTCTTCCATTTAACATTATATCAAGAGGGTGAAACGCTTAATTTGACTCTTCGTTTGCAGTGAATTTATTCGACGGGTGATAAACATTGAATCATTGAACAGCTCATTCACCGGACATGTTTTGTCACAAATGAGAATTTTATCATCAATATACTTTCTCAAAGAACCCCATTCCATTAACGTTGAACAGAACGACTACAATGCTAATTCAGTTTACTGTTTCATGTTGTCAATTACCGAAAATGTGGGTTTTAGAAAATCAATGTGTCTGACAACATCTTAACGATAACTTAACTTACACCAAGACACACACAGATATACAGACTGATTGGTTAACTAATCAATAAAGTAATGCAAAAGGAATCATCTGATTCACTCAACTTTCACACTTTTCATTTCAAGGCAAATACAATTTTGTTAGGGTAGTTAAGTCAATTATAAGATCTGCATAATTTTGTTGTATTTCACTTGTGAACATGGCTAACAGCAAAACTGACACTTGAACATTTGAAAAACAAATAAAGTAAATAGGCAATTGCATATTTGCCGTTCAGATCTTTAGAAAAAGAATGTGCTTTTGTTATGTGTGTCATCCAGCAAACAACACTCTATATCACTAAGGTCTCAATGAAAATCGAATAACTGGGTGTAGGTAAGACTTAATATGTAATAGATAGATAGGAACAATTAAAGTTTCCTTAGTCATTTTAAATCAGATTGGTACAGTGAGAACTACTCCATTGACGTCATTAGGGTAAAGTTTGAAAAATTGACCAAGATTATTTTAGTAATAACTCATTTTCATGAAGTAAGTATTATTATTTCCATATTGTCTGTCCCCTGGGTTCCTAGTGGAATATAAGGCTGCACTAGTACGTCATCATTGCACTCTGTTCTCTTCAGTCTTCCCAACATGGTCTCACAACTACCCATCAGCTCCCAATTCCTCCTCACACAATCTCCTCCATGACAGCATCGATTTTGTTAGTTGGTGGTGGTAGTGGCGGTGGTGGCGGCGGTGGTGGTGGTGGTGTTTGAGTATCTTCATCACCTCTGTCTCCACTACTTTAATCTGAAGGAAGTCCTCTCTTACTTGTCTGCTGATGAATGAGTTTGGTACAGGTTTGTGGCATTAAAACCGTAGTGTTGAAGTGGCTACCAAACTACTTCTCAGTCAACGCTGTCACCAGCCTTTTCAAAGTCGATGAAGTTGAGGTTAGGTAGAGAAGTGACTGTCATTCTATGCTGTGTTGTATGATGATACGTAGAGTAGCGTTCAATTTGATGCTCAAATGATTTGTTCTTCCTGAGACCAGCCAGCCAGCCAGCCAGCGAGCCAGACTTTGTTGGTTGTAATTTTGAATCCAGCACAGTCTACCAGTCTCCCTAGGATGATGCGACTCAATATTATGTCTGATTATGGAGTACACAAGCATGGTTCAGTGCCACTTCTTGTTCTTCCACAGACTTGGGTCACACTCCTTTGAGAGTTCTACGGGATAGACCTTCTTCGAACCAGCTGATACTTTACCTTCACTCCTCCCTTCCTTCCTTCTTTCCTTCCTTCATCCCTTCCTTCCTTCAAAACCTTCTACTGTAGTGGTGTGAGCATGTCCCCTGTTGTCTCTATGTCTGTGTTAAGTGCTTCTGGAGGAATTCCATCTGGTCCTCCTGCTTTCCCGGTTCTCACCAACTTCATGGCCTTCAAGACTTCATTTCCGCTTTTGTCGGAGTGCTCGCGTCCACTGGTAATTCTGTGGCTGAGCTGATGCTGGTGGTATTTGTGGACGAGTTGCAGTTGGTGGTGGTGGTGGTGGTTGTCAATTCAAGAGCTTGTCGAAGTGGTCAACCCACCGCTTCTTTTGTTTCTTCTCCTTACTAACCAGGTTTCCTTCACTATCTTTCATTGATTTCATGTGTGCTGTGTTGATCTCTTCCCAGATAGTTGATAGTTGACTGGTTGTTCAATATAGTGTTGTCAGGTCTCTGTCTCTCCTACTTGCAGCCTATTGTGCTTCACTTACCAATGTGTCGTAGAAGTGTCTTTCATCCCTGTGCTCACTCTTCTTCACCTCGTTGTCCAGTGTAGTGTCCTATAGGTTGTTGTTAGTTCCTCTTTACCTTCTTCATACATGCATTCCACTCCACTCTACTCCACTCCACTACACTACACTACACTACACTACACTACACTACATTACACTACATTACACTACACTACACTACACTACACTACAGACTGGTTCATCTTCTGCTTCACCATCTTCCTCTCTCTCCACTATCAGCTTCCATGTATCCTCCTTTCCAACACAGTTATGCAGGGTTCCTTCCACAACCATTTCAAAGAGTTCCAGTGTTGTTCCATCGAGGTTCCATCAACATCTCCCATTTTTTCCTGATATCTGACTGACTGACTGACTGACTGATCGACTGATGTGGAGATTCCCTTTCTAGTTTCAACCTTCACCTTCAATTCTGGTTGTTCAACTTGAACTGTGGCCTTTCATCAATTTCTGTGAAGCCTTTCAGCTTGATTCGCAAAATTAATTGCACTAGATCGTGAGTGGTGTGAACCATCTACATCTCCTCCCCTTCTCCATCTAGTGTCCACTAGACTGCGTCTCCACTCTCTTCACATTGAGATGAAGTCGATCTGATCTCCAGTCTAGTGTGTCCTGGTGTGTCTGGTGATATCAAATCCATGTCACTCACTTTGTCAATATCCTCGTGTTTGCACACACTGACTCCAATCACCAAATCGTTGAATGCGCAGAAGTCTGCAAACAGTTCTACATTCTCGTTCATCATTTCACTGAGTGCCTCTCAAATCATGATCAGTTCTCTTCCTGTGTTATCCACTCCGAGGTTGGCATTCATGTCACCACACCCATTACAATTTCGATGTCGCATCTAGGATGGAGTCTTGTCCAGTACTGATTGAAGTTGTCTGTAGAATTCCTTATTCTTCTCTTCATCCGCATTATTTGTAGATGCTTGGCGTAGCGTAGAATTGTATAATTGTGACTTTGCTTCTTTACGAGTTGAACTGTGCTATCATGATCCTGATCCTGATCCTGCAGTAGGAGATCGCTTCCCACTGCATCAGAATGAGCCTCCAATGCTCTTCAATGGGACATCATGATAGCCACTCAACAACTCAATGTGCCCATGGTTGTCGTCTGATGATAACATCGGAGTAGATTATTGACTCCTCTCCACTTGACAGTTTGGAGAGTCCACTTCCATTCCATCTGCAGATTTATCGCAGATAACCAGCCTAGCAATTCTATGCTCTTCCTTCTCATCTCTTTGGCACTCTGGACAGCCGTTCCACGTTCATTCATGGTGTGGACATTCCATGTCCACATTCTCACTTTCACTTTCATCGAGAGAAGAGAAGACATATCGGACGATCGGCTCCGCGAAGGCTTTCTCCAAATGGCATCATTTCGCCTCTCCGATTCCAGTCAGTAATAAATTTGCTTTCATTTTTAATGATTTCTTTGTGTTTTGAAGTTTCTTTGGGGATTGGATTGGTTTTCCTGTGTGGGGTTGCTAGCCGTATTCTCAACCCTCCCATTTTTGCGGATTGAGGACGGACTAGTAACAAGTGAACCAGCTAATCAGTTGAGGTAATATTAGAAAATAGTGATGGTTTACAAATAAGCTGGTTATAAATAACCAGGTCAAAGTCATGATTCCTGCAAGACTGGATGCAAAAATATCTTCAGATTTCGTCTTACCGCCTGTTTTAATTACACAAGAATGCAAATATTGTAGGTTACTAGGTTGTTTTTGTGTTACGTGTGCTTGATGTCAGTCTTTTTCTAGTCAATTAAAAGTGAATCTTAGACTGCGAATCTTTGATATAATATCGCAGTCTACTTTTGATGTCTTAATGCGGAACTGTTTCGCAAAACAGGTGGCAAACACTTATCTCTTTTATATTTATTACAATACTAATGAAAAACCCTAATTATAATAAAATGTATATCTTGACCTTTTGGTGTTTTTGCTATAAAGTAATCGAACGCATAAGTAAGCAAGTCATTCTGTCTACTTTGTGAAAATTTTTGGCCAGAAGTGAATGCTGTCGTACTAAGTATTTCTTAGATTATCATTGTGACTATCTGAGATAGCTGTCGTTTGACCGACTGTGAATATTAATACAAGATATGACTAGGCCCTAAGTGAAAACTCGAGTAGCCGCAGGATTCGAACTAGTGCCACTGGGGTTATTAATATGATCCTCTACTGACTGTGGAGTCATCCTACCATAATTATTGTCCTAGCTTGTAATGATTTACATTTTTGCTGAATCTGTTCTCACGTCATCAACACAACACACTCAGGAAAAAGCAAGTTCATTAAACTAATCTTTTTGGTGTTTCATTCATGTAGAATAAAGATACATTAAGTTTTAGAGTTTTCCTTCCTTGTGACTGATTCATTCAGCAAATACTTTGCCCATTATATATTTCCAGATATAATTATAATGAACTTTATAACCATGTTTTCATCCGTATTGAAAAACTCACCTAACATATGGGACAAAGGCTGATATATGGTCCTTCGAAACTGCAACAAAATACCTGCGATTGTAAAACCAAGTAAAAGGTAACTTAGAATGCTAAAAATTACTCTGTGATGTATTATAAAAGTTCTGCGCTACCTTATAAATGGTTCAGTCTCAATGACAGAATTCTTGGTATTGAAGCGGGCAAATCACGTTATTAATTTTACTCAAACATATCTAGATTTTTTTTGTCACTAATAGGCATTTCATTCATTGCACTAAATAATGACAAACCATCAAACTAGAAATATTTTTTTTCATGCTCGAAACAATGATCCCTAGCTTGTTATTTGTTAGAAAGTGTACTTACGGTAGACACCTAATTGCCAACGCTAAATCTTTTGGATGAGCATTATCTACTGACAGTGCATGAATGATCTTACTGTAAGTAACGCATTTAACAAAAGTCAGTTTTCAACAATTATGTTTTTATTTGAACTATCTCATATAGCCATGGTTTGGCAGACTAGTATTGATACTCGGTGATGATTGAAGGTGAAATGAAAATTTGGACCATAGCCGGATTTGAGCCAGCGACCACCAGGTTTTCTGTGCGATACTCTATCAACTGAGATACGAAGTCCGAATACTGACCAGATTTTTATTTCACTTTGATCATCAAGGGTTTTCCACAACTAGTATGGCCATCTCATATAGTCAGATGATAATCAATACTTTGCTCCCCCTCTCTGATTCAGTTAAATTTGGATTAGGATGAGAAGTCCTGACTGAGCAGCCAGTGTGAATATGATAGACAGGTAGTAAAGCTCATGAATACACATGATAATCAGGCGAAATCCTTGGTGATTGAAGTGAAATAAAAATCTGGTCAGCAGTTGGGTCTCATAGCTCGGCTGGTAGATCATAAAGCCGAAAACGCAGTGCTCACCGATATCAATCCTACTGCTGTCCAAATTTTCATTTCATCTTCAATCTTCATCTAGTGATAAAGAAAAGCTGTATGTGGTTCTTCTGGGATTGTCGTTAGTACAAAGCGTGTAACTTAGTCTTTACCTGTAAGTCTGATGTAAAGCTAAGACTAACAATTTAAATCGTTATATTTAGGTGGAGTAATTTCTAGTGTTCGTATTTGGTTCGAAGACCGTATAACTCTTTGCGTTTTTGAATAATGCAGATCAAAGTAGTAAAGTGATAAACTAAAGTGAAATTCAAGCTACTTTCACCAGTGAATTGAATGTATATTGTGAATAATATGCTGTATGTATATTGTCGAATGAGTCTCAACGATTTCAAATACTTAGTGAAAATAACTTTTGTATTTGTTCATGAGAGTCCTATTTCTCTTCAAATATATCAACCATTCCACTCTTTAGGGCTCCAGACGTTAAGACGATGCCCTAATGTTCACAACAATATGCTTGTCGTTGAGGTCTATCCAAATATTTTTGTTGTTTCTTTACTTTACGACTAAACTAGTCACTCAATATTCGTATATCACTGATCAAACTCTTACTGACATTTATGATGGAACCACTACCATCTAAAAAAGGTTAAAAATGCCTAATACTCTTCTTTGGTTTAGGCGACGAGGTGGTATTGTGCGTTAAGTATATTCTAAGTGGACAGATTGCGTGCATATTCTGTATTGAATAATCTAATGGTAACCTTTCACTCAACAAATTTGTATTGGCAGTACAATTTGCACTTAGGTTACTACTTGTCAGCAAGGCGTTTCTGAAACCTCAGTGGAACAGTTTTTCACTCACTGATTTGAACTCACATAATTCGATGTTGCAGTCAGAAGAATCACCTCTGAGTTGTTCACAATTGGATTGATCATCTGTAAAATGTGATTAGATATCTTGAATGATAAAAAGAGGGAAAAGAATTTCATGTTCTTTAGTCCTGAGTGCCAAGTGAATTTTATTGATCCTCGTGAAATGTCATCATCAAGCTGGATTTTGCATTTAAGTTCATTGTCGTCTATATCTGAAGAAAGTGAAGTTTACCATTCCCTAGTTACTAACCAGTTTGTATCTAAGTAACATAAATACACTTATTATTTTTATTTTGTGGTGGCTTGCAGCAGGATAAAGGATGCACATTTCGTCCCATGTAAGCGTCGTCAGCTGGACGTACCTGCAGTCCTGTAAACGATGGTGATCTTGCTCAGACTTGAACCTCATACCAAACGCTTCGAATCCCAAAGCGTTATCCATTAGGTCACTGAGGAAAAACAGCCACTCCTTATGCAATATCTATTAGTTATTAACAGGCATGACAACCGGCAATTACCAATAAGTAATGTCCTGGCATTCTCCTGAATAAATTTCATGGACGGTTTTATACAAAAACCTGCTATTATTCATTGCAAAGCATTTTTTTTATTTGCAGTACTACATACATAAAATTCATGACATCCAGCCCTTTTAATATCCTCTCTAGCTTGAATGTTCAGAAAACATTTGTAGTGAGTGAATTTTTTTAACCTCTGAGAACAATGTAATGAGATATGAACTCACGTGACTGGCAGCCAAAAAGTGCATGTAAGACAGCAAACAAAGGGATTTTGAACCATGCAAAATCACATCGAGCCATTATGAAGTATATCTTTGAAGAAGATAGATTAAAATAAAAGGAATTTATCTATTTCTGGCATATATTTGCACAAAAATGTACTATGTCTTATTTAATCATTCAGTGCACTCAAAAAGTTGCATATGACAAATGTCTGCTGGGAAACCACAAAATCGCTGACGTTTTCAAGTAACGTTTCATATTTTATAAGTTAATCTGCTCATATATTATGCTCGATTTAGGATGAATTTTACCAAACCTATTAATGAAGTTTGAAATGTTAATCACACTTTAATTCCCGTATTGTAATCTTTGATGAAAGGCATCTCTTTTACAATGAAGAGTGAATGCAATCAAAGATTTGAGTTATCTATTCTTTCAGAAATTTATTGCAATATGAAAGAAGAAGCTTGAGTATTCCTTTCCGATCTGTCTTTCCAAGGTTACAGTACTAGATGTAACACTGACCTCATAATAAGCCATAAAATGCACAAAGCAGTTTACATATTTCACTACTTTTACCTTTGCTATTTCAGAGTGCGTTTGTTAAGAGTGATGTACAAGTATTATTAAATATCTCTATGTATATAAAAGCAAATTAAAGATCCAAGATGTTTTTCGCAATATCTCTTTATATTCCTCCTTAAGTCCTACCTTTTCATTATAAGACTTTTGCGTTTGAAAGATTAGAGAAAAACAGCCACAAGAGTGCTGCAGACTAAATTTTATAGAAGAAATTGTATTATTTCACCTGATTTTTGTCCAAATGCCCTCAAAAGAGCAGCATCCAATGTTATGGAAAACACAATTTACTAGTAGTCTGAAAGTATTCATTGACAGGGGATTTTTTATTCTAACAATGAGTCTTGTAATTTAGTAACATTCCCTTTTAGACTGAAACAACATATCATATATAACGGTAGCTAAACCAGTTGCTTTGTTAAATGTTTTTTTCGTCAGAAAGCGTCTTGTATTTAGGCACTGTAAGAAACTCACACTGAATGAAGTGAGCCATTTTGAGCATTTTACAGAGTAGCGGTAACTTCTGAATACGTAGTCAAGATTGCTCGAAAGTGTTTGTCAGTAGTCACTTTCGCTTCATTTTTGTTTAGTGCACCAATGCTTGTGTGTACCTCATCTGTATATTAATGAATTGTGAGTTGCTAGCCTACAGTGTCAATGAAACTCCCAAGTTAACAGTTCTTGCACCTTCAATAATTTATGCATTAAGCTTCGGTTTGATAACAGGTGAAAATGCTGTTACGTAATTAGTTTCAATCTAAGGAATTATGTAGTGCACTAGGAAATAGTAGTAGGACTAGAATCTACAAATTTCTTAAACATAGCTTCATGTGAAGTATTCAAGCCGTAGAAGAGGAAAAAAGTTCCTCGAGATTACCATGTGAATACCATAATACTTCTTGCTAGTTTCTAGTTGGAGTCCTTAAACTTCCTAGCACACTATGGGGTATTACGTGCAAGTTATCAAAACTTAGAGCGCTCGATGCTGACTTCCTCTAATCCCTACTGATTAAGTTGCACCGAAAGTCTTTTGCTAATGTGAACATCATCCATATCAATAAATTTACACACAAAACCACCTTTGACTTCATGATATTTTGCGTTTGTACTTAGATTGCACATGGATTTCTTGCATCATACTGTCAAAAGCTACCGTACGATCTTAGTTCCCCACAGAGTTTATTAAATATGGTTCTGTCGTATTGTTACGTACTAATATGGATGACGGTATATTATACTGAATCGAAGATGCTAATAAATACCATCTTGAAGACATCATTTCTGTGATATTTCAATGAATAAAAGTAGTTAAAAATCTTACTATACACTAAAGTTCATTTGATTTTACTGTCAGATATAATGAACTAATCTCTGAAACAAAAGTTCTTTCCCATCAAACAACATATATGTATATATATCGCTTACCCTAGGATTATTTAACAAAACACATATAGTTGGTACGTGGCATTTTGAATTATAATCGGTAAGGTATAATTATCCTTTAGTTTTCGAAGAGTCTTGTACAGCAGGAAGAAAGAAGAAATATTTTGCAAACTTGAAATCGGTATGACAGATGTTAAAACGGCTAGTGTGTTTCGACAATTGAAACGGCGTATCTTAATGTGCGCTCCAGTATATATATATATATATATATATATATATATATATATATATATATATATATATATAAAGTTGATGCACGTTTATTTGCTCACATGTACATGCATACTGCTGAAGTTAATACGTAATCAGATCAATATACAAAGAAACATTATTTAGCTTTGTAAACTATAGATATAAGATAAAGTATTGACTAAAGTTGAAGCGCAAACGTGAATAGTGACACGATATAACTTGTCAGCTTTTATTTTCCTCTTGGCTCATTAACTTAGTATGCTGTCAGCTGTCGATATACTGCAGCTACTGGATATTTTCACATCAACAATAAAATATTGAGTTGAATTTGAAAAACAACTAATGCGTTTTCTAGTTTCTTATCTTTAGTCTAAGAAATCAATTTTAAAGACAATGTAATACTGAGTATTATTACGAAATAATAAAGACCAATATCGTATAACTTCTCTTGGTGGCTACAGTTAAGAATTTGATCAACTGAATTCATTCAGTGTTGAGCAAAAATGTTTAGGAAAAGAAATCAGTAACGCAATACTGGCTGATCTTTGTACAAAGCTTAGTCCTAGAGGGTCAGTCATATCACGGCTGGTCTAGTACTGACATACTTTATTCCAGAACAAAGTAACTGAGGGTTCAAGTCATTGAAGGAACGCCTGTATTTCATTGATTGCAAATACTTGGATAACGCGATGAGAACATGATTCACAGAAAGAAATTAGCTTATTTTATAAGATGTTGGTCAGATGCAAGCAACCTGAACAAATAAGGAATCAACCACTATAATTAATAACAACATATTTTACATGCAACATTTCAAGATACAAATTGGTGTTTTGAAAATGAAAGCAAACACTTAAATTTAAAAATCCATTTAGATCAGTAATACCCAAAACCCTTAGCTGTTCATAGCTTCATAATCTATGAAATGTTCAAAAAGCAAAGAAACTGATTCAAAATCCCTGGCACTGCACACCACACTATTAATATGACAATGAAATGGGAAAAAGCAATAATTGAATAGTCTGGACTTGTTTTTGAGACGCAACGAAAATGATTTGATGAAGCGGAGTATTCAGCACAAAAATACACTGATCGGTCACTATGTGAACTATGACAATTTCTTCACAACCTGTTACAATAGAGGTTCAACAAGAATGTTAAATCAGATAGCAAGGAGATTCGGCTCCCAGTGTAAGTTGTAAGAAACAATTCAGTCAATCGAAAGATGTGTATAGGATAATTGTTATCCGATGAAATTCATGCAGACAGTAAGACAAATTCTGGAGAGATTTTTGCATCCAGTCTCGTAGGAATCATGACCTTGACCTGGTTATTTATAACCAGCTTATTTGTAAACCATCACTATTTTCTAATATTACCTCAACTGATTAGCTGGTTCACTTGTTACTAGTCCGTCCTCAATCCGCAAAAATGGGAGGGTTGAGAATACGGCTAGCAACCCCACACAGGAAAACCAATCCAATCCCCAAAGAAACTTCAAAACACAAAGAAATCATTAAAAATGAAAGCAAATTTATTACTGACTGGAATCGGAGAGGCGAAATGATGCCATTTGGAGAAAGCCTTCGCGGAGCCGATCGTCCGATATGTCTTCTCTTCTCTCGATGAAAGTGAAAGTGAGAATGTGGACATGGAATGTCCACACCATGAATGAACGTGGAACGGCTGTCCAGAGTGCCAAAGAGATGAGAAGGAAGAGCATAGAATTGCTAGGCTGGTTATCTGTGATAAATCTGCAGATGGAATGGAAGTGGACTCTCCAAACTGTCAAGTGGAGAGGAGTCAATAATCTACTCCGATGTTATCATCAGACGACAACCATGGGCACATTGAGTTGTTGAGTGGCTATCATGATGTCCCATTGAAGAGCATTGGAGGCTCATTCTGATGCAGTGGGAAGCGATCTCCTACTGCAGGATCAGGATCAGGATCATGATAGCACAGTTCAACTCGTAAAGAAGCAAAGTCACAATTATACAATTCTACGCTACGCCAAGCATCTACAAATAATGGGGATGAAGAGAAGAATAAGGAATTCTACAGACAACTTCAATCAGTACTGGACAAGACTCCATCCTAGATGCGACATCGAAATTGTAATGGGTGTGGTGACATGAATGCCAACCTCGGAGTGGATAACACAGGAAGAGAACTGATCATGATTTGAGAGGCACTCAGTGAAATGATGAACGAGAATGTAGAACTGTTTGCAGACTTCTGCGCATTCAACGATTTGGTGATTGGAGTCAGTGTGTGCAAACACGAGGATATTGACAAAGTGAGTGACATGGATTTGATATCACCAGACACACCAGGACACACTAGACTGGAGATCAGATCGACTTCATCTCAATGTGAAGAGAGTGGAGACGCAGTCTAGTGGACACTAGATGGAGAAGGGGAGGAGATGTAGATGGTTCACACCACTCACGATCTAGTGCAATTAATTTTGCGAATCAAGCTGAAAGGCTTCACAGAAATTGATGAAAGGCCACAGTTCAAGTTGAACAACCAGAATTGAAGGTGAAGGTTGAAACTAGAAAGGGAATCTCCACATCAGTCGATCAGTCAGTCAGTCAGTCAGTCAGTCAGATATCAGGAAAAAATGGGAGATGTTGATGGAACCTCGATGGAACAACACTGGAACTCTTTGAAATGGTTGTGGAAGGAACCCTGCATAACTGTGTTGGAAAGGAGGATACATGGAAGCTGATAGTGGAGAGAGAGGAAGATGGTGAAGCAGAAGATGAACCAGTCTGTAGTGTAGTGTAGTGTAGTGTAGTGTAGTGTAGTGTAGTGTAGTGTAATGTAGTGTAGTGTAGTGTAGTGTAGTGTAGTGGAGTGGAGTAGAGTGGAGTGGAATGCATGTATGAAGAAGGTAAAGAGGAACTAACAACAACCTATAGGACACTACACTGGACAACGAGGTGAAGAAGAGTGAGCACAGGGATGAAAGACACTTCTACGACACATTGGTAAGTGAAGCACAATAGGCTGCAAGTAGGAGAGACAGAGACCTGACAACACTATATTGAACAACCAGTCAACTATCAACTATCTGGGAAGAGATCAACACAGCACACATGAAATCAATGAAAGATAGTGAAGGAAACCTGGTTAGTAAGGAGAAGAAACAAAAGAAGCGGTGGGTTGACCACTTCGACAAGCTCTTGAATTGACAACCACCACCCAAAACACCACCAACAACAACAACTGCAACTCGTCCACAAATACCACCAGTATCAGCTCAGCCACAGAATTACCAGTGGACGCGAGCACTCCGACAAAAGCGGAAATGAAGTCTTGAAGGCCATGAAGTTGGTGAGAACCGGGAAAGCAGGAGGACCAGATGGAATTCCTCCAGAAGCACTTAACACAGACATAGAGACAACAGGGGACATGCTCACACCACTACAGTAGAAGGTTTTGAAGGAAGGAAGGGATGAAGGAAGGAAAGAAGGAAGGAAGGGAGGAGTGAAGGAAAAGTATCAGCTGGTTCGAAGAAGGTCTATCCCGTAGAACTCTCAAAGGAGTGTGACCCAAGTCTGTGGAAGAACAAGAAGTGGCACTGAACCATGCTTGTGTACTCCATAATCAGACATAATATTGAGTCGCATCATCCTAGGGAGACTGGTAGACTGTGCTGGATTCAAAATTACAACCAACAAAGTCTGGCTCGCTGGCTGGCTGGCTGGCTGGTCTCAGGAAGAACAAATCATTTGAGCATCAAATTGAACGCTACTCTACGTATCATCATACAACACAGCATAGAATGACAGTCACTTCTCTACCTAACCTCAACTTCATCGACTTTGAAAAGGCTGGTGACAGCGTTGACTGAGAAGTAGTTTGGTAGCCACTTCAACACTACGGTTTTAATGCCACAAACCTGTACCAAACTCATTCATCAGCAGACAAGGAAGAGAGGACTTCCTTCAGATTAAAGTAGTGGAGACAGAGGTGATGAAGATACTCAAACACCACCACCACCACCGCCGCCACCACCGCCACTACCACCACCAACTAACAAAATCGATGCTGTCATGGAGGAGATTGTGTGAGGAGGAATTGGGAGCTGATGGGTAGTTGTGAGACCATGTTGGGAAGACTGAAGAGAACAGAGTGCAATGATGACGTACTAGTGCAGCCTTATATTCCACTAGGAACCCAGGGGACAGACAATATGGAAATAATAATACTTACTTCATGAAAATGAGTTATTACTAAAATAATCTTGGTCAATTTTTCAAACTTTACCCTAATGACGTCAATGGAGTAGTTCTCACTGTACCAATCTGATTTAAAATGACTAAGGAAACTTTAATTGTTCCTATCTATCTATTACATATTAAGTCTTACCTACACCCAGTTATTCGATTTTCATTGAGACCTTAGTGATATAGAGTGTTGTTTGCTGGATGACACACATAACAAAAGCACATTCTTTTTCTAAAGATCTGAACGGCAAATATGCAATTGCCTATTTACTTTATTTGTTTTTCAAATGTTCAAGTGTCAGTTTTGCTGTTAGCCATGTTCACAAGTGAAATACAACAAAATTATGCAGATCTTATAATTGACTTAACTACCCTAACAAAATTGTATTTGCCTTGAAATGAAAAGTGTGAAAGTTGAGTGAATCAGATGATTCCTTTTGCATTACTTTATTGATTAGTTAACCAATCAGTCTGTATATCTGTGTGTGTCTTGGTGTAAGTTAAGTTATCGTTAAGATGTTGTCAGACACATTGATTTTCTAAAACCCACATTTTCGGTAATTGACAACATGAAACAGTAAACTGAATTAGCATTGTAGTCGTTCTGTTCAACGTTAATGGAATGGGGTTCTTTGAGAAAGTATATTGATGATAAAATTCTCATTTGTGACAAAACATGTCCGGTGAATGAGCTGTTCAAATGATTCAATGTTTATCACCCGTCGAATAAATTCACTGCAAACGAAGAGTCAAATTAAGCGTTTCACCCTCTTGATATAATGTTAAATGGAAGAGATGATGGCTCGATCTGAGAGTCAGTTTATCGCAAGCCAACTTGGATTGGGCAGGCAGTTCACTAACTTTAATAGTTGGGTACCTGTTAGATGTGAGAGAAATCTCATTCACTCACTGTCTTCTAGAATCTGTGTAGGCTGTTCAGAAGACACGGTTGGTGTTGATTTTAAATTCTTGGAATAATACTGTTGAACAATGGATACCTTAGAAGATTTGCTGATAACAACTAAAGGAGGAAATCATCCTTCCCCTCATTACAATTCCTAAGAATGTTGTGATCATGAATTTGTAATTGAAAGGGGACACGACAGCCGAAGTGAATCAATATTACCTTTCATTTCGCCAGACTGAGCTCAATGTACTCGATCCGTTGTTCGATTCGGTAATGTGTAACTAATAAGCCACCAATTATGTCGACATTTATGTGAATCTACGATTTCCCATTCTGCTATGTCGCTGACTGTGTTGGTCATTGCTACAATGTTCTCCGAAAATGAGTTGCTCAACCTTACCCTGTTCGCGACACTGAAGGCGAGCTTTATCAGCCTCATTAGTGCAAAGATATTGTATATGTTGAGATAATAATTTAGGTTTGTATTCTGCATTTTAACCTCGCCTGGTTAACTAGTTTACTAGTTACTAGCCGGTCCTAAGCCCGGGTAAAGAGGGAAGGTTGGGCATAGGGCTAGCAACCCTACCCCGTAAAACAAATCTAACCGCTAAAGAAACTTCAAAGCACAAACAAAATATAAAAAATGAAAACAAACTTATTCCCCGCTGGAATCGGAGAGGCGAAATGACGCCAGTTGGTGAAAGCCTTCGGGAAGCCAATTGGCCGATGTGTCTTCTCTCGATGAAAGCGAAAGTAAACGTGGGGACATGGAATGTCCGCACGATGTTTGAACCCAGTAAGGCAGCCCAGATTGCAAAGGAGATGAGAAGGTATAACATCGAAGTGCTTGGGATTTGCGAAAGCAGATGGAATGGGAGTGGACTCTCCAAACTGTCAACTGGAGAATCAATAATCTACTCCGGTCACCCAGACGCCAACCACGAGCACACTGAGGGAGTGGCTATCATGATGTCCTCAAGAGCATCGAAGGCTCTCATGCAGTGGGAACCAATCTCCTCCAGGATCATGACAGCAAGATTCAACTCAAAAGGAAGAAAGGTCACAATCATACAATGTTATGCACCTACAAATAATGCAGAGCAAGAGAAAAAGGAGGAATTCTACAGACAACTTCAATCAACACTGGACAAGACGTCAGTTGGCGATATCAAAATTCTAATGGGCGACATGAATGCCAAACTGGGAGGGGACAACACGGGAAGAGAACTAACCATGGGTCGAGAGGCACTAGGTGAAATGAATGAGAATGGAGAATTGTTTGCAGAATTCTGTGCATTCAACGATTTGGTGATTGGAGGCAGTGTGTTCAGGCACAAGGATATCCACAAAGCGACATGGATTTCACCAGATGGACACACTAAAAATCAAATCGACTTTATCTCAATCTCAAGAAAATGGAGACGCAGTCTACTTAACACAAGGTCAAGAAGAGGAGCAGATGTAGGTTCAGACCACTACCTAGTGCAAGGAACCTTCCAAATCAAGTTAAAAGCCTTCAAGGAAGCTGGTGATAGACCTCAATTCAAGTACAACACTCGGAAACTGAAGGATGAAACTACAAAGGAGATCTTCAAGGCAGCCATCAAGACAAAATGGGAGACATCGAGCAACATCCCTGAAGAAACCTGTGTGGAAGAACACTGGAAGTCTTTGAAAGCTATGTGGAAAGAAACCTGCACAACAGTATTAGGAAGGAAGAAGGAAGACAAGGAATGGATCTCGACGGATACCTGGAAGCTGATAGAGGAGAGGAGGATGGTGAAGCAGAAGATAAACCAGTGCAAGGATGCTCAACGACAAGAGGAACTGAGCACAATGTATAAAACACTGGACAAAGAAGTGAAGAAGAGTGCACGCAAAGACAAAAGACACTTCTACGACACACTGGCAAGTGAAGCAGAACAGGCTGCAGGTAAGAGAGACCTGACGACATTGTATCAAATAACCAGGTTGCTATCAGGGAAGAGACCAACACAGATGAAACCAATAAAAGATGAAGAAGGAAATTTAATTACAAAGAAGAGAAACAGAGGAAACGATGGGCCGACCACTTCAAGAAGCTCTTGAATCGACCACCACCTGCACTTCGTCCAGAAATACCACCTGCAGCCGCTGAACTACAAGTGAACATTAATCCCCCAACGAAAATGGAAGTCCTGAACGCCATAAAGCTACTGAAATGCGGGAAAGCAGCAGGACCAGATGGAATACCGCCAGAAGCACTGAAAACAGATGCAGAGACAACAGCGGCCATGCTCACACCACTATTGCAGAAGGTGTGGAAGGAAGAGAAGGTACCTGACGATTGGAAGAAGGGTTACCTTGTCAAACTGCCGAAGAAGGGAGACCTCAGTGCTTGCAAGAACTGGCGCGGAATCACTCTCCTGTCCACCCCAAGTAAAATATTAAGCCGCATCATCCTGGAGAGGCTTAAAGATGCACTGGATTCAAAACTACGACCGGAACAGGCAGGCTTCAGGAAGTACAAATCATGTGCAGACCAAATTGCAACGCTTCGTATCATCATAGAACAGAGCATAGAATGGCAATCACCTCTCCACCTCAACTTCATCGACTTTGAGAAGGCCTTTGACAGCGTCGACCGAGAAGTAATTTGGAAACTGCTTCAATACTACGGAGTACCGCAAACCTTTATCCGCCTCATTCAACAACTATATGAAGATGCCACATGCCAAGTAATCCACAATGGGAAGCTCAGTGATGCCTTTGAAGTGAAGACAGGAGTGAAACAAGGTTGCCTACTATCCCCCATGATATTCTTGATTGTGGTGGACTGGATCATGCAGCAAACAGTAGGCAGCGAGAAGAGGGGGATACACTGGACGACGGAAAAGAACCTAGAAGACTTGGATTTCGCCGATGACTTATGCCTAATGTCACATAAACTTGAAGATCTGCAGGCAAAAACTAACAAGTTGACAGAAGAGGCAGCGAAGACGGGACTTCAGGTGAATATAGAGAAGACAGAAGTGATGAAGATACCGCACCACCACCATCAACAACAACAACAAACTCCAATCACCGTCAACGGGAGAAACTTGAAGGAAGTAACCTCCTTCACTTATCTAGGAAGCACTGTTTCAACTACAGGCGGGACGGACGAGGACGTCAAAGTCAGAATCGGAAAAGCAAGACAGGCGTTCATTAGCCTGAAACCAGTGTGGAGATCTTCTGCACTCAGCATGCGGAACAAGATACGGATTTTCAACACCAACGTCAAGTCAGTGCTCTTGTATGGCTCAGAGACTTGGCGCGTCACGAAAGGGATTTCCAATAAACTACAGACATTCATCAACAACTGCTTACGCTCGCTGCTGAAGATCAGATGGCCAGAAAAAATAAGCAACAAGGAACTCTGGGAACGAACCAACCAAGAACCTATCACGCAACAAATATGCAGGAAGAAGTGGAGATGGATTGGCCATGCACTGAGAAGGCCGACTGAGGACATCACGCGTCAGGCCCTCGAGTGGAATCCCCATGGGAAGCGACGAGTTGGACGTCCGAGGGTGACATGGAGGAGGTCGTGCGAGGAGGAAATGAGAGCTTGTGGGCTGTCGTGGGACCAGGTTCAAAAGATCTCAGAGAACAGAGGTCACTGGAGGCGTGCTACTGAAGCCCTATGTTCCACTAGGAACCCAAGGGACTAATAATAATAATAATAATAATAATTCTGCATTTTAGAAGAAATTATTTATTAGTGTTCAACACTTTTTTGTAAGCATTGAATTATTCGTCTAACTGCCAACTATAGTAGTAAGAGAATATTTACTGTTTTCTAGTGCTCTTGGTATATATCCACCGGAGAAATATATGTTCATGGGGTTGATGTCAACTTATGGAGTTATGGGTGAGTTCATTTTCATCAAACGATTATTCCTCATGAAAATTCTACAACTAATTTATTTAACGCTGTGACAAACTTCATAGACATGTAATGAATTGTGAATTAACTGTATTGCCAAGCTCAATCCACTTCGAATTTAACCACGTTGTCAGTATATTTTATTTTGTGTGTCACGAAGACAATTTGATAGATAATAATATCTGACAAACAGTGACATAATCAGACGAAGTGGAAAAAGCCACAACCATTGAAATTCTGTCTTCTTATTAAAGTTCTTTTGACATGAAAACTGAATGCGAGAGTGACTGGCTAATGACCGATTCTGTCAATAGTGTTCCTGAAAGGCGTTAAAGATTTGGTGCTTCCTATTAGGTTCACAAACCATTGCCAGTACAGCTTCAGTAGCACGTATATTTCTTATGATGTGAAACTTGTCACAAAAGGGTTAGATAATTTGAAGTATCCCATCAGATACTCAAAACAATAATTATTTTGAAGGAATTCTGACGAATTCTTTCAGGGCGTCACAATCATACCTTCAAGAAATTATTGCAAGAAGAGCTAGTAAAAATAAAACGTGAAGGAAATAATGGTTGAACTGAGAAATATATTCAATAGATGTAATTCTGTGCTACTGAATGTAGGTGAAACAGTTATCGAATTACCATTGACAACGATCTAACTACAAACACGATAGACAGTCTGTCGTGATATAATGTGACAGGGTCGAAAATCGATGTGCACAGTTATAAATATATCTGTATGAATGTTTACGTACATAGTATTTAATACGAAAAGATGAAAATTGTGGAGGAATGGATTCTAACTGAGTGAGTGAATGTCATGTGAAGCCGGTAACATGACAGGATAAGATGTGTGTAAAGGCAAGAGATAAGTAATAGTGGCAATAATGGAAATTATACGGTGATCATAATAAAATTGACGTATATTGTGTGAATGGAATTTTCAGTTGGTGGGAAGATGGAAAGTAATGACGAACAACGAGTTTATAATCTGTTTGCAATATCAGAAACTGATTATGAGATGAAAAGCATGCCATGACAGACGAAGAGGTTGAATATATATCTGTTATGAGAGCATGATTTCAGCTTTCATTTATTCGTTCCCACGAGCTGGTGAGTAAGCCTTACAGCGCAGTTCTCAAGGTTTAGAGAACATCAAGTAATCAAAATGCGAAGGAGTTTGCAACACTCTTTCTATATTTGACTAATGGCCTTCAACTGACGAATGATATCTTAGTATATTTTTGTGTAATACGGAGACAATCACACACCGGACCATATGCGAATAGAGAAAGAGCACTTCTGTTCAGTGATATAACCAGTGAGAAATTGCAAGTATTAACTAATTTTGGAAACTGTTGTGAACTGATTCTGCTGAATACTGAACGCGTTCTGCAAGTGAAATAGTTGAGCCCGTCAGACAGCCCCAGATATAACTCATTTCTTTCGTTTAAGCTCATTCTCATTCTACTTTTCAAAATTTTCTAGTTTCTATTTATCAAACAAATAAATTTCAGTATCATACCTGTCGTCTGAAAAATACTGACATGGTCAGCAGTTCTGCATTTATATTTTGTGTTTATGCACATCAGTTAAATTTTAGGTAAACAAAACCATACTATGTGATAAACCGAATATGCGTCGATCCTCGTATATCAAAACAAATGTAATCAAACACATCTACCACGTTAGATGGTCAGTTTGCAAATGATTTACAATTTACAAGGTCCACATTGAAATTTCCCACTGCTGAGAAGTTCTTCGACTGGCAAAATATGTTGTCGGAAGGGATTTTGTTGGAAACCACTCACCCAAGACAACAAGGTGTATCATGAAGTAACGAAATACACTACTGAACAATAGAAGTTGTCAGAAATCACTTGAGCTGATCTATAAATTTCGCTAGCTAGATAAGAATGATCTAAGCGTCTGATGACCATTTCTTTCGTTTCTTGCAAAGTTCATCAGTGGTATACCAAAAGAAATTCAGCTAACACAGCTGAATTGTTCGGACCAATGGAATATGGCTAGCTGACCTTAATGGACTGGTATGCTTAAAAAAAGATGATTACTTTGCAAGTGGTTCACAAATTGTGGGTAAACTGTCCTTTTTAGTTAACGAAACCTACAGATTAGCACTAGTGATTTACAATCACACATGCTGTTCATTAGTAATTTTCATTAACTATGTTCTCAAAAAGGTGAGTCCAGTTAGCAAAGACAACTGTCTTGTTCGATTCAAGAGGCAAATTACTTTCTCAAATATTGGTTTAATAACATTGAAACCTAAAGAGGAACGGTCGACCCTAATCTGCATATGATATCGATGAACTTTACTGTTTCACGTTTGTATGAGAAAGCATAGGTAACTGTAAGGTGATTAATAGCTTGATTCTTAGACATACGGTTAACTCTGAACACTGTGTTTCACCAGAGACTTCCCTAAAAGTCATTTACGAAGTCAAGTCAAACATTTAGAAAGGAATATGAAATCGGCACCTGAAAATAGTATGACCATATTCTCTGTAGTCAGAAGAGGTACATCAAATCTCCAATTTTCCTTGGTCATATAATCTTATTGGAACTTAGTTTCTTATTATATTCTATTTATCAACATTATTATCATCACCCCCTCTTTTTACTCCGTTATTGTTGATTTCAGAATGGATTTCCCTTTTTTCCACCTGTTCTATTGCTTCATAGGTTATTATGCAGTCACCTTGTGTTGAACTTTCAGCCATAACCTTGTGTTCCTATAAACAATTTTTGATTACGTTGTGTTGACCCAACAGATATTCATGTACATTTATGTTTTCGATGTAACTATAAATGTAAATGTACAGCTTGTGAAAGTGATTCACCATGGGTGAAAAGTGTACTTTAGGAAATTTTCAAAAGGATATTCTAAGAATAATGGTTGGAAATATTTAAGCGCTGATTTGTGGACTTAATTTCTTCATATTTTTTTTACGTTTTACGCACTTTTAAGAATTATTTACCACGTAAGCTTATTACTTCCAGAACAAATCGATTGGCTGTCGAAAAACTTTGTTGTCTACCAGATATAATACTCTTATCTGTGAGTTGAAGGATCCTATTCATAAGAATATTACTTCAACTAGTGTTGATGAATAAAGGAATAGGAAATGGCGTTTGACTGCTGTATGAAGAAATGAGTGATATAGTAATAAATTAGTTATATAAAATCAGTATAATCCGAGTAAAACTATAAGCGAATGATATCGCTTTTGCCTAATGAATTATTTGTCAAATTCTCATACTAATCATCTATCCACCACGATCCTGTCGTATTTGTCAAACTGTGAGGCATCACTATATACCTACTAATTCAGCCGACACTATACTATTGTATTATTTGAACAAAATGTTAATGTGACCAATGTCTCCACTTATTTAAGTGGCTTCTCAGAAAAATTTAAAATATGTGACCCATGTTTCAATAATTTAATACCTTTGCAGGTTTCATAATGTTAACAAAATTATGCAACACAAAAACATTAATCTATATGACATGATGGAAAGAAAATTTTACACATTTTACAATTCATTTTGCCTATCTAACAGACTTTTATATTTCTGATCAAAAAAGCTGTACACTACTAAATTAATATGTTCTTAACACAATACATTGATAAGGTCACTTATACTCAGACCATTGAATTCTCCATACACTGTTAATACGTTTGTATCAAGCTTGCTGGTGTTTAGTGATTGATTTCAACAGTACAAATCTACCTAAACAGTGTGACTATTTTAACAATTAATTTGGACATTTATTAATTGGCTACTTTTCTCCAAAAAATATTCAGACTCAGAGTGAGAATATCATTAAAAAAATAAATTGGTTGTGTTTGTCTTCAGTACTGATTAGATCATTTTCACTGGATGATGACTTAAGGTGAAATGAAAATTCAGAGCACGACCGGATTCGAACCAGTGACCATCAGATTTCCCACCCCATGGTCTACCAACTGAGCTACGAGGTCTGACTGCTGACCAGATTTTTATCACTCTTCAATCACAATGGTTTTAGTCCGACTACCATGTGAATTCATGAAGCGTAACTACCGCTTGATTGTATTCATACTGGCTTCTACGTCAGGACTCCTCATCCCAATCGAAATCTAACCGAATCAGAGAGAATGAGCATCACATTGATTATCATTTGACTATCTGAGATAGCCGTAGTTTGACAGACTAGTATTTACACTGGATGATGATTGAAGGTAGAGCATCGGACCTAAAACCTGGTGGTAGCTGGTCCGAATCCGTCCATTGTCCAAATTTTCATTTCACCTTCAATCATTACCCAGTATAAATACCGGTCTGCCACACTACGGCTACCTCAGATAGTCAGATGACAGATCATTTTCAGCAGTAGGTTATCATTTCCTCAGCTAATAAGTCTATACACCGCAAAATTGATTCTTCGTAAGTTGTACTATAAAACATTTTACCTTTTTTTGGTCACAGTTCTAGTCGAATCATCTGAGATAGTACCGATTGGTGGAATCTTGTTTCACACTCAAGTGGTTAATAAGTGAATTTAAAAGGAAACCTGGATGTTAACAGAATCTGTACAAAAGATATGCATCAACGGGCAGTTATATGTTGGAATAGTTCTGAAGTGGAATTTGTTAGTGATGGGATAATCTGTATCATGACCATAATGGTGCTTTACGTTCCTAATGTTAGGGTTAGAAACTAAACCACAAATATACCCATTCGAACGGTTTGGTTTATAGTATCACGCTGACTGTAGATTTCTTGACTGTATTCATCAAAGTGTCAAAAAGTTTTTTCATTACCACATATTGTCGTGCATGGATATATTCATTAACTTCCTGATAGTAATCTGAATTGTTAATAACCACTCTTAAATTGCCACTGTAAGATATAACAGTGTCTTTGTCGATGTCATTTCTCCAAATTTTCAAATGTGTTTCGAGTCTTATTATATTTCCTTTTACCTTCCTCTGTTGATATATCGATAATAGGCACAGTGGTCGAACCTGTACAGTGATTGTTTTATCTATAGAGCTGAGTGTTGTGTATATGCCATGACATTCAGGTTTTATGCTAAATAAAGTCATAGGCCTAGTAATTCCTTCGGTTGAGATTAATTCTGTTCACGACAGAATTATCAACGGTTTCTTTTTATCGATACACAGCAATGTTTCAGTTGAAATTCCGTTCTTCTCAGCGGTATATTTTTCTCCCATTAGTTACTTGGACTTTGTGATTTGATCAGTTGTGCCTTTCCTGAAACCAGTTAATCTAGCTTTGTTGAGCATTTCTATTACAATTCAGTAGCGTACCATGTGAGTTGCTTTTATGAGTTCAGATTTAGGATTCCTAATTTCTCCAATCCTATGAATCTGTTTTTTTCAGACACAGTCTTCTGACTGTAATATCAAGGCATCAGCACAGGAGCCCATATGCCAATAGAGGCCGATCGATTCGGTCCAATCAGCGACAGTATAATGTAAAAACAATCATACTAAATTATTCAACACTTGATAATAAATAACGCAACTTCTGTCTCGTTTCAGTTTTATTCTATGACTTATTCACATCTTTTGATAAACGGGCTTTTATAGATGGGCATATTTAACGCATCATCATATTTTGAAGATAATTGTATACTTCGTAAATTTATCGAAAGTATTCAGGATGAGAAACTTTGATGATTTCGTTAACCTAGTCTAAAGTGGTCTTCGCGTCCGCTGTAGGCGAAAAATACAAAAAATACATTTTTTGAAAGTCTGATACAATACATATCGAAAAATACACAAATCTAACGAACTGAAAGCTGACCGAACCAAGATAAACTGTAAATATCTCATGACAAATAGACACTAGAAGCTATTAATGTAAATGTTAAGTTAGTAGCTATCTACATCGTTCTAAGACTTTCGTTGATTTTCTGGAAACCGCAACTAATTTGAGTGATACAACAATACCATGAACTGACTTTTAATATCAGATGTTATAGTTTAAATGGCAGAAAATGAATGTTCCCTTGGTGATTCAAACCAGTATAATACAATGGTGACGTTGTATACATTGCCACTAAACTATTCAGGACTGCTTTAAACTCCGAAGAAATGGATGATGTTGACCTGAATTAAAATGACTTCAGTGCTAATTACATCTGTTTTGTAACTAAGCTAGGAGGTTTGTAGGATTTGTTGATTTCATGGTAGAATTCATCACGAACTGATATCAGTTAGAGGAACATTCGAAACCTGGTCAGCTGTTTCATCACAACATTCATCTTGGCAGTGGCCGCTTACAGCCAGGGATTAAACTCAATACCTGCAGGTTCCGCTGAACCTCACCACTGGGAAACTGGCCGAAATCGACTGGTTTACATTTTCCTACTTCTGTTAACTCATATTATAATGTGACACTTGTTCAGTGCTTTAGTTGAGTATTTACCCTCATGTCCGGCGTGGTTAGCCCCACGGGCGCCAACTTCCCATTAGAATTTCTGAAATCTCATATCGAAGCATGTTAAAAATAAACACTGAACAGTCATTTAGTTTGGAAGTCCGTAGGGATTTTTTAATTAAAGAATCCAAAATTTTTAACCCCAATCTTTGTTGCAATATCTACACGTCTATTTACTTCATTTCTTGCGCTATTTTAAGCAGAGTTGTTATGTTTTTCTTTTCACAGTCATTGCATTACATTCCTTTTAGTCTTCCTAGAGCCAATTTCGGTCGAATTAACTTATCACTACTTCATACCCCATTATTTGAAATTAATCCCTATTTAATCAATATTTCCTAAAGAATTCAAAGTACCACAAGTCTGAGACTGTGCCTTTCTTCCAATCAACTCCACAACCACTGTTAGCTGACCATGTTCTTTCAAATAAAAATGGAATGTCAGATTAGTTGTTTAACTGATCCTTTTACTGATGAGGTTCAAGATCTTTACATAAAGTTTACTAGAAGCCATCAAGGTGTTCCAGATATGGGGGTAAACTATTTGCTAGTTCTGAAATGAGGCCTTCTGTTGCTGTTTAGAAACGCCTATTTTTATAGGTTATTCAAAGCTTTCTGAAATTCTTTGAAACAAATATGTATCTTGATGCCATGACTTGGAATGCTTTTTTTGCTTGTCAGTTTCTTAGAATCGCGGTATGTAGTGAACTTTGTGCTCATCACCATCTTGTTCACCTATTCGCTTACTTTGTTGTAGGTTCTTTTGATGCAAGCTCAATTTGCTTCATCTTTAACACAATATCAATAATCTTATTGGAAGATTTTAACTTTATTAGAGATATATTGATGATGTAGTCATTGTATGTGAAACCCCTGACAATGTGACATGCCTACTGGAGAAGGTGAGGTGTTTATTTAAAAATTTACGAGAAGGGTTACTTAAGTCAATCGGAAACAAAGAATAGGAAGGGCAGAGAAAAAACGAAATCTAAATCACATCACTCTTGGTATGAAAATTAAAGTACTATTCATATTCGAAGGTAAACATTTTCAACAGATTTACGCCACTGTGATAGGCATTTCATTAGGACCGTTGGTAGCCGATGTATATATGTCTAGATAGAAAACATGGTTGACGGTCTAATGAAAAGGGTTTCACTTTAAAGGAGATATGCCGATGATATAGTCATCGTATATGAAAACAATGCTATCTGCCTGCTACAGAACAGTAACACTGGTAAAATCACATTTACATTACCTGTGAACAAGAGACAAACATCAGCTATCCTTCTGTGACACTGTGGTTAATCGATGGGAGGATGGCTCATCTAGAAGGTCAATCTATAACACAGACAACATAGACAAAGCAATATGCTAGTTTCCACAGCGGTTGCACAGTTCAATATAAACGCGGTTGAGTTAGATGCTTATTGAGCAGGATGAACCGCATCTGCATGGATGATGAGAAGGAGGAGGAAGTTAATTTACTGACGGCGACACTGATACAGAATGGCTGCTGATTGAAATTTATCGGTGGGTGCAGAAGTGATGTAGTATTGAGAAGTGTGCAGTGTTTCGTTTACCAGAAAAGTGTGCACATTTCACGATTACTATTTGGAGGTGATTCAGACATGTTTATTGTGAGGAAAGGCTTAGATCAGGTATCTGTAAACCATATTATGCAGTGAGGGTCATCATTATGGAAGAGATGAAGTCCATGTTACAACACAAACCAAAACAGCATCTAAGCGACTGAATCATATCCCAGTGTGTTAATCAACTTACACATATGTGTGGACACGGACATAGGGAAGAATAACGATGCGCCTACGTGGCTACGTAAACAAGTGGCCTCAAAGGAACCGATAAGCGTGGGTTACAAACGTCCATCTTAATCTATTGCTAAACACATACTAGAAAGTAGTCGCAGGGTAGACAAGATAACAGCTTTTAAAGTACTACTTGAAAGAGGTCTGGACTGAATTTTGAAGTTTAATAAAGCCATGGCTATCCGTAAATGTAAACCCTTATGTATATACGAAAACAATCTGTACTCACGTTGAGCCTAACTTGGAAGTATTGATTTTAATTTCCATACCATAAGTGATGTGATTTTGTCTTCTTTTTCTATTTGCTCTTCCCCTCCTACCCATCTTTTTTATTGCAGTGACTCTTTCCGATTATCTTCATAGAAACAGTTTGACAACTAGACTTGTGATCAAATTGGTCGAAATGCATAGCGGTAATGCATTACGCTTTTCAAATAATCTTCGTCTTCTCATTATCCTGTTTAAATATCGGTAACCCTTTATGTAAGTATACAACCTGAGTACTGGGGCAGATTGAATCTCTAAGCATGAATTTTTTGTCTCATGTACCAGGCAGTGAAAGAATACTTTTTGAGCAGAATTTATTGCTCGTAATATTTCTATAGCCTTGTTTTTGACACATATTTTTTCTATAATTTCTGCCTACTCGTGAGTAGTCTTAAAATATTATAAAATATTTCGAGGAAAATACATGACTCCCGACCATGGGTGTATAACACAGTTGGTTATTCGTAATAGCATTGCTTTAAGTTTCGTGATGGACCATTCCATCTATTCACGGGTTTTTCTACCTTAAAACTAAGAAGGTAATTGCTGAAAGTTGTTGTAATACTCGAAAAGTGAAAAACATCGAAGCAAGCAGCCAAGTCACTGAATAACGAAACTAACTCCATTGCATTTAATTCCCATTTGTGCAATCAATTACCAACTATAGCTCACTGTACAAACCCACCGTTACTGAAACCTTATTCCTCGGAAATTTGAATAGAAGGTGTCGATATAACGAGGAAGTAGATGAACAATCATTTCAGATAGCCAATTAAGACAAAATTAGCAAATCATAATGCCTAAACTCATTCCTAGTGACATAAAGGCCCTGCTGAGTTACAGCTGTTTTGGAAAATACGAGTTTTCAGTTGCTTTTCACTTCATCTTTTGAAAGATACAAGAACAGCCGGTTTAGTTATCACATATGGAATAATATAATCTGAAAATCACATTTTCAACACAGATTTAAAATTGACAAAAACGAAATCATTCCAACTTATCGTTTATTAGCACTGTTGAATAAATGTATATTCAGTTGATATGTGATTGAAGTTTTAAAGAAAAGCGAAATTCACAACATGAAGGTCACGAGAAATGTCAAAATAATATGTGCTTCATTCCAGATTATCGCAAGCAAGCGACTATTTAAACAATTTTCCGGGGGAAAAGTTTGAACTTATAGTCTACATTTTGTAGATCTTTTAGAAGCGTGCAGATATTTGTGAAGTTATTAAAACGTTTTTCTTTCTGTATTGTCGTGAAATTTCATCTTATTGTTCTGTCTACTGTCCATATCACCAATGATCAGGAGATTTATACGAATAATCAAAGATACATTTACACCTTTAAAAATTTTAATAAGTGAATCGTGAGTATTACTATGGCAAGTAACTTGAGACGGATAACTGGAGAACTCTGCTTACTTGTTGCAAACTCAATCGTATAAGTGTTAACTCAATAAAAGTGATCTATTTCACTCCACAGTAAAGTTAAAGTACTCCAAGTCACTAAGCGTCTATCAAAAAAATTATTTTCTAACTGGATGATTACTCAAGGCAACTTCAAAAGTGGAATGAAACTATACTTCATATGGATGGAAACAAAATGATTTCTATAAGAGTTTCACCGACCGAAAAATACTCAGAAACTAGATTCCATCTATCTACCTTGAAAAAAAATAAAGATTCCTTTCAACATTTGTCAGTAATATAGACACTATTCAAATAGGAATGTCTGTGTAAAAATCAGCCTTCGGAAAACTCCTAACTCCCTTACATGAGTTGTGTCATGGAAGGTTTAAAAAGGTCATAACACATAGACATTACATAAAACCCATCAATAGAAATGTGACTAAGTGAACTAATTCAAATGTTTGTCCCTAGCAGTTTGGTCTTACAACTGAAATTTTAAAGACTACTACATTAAAAGTATCTGTTTAAGACCTGGTAATATCACCCTGATCACTCTCTTTCCACGTACGTTGAACAAAATTCTTTTTCATTTTGAAAATATCAACTAATAATCTATAAAGCAAAACAAATAGAAAAATTGTTTATTTAGTGACTAACAACGATTGTATCATCATTCAATCAGAAAAGAAAATATCGTCTTGAGTTCTGAAGATATTTGTTATGCCTAGGGATCATCATAAACTCAGTAAAACAAGATAATAAAAAGTGTAAAGAAAGCTCGCCTAACTGATACAAGCAAACAATCTCATTTTGATAAATTCATCGAGGATAAAATGTCATAAAATTACGTTCATTGAAGACCAAGGTGACATTAAAACAGAATACTTTTATGTTCAGTACCTAAATATTATCTCTTGATAAATAATAATTCATATATACTTTGGACGAACATAATGCCGTATCATGTTGCTATGTAACCCTAACTTTGCATAGATTTACCCGCGGTCTCGCCCATAACCTCAAAATAGCTTACATAGCTGTTTCCACACCGGTACTAGTATTTTTTCTCCCCCCTCTCAAGGCTGGACTCCCATTGCTTGTTAACTACTCTAACCTATATATGGATTCAGTCTTGTCAAGATCCTTCAGAAATGTATATATTCAGCATCGCTGTCAAGTGTATTGACTGTTCCCGAGACAGTGAAAAGCTTTCTGTTGACGATCTGTCTTCTCTTCTTGTCTTCACGCGTAGGTGGTAATGTTGTAATGGTGGTTGATGTTCTGATTTGCGTTCGAGTCAATTTGCTGCGCGTTAGGTTCGTATCGCTTGCAGACCGTTATGTCGTGCTACCGGTCATAGCATTTGCAAATATCTCTTTTTAAAAACAGTCGATCATCGTTTCAACTTAAGGTTTCTAATCCAGTGATTAAAGCCGTGCTTTAAGAGTAAACATCTTAATGATATACTAAGATTGATGGATACAGAATCTTTTGTATAAACTAGTTTTTTTCACCTAATTCCTATCCAGGAAACGTATATGACAGGCAGTCTTTTGGGATATGTTACAGGAGTTACACTGAAAACCCCTCTTAAAACTGCTGAAACGGGCAGTGAGGTTTAGATTTATTTTATGCCGGAACTACATTTTCAGCCGAAATATTGTTAGGTTACCGATTAATTTAATAGTCCATAGAGGGTTCAGTTGAATTGCTGATTGAATATAGTGCACAAAGACAAATTGTGACTACTTCGATGCTACTTGATGCAAAACTAAGAATATATAATCTCTCCATTATCGTCACTTTATTATGATTAAAACCATGAATACAAAATATTTATGACTTCTTCAGTGTATAGGTTCGATAGCGATAGGAATGATTTCAAAAGTATGAATAAATTTTAAAGATCGTGTTGTCATTACGAAGAAGTTTAACTGACTAAAGTATTTCCCTTAGTCTTTTTCTGGATTAGTTTACTTCTTACAGCTCATGATTACACAATATCATTTACTGTAACCCAGTATTGTTACTGCATTACTGTATATTGCATTTAATAAACTAATATACTTTGGAACTACACTCTACTACTTTGACTGGGCTGTATACACATATTTTGCAGAATTTAGTGAATCATCGTGAATATTATTGTTGAACAGTGGTTAGAAGTGGAACCCAGGATGCGCATTTCGTCCTATCTGAGGCTCGTTAACCGTGTGTATCAGCCATCCAATGAGTGAACTTCCCACTAAGACTTGATCCCAGAACCATGTCCTTCAAACTCCAGAATGTCATCCAATAGGCTAGCAAGTCACGACAGTCATTGCAATGCCTGTCGCAAAAGGAGTGGCTAGCGTAGCTTGATGGCCTAGTGAATGATGCTGTGGTATTTGAAGCAATCGGTCTTGGGTTCAAGTTTTAGTGCTAAGAGGATTAAGAGCTAGAAGGCGGCTATATCCACCCAACGGGTCTCAAATAGGATGGAACGCGAGTCCCAGATTCCACTGCTACCCACTATCCAACAATGATATCAAGGCTGAAGTACTGAAGCATCCACTCAGGATTCTATGTATGCCAACAGCGGATAATCAGTTCGATTCAATCAACGACAGGTATTTACAAGCTTTAGCGTAGAAACCAACACAGACGTTTGACTACCGTACCAAGCAACATACTTATTTTACTGAACTTTATTATTATTATATTATTTGTCCCTTGGGTTCCTAGTGGAACATAGGGCTTCAGTAGCATCAATCCTGGCAGCCTTGCTAGGTTCAAATATAGTGCGGACATTCCATGTCCCCATTCTTACTTTCGCTTTCATCGAGGGAAAGAAGAAATATCGGCCAATTAGCTTCCCGAAGGCTTTCACCAACCGGCGTTATTTAGTCTCTCCGATTCCAGCGAGGAATAAGTTTGTTTTATGTTTAATATTTTGTCTGTGCTTTGAGGTTTCTGTAGCGGTTGGATTGGTTTTACGGGGTAGGTTGCTAGCTATATGCCCAACCTTCCCTCTTTAACCGGGCTTAGGACCGGCTAGTAACTAGTGAACTAGTTTACAAGGCAAGGTTATACTAAACTTACGATATGTCATATGCACCATTCGACTTCTTCACAAGTCAAGACCTATCAGTGGATTTTGGGTTCCTTTCTGAAGGATATAAAAGAAATTACCACACACTATAAATAACTGAAATCATTGTTTCATATTAGTGATACCCCATACACACAAATCCACACACTAAACGAATAGTATCATGATAGTCCTTATTTGTTCATTAACGATGAAAGCATGTATTACTTGGAAGCATGTCCAGACATCATTTTTCAATATATACTCACAAAAACGATTTAACTATATGATAACCATTGCTCATTTATTTTTTTCTGCAGAATTTATTCGCTAAAGATCACGAGAATTTCTAAGTTTATCGCCTTGATCTTTTATGATGCTGAAGACTACCAATCAGAGAAAAGTTTCTTTTTGAACACATTCAAACTTTTGTGATACTGCTATAAGAATCACACTTAAGTTCTGTATCTCTACAATACACTGGAAACAGAAAATTGACTGAATTTACATAATTCAATGATTCGTTTACATTAGCTTCACTGTATCGTTTATCAGGGGTCACTGACACATGCTTTAATCCGCTGAAAAAAAGCTTAACCATTCTCATTAGACTCCATTTCGTCCTTAAAACTAAACTATTTTGAGCAGCTGACGGTATTAGTACCTCAGTACCAGGAATAGGAAAACTTATCAAAAACCACACATTATTAGTATAAGATAATTTATCTGATTTATTCTTCTTGCTACCTTTCCAATCAGTTAAATTTACATTGAAATTTCAGTTTGGGTAGAATAAAGCATTGTAATTACGCTGAATATAAAATTTCTGAATTTTGCTGTAAGTAATTCGATAAAAACTGCCTAGACAAAAATTATCGATCAACCATTATGTATAGAGTAGAATTAGGCTATGTGATTCAAAACGTTTTAGGCAGAAATGAAGCCGTTTTGAACCCCCAATGAGGTTTATATTTAGTATAGGCCTTCGATTTGTGATCAATTTTAACTTTTAATTCATAAAATATATCTAAACTCACTATATATCTTATTTAAGGTACAGAGAGGAACTAGCTATCTAGTTTCATTGTAATAACCATATGTTTATAAAAGCTCTGCGGGGTTACCATTCTGTTTCTATGGGAATGATGGATAAAAGTGAAAGCAAACAATAATACAATGAAGAAAAGCAGGTTATTAGTCAGAATGTCTTGATTTATCAGAAGACAAAATGGCTTGATCAGACAATTCATTAAAGCTGCTTCACAAGTAAATGGATAAGATTTTAATTATTACACTATTTCTTTAATAACATCCATTCATATTAGTAATGGATGTGCGAATTCCTTTACGAAGTATACTAAACAACTACCCATGTGACCCATCGAAAAAAACACTGAAGCAATTTCTCTAGATTAACTGAGAGAAGTTATTACTATTTGGCCTCATTTGTCTACAGTCAGTTTAATATACGGAGAAATATTGTCAAAATTTGATAGAAATGGTAAACAATAATACACATCGAAGTCCCTTTTTGCTGGTACTACCACTTAATGCGACTGACATTGAGAAAATAAAATGCATATGAAGGTACAGCATAGCTTTATCGGACTTCCTTCACAATACAAATCAATACAATGATCGAACTGTTAAAGCGATAATATCAAGGAAAATGTATCTAAGTGGTTAGTATTATCATTAGTTGAAATTAAAGACCAGCTCCATATCTTAGCGATGATAGTCAAATGAGGCAGAACACTGTAACCTCGAAAAACAAAACTGAACAATGGCTCAAAGCACTGCTGATAAACCTAGTCAAAATGCAATACGAATCTATATAGAAATAGGATTCATAACTTGAAAAATGCCTACTCATTCCAAACGGTTTCACTGGTTGACGTATGAATCTGGCGTATACTCGTTGATGCATAACTTCGGGTAGCAGTTCACAGGTGTGATTGTGATGAACGGACAGTTACATATCAGGAATTGACATGACTGCGGAAAAATTGATACCTAGTTGCCAGGTGGTAGAACATCGAGTCACTAACGCGAGTGTGACTGATTCAGACCCTACCCCGAACTTAGGTTTTTCTTTCACCTTCAGTCGTCATTGTACATCAGAAATCAAAGTGTTTCCTCCATTCAATTGTCTTCTTTCCATTTTTCGATGGATAAAATGTTATTCAAGTATTATCTATTCTTTTATCGAAATCCTATTGTACGAACTGGTATAGCCAATATTTTACACTCGAGGATTTACGAAATCCTTTGTCTCTTTCTCTTTATTCTAACTGGTTCGAACCCTTCATGTTGCCTTTTGTGGACGAAATGGAACTGTAACTGCTCGCTTGAAGCATGTTAAAAGTGTAATGAAGCATAAAAAATAGTCTTTTTCAGTGCGAATACACTAAACAAAGAGTCATCAGCCAACACAGTTTCGTTTATAAAGTTAACTTTTCCGAGAGAAATATGCCGAATAATCAGATCTTTTCAGATTTATAGAGCAACACAAATTTGGCGGTGGAAATGTTTGAGACTGAAACAAACGTTGTTGAACAGTATTAGTTGACATTTGACAGGCAGTAAGTACATATACACTATTTGAAATTAGACTTTAGAAAATTGATAATAAATTATTAATAGGTGAAAAAAATGTTCTCATTTTTCTATATCTCTTTTACCTTCTTGAGCGCAAAGAAAATATATGTCATAGGCTTGTATACGAATTATACAGTTGTGCTACAATAAGTGTTAAGCATGAATGGAAGCACTAATATATGTGTAAATATATTACTTCACTCTGAACGGAAATATCAGTACATATACTAAAGTGATAATACAAAGCAACTATAAACTTTGGTTCAAACATATAAAAGAATAATTTTATTCATGCGAAAATCACTTCGCTACTCTCTTCAACGAAAATTGATGTATACAATGAGGAACATTGTTAACTGTTCATAAACAATGTAATTTAAATAAAAGGAAAGGTAAGCGATGCGGATTTTTTGTGCAGAAATATGAAAAAATATCCTTTAAATGCTAGAGAAAAAATAGTAGCTCACAAAGCCGATTTTGACAATGATGTTCGCAGTGGAAATGAAAGTCACATAGATGGAATATCCAACTAAGACTGCTCAAAATCTCAAGGAATTCAATATAGTTATAGGCTAGTTCAACTTCAAGATACTTTGAACCTTCATACTGAGCTATTTGCCGGTTATCACACAAATTCGGTGTGAAATGCTTATTGGATACATTTAGTGATTAGAAAAGCAATATCGAAACAGAGTCACACCTGAAAAGAGAAAGAATAAATACATTTGTAGAACATAGATTTTATTTCACTTAAAGTATGTCACACTTCTGCTTGCTGTTTCTGAAAAACATTTATGTTTCAGGTTGTTTACAGCCGACAAGAAATCATAAAGCAAACCTGTACACATTTTATTCTACAAATGCTTATTTCACAGCCACCGAAACCGCCTCATTAGATAATGAAAAACTAGAGAAACACAATTCAGTGAAGAAAATCTTCTCTTTGACGAATCATTTTCAAAAGCTGTAGAATCATAATTACACTTACAACAAAATTTATGTCCATCAAATAAACAAGTAATGAATAAATAGATAAGATGTCTTAGGGAGGTGATGACCAAGACGAAATGAGAAATTGAACTTATATCTTAAGAACCCAAAGATGGAGTTTCAATTTCTGAACTGCCAAGGCTTTTGCCATCTTCAGGAGGTAATTCGGCATCACTTTTGAAGAGTTTAATTTCACCTTATAAACGACTCTCAAGGAAGATTCTGGTGGAACCAAGTGATCACAGTTAACCAAATCCTCAAGCATCAAGCTGTTAATCCCTCTGCACTATTCTTAAGACAGCCATCCAGGATAATGTTCAGAGATACGTTTGGATAGAAAATGTTTTATGGGCCCTTGTAACCAGCTTCACAAGAGCATTTTATTTATTTACTGCAATTCTAAAAGCGATGTCGACAGCTATTTATTGATATGCTTGTTATTCTCCGTTGTTTTACTGGAACGAATTGCTCGACCTCTATTGACATACGGGAATAACATCACTCACTAGGGGTGCAGGTACATCCAGCTAACGAGTCCCAAACAGAACGAAACGGGCTTCATGGATTCTTCTGCTAGCCACAACCAAGTAAATTACCATAATTAAGTTTCGATAACCTTTTATTGCACTTCTGACCAAAATCACTACAGGACTTTAATGACAATTTTTGATGACCTTGCGTTTACCCATTAACCGTTCATATTTTTCCGTAACCATAGTTAATATCGTATAGCTTTTAAAAACGATTTGTCGAAAAAATTTTTCTCCACCGAACTGTTTTTGCTAACTGCTTATTTTCATGCTATATTCGGATTCATCGAGAGAATCTAGTAATTGGAGCTTATACAAAAACAAATCTTTTCGAATATTTGTTTGTCAAAGGATAGTGCATACAGAATAAACAGTCTTATCATTTTCATGGTTTACTTAAAGTCTGTAATTATTGTTTATCAACCCCTTACCACTTGTTTGGTGTTTTGATTGGATTGTAAACCTATATATTAGCGAAGAGCGAAAGCCGCAGACCTAATTGAAAAGGAATATATTTCTTCTAGCATCAGTCTCTATTATAAACAGTCTTGTTTGAGCACTTACATTTCACGGTTTTCTAAGGGTTTTAGATTTAACTGAATTACACTTGTACAGTGCTGTTGGTCAACTTAGCCAATCTTAACAGTTATAGTGAGTAAAGTTGCAGCGAGAGTGACTCATTAATAATCTCAAGAAAGTCTTCTAACAGTAGGGTCTTATCTAAATGTGAACATTTAGTTCATTAGTTATTATTAGAAATTCTATAGAAGGCTGTCTTTGAACGCTTAAATTTCTGAAAGCAAGAACTAGATTAAGGCCTACCTTATATCAGAGAATCGTATGCGTTCTCTTCGTTCATTATCATTCATCCCATTCGAAGTGAAAAGTCAAAATTTTGCATGTTCATCGTGCATTAAAAGAAGATCACTTATCATGAATTTCCGAAGTTATGTATGCTACTTACTAAAATCTTTGCTTAATTGTAAACATTAAAAAAGGATCCACCAAAATCAATCTGCATAACCATACAAAGTTCAATCACAGTATGAAATCATACTTATTAATTCAGCCATTTGCAACGTAAACATTTTCATTTCATAAAATAAATTCGCTTTAAGTCAGTGAAACACGAGAACACCTATTTAACAGAGTTCTTTCTTTTGATAAACTTAAATTAAGCAAGAACAATATATTCAATAGGATACCGTCCATTGTATAGGATGTATTTTTACTCTTGTAATCCCGGCGTGGTATATTAGAACAAATAACAAAATAAACAAATATTTTGTATTATTCCTCAACGTTTCCATCTTGCTAGAAAGATCCTTTTCAAGTGTATGAATCTGACACTAAGTTTTCAGGTTAATATTCAAGTTTTGGTACAGGAAGTGGTGACCTTTTCAATCGTCCAATTACATAGTGAGTGATATAGAGCAAAGATCAATGTAATACAGGTGAGTGAGTAAGCAACTCGGTCAGAGAGGTTTTTCCGTTGTGCGAGTAAGGTGGAACAAAAATAGGGTGGGGAAATTTTTTCAGTTCGTCTATGAAAAGTACAATGGGGCTGTGAACCATCCAGCCCATTAAGCCCACTTTTATAGTATCTTAAGTACCATCTACCATTAAATCGCGTTTCGTATCGTTTATTCAGGCGCAAAGCATTGGCTGCATTTCCACTTCTTAGACGGTAAGTAAGCATAGTTATTTATGAAGAATCTTCACAAATCAGAATGAGTCAACTAAGGCTTAAAATAGCGGCAAAAAGGATCTACAAGGGCCATATATATATATATATATATATATATATATATATATATATATATATATATATATATATATATATATATATATAGACAGAACAGCAAAGACGCGTTTTCACACAGAACGCTATGACAACTGAGGATGACATGTAGCCTCAAAAGGCATTATGTATGCTTTGTTGCATGTCTTGCCAACAATAAAATAAAAGAAATATACCAGTTGCTGTTATATCTTTGTCTTAACGGTTTGGCCAATATTACGGTTGTAACCCTGGTTTGGGAGTCCTATTAGGTTCTATGATTCACCCAAGTTCTAACTGTTATCATCCCCTGGTTGCCATGATCGATTTAATTCTACAGCCACTGTCTTCACATCAGCTGACTCAGACAGAAGACAGAGTTAGACTGTTAGCCCACGCATTGCACAATTATTTGCTTTCAGCAAAATATATATGAGAAGAGTGTAAAGCCTTAAAACGTAGGTGGCCTAATCAAAATGCTGAAGAATGAGAAAAAAGACAGACAAATGGAAGACATTCATAGTTGATTGGTTGTGGCTCTCAGTCTTTCTGGCTACAGATACAAATGCTGCTTACTTAGACTGTGCCAACACTACGAAATCTGCTGTTCTATGCTGACAAACCCTGTGGAAAAACTATGCTACGCTACACTGCAATACCTTTTACGTTGAATGGTGAAATCGAGTGACAGCAAATTAATAGAAGCAAACAATGTTTTTCTGATAAGAAGGCTATGCGTCTATCTTGGTGGGTACTCACATCACTGCACAACAGACCTCAAAATTTCACCACATAAGTTTATTTGTATAACAAATGTTGGTCGGGTGATGTTTACACATAATTTGCTGCAAAGCGAGTTCTTTTTTACTCAAAAAAGGTATGATATGCCACCATCCATTGAAGAATATTTCTGATGGCTATTCCTTTAACTTCGACAGATCACTCAGTTGTCATAAGTTATTATAACTTGGTGATGTCTGAGGCTGCTGCAAAGCACTTATGATATTTCCTGGGTACCGTCGATGTATAAAAGATCACAAAGGTGTATTTTGCAAGAAATAAACCACAGACAAAATGTAATGCATACACTGGGATAGGAAATTGATTCAACATGTAGATATTGTACATTGAACACAATAAAAACTTCAACGTCATTTTCCAATCATATTGGACATTAGAAAAAATTCTACTGATAGTCTACTTCAGTTTTTCAAGTGCTCAAGTATAGCAATATAAATGTTCAATGTTCAAGACTAGTGACAGATTAATCAACATCAACTTCCTCAAAAGTTTTTCTTTTTAAAAATATTATTTGAAACTTATAAAGTACAATATATGCTGTAATTCAAAAATATTTTCTAAAAAAGGATAGATGTAGTACCTTTGCAGGGATCAAGTAGTGCTCTGACCATTCTGGAATGCAGCAAAAGTGCCTCTTCTATGAATAAGTTATCATAGAGCTCCCTATTTAAAGTAAACTTTCGTTTGACTTCCCAATAAAAAATCGAGTATATATCATGATTCATTTAATTCACCTAAATCTAGAGCATCGTACTAATCATAAAGTCAATTTCAAGTCTCTTAGCTACTTTTAACTACTGACATTACACATATTTTACTTATTAAAACGTTTATATAGATTGAGATTTTGGAATAATATAAAAAAACAAGCAGATAAGACAATATTACCGAAATTTTCTCTCGAATAGTGACAAAATAAAACTGAACGGTTATGCCTTTTAAACTAAAAGATAATTAATGAATACTTCCTCAGTTAAAAACGTTTTAGATAAATAAATAATGGCCGTTTTGTAAGTAAGAACGTTTTAATATAATCTCTGAAGTTGTAATTACTTAGCAGAAAAATCAGTTTAAATAGGTAAGGAATTATAAATAAATAATGGTCTACGAAAGTTAATGATAAACAGATCATATGCACTTTTAAAAACCGCTCATTACAACTGACCATTGTCTTTATACTCCATGTCAGCATTCAAGTTAAGTGTAGCATATTCAGTTATTGTATTTATCTTTCTGTTCAGTTGGTATTTGAAATTTTTTAATTATTTGTATAATTCCTATTTCTTCTCTCCTGTGATTTTGCCAACTGTGTTGTTATCTTACAGGATTTTTTGACTTATGTGACTGTAGAGTATTGTGGATATTTATAACAGGCTCCAGTGAGATGTCTTGGTGTCTTAACGTCTTATCAACTCATTCCTGAAGATGTACTGTAATTCTGGAATGAATATAACCTGTTATTGGATTATGATCTACAGAGAAGTTCATTTTCTGCACTGAGAAATTAAATGGTTGATACCAAAGACGAAATATACCCCCGAAGTGTATGTAAATTGCTTGTCTAGTGGATGTAATTCATCTAGAAGTGAATATAAAAAAACATAGATCATAAGTAGAACTAACATTTTGTGTACTTTTACACAGTAATAGGTTTTTCTTAAACTTTCAGTGGTTTTAGGTATAATCTCCTAGTTAAGTGTTAAATTACTGCCTACATATACTGTAGGAGTAAAAATGATGTGTCATTATAAATTTATCATTTGCATAGATGTACAAATGCAAAACAACAATATTTCCGATGATATTTGCCACTGTTATATTGTTTCAATGCTTTGATCTCCAAAATATTATGCAATCCGAAAGGGTTTCTCATTAGGCGAATTGGTCAGAAGACTATCACTTTTTATTGGCCATTTAAATCATGCATAGAAGTAGTAACCATTCTTCAATACCTTTTTGTGCCCACAATGTGAATGAAATACTTTCTAGTTTTACACACTACGATGATGTCTAGAAGATTCTATAACCCTGACCAGCCTATCATGGTTATAACGATTATTCTGTTGTAACCTCAGCAAACCAACCTGGTAAGTTGCAGGAATACAACATCTGAAGACATTTCACAATTTGGCTTTCTTTCTTGTTACCACCTTATAGATTCCTTCAGTGCTTACTTGAGGTTCTGTGTCGAACTTCATTCAAAGTGACTGTAGTTGATATTCCGTATTAACATAGAATTACTTTTTTTCAAAACTGACTTAAACTTCACTTTTCGTTTCAATAATTCTGAATTCAACGCCTACTTAATATTCACCTACATTTTTAATTCTATTATGAGGTATACAGTATGCGAAATACACCCCGCGCAGCCGTAACTGAATGAAATTTGTGGGTCTTTTAGGTATAGAATGGAAATATCTTGATTGTTTAGAAGGTGAAAGTCCTTAAATTTTCTTGTTCATAGATATCCAACTCAGACAATAAAACTGTTCTTGCAATATACACATTAAAAAAGTAGACTAGGTTGCACAATATCACAAAGAAGTAGCGTTCGTGTACACAAGAAGATATTTATATGAGCAAGAGTTTGCACGCAAAAATTTCATTGAGTAAACAACATCTACAAGTACTGAAGTGCATAGAATTACGTTGTGATGGTATTGTTTGACTTGACAGAGACATCATACGTCTACTGAAGACGTCCCGTCTATATAAGTACACACTAAGAAATTATTTAATACACTTCATGAATCATCCTGACCAAAACTCTTTTTGTTGGTGCATATGTTGTTATATTTGCTGTACTCCTATACACACTACACACAGTTCATAATCGCTTTATCCCATTTCTTTGCTATCCTTCATGAATGACTAATCAGTAATCCGAACACAGACGTTAGATCTGAGTGGCTTAGAAAGAAAACGTTGTTCAAACACAAAACTTATTTCCGCGTAGAATAAAATGTCCTTTCAGTTCTTCTTGATAGTGTCTACCAGTAGAACTCAGGATTTGCGTTTCTTCTTGTCTAAGTATTTTCAGCTTGATATACCTGTATCCATGTTGAGATGTTCACAGGCGTTCAAGCCAACCAACTATCCTTTCAATCGTCAAAGTGTTGTTCATTAGGCCACTAAGCTACAATAGTTATAAGCTATAAGAATTTTTGATGTATTCTATTGTTGATATGCTGCAATGGCCTGATTATTGGCACCCATTGACAGTCTCATATGCCAAGTAGGACTCATAGATTCACTACTGTTGAATTCAATTCTGTGTGTCTTTGCAGACACACACACAGCAACAAAAACACATTTCATTTCTCTTAACACTTACGATAACGTTAACTCATTTAACTTTTATCATCAAAGTTCATATGATTTACTTTCACCCTGTTGCGTTACATCAGCCGCATAATCGTTTGTATAATCAACTGTTTTGGAGTGAACTCCAGTAATAATTGATATTGACAGTAATATTCTCATAAGACATGTTTGAAGAGAACTTTTAAACTGCATGGTGTTATTCAAAAACTGTCACATAAAACCTCACTATTGTTGATGAGACATAGCACAGTATGAACATACAACTGTGGATTCTGAAGAAGTTTTAGAAAGCAATATTCTTTCCCAAACTAAATCCGTTTGAATTATAATGGTTTTCAAGGTGCATAGTACTTAGATCGTAGTGAAAAAAAATGTTGAGACCCTAACTTTCAAGTATCTCAATCTGATTACATCTAATAAGTATCCAGTGAGTGTCAGCACAACCAAGAAGAATGTGAACACTTCTTGATGTAAATTGTGACAAAGTTTGTCATCAAAACTCGCAAACGGAATGCTCTCAAAAAATTTGATTTTCCAACTATTTATTAAACACAAAATTCTGATGTTAAAAGAATCAAAGCACCATTTACTTACTTACAGATTAAGTTTTATGGATTATATGTTCGGTGTTGTCAGTAACTGGTGAATTTCAGACTAGCCTTCGGTGAAACTGAAAGCATAGTCAAGACGTTCGTACAACTTATAAAACATAAAAGGAAGGCGGATGTATGAGATTGGATGTCACAGTTATTGGTCGATTCAATTTTATTATTGTATAAGAACTTATCCTGTCATACAGGTAAATACGATAAGCGACAAGAAGTGATTCGCAAGTTTTGGAAATCAAAAGAAAACATCCATGTATTAAGAAGTAAAGAAGTTGGATAAACCTAGAACAGCAATAGTAACAGAATAAGCATTTTCTGCATAGATTTTCTTCAGCTGCTTTACAACTTACAGCGTATAATGTTTTTATCGTTAATATTAGATTCTATAAATGGTAAAGCAGCCGTAGGAGAATCCACATAAAATATCCATGTTAATTCTGCTACCATTGTTCTTCTTGCGTTAATCAAATTCATGAAAAGGAGGAATTCTATAAAATGTCATGGTTGCGATAAGATCTATGATTCTGGATCTAGTGAGGGCCAGACATTATTCAGATAAGAATTGTGCTGTAGCTTCCTGGCAAAAAACGTGAAATAAATAAAAGTCAAACAGACGTTAGTCATTAGATAAGAAATGATGAACTTCGATAGTGAAACATTTTGATCTTGAAGACTTCATGATTGATCGACATTGGCTAAAAACTAGAAAGCACTGGAAGGCTCATTCATCCTGTTTTTGGCCTCCTCATCGGTGCATTTTAACAAATTCATGTGGCGTCAAATCCAAAACGTTCAGAGCTTATAGCGAACACATTAGGACTCAGCAAATGTGTTTCAGTTCGCGGGTTCAAGTTTTCGAAATTCTGTCGATTCGTGACGTATGATGACCATAACTTATTATCATTGGCAAATACTTTTGCACTGAGTCTTTTTGGTTCAGCTTTCTGATTATAATTTCTCAAAGGGGACTTTGAAGGCGTATCTGAAGCAAGTTACTAGCATCAATTTGTAAAAAAATCTGAGATTTTGTCTGGAACAGACCGATTTCAGACGGATTTTCATCATCATGTTTAGCATTCATATGACAATTGAAAATATTTGGTTCAGTTAACATTAGCCAACGATGTGTGAAGACTCTACATCAATTGTGGTTAAGTTTTGACGATAACCACGAAAAAATCAACTTAACCAAGGTTTTATGCAATACTTAGCTTGTACACAGCCACGTTTATCTCTTTCTCAGCTTAATTTTCTACAGAAAAAACCTTCCACGGATGAAATGACTGCTATCTTCCTTGGGCCTTCCCAGAAATCCTCATTATTAATTGATCTCTGGCATTTCTTAGCCCTCGCAGCAACATATCTTTTATTCCTACTTTATTCATCCTCTGGTTGACTAAGGTAACCATGAATGGTTGATAACACTTACGGAAGTAGGAAATTTTGCACGTAATGATAACTTTATAAATAAATACCTGAAAACATACTAAACCATCCAAAATAACTTAATTTGACATACTTTTCCGACATGCATAGATAGAGATTCAGTACAACTTTTCTTTTGATAAACGGACTCAACTTGTCAAGAAGTGCAAGACCACTTTTGAGTACAAAATGCTTCTGGATGGCTGCAAACTATTATTCACTTTCTAACTCTTTCCTTTCATACCACAGTGCTCAAGTTTTACGCTTATACTAATCATACAGTCATCTTTCTAATGCACATGCACATGTCTTCTACATACAATCATGCAAGGAGACCCGTCTCTTCTGTCCAGTCCTCATCGTTTCCATATTTTCTCCATATAGGTGTATGCAGTAACAACTAGAGTCCTAATGTCATTACTGAAGGTCTTATGCAACTTATGCTTATGTAGTACTCAAGCTTTACTTACATTAATTAAAACTTCTTTGATCAGTGTCATTTTGTTTTAACTGTAACTACAAGATTTGAATAAAAGGAACTGTGAAGAAAGAATTACTCCGCCAAAAACACAATTGTCTTCTTTTTTATTTCTCTTTATGTGTCCGAAGCGTAGGATCTAAATTACTTAGTGGTACTTTCATAATAGGCTACCAAAGTTAGAAAATCCACATAATAAAACTGTTAAAAAGCTAGTCTGTAAATTTCACTTGTTTCTTCTGAATAGGAGTAAGGCACCACAGATAGTCAGAAAAGTCAATGGTACTATAAAAATTGCTTGACTTCATAACCTATTACCTTCTCATTTTTAATGTGTGAATTATTATAAAATGATTACCTGTTTCAACAAAATATGGTATAATTTAAGGCTTTACATACGGTTAGAACACTTGACACCATATGAAAATTGCTTCAAGCGTCTTTACACGGTGATTGGTTTACTATATCATATATTTTCCCCTTAATTTACATTGGTTATTCCTACAAAGTCAGCTGAACAGTCAGCCTATAGTCTGATACCTTATCGGACCAATCAATATAAAGACTGAAATCAGTTTGACGATATCTGTATAAAAGTATTTTTAACAGTTATCCATTTTGACTTTCACATTTCAATAACGGTTTGCTAAAAATGTCAAAGAGAAATTTTTTAGAAATAGTTTAAAATAATGACAATTTTAGTCAAAAGTTTTTTGTCAATTTTACATCAATAGTATGTATTTAACTACACATCAGTGATAAAAGTTCATCATTTTATTCAGTCACTGTACCCAATGACCTTATAAATTAGTTATAGACTATGACAACAGAAATAAATCAGACAGCTGAACAAACTGGTGAATTTGTGCATTCAAAACCTCTAGCATCCAATTCTTCATCAGTCCCCTCAGAAAAGTATGGTGATGAGTACAAAGCAGATGACGTGCCATCGGTAAGACTGGTAAGTTTTATCTGTACAAGTTATAAGTAATTTTTTAAAATAAATCATCTGAAACTTTATAGTTAACATAATTATATGTATTTTAATCATTGTGTGCTGAATTTTATTGTATCAACTCTGAAAAGTGGCAGCGGGTACAAGATAACCCATACCCACCTTAGCTACTACCATTATTGAAAAAATAATAATAATAACTAGATACATTCGCATCTCGTCAAAAGGTGCAGTTAAAAAGGCCGGCAAACAATTCATGGAAGTAATTGCTAAAGTCTGTGATTACTCATTCAATGAAAATATTCTCGATAAAATTATAGAGTTTAATAAAAATATCAAGCAAAGATAATTGTTTTAATTATGTAAATAAATGCTAAGTGTTTTGGTAGTGCTTCTTTCAGTACTGCTTATCAGTAAGAATGTAAACATATAAATCACTAGGGAAACGGAAATCCCTTTTGATCGAATAATTACCTAATTCAACATAAGTGTAATATTAGCTTGTAAAACAAAATAACTTGTCTTTATTTCCAATTAATGTTCTGCATCAAGATGCAAAGAATATATCTTCTACCACAGTTTGTTAAAATTCTTGCAAAATCATTTATTGTTAATCTTTGAATTACTTCTCGAAGTACAAAACAAAACTTGAAGCTGACGCTCTAAACCGAAATGACAATTGTTCTAGTCTGTATTCAGTAACAAACATTCACCGAAAATTCAACCCACGGGATACCATCTAACAAATGAAACTAAGTAGCCTCAAGCACGAAACGCTAGTTCGAGGCTAAAATATTTTCTAAATATACATATATAGGATTTCGGAAAGAGTTTCTAATAAGCATTTTGTGAACTTAGCTATCCAGAATAAGTAAGTTTTTAAAGAGCTCTTCGTCCATTCAAAAAAAATTAAGGTAAAACTGAAAATATATGCAAAAGAAGTTAAATGCCTGTTACATTTCTCATGCGAGGTTTCAGGTATAAATCAGCTTTATAACTCAATTCGCACCAATGAAACACCGATGTAATAGAACGTTCTTTAGGACCATCTGCTTATGTAATAAGGAAATGAATATTCGCTGAAGATATTTCCATAAATGTAAGTAGGAAGTTTCAGTCTCATTGAAGTCCCCTTAGCTAACTTTAAAATTACAAAAAATATCGCATCAAATGATATAGATCCATTTTACTATTCCGGCTGCTCTCATCAGCTGCTTACAACTTTGAATATTCATAATAGTTTAAGAACTGTGGGTTTTCATTAGAATTGACGTTTCTCTATCATGAATGTAATTTTATCTAGTACATCTTATTTTCAGAACTGATGATCTTAATTCTGCTGACACAAAAGATGTGGAAACCATCGTTTTCGCGATCACACTTGTAAAAGTCGTATTTGTTCTAAAAACTTTCTATTCAACACGATCTTTCTGATGAATAATTTCAGGTATTATTACTAGAACGACATTCTACGTTGTGGAAAGCAGATATTTGCCGTGGATGATACTATTTATCACAGAGCAGTCACTTTTTTCCTACTATGTCTACCTGATTATGTTTTATTTTAAACAGGTACACTAATCACTTAGGCAAGTATCTAAACATGCATTTCTGTGGATATTTCAGTTGACAACACAAAAAAGCTAAATTACCTAGTTTCACTGTTACACGTTCTAGTCACTAGGTTTCTTCATTTAATAAACCACTGATGTTTGTACTAAGTCCATGTTACTTATCAAGACTTCTAACGTTTTAATATAAAAGCAGCTAGTTGCTGGAGGAAACGATTGATTATTTTGCTTTCTAAAAGCAACTAAATCTAGTCTTACCTTCCTACCAAGTTTTGGTATAGTTTTACACACTGGGACTAAATAGCTTAAAACTTAAGGTTTAAGGATAAGATATCAGCCCTGAATGTTCCAGCACATACTGATTACTAGATATAACTGCTGACGCTTCATGGCTAGCTTAAGTTAACTAGCCAAAAGCGATAACTCGAATTCATTCAGGCTGCATACTTCATCTCCCAAATGCTTCATATATGAAAATATTTCAAAGCCAAGATTAATTCACATTATAAGAGATATTCCTTCCAGTATTCATTTACCTAGAATGACTATAACACTTGTTATTGCCAAAATCGATGAATGCAGTCCTGAGAATTTTATATTTTTATCATATAAGGCATATAAGTTGCTATCTAAGAAATGTCTGATAACCTGTTCAAGTCAAAATTATAGCGTTCAGTTAATTATCACGAGCTGTAAGAAACACAAAAGTTACATTAAATTGCACATAAATACTTATGTCACTAAATAGAAGGATATAGAGTTGAAAGAAACCAAGTTTTGTTGATTTCTCGGAAAATGCTTTGCGAACTCAAATAACTGTAATTGTCACCTCGAATGATAGCTTTATTAGCCTTTCATTCTTAATAAAGTAATTAAAATGGTCTTCGTATTCATGCTTTCCTTGATACTCATTCACGAAGCATTTTTTCAAATACCTATGGACCATTATTTTACAAAGTTTTCTAGAAACTTGACATCAACTGTATAAATCATATTCTTTTTAGAGTACTTCGTTACAAAATTGATTTGAGGCTAATTATTACTTTTCTCACATCAAAACTAACTTTATAAGAACCTTAAGGGTTTAAAAAAGCTAGCAGTGATTGGAAAATACAAAGACCAAAAAAATATCAGGAGTATTTCAAGCAAAATCTTCTATTCAAGCTGTTTCACCCATTCTTAGTTGTTCAGCCAGTTTTTCGATTGTTTATGACAGCCTATTCATGAACACTTCTCTTTCATCAACCAGGGATGTGAAAAAAGGTGTAGAGTAATTAATTACTCCACCATTATAAATTCATTTCCAGTATTTTTAAAATTACAAATTATCACATAAGACTATAACTAGAAAATTGTGGCAGAATATAATCTCACCCCCAAACTAATTTATTCAGTACGGAACACAACCATACACTATTATTATTATCTGAATGATTTTTGAGCACAACTAACTACTCACAAAATATACCTGTAAACTGATTTATATATTTATTAAGCCATACGCAGTAAGACAGTGTAACTTGCAACAATACTGTTCCGTTGATCGTTTCTAAATTTGAGAAAAAATGACATACAAAGTATAGAACGATTTTTTGACACATAAATCATATTCTTCAGATTTCTAACTGCAAATTTCAATAACAATATGATATGATTTCCACTCTAACCCATAACAGTGACAGTGTAAAATAAAAAAGTACTAGTGTTTCCTCTCAGAAGTTTCAGAAGTTATTACTTATAGCTTCCTCAAGTAAACTGCTATAAAACGTCTCGATACTAAATTTTGTGATCTGATACATATAACACATCTATATTTATCAGATTTAAAAGTTCAGAGTTTGTTTATGATAAGCCATAACTCAGAGTAATCATTTATAGCTTCATAACAAATACTAATGAAACGTTAAACTTCAACTCCTAAGTTTTATTTATAGATCTACCACAATACATCTTATGAAATATAAGTTCTCAGTTTACCCTGAGGCAAATATTACGCCAATTATCTCTGACTAAAAGGAAATTAACTCCCAAAAGCTGCTTCATTATAAATGAGAAATGGGAGTTTCAGTCACTGATACTGTTGAAATGAAGGAGGTGGCTCATTGCGTAAACGACAATAAAACAATAAGGAAAAAGCTGGAACCTTATTAGTAATAAATTCAATTACTAACTATTTTACACTCAGTAGCTACTCAAAAAATAATGATCAAAAATTAATGGTGGTTTTATGATTTTTTAGGAAACAATAAGAAGACGAAACAGTTTGCCGGGAGTTTATGAACAATCAAACAACACAGAAGTCACTAAACCGAATTCTGATAGTGAGTGGTCTATATGCATATAGAGTACAACCAGTAAAGCTTACTTTAGGTATTTAGATTGCTGAGTATACATGATCTCTCAGTGAGAATACATTACTTTTGCTTTGCAAAGAAATAAAAGAATACCTAGATTCTAATTAATTGAATCTTAAAAATGTCTATGAATTAAATCCACTTTACATTTCAGTTACCCCTTAGGTGTATCGTTATTCATCAAAAAGCTGGGGAAATAACCCACAGCTTTGAACGACTATGCTTTCAACTATCCACCTTAGTAGCTAATAAATTTCTTCTTTATGTAAAAAAAAAGAATCATGGGTGAAACTGTAACAAAGCCTTTATCTTATTGCAAACACAAAATAGTAAACGGTACATCAGTATTCCATAAAGCATACGAAAGAGAATCTTAAAAGGAAACTGGATCAAAGGAATTTACTGTTACTGCTAATACGGTTAAAGAACTAGTTTTTATCAAAAACAACTTATATGACCTATAAGTTGTATAGTTAACAGGTTCATGGGAAAGGTTTTTTCCCTAAATATCTGTTTCCTCGTAAGTTTTTTTACTCTGCTATTGCCCCAAATGTGCTATTAATTCACTGTAACTGCATTTCGTAAGTGCTTCGCATATTTATTCGAATAGTGCAACCTTCATACATATCAAGTAAACCATACTTCACCTAAGCAACAACAGTTTTACACTGTCTTTAAATTGGAAATAGGAATTATTCTTATATTGATCAGAAAAAAACCATTGAAAGCCAAAGAAAAATGAATAACATTCTTCAACAAAATGATTCAGTTGTCCATGACAAAAATACTTCTGTACACTTCTAAAATCACTATCAGTGAGTATCTATCCAAGTTCAACTTACTGTATTACCAAGAATGCTGAGGATCAATTCCGAAAAAACTGACAGTGTATGATGAATTATTATTAAGGCTAGGACAAAAAATTATCTGATGTTTTTAGTATTCAGTAGTTTCTTTATTCCACCTATTTAGGTGCTATGATATATTTGAACAAAGCTAGAAGGTAAAAATACAATGATACCATCTTATTTCATGAATAATTCTCAGTTGCATACAGCTTAGAAGTTCAGTGATTATCAGCACATTATTTAGATTAAAATTAGTAGGTCAATAATCGAAAACATTTAACAAGATAAGTTTTGATTTCCTAACAGAAGTCAGAAATCAGCATCGATTACCTTAAAATTAGAGTACTACCAACCAAACTACAGAAGTTGGATAACTAATATGTCAACTGTATCTGATTAGTTTAGCCTTACAGATCAAAAATAGGAAACGTTTAACGCTCAACAATCAGACAGGAATTTTTCTCTCTGTACTTGATGGTATGAAAAGGTAACAGTGGTCACTTATTACCATTTCTTAGAATCTCTTCGACTATCAGGTTGAATACTTTATACGTAATATGCTTTTCCGTTTTATCTGATTGTTTTGATGATGTTGTGTTGTCTGAGCTGGATGATTTAATTGTGAAACTTTCATTGACATTCTGCACAACATCATCAGCACAAACTTCAGGAAGAAGTCAGCTCAGGAGTTTTCTCCGCACGTTGCTGAGTAACTTGTCCTAATGGCCTTCTGTGTGATTGGTTTTTTCTACCAGTCTTGCTATTGTCTCTATATTAATTTCGACTGGTTTTCCCACTGAAGTGAACTCTGGCCTATCTTTTGCTTGTTATTGATTGTTGGATTGGATGACTGTCAGTATCTCTGCTGATCGCTGACTGACCTGGATGCCAAGCTTCTGAAAACTTCCCGGCATTCTTTGTTTTTCCTTTATCTAGGATTTCCACGTCTTCCCAGTCAAATTCATGTCCACAATTGTCCGTAAGCATTGATATGAGCAAAAATATGTTATGACGGTTCATCGATAGCCAATGTTCATGTAGTTGGATTCAGTTATTTAAAAATAGTGAACTAAATTTTCTAGAAAAATATAAGCTACAGTGAAATTTTATAGTACCCATCATATATGATTAATCTGCTTCAGTGCAATATTGGCAGAGTGCCATCAATTTTAAATACCCAATACATATTACAGTACATTATGAAAAAAATTTCACCATACACTAAATCTCTGACTGCTGTTGATAGCAGCTGTTTCACTAAATACCTTTGTAAAAAAGATACATCCAAGATAACTGTTGTTAATTTTGTTGTCTACGTCAAATTTATTATCAGGTGAGAAGAAAAAGCTTCCAACAGAGAAATGTATGCAACTTTAAAGCTAGATTTTACAAATCTCTGTTTTAAGCAGGATGTATAACCTGCTATGATGACAAGGAACTTGTCACAGATATGGAAAATTAATTTCTACTTTAGGATGTTCTGAAAGTCGAGTAACTCTGAAAAAACTTTTTCATATATTTGCTTATTTTCTTACATTAAGCTGCAAATTGACAAAATCATGTTTAATAGAATCGTCTATGTATTCGATTTCAGCAAAAATAACTTTCATTCACATTGTATTCCTAAGGCCTTATAAATTTGTTGAATTAGGTTTTGTAAAGCTAATTACATTTGCCAAAAGGCCTTATTTCTAAGAGCTATTAAACAATGATTTATTGATGTCAACAAAGTTAACACAAACTGCTATGTCAGATCTATCAGGACTTCATGATGTTTGAAATTAGGCTGTGAAGAAGTTATAATTGAATTTGAAAAACTAGATCAAGGTGATGGATCATTCAGTAGCGTAGAAGTAACACGTACATTGGAGTTTAGAGAAAAATAAGTGGATGTGGCCGCGTCATGTGATAGGCAGGCCCAGTCGCCGACTACCTTGTTGCAGTTTGTTAGCTAAAGTAGTTCCAGACTGAAAAAGTTTACTGGTGGACAAACTAAAATACGGCATCATTACATGAAGTTTTTGACCCTAGCCATGTAGGGGAGTGTAGATTTCCTGGTTACGGTCCGCGTGATAACAAAAACCACTAGTTGGAGATTCTAGGTGACATGGGTCAAAATTGATCTCAGGGGGGAAGATATATCCATACCTTAACCATCATACTGAGATTCACTGTATTACCACTTCTCTTTTGCGCTTTTTTGACGACTTTCTATCAATACTGACTGGTTTCTCCTGTATTTTTTTAATTAGCATCTTAGTACTTTGGCACTTAATGTGCTGACATGAAATGTGGCAACATGGGCAGCTACGCAGTAATGCCTGGTCCTACATCAATATTTTCTTTGTCAGATGTATTCAATGCTAGTTAACGTTTATTCGACAGATTCTCAAATATTCACAGCAAAAAAGCTGAAAACAGTATCTCTTTATACGCTGAATAAAGCTCACATACCTTTCGACATTGATTGATTTTCCAAACAATAATTTTTTTGGAAGTAGTATTCATCATGGACTTACATCAGTTGGGGAACCAATGAAAGTCTTGCAGCACTGGACAGCTGTTTCGTTCTAGTATGGGACTCCTCAGCAGTTATCCTCTTCAACAGATAACGAGTTACACTCTATATCAGTTGGGCTAAGTAAACAAACTCCAAATGCTTTTATCTTTAATCCCATAGGTAAATTTAGGTCGATGGAAAGACAGACACTATGCACAGCATTCGATGCATTAGTGCTGAAGTGACAGAAGCTAAATATTCATTCTTATTTACCTCAAAACATGTAATTTGAAACTTGTCATGGAAGTGATCCAAGGTGAATACATCCATTTCTCGAGATAATAACATGGCACGTATTCAAAACCCCTTCATATATTGAAAAGCAGTTTTTATTTGAACTAATGAATAATCTAAACTCCTTGTTGGTCTCTTATCTTTTTTATTCTTATACCTTTCTTTAAAGAACTTGCTTTATTTTGAGTTCATGTAGAATGAAATTCATGAGTTCGTTAATTAGCCGATTGGTCTAGGTGAACACCACTAACTTGTAGCATTTCTCAGTATTCGTCAGTACTTCTCTCGAATTTTATTATCCTCAGTATCATACAACTTGTAAACAAGTGAACCAATATGCATTTAGTCTGGAGGATCGACAAATCATAACGTTTTGTAGGCAGTGATACGGTTAAAAGTAATTTAAAAACGTTTTGCATTGTGAACACCTTATAAATACGGGACGTATTCCGTTGTTACTTTACCATATATCAATTCATTTATAGAAGGTGTAAAGAGGTATCGACATTTTACCTACCGAGAACTATCTCTAACAAGTCATTTATTTTTTATATTTTAATGACGGATATTGGCTAGCAGTGGAATCCAGGATGCCCGTTTAGTCCTGTTTGGGACTGGCTAGTTGAATGTACCTGCTTTCGAGTGGGCGATGTTTTTCCCACTAGAATTCAAACAAGCAGCACAGTATTTTTAATATCTTGTGGTAGATTAACCTTTCCATATGTTGCAAATTTTGAAGTTCTATCTCCTTCAAGAGGTCAAGTATTTAGTTTCCTGCTGAACTTGTAATATATAGGAATAATCGGCTAACATCTGTTAGCTACATTATTCACACACTCCTATGAACACTCGATATCACGTTTTCAACATAGACTCAATGTTTGGTTGCTTTTTTTCCCTGTTTCCTACATCTGACTTTAAACTGTCTTCCCTCCTACGGACCTTAATCTTGGCTGAATAATAGCTTCAAAAAAGACCCTTCGCAGTAAGGCTTCACACATTCTTTAGGTATTTTTTCTATAACGCATCATTTGCACAAAAGTAGGAAGCAACGAGGACTCCAAAGTTTGATTGATAAGACAACAATTCCGCACTCTAGCGAAAAAATCTTTTATGGACATTCAGATAGCTACACCTTCTAGAACAACATAGTGCTTCGAAATAAGTCTATGCCATCACTTTTATTATAAGTATTTCTTCCAACAAAAGTGGGAGAGTAATAAACTTTATTTATGTAATAAAAATGTCCATATATTCATGAACCTACCCACATCCGTAAGATGGTTGCACTGGCTACTTTGGGTTTAAAATCTAGGTTTCGAAGGTTTTCACTCATGTCATTATTAAACGATGAGTAACATGTCTCTCTATAAACTAGCTACATTTTCATCAACTACTGGAAATTAAAAAGTGGTCATGAAAGATAACCGGCATGATTCCTGATCAAGTTTCCTGAAATTCGAATCTAAAACTGGAAGGATTAGATTGATCTGAAATGCTAAGCTCTCGCTGCTAACATTTATAGAATAAAATACTTTCGTCAAGTTACTTGACTGCCAAAGAGTATTCGCTGAAATGCATTGCCAGCAAAAAACCTTTAACTTGGGCATAAATTACGTCGCGTCACAAAAATTGCTGCCCGCTGTAATTTACTAACTGAAGCATACAAAGCTAGTCGTTACTGGCTCATAACTTAACTCCGTTTTGACTATTTTCCTGATGTGATGGAAGCTTATGGTTTACTGACAACACAAATTAGTAAATTTCTAATTTTTGTTTGGAACTCATCCCAGACTGACATCAGCTGCAGAACCATTGAAAACCCAAGAGTAATGGACAACTATTCGGTCTTATCATGAAACTCCTCAGCAGTGGGCATCAATGATCCTGACAGGAATCGGACGCATGACCTTCAGGCTTCGTGGAGATCATGTTTTTATTGAGCCACTGAGCAGGAATCTAATGGTTTACATTTTTCCCCTTTTATCATCCGGTGCTAACTTTGAGTATTTATCCTCAGGTCATATTCGGTTTGCTCCATTGGTCACGATTTCTCATCAAAACTTTGAAAAAATCTCATCTAGAAGTATATCACTAATGAAAATCAGACTAATTCATACTAAAATTTCCTAATAGGTCCACGTCTGGGTAGCAACATTCGTAATAGCTGCTAAACGTAACATCTCACCAGAAGTTGGTTGATTACAGTAGAATTTTGATTAATTTTGCGAGTTGAAAATGCCATGATACACCTTCAAACTTTATTCAATAGCTGACTAACACATCATTGACAAATTAGATGGTAAACTCATTAAGCTGAGAGCCTGCTAATAACATAATACTTCAGTTATCACAGTTGTCAAGGGATGGATTGTTTTTATGCTTAGAACAATACAGAAAAATAAGCAAGCTATTTCTGTAGATGATTTATAACTCTCAAACGAGTTTTCATTAAAAATAAACCATGTTTGCAGCAATATTGTGATATCCACTTGTCAAAAACTTGCATATAGCTAATAAGTTTTAAAGAGAGAAATTTAATTAAAATCACTTTGATCTCATTTATCCCCTTTAATATCTGCAAAACGTAGACTGTTTTTAACTAGTATATACAAATTAATGTAGTTCAAAGTGGTTTTAAAGTAAAAACAAGTAATTGATGTTACTGACACTAAAGAAATTAATAAAGTTTTAATAATAACCTTGAAGATGGTAATGAACGAACATTTCAATCAAAAACTTATTTATTTATTTTCATGTGCTTGCCAGAATAACAATGATGGATGATAAAGAAGGAGCAGAAATTTGAAAATAGAAGCCAATGGGATCGTCCAAGCTTTAGAAGAAATGAAAAAGGGAATAAATCTGCACTACTGTGATCGATTTTCAGTCATGTCACCAACAGTTCTCAACCACTGATTCCTAAAGTCTCGTTTACTTCAGCCAGGTAGTCTACACCTCACTATACAAATCAGACCAACAGTCAAAGACTGTACTTATTGGTGCCATGTCCTTGTGTGGCCACTCTGACCCCTCTTTCAGCCTTATGTAACTTCTCACGTTGAGGTAAGCAGCGGCTTGGCACATTCGACACATATTCAGGCCACCTCAGTCGATGAAGCTTCAAAACCTTACCTGCTGACTTGCTCTTCTTGTCCAATACCCTTCACTTGACCACAACGTTGCTCACATGGTGAATTCACCAGAAATGAGTAACGCCACGAAGACATATGTAATCGAAAATCTGAAGTCACTTCATGTCTACTTACTTTTAATGGCCATATCACAGCCGTTTAAATCAAACTACAGTGCAGTATACACGTCCTTTGGTAGACAGTCAGGGATCTCACCAGTCGTGCCACAGACGATGCAATTCAGAAAGTGCCAAACGAGTCTTTCGTGGCCGAGCTGAGATTTTGTTGGAAACCAGCCTGTTTGCGCTGACGTAACTCCACAAGTAAGTGAAGTAGTTAATGCATTCACTCAATTTAATTCCTTCTCTTAGACCGGGAGTTGTTGCAAACTAGTCCTGAAACATTATACATTTGAAAAGTACGCAAAACATACTTAAAATACTCAGATTTATGGTCAATGCATTCAGAAGGCTGTGCATTTTGTCAGCGTTTTCACCTTTTAGAACAATGCCATCTGCATACCTAAAGTCAAGTAGAGGCCCTTAAGAGAGTAGATTAATCCCGGTGAAACCAGGCACACCTAAGGTTATGTACAGTGAAAATCCTATCACAAATTTCAACAAGAACAGTAACTGTAGGCATCCCGCATGGAAATCACTGGTTATCTTCATTCCAGATGACAACTCTCCACAAGCACCTACACGATTGAGTGAGTTCTAATACAGAGCTTCGATTAGTGTCACATACTTGCTCAGTACTCTCTTCACAATCAGACACTGCCTTAAAACTTTTCAGAACACAAAGTAGAATGCTTTCTTCAAGTCAGGTTATATTGCAAGTGTCAGACACTGGTAGGTATGCTGGTGTTCCATAGCCTGTCGTACAGTAAAGATGTGGTCGATTTGTCCTGTTTCAGGTCTGTTACCTACCTGGATATCTCAAGTTTGCGTTTCGCAAGCTCCACTTAAGTATCGCATAACTATGAAGCTAAGGATCTTGAACACGTTATTCGTCAAACCGATCTGACTTTGGTTTTCATAAGAAAACCTCTTCCTACCTACACTGAAATGATCAGTGGAATAGATAAGTCCAACAGGACTACCTCTGATTCCTATATAATATTAAGGACTTCCATTACTCAACTCAGTAATTTTCTGCTTCCTTCCTGAAAACGTCTCATGAGAAAACCAATAAGTCCTACTGCTTTGCATCGTTTCAGGTTTAAAGCAGGCTTCTCAAATTCAAGGAGAGTTAGAGAACCGACATTTCCGTCCCTTTCAGGTTCAAGCTAGATAATTGGGCAAGCAAGGCGTGGCCAAAATCCAGTTTGGCTATTCTTTCAAGTGTTTCGTTCAACCTTTTAGCCGCTTGTCATAAGACATTGTCAGTATCCCACCTATTTCGGTGATAGTCTCACTAACCATTATCTTCTTTTGGTTGGTGTCTAAAAAAACTAAACAGTCGCCGATTAATACCTAGTGCTGTTGTCTTCTTCATCTTTCTCACTGTCGTAACCAGCTGCTGCTCACCATCATTTAGAAGACCCTTGGCCAATTTATGCCTAACATGCTGTCGATCTCAAGTGGGATCAGAGCCATGTGAAATAAGTCTTCTCGAATAACTCATTTTAGATGATGTTGGTTGTAGCTTACCAACTGTAGATACAGCTGTTTTTGAGGCAGACTAAGTATCACACCAGACTTCGTCAGGATGAGCAGTGTTGTCACGTTCAGGTTCATGCATTTTTTAATAATCATAATCACTTTATTCCAAACAATATGTATGGTACAGTATGGAATTCTCAGCATGTAAATTTTCAACAAACTTACTTCCAAAACAATGCTTTCAGACATAATGGTTATCACAGATAAGTGGTGCTAATAACAACAGTATTCAAGGCAATAATGTGAAACAGTTAGCTAGTTGTTGAATGGTATCCGGTCCATAATATAAAATCGACAGAAACGTGAGCGTAAGTTTGGTAGAGGCGGTTTATTGAAACAGTACAAGAATCTGCAACTCAAGCTAGGTATCTGAGGGATAGAAATATGATGTACATTCGGGCACTGAAATTTCCACTTCCATTTTAACTCTGTTTTATCAGAGTTGAAGGAATTTTAAAATTGTAAGAAAATTTTGGTAGCCCAGGGTTCAAACAGGCCACCGCTTCGCTACCTCTTCCCTTAATACTCACTTGATATCCTTATCTTGGAATTGAGCACGCACAGTCTACACTACCGCCTGTTTTCTGCAACTCATAGTAACGTGTGATCAGAGTTCAAACAGATCGGCCATAAAGAGTGGCTGATCTTCTCTAATGGTGGAGTATTCCGATATGATCCGCCTGCATCTATCATTAGCTTGAAGTTGGCAGACGTCATACAAGACAATGTCTCCCATGCTCGAAGTTAGTACAGGCCGAAAACAAGTGATTAACAGAGAAAAACTGGAAGAAATGATCACCGTTGTAGGTTAGTTGCTATTAGATTCCATAGATATCTCCAAAATATCCTTCCGATTGGCTCAGCTTTCCTATCTCAGCGTTGAATTCGTCTATTTACACCTGAATACTGTCCCACAATTCTTTAAATACTACCATGTCTTTAGATTTCCAATAAAGTTAGAGCTGCTTATTCATTATGAAAACAAATGTTTGCAATGGTTAGTGTTTACAAATCATAGAGCTAAATTTACTGCATTTAGTCACTGAAATCATAACACATGACTTAATATGTTATGGTTACTTATCTTTCTTAAATAACAGCAATATTCATGCTTTCAGGAGTGTTATTATTCAATGTCGTTGCTACACTGACTTTTGATAAGTTGTTCTATACAAGAAGTTTCTTAGAATTATGTGTTCAAGGTCGTTAATAAAATTTTCACTGCTTTGGAAATAGCTACTTCAAAAATCCACCTAAACAGAATGTTATTTATTAAAAGAAAATTATTATATTATTATTATTAGTCCTTTGGGTTTCTAATGGAACATAGGGATTCACCAGCACGTCTCCAGTGGACTCTGTTCTCCGAAATCTTTTGAACCTGACTCCACGACAGCCTACAAGTTCTCATTTCCTCCTCGCACGATCTCCTCCACGTCAACCTCACCTCGGATGCCCAACTCGTCGCTTCCCATCTCGGTTCCACTCGAGTGCCTGACCTGACGCCTGATGTCCTCAGTCACCCTTCTCAGTGTATGCCCAATCCATCTCCACTTCCTTCCAGTGCAGATTTGTTGCGTGATAGGTTTAAGGTTGGTTCGTTCCCACCAAAAATATAGAGAGATTTTAATAGATTCAGCAAGCCTCGACTTAGCGTCTTTTAAAGTTAACAACTAAATGGTCATGAACAAAAGTTTCACTCTTTAGTATATACCTGCTGAAGTGGTTTCTAGCATTGTAACGTAGGGAAATTCACTATTCATGTGATCATTCCTAAAATCTTCAATATTTGTTGATTTTCAATAATTCTATCACTCCCTTAAATTTTTTAACAACACCATGTAAAATTAAATTTATTCAAGATAATTACTATAATTACTATTCTTTCTCTAATTTTGTAACTTTTCAGTAATTATTTTTTTTAAATCTTAGATTTGACACAAAATAGAAAACCGATTTCTTTGAGAAGTAGAATAATATAGAAATCATCCATTTAAAACGTGAATTTACGTTAGAGTTACACATAGGTTAGATGTAAACTGAACTCATACAACAGCTAAACTAGAACCCAATTAGCTGTCATGCATCGAACTGCAGGATCCTTATTAACAACCTGGAGGCTATGAATGGAATCTTAAATGTATCTGAAATTCCCACTCCGTCTAAGTCACAAAATCATTACATATATTAACTAGTTCCCAAGGGAAGTTAACAGATGGCTTAAAACTGTATCATCTCTTAATTCAAGATGTATAAAACTAAAACTTTGAAATTACAGCGATAATAAGGTCTATAAAGTTCAGAATTTCCTAGGTAACACTGAATCGGATGATGTTTTTTATTTATTAGTCTAACTGTTTTTATTTCACAAAGTCGTTGATAAGACCGAATCGATCAGTCTCTATTAGCACATGGGCTCCTGTGCGGATACCTCGATATTACCAGCTTTAATTCTATATAGTAATGATGGATATATGCTAGCAGTGGAATCCCGGATGTTCATTTCATCGTATTTGGGACTCGTCAGCTAAATGAACCTGCCGGCTCCCAGTGAGTGATGTTGTTCCCACCGGGATTTGGACTCAAATCAACGACGGTATGATATAAAAACAATTAGACTAAACCTATACCCGTCGCACAAGAAGTGGCTATCGTGGCTCGGTGGTGTAGTGTATGACGCTCTGGCTTCTGAAGCGACCACTCCCGGGTCCGAACCCCGGCGGGAACATTATCACTCACTGGGAATCAGGTACAGTCAGCTGACTAGTCCCAAATAGGACGGAGTGCACATCCTGGATTTCAGTGATTGCCACGATCCATGAATAACGTTTGTTATTTATGTTCAAGAACTGTTTCCCCATTATTATCTCTCGAACCAGAACCTCGCTTTTATAAGTGACTTCATGACCATCATTCATCCGACAAGTGACTGCATGAAGATATAAGGTGGCTTTTTCGATTTTTCCCAGTATGCAAATTTTTGTTTTATTTCATATCGTAAGTATGCATTCAAATAATTCATATACTGATCAGGACCTGCAGTAAAACGCAGACTTGGTGTGGCAACCCTATTTTCGTCTCTGAACAGTAAATAACACTTCACCAAAAATACTTATTTCAAATATAAAAGGGAGTTATTCAACTCATACAATAAGTCGCATTTAAAGGATTTGATTAAGTACATTTCCCTCTATTGTCTTCACAACCATGTTGAGGAGCTTCTTGACTCTCTAACACTATGAGTAAATAATGGTACTCAGTATAACATCCGGTGAATAATACATTTTGTATAACAACTAGCTTTAATAGCATATCAAATGAAGACATCAAAATAAGAACGTAATTTCAATTATATTAAAATTTCAAGATGGATTATATGAATAAATGAAAAAAGTGACAGTTGAATGTTTCATATCACTGACTCCAGTAAGTGCTGATGAATACGTGAAAATATATATACTTCTGAAAACTTTATTCAACCTACAACAGCTACTGCAGATAATTGAATACAACAGTTATTGTGTTGCGATTAGAAAGAATAGGTAGACTTTACACATACTCTAACTTTTTATTTGCAGCCTAACATACCAATAACAAAGTTTGAAAAGAATCTACCTTGCAAAATTATAAAAATTATGTGTAAAGATGATAGTGATCCAGTTGCCAGTGTTCATAAAATGTTCACCACACTCCAATCAATCATAGGATTTACAGTTAGCGGATTTTTTAGTATTTTCAAAGAAAGTAGTAATAATAGGCGTAAATAATCGAGGTTAGAGAAGTGACAATTAGGAGGCAAAATCCAAAAACATACCTAATATATCGAGCAAACACTGTTATCAAACACTAATTTCCTTCAGTTTATTTAGTAGTTTGTGAAGAATCAGAAAATGAAAAGAGTTTACAGTAGCCACTGTAACACTCTGTATTACTATTTACAGATGGAACACTGGGCATTTTATGCAGGTTTCCAAAGAAAACGAGGGTTAAGATAACTTCAGTACATAAACATACATGAAGACAAACTTTATTTCAAGTTCTAGGACGGCTGTGAGGTTAAAAAAGCAAGTGTTGGTTAACAGCCTCGATTCTCACAACTGTCAGAAGAACAAAAATTAACTTCATATGAAATAACAGAATTTTCTAGGACAAGTAGTGTGCAGAAGAGCTTATTTGTTTCAGTGAAACAATGACACTTGAATTGAATTTAATCCTAATTATTCAACATATTCCAGAGGGATCACGAATTCAAATCCACTGAAAAACATCATAAGGCTTGAAGTGAAAAAAACTTACTTGAAGGTTTTATGGAAATCTTAGTGCGGTTACGTTTAATAAATTGCGCTTGAAATACCATCCCCTGAGCAAACTTCTTTGCAGTATGGGCTATATTAAATGAGTAGACTGACATAGAATAGGCAACCTAATGCAACTCAGCTAATGATTAACAATCTTTGTCTAGACACTTTGTCTGCTTGCAGAGCACTGGACCGGAAACCTAGTGGTCACTGGTTCGAGTCCCGATGGGGACGAAGTTTCCATCTCACCTTCGATCATTACCCAATGTCAACATAACCTTCCAAATCACAACTATTTCAGATAGCCACAATGATGTTTTATAATTAGGCAAATATATGAAAGCTGCAAATGCAAAATAAAGAAAATTATCTGTAAGTCAAATACGAAATTTTGAGAAAGTTGTGGAGATTTGGGAATATTTCAAGTTGTTATTCATCGAAGACTGACATCAGTTGAAGGAACAAAGGAAACCTGGGAGCACTGGACAGCTGTTTCATCCTAGTATGGGGCTCCTCAGCAGTACGCACCCACGACCCTGCACTACCAGGAATCGAACCCACGACCTCCAGGTTCCGTGGCCAACGCGATACCATTGAGCCGCCGGGTCAGAATCCAATGGTCCATATTTTCAACTTCTGTTAGCTCACGATATAGCGCAACCGCCACACAATATGATCGTTGAGTAACTGTCCTCACGACCATCAGGCTTTGACTCCACCAGTCATGACTTCTCACTGGAACTCAATGGCTCAATGGTAACGCGTTGGCCGCGGAACCTGAAGGTCACAAGTTCGGTCCCTGGCGGGGTCATGGGTGTGTACTGCTGAGAAGTCCTATACTACGACAAAACAGCTGTCCAGTGCTCCCAGGTTCCCTTTGTTCCTCCACTTGATGTCAGTCTACGATGAATAACAACTTAAAATACGAACGTGGTAAGCTGAAATCTGGAAAAATATAAAACACCATAAGAGACTGAGATAAATTAGTACCACATGAAAAAGCGACATATTACCCTTCATACATTATCGTTACTTTTCGTATCTTATCAGAATCTCCGTAATTCGTGCCCATATTGAAGGAAGCAAAAGACAGGTATGCAGGAAGTGGGACAGTAGTCGTTAAGCATGGTATACCTTGCACTAAAACCATCATTTGCAAAATATGCTTCATTTCCACTTCCACCTCTTTCTTGATATGCTCTTTATACGCCTGCTTTGTCTCTTGCTTTTCTCTTGGTGGAAATCTTTATCCATTGCTGGTAATTTCCTATGATTTCTGCCACCCTCTCAACACATACTACTTATATCCATTCTTATCACCAACACCCACTACAATATAAACACTAAGTTGTCAGATATTTTTTTATGAAATTAATTTTCTCTTATAAATTGTTTATATCTACAAGAATGGAGACAAATGAATTCTGAAACGTTTATTGTGATGAGACTTATGAGTAAACAGCGAATCGTTTCTTCTATTTCCGACCTAAAACGTAGTTATGCAGGCATAGAAATATTATATAAAATTTGACTTCTAGACCGATGAATATCTGAAAGCCATCCTACTTTGGTGCTAAACAATTTACAAAAACCCTTTGAGTAGAATTCGTAGGGTTGTGGGTCTGTAACAAGTCTGAAAATCGTTTGGTGGTATTAGTATTAGTGTGAATAAATTAAGATATTGTAGAATGACTAAGCATGTTTATATATAAATCATTAATATATTGGTATTTGACATTCGAAATTTTTGTACTTGACAACTGCAAGATCACCTTATCACAGTTTCTACCTACAGTATACCATGATAAAATGACTTAAAATTAAAGGTTAGCAAAAGAGATGGGAATTTATTTCTAACTAAACGTGCAACATGTAAGTAGGAAGTGTATTTGTTAAAGACCGTTACATTCATAGCTCACAAAACCGATGCGTTGATCAGCTCCTATCTGTAAAGTTTATTCGGATCCGAAAATCTTCTCTCCATTTATGTCTCAGTTTTCAATATCAAGTATTACTGTTAGAAGACTTTCGACTCAATAAGTCAACTTCAACAGACTCAGGTTGAAATCATTGAGGGTTAAGATGCTTTTTATCTTATTTCTTGAAAATATCAGAATAAATATTATTCCCTACTATCTATAAAAAATCTTTTATCCTTTGATTTAAAACTTATTCTTAGCTTTTTTTAATCGGTTAAAAGCAGGTTCCGGTTCAGCGTACCTATAAGGAATGTATCTTTTATGCATTAACTGAATGGAGATGTGCATGTCTGACTATTATCATACTAACAGGCATAATCATAATATCATCGTGTGGTGTTCAACAGCTGATGATCTCTGCACATTCACCTAAATCCCCTAACAGATATGATCTTTCCTATTACAATATGAAACAGAATACTTGGTGTCTATGTAAAACAAGCTCAATGTTGATAATCAGTGGTTTGATCTTCCTAATCTATTTGATTTACTTAATTGAATCATGGCAATCAAGAAACTGGATTCGAACCACATGGTTGATTGATAAAAATATGGCGTATAATTTAGTACAGTACGCGCATAAATTAATTCCTTCTATATTATGGCAAATAAAATGTTACCATTATGCACATAACACGGAACAACACCGTCAATATCAAAGTTATAAACATTTTAACCAGCAACAGTATTTAAACATTTCCAATGGAACTAATTCAAAAACTGTATATAAAAATTCATTTATTCAAAGTGATTATGATGCTGCATTTAACAAAATAAATAGACATAATGTTCAATGTACAATAGATATTGATAAAAAAGGTGAAACGTTTACTCCTCAATGGGATTCAAATGTGAATCAAATTAAATGTCAACGTATTGTTAGTATGAATAAAGTGTGCTCATTTGATTTATCTAAAATTGAAACTGTATGGGATATGTCAGATTATATTAGTAAACTAGAAAATTTTCAACTTATTGAATTAAATTTGAGTACAATATTTAGCTTTTCTGATAAACAATCATTTTTGGAATTTCAACGACAAAAACAAGAATTTTTTACAATTTATGAAAATTTTGATATTTATATGGAAACTGAAGAAAGTAAGTTTTTTTATTTCTCTCTGGTACATTGCTTTATTATTATTATTATTTTCCCTTGCATTCCCAGTGCAACATAGGGCTTCACTAGCACGCCTCCATTACACTCTCTTCTCCGCAGTCTTCCGAACCTGGCTCCATCACTTCCCACAACCTTCCACTTATTCCTCACGTGATCTCTTCCATGTCACCCTCGACTAAGACGTCCAACTCGGAGTTTCTCTTTGGGATTCCACTCAACCACTTGGCTTAACGCATAATCTCCCCAATCGGTCTTCTCAGTTCATATCCAGTTCAATCCACAGCCACTTCCTTCTGCTGCATATTTGTTAGGTGATAGGTTCCTGGTTGGTTCGTCGTCAGCCAGAATTCCTTGTCGGTAGTTCTTTCTGGCCATCTGGTCTGATCTTCAGTATCGAGTGAGCATAGGCGGCAGTTACTGATGAATGTCTGTAGTTTGTTGCAAGTGCTTTTCATGACACGACAACTTTCTGAACCATATAGCAGCAATAACTTGACATCAGTCTTGAAAATCCACACCTCCTTCATCCTTTGTGCTGAGTGCACTACATCTCAACACTGATTTCAGATTCATGCACGATCGCCTATCTTCCTTTTCCGATCCTGCCTGCTTTGACATCCTCGTCTGTGCCACCAACACCACCACCACCACCACCTGTAGTTGAAACGATGCTGTCCTGCCTAGGTAGGTGAAACACACTACTTCCTTTAAGTTTATCCCGTTCATGCTCACTCGTCATTGGTGCTTGTTGTTCATGCTGTTGTTCGTTGGGTATCTTCATCACCTCCATCTTCTCTACATTCACTTCAAGTCCAGTTTTCGCTGTCCTGTCCTGCCCTGCCCTCCCCTGCCTCTTCTGTCAACTTCTTAGTTTTCACCTGTACATCTCCGAGTTTGTGCGGCAAGACATTTGACATAAATCATCATGGACGAAATCCAAATCTTCTTCTGGGGTCTGTTCATCAATCAAACAGAGTATGTCCATCTTCTTGCTCCTCACACTTTGCTTCATGATCCAGTCCACCAACAACAAGATCATGGGTGATAGTAACCAGCCTTTTCTTACTCCCGTCCTCACTTCAAAGGCATAACTGAGCTTTCCATTGTGGATCACTTGGTATCTGGTGTCGTCATATAGTTGTTGAATGAGGTTGATAAAGGTTTGTGGTACTGAAAGCGTAGTGTTGAAACAGCAGCTGCTAAATTACTTCTCGGTAGACGCTGTCGGAGGCCTTTTCAAATCGATAAAGTTGAGGTAGAGTTGACCACCATTCTATACTCTGTCCTATGATGATTGATGCTTAACGTTGCAATCTGATCCCCAAATGATTTGCTCTTCCTGAATCCAGCCTGTTCCAGTCGTAATTTTGAATCCAGAGCATCTTTTAGTCTCTTCAGGATGATGCGGCTTAATATTTTACTAGGGGGGACAGCAGCATGATTCCTCGCCAGTTCTTGCAAAGGCTTATGTATCCCTTCTTTGGGAGTTTGACAAGGTAGACCTTCTTCCAGTCAATCGGCAGATACCTTTCCTTCCTTTCAAACCTTCTGCAGTGGTGGTGTGAGTATGTCCGCTGTTGTCGCTGAGTCTGTTTTTAGTGCTTCTGGCTACCGGGTCATTGTCTTAGTGACGTTAAGTATTAAGATAAGTTTCATTATGGTTTTGCAGAAAGTTATATAAACCCCAGATTACCCTTAAGTTTACGTTCAAACAGATTGTCTCAACCAAAACACTAAAAATGTGTTGAGTGAATGAATTAGCAGTTATTTACAAATACTTCTTGCCTTCAAAATCCATTGTCACCTTAATCCAAACATATATGAGTATCCTGCCGTGGTTCACATCTTAATACGTTGCTCTTAATAACTTATAGCTACTTGGTAAGAGAAAGCTCATTGTGGAATATTGACAGATTATCTGACTTTCAAAATGGAATATCTGGATCTCTTAAATTTTAGTGAACTATGTAACAAAGCTGCGATTACCGAATAATGATATGATATACATTTAAATTACAACAACAAACTACAACTTTAGAATATCAGTTGGTACAACCTATGCGTTTCAGTAGAAATCAGTCTAGATTTCTTTGTCCAAAAAAATATGATTAGATCTACTTTGAAAACTCATGTTGCAGCTTAAAATGATGCCAAATATCACTTCAAATAGGACCTTTCCATCAGAGCAGAACGGCATACACTCTTCTGTAGAATGAAGAGGAGAGACGATACAACTAACTCTTGGTAACATTCAAGGTGTACTAGTTTGTACATGTGGAATGTCAGAAGAATTGCACGGTCATGCTTACTAAGTCAGCATATGAAAACACTTAATGCTGATCAGTATTCAGAAGTAGTTTAAGCGATGCGATTAAGGTAGAAGCGTTAAGTAATTAACTTACCACTCACCAAAATGATTTATCTGTGATCTTGTTTGAAGGTGTTTACGTTACCATGAGTTTTACATTGATATTAGCTGTTTGAAGACGGTCAGTGAAAGAAACCCTATCTTAACACTAATCATGTGATTCGGTTAATTGAAGCGAATAACACAGAATTAGAAGGTTCGAATACTCACTACTAAATGTTATCAAATAATTAGTTTCAATAAGTCATCAGCCTTATCAATATTGCCCCTATTATTGGAAGTTAAAGATATTCACTTCGATTGTAATTGGTAACACAACTGCTCATTAGAAAGTGCATACACCCAGTCAATGAGTTTTAAATGAAATGAAAAGCTAATCCTTAATAATGTCACCAAGCTTCATAGAATGGTTAAGTCTAACAACAGTGAATCCGGAGAAAAAGCATCAAATGACTAAGTTAGACTAATAAAAATTTGTGTAACCACATGGACTAATTATGAAATGTCAAAGAATAACACCAGATAGACAAAACCAACGTAGTACCTCACATACGAGTTCTTCGGTTCCAGTTACCATTCATTATAGTAGTCTGCAAGTAAGAGGTGAATAGAAACAAGGTGATTTCCAAGTAGACAATTTGAAGATAAAAGTTAGTGTCAATTGTCAAGCTTTAGAAGATATCAAAGAGTGAATACATCTGCGAGACTGTGATGGATTTTCAGCCGTGTCATTAAGAGTCCTCAACCAGACAGCCTACATCTCCTCATACGGCCCAGAGCAACAATAAGAGACTTCCTGCACTGGTGTCAGATTTCAGTATACCCACTCTGAACCCTCTTCCAACCTAATATAACTTACCCTAGAACTGCATATTGAGGAAGGCAGTGACTTGCCATACGCAATACACATCCAAGCCATCTCAATAAATAAAGGTTCACAACCCTATTAATCGACTTGCCTGTTTTGCTGAATATCCTTCGCCTGACCTTAAGAATGGTCACACGGTGGTCCCATCAAGTGGCTCTAATGAAGTATCTTCAGTGGGCTTGACTTGTTTACCAACGTCTAGGAGCAGAAACGCTGACTTCACTGGTTATGAAAGATCTTAACTAAAGTCAGATACATCTTTTATATATGTAAGAGCTACACTTAGTAGGTGGCTGACAAGAAATAATAAAATCCATTTTGGTAAAATATTCTAAACTGGTTTCCGGTAAACATGATTTACTGAACATTTTTTAAGGAATAGTACATTTATGACTGTAAAAACACCTGAGAGGCATTTATGGGTTTAAATTAACCCATTTAGTATTACCACTACCAGAGTATCAAAGCATAACTTTACAAACTTATGTCAAAGTACAAAATTTATACTTTTGAGGATGTGAAAAGAACACAGAACTGTCCTGCAAAAAAAAGCCTCTGTAGACACACGTAGGATAATAATGAAGCTGTTTTAGTTGTCATATAACTTAAATAGGAACAAACTGCGCTGTAGATTTCCTAACACAACTAATCATGGGAAAAAGAAACTAAAAACAATAAAATAAGCGGAAATGAAATAAGTTTCTATGGAAACAACCGTACAGTTTAACCATGCAGGAAATACAGTATAATTTATAAACAAAATTGTTTTATTATACATTGAAAAAGTTTACGTAATGTTTATGTATTTATGTAGAGAAATAGTTTAAATTTATAATCCTTACAAATTTGCTTTAAGCTGCTCTACAGAGTTCACCAGTATTATGGCATTAACCGATTTGGTTTCTTATTGTGTATAACGTGTAAATGAATGTAAAAGCAATGGATTTTTACAAATACCAAATCTGTCAGTCTCTTCAGATTCTTAAAATTACATCACTTAACAATTAAACTGTGATAACAAATCATCATCACCAGATTTGAAAATATATTATAACTGATCCAATCAAAAACACTTTTATAAAAATGAAAAGGAAAGAAACGGTTAGAAACGTAATTTTCATGCGACGTTTTCCGCTTTCGTCTAAAAAATAACCTTTTAATGTTGACAAACTTACGGTTTCTGGAGATATCAATTGATCAAGTCAAGTAAAGGGATTCATATGAACTTCTGGATACTACAGACAGTAATCCATGACACTTGATGATAATTGAAAGTGAAATGGAAATTTGGACAGGGATTGGATTCGAACTAGTGACCATCGTGTTACCGGCCTGATATTCTATCAATTGAGCTCCGAGATATGACTGCTGACTAGATATTTATTTCACTTTAATCACTATGTTTTACCCGACTACCATATGAATTCATGATATGTTACTACCGTTTGATTGTATTCACACTGGCTGCCCAGTCAAAACTTCTCATCTTTCATTTTCATTTCACCTTCAATTATCACCCAGTATAAATACTAGTCTGCTAAACTACGGCTAACTCAGATAGTCAAAACAAAAGTCAGTATGATGCTCCCCATCTCTAATTCAGTTAGCCTGGGATTGAGATAAGAATTCCTGATCAGGCAGCCAGTGTGAATACGATCAAACGGTAGTAACGCAACAGGAATTCACATGATAGTCGGGTAAAAACCGATTGTGATCGGGTTGAAAACCTAATGGTCGCTGGTTCGAATCCGGCCGCCGTCCAAATTTTTATTTCACCTTCAAGGATATCTTAGATAGCCAAAATGATAATAATCCATAATACTAGATACTTACTTTCCCATTAATAAGTTACTTATACACAACTATGACATTCCTGAAAACCTTTAATCATCATACGATCGGCAATAATTTTGGTTGTGTAGAATAGATCCAAAAAATTAATTAGATTGTGTAAAGTTTTCTTTTTTTTCTCTTTTATTTTGAACATTAAATGGTAAATCAAAGAAAAACTAGAGAAAAAAGCATGTCAACTGCATTTTTATACGTGCACTTTAGCATATAAAGTTAAAAAGTGAATTACTTGGATAGAAAAAATCAGAATAACGATGAAAAAATTCATTTTTAAACGTGTGGCAAAAAACCTTGAATAAGAATGCTGGAGTACTTTTTCAGCATTGTTAACGGCTGATTTCATGTGAATTTATTCCAAAGAAAGACAGTGGTCACTTTCTTTAGAGATTTAGTAAAATAATGTTCCTTGATGCTTATTCATGATGCTAAGAAGTTATACACAGTACACTTTAAGTCAAAAACTCTCCTCCAGAAGTGTTCCGTAATCAAATAGACAATAACCAAGTACATAGGTGAATCTTTAACTGTGCAACAAGATTTCTGTGAAAAAAAGATAACGTTTAAATCCCTCCAGAGTATTTACTATATAATATAGAGAATTAAGTAACAAATTTTTGAGCAAGTTTGTGCCTTTGAAAAGTGGAGATGGATTGGGTATACACTGAGAAGGCTGATTGGGGACATCACGCATCAGACCAGGTTGTCGAGTGTAATTCCAAGGGGAAACGATGAGCTTGGCGTCCGTAGTGAGGGTGATATGGAAATGGTGTGAGGAAGAAATGAAAGGTTGTGGGCAGTGGTGAAGCCAGGTTGTAAAGACTGCAGAGAAAAGAGTATAATGGAGACTTCCTGCAGAAGCTCTATGTTCCACTAGGAATCCAAGAGAAAAATAAAATAAATAACTTTGCCGTTGAGAATATCTGAGTTGTATATCGACACTTAAAAGATGAACGTAACATGAAACTTATATGCTATGAGGAAAAACTAATTTTCAGCCAATGAATCTACCTACATCCGAAACATTAATTTACTAACTAAATTGACTCAACTACCTGATTTATCTGAGTGTCATCTGAGGTTTCAGATTCAATGTAACATTGAGTTTGCACTACATATTCATATTTCGTGATTTTGAACATACATGTGTTCTAGAACATCTTCCATTTCATTCATTTACTTATCATGCTTACTCTAATACTTATTAAACTAACTGACAATCATATAACGAACTTATTCTTTGCTTATCTAACTGTACTACATCCTTCACCTTTGGTTGAGTAAATTATGTTTCAATTATTTAAAGGTGAAGTTATTGTTTTTCTTTGTTGTTATGCCAAAATTTATTCAGTGGATTTCACAAAACTTTACTTCGATTTTATTATTATTAGTCCCTTGGGTTCCTAATGGAACATAGGGATTCACTAGCACGTCTCCATTACACACTCTCCTATTATATCTTTTCAACCTGGTACCACAATAGCCCACAACATCTCATTTAATCCTCGCACGACCTCCTACATGTCACCCTCACCTCAGACCCCCAATTCGTCGCTTCCCATCTGGGTTCCACTCAATGGCCTGACCTGACGCCTGATGTCCCCAGTCACCCTTCCCAGTGTATGCCCAATCCATCTCCACTTTCTTCCACTCCATATTTCTTGAGTGATAGCTTCTCGGTTGGTTCCTTCCCACAGCTCCTTGTTGCTCATTCTTATTATTCTGGCAATCCATCTGATCTTCAGTAACGGGTGAGCGTAGGCAGTTATTGATGAGTGTCTGTAGTTTATTGCAAATCCCTTTCGTAATGCACCAAGTCTCTCAACCATACAGAAGCACTGACTTGACTGGATTGGTGTTGAAAATCCTCATCTTGTTCCACATGCTGAGTGCAGTGCAGAAGATCTCCACACTGGTTTCAGGCAAATAAACGCCTGTCTTGCTTTTCCGATTCTGGCTGACTTTGACATCCTCGTCTGTGCCTGTGCCGCCTGTAGTTGAAACAGTGCTGCCTAGATAGGTGTAGGTTGAGGAGGTTACTTCCTTTAAGTTCCTCCCGTTGATGGTGATTGGAGTTTGTTGTTGTTGTTGTTGGAGTTGTTGGTTGGGTATCCTCATCACCTCTGTCTTCTCTATATTCACCTGAAGTCCCGTCTTCCTTCGCTGCCCTGCCTCTTCTGACAACTTGTTAGTTTTCGCCTGTAGATCTTCAAGTTTGTGTAGCATCAGGCACAAGTCATCGGCGATATTCAAATCTTCTAGGTTCTTTTCCGCAGTCCAGCGTATCCCCCTCTTCTCGCTCCACACTGTTGTCTGCTGCATGATCCAGTCAACCACAATCAGGAATATCATCGGTGATAGTAGACAGCCTTGTCTTACTCCTTCCTGTCTTCACTTCAAAAGCAACACTGAGCTGAACTTTGTATTGTGAATTACTGGTTATGTGGCGTCTTCATTTGTTGTTGAATGAGGCTGATAGAGGTTTGTGGTATTCCGTAATAATGAAGCAGTTTCCAAATTACCACTCAGTCAACGCTGTCAAAGGCCTTCTCAAAGTCGATGAAGTTGAGGTTGAGATCCAGTTGACTGCCATTCTATACTCTGTTCTATGATGATGCGTAGTGTACCGTTGCAATTTGGTCCGCACATGATTTGTACTTCCTCAAGCCTGCCTGTTCCGGTCGTAGTTTTGAATCTAGCGCATCCTGTAGCCTCTCCAGGATGATGCGGCTTAGTATTTTGCTTGCTCTGGGTGGACAGGAGAGTGACTCCGCGCCAGTTCTTGCAAACACTGAGGACTCCCTTCTTCGGGAGTTTGACAAGATAGCCCTTCTTCCAATCACCAGTTACCTTCCCTTCCTTCCACACCTTCTGCAATAGTGGTGTGAACATGTCCGCTGTTGTCTCTGCGTCTGTTCTCAGTGCTTCTGGCGGTATCCCATCTGGTCCTGCTGCTTTCCCATATTTCAGTAGCTTTATGGCGTTCAGAACTTCCATTTTCGTTGGAGGATTTATGTTCACTTGTAGTTCTGTAGCTGGACTGTAGGTGGTATTTCTGGACGAAGTGCAGGTGGTGGTGGTGGTCGACTCAAGAGCTTTTTGAAGTGGTCAGCCCATTGTTTCCTCTGTTTCTCTTCTTTCGTAATTATAATTCCGTCATCATCTTTTATTGGCTTCGTCTGCGTTGATCTCTTCCCATATAGCAACCTGGTTATTTGATACAATGTCGTCAGGTCTCTCTTACCTGCAGCCTGTTCTGCTTCACTTGCCAGTGTTTTGAAGAAGTGTCATTTGTCTTTGCGTGCACTCGTCTTCACTTCTTTGCCCAGTGTTTCATACATTGTGCACAGTTCCTCTTCTCGTTGTGCATCCTTGCACCGGTTTATCGTCTGCTTCACCTTCCTCCTCTCCCTGCTCTATCAGCTTCCATGTATCCATTGAGATCCATTCCTTATCTTCTTCCCTCTTCCTTCCTAATAAGGCTGTGCGGGTTTCTTTCCACATCTCTTTCAAAGACTTCTAGTGTTCTTCCACACAGGTTTCGTCAAGGATGTTCCTCGATATCTCCCATTTCGTCTTGATGGCTGGCTGACGTGAAGATTTCTTTTGTAGTTTCATCCTTCAGTTTCCGAGTGTTGTACTTGAACTGTGGTCGTCTGTCACCAACTTCCTTGAAGGCTTTCAACTTGATTTGGAAGGTAGGTTGCTTGCACTAGATAGTGGTCTGAACCTACATCTGCTCCTCTTCTTGACCTTGTGTCAAGTAGGTTGATTGCGGCTACACTTTCTTGAGATTGAGATAAAGTCGATCTGATTTTTAGTGTGTCCATCTGGTGAAATCCATGTCGCTTGCTTTGTGAATGTCTTTGTGTTTGTACCCACTGTCTCCAATCACCAAATCGTTGAATGCACAGAATTCTGCAAAAAATTCTCCATTCTCGTTCATCTCACCTAGTGCTTCTCGACCCATGGTTTGTTCTCTTCCTGTTTTGTCCCCTCCCAGTTTGGCATTCATGTCGCCCATTAGAATATTGATATCGCCAACTGACGTCTTGTCCAGTGTTGATTGAAGTTGTCTGTAGAATTTCTCCTTTTTCTCTTCATCTGCATTATTTGTAGGTGCATAGCGTAGCGTTGTATGATTGTGACCTTACTTCCTTTTGAGTTGAATCTTGCTGCCATGATCCTGGAGGAGATTAGTTCCCACTGCATGAGAGCCTTCGATGCTGTTGGGGACATAATGTTAGCTACTCCACAACTCAGTGTGCTCGTGGTTGTCGTCTGGGTGACAATATCGGAGTAGATTATTGATTCTCCAGTTGAGAGTTTGGAGAGTCCACTTCCATTCCATCTGCTTTCGCAAATTCCTAGCACTTCGATGTGATACCTTCTCATCTCCTTTGCAATCTGGGTTGCCTTACTGGGTTCAGACATCGTGCGGACATTCCATGTCCCACTCTTACTTTCGCTTTCATCGAGAGAAGAGAAGACATTGGCCAATTGGCTTCCCGAAGGCTTTCACCGACTGGCGTCATTTCGCCTCTCCGATTCCAGTGAGGAATAATTTTGTTATTATTTTTTGTATTTCGTTTGTGCTTTAAATTTTCTTTAGCGGTTAGATTTGTTTTACGGGGTAGGGTTGCTAGCCCTATGTCTAACCTTCTTTCTTTACCCGGGCTTAGGACCAGCTAGTAACTAGTGAACTAGTTAACCAGGCGAGGGTTAAGAAATGGGTACAGCTTTTCGTATACTGGTTCTTTCTTACTGAAATATGTCATGATGATAATTGTTTAGTGTTTTCTGAACTTTGAGATTTGTTCTAACACATTTCATCACCATTCTGGAAGACTTTGTCATCATTTACTTCATGAATTGAATGTTAATGGAACATCCAACAACATACATCAAAGTTAGGGGGACATTTAACAGTTATCATCCTCATCCTTGGCTACGAAGTGGAATAAAAATTTTATTTGTATAACATTGATAAATATTAGTCTTTCAATGAGATTCTAGGTATGTTTTGATAGATTATTGTTTCATAAAACCTAATGGTTCCACCAGTATACGACTGCTAGGCTGTAGTCGAGGATTTCTGACACCCAGCATGTGTTGTATTACAAGTCGAAAAAACAAGGTCAAAGTACCATTTTGGTTGACTATAAATGCTTATGAAAAAAGCCTTTTTCAGCTATCTGCACCTCAAGAATATCAATACGAACACATGGAGTACAATGTATTAGACCATTCCTTAATTTATTCACTAGTAATAAACGACAAAAGACATATCAACCCCGAGCACAAAACTTGTCTTGAGAAAGGAAGTTCACTGGACAGCACCAAGGAGTATAAAGCAACATGGTTTCAAGCTAGCTGGCTATAGCTAACATTGACGAATAGAAGAAATTCGATTACTTATTATATGGTATGTAGTATATAGAAAGGTGCTAAATACTTAGTAGTAAGCCCTAGGATCGAATTTCTCCTTCACTTATTCCTACTCAGTGCTAATAAATGCCAGCAAAATATATAAAAAAAAGGAGAATTTCGATATTCGTTTATCTACATGATTGAATGATTGAGTTATTAGTTAAACATACTTTCATAGTTTTTTACATCAATGAACTACTTAACTTATAATCAAACATTGCACAAACATTTACGTCTCCATGAATGAGTGAAGCTCATTCTTCATGAGATTGTAGTAAAAACTCATTATTCAGAATTTAGTGATTAACGAGGGCTTCAAACTCAAAACTATCTGGATTACAGTTAGATGACTCATTATGTGCATGGTTCTTCCATATATTCTGTATGCTTAAGATCAAATACTTCAAAGCCAATGACTTTTGTCACACATCTATCTTTCATAGGAAAATGAATTTCTACCTTTTGTAAAGATGTCATGTAAATAGGTCCTTGTACGCTAAAGTTCCATTTCTAAGACTTATTATGGAGATATAAACAACTGGAAAAATCTTAGGTTCCATTGTGCTGAATACGAAATACTAGATCAGATCACATAAATTCCACTTTTTAGTCACAATCATGATAACTGGCAAGGCTGTCATCCTAGAAGTATATGTATCAATTTTCTGAACACTTTGCCTAGTCAATTAAAAACTATTTTTTTCGTTTATATTACAAAGATACTCAATAAACTGTTCAATACATAGCCAATGTCCCCATTATTTTTGTGCATCTCAATTGAATTTCCTTTTTCTTTTACTTTCAGTTTGTACATTCTCCAATATTGTGAGGTTTCCTAAACAACTACTAATAATGCAACAGTCATCAAAACCTCCAATTTATTTAAAAGGTATTACTTATTTAATAGCTACACTTTTCTTATGTTCATTCCCTTTACGTATTTTTATTTATGCACACAAAGCTAAATTACATTGTACAATTCATAAAGTATTTGGTCCGAAACCGGTAGATGACAATTCAGAAAATTCACTAAAATTCATTCCATTAACCAATACAAGTACAAAGACAACACCTTATTTAGCGGATGCCTCTATCAGTTATAAAATCCCTTCATTATCTAATCACATAGTGACAAGAAACAATAAAAAAGCAAAACAGCTCATGAATTATATTACTCAAAGTAGCACTAATAGTAGTAATAACTTTATTCGTAATAATGAAGCAGTTGTACTATTCAACAAACATATCACAAAAGGTAGTACCCGTCATAATGAAGTAAGTAATAAGACTTGTAGACAATATCCACAATATATTTCAAATGAAATAGAATATAATCAAAGAAACAGTCTTAATGAATTCCGTCATAATAAAAGTATGCATAAAAACAATAGTATAAACGAGGATTTTGATGCTAATAATAACGGTGATGATGACGATGATGAACTATTGTCTCTGGATATAAGATTTGATGAATATATGAAAAATAAATTTACCAAAATTGAAGATACAAATGAAGAAAGTGATTACTATGATTATGAGTTGGATTCTGTATTGCAAAACACTAATTTTGATACGAAAATTGTCTGAAATGTATTCTAATTATGTGCACATTTATGTCAACACAATATATTAATTTGAATATATGAGCTCTTTTTTTCAATAGATATATTTACCTATAGTCAGTATAAAATCTGAGATAGAATATATATGGAGGCTGAATACTGTTTATTGACTGGTTAAGTGTGACTTCAACAGTTCCAGCCACTATACAGAAAATTAACTTTTATGTAACTGAATTTATTTTATTAAATGCGTATTTTTTTAAAAGATTATCACAATTTGTACTATAATCTGAAAGGAATTCTAATTATCAATCGAAATAGATTGTAGAAACCTTGGGTTCCTAGTGGAACATAGGGCTTCACTAGCATGCCTCCATTACACTCTCTTCTCTGTAGTTTTTACAACCTAGCACCACGACTGCCCACAACCTTTCATTTATTCCTCATATGATCTCTTCCATGTCAACCTCTACTCAGACGTCCAACTCGTCGTTTCCTTTTGTGATTTTACTCGACCACTTGGCTTAACGCATAATCTCCCCAATCGGTCTTCTCAGTTTATATCCAGTTCAATCCATAGCCACTTCCTCCTGATGCATATTTGTTAGGTGATAGGCTCTTGCTTCTTTGGTTCGTTTCAAGATTTCCTCCTTGATAATCCTTATTATTATTATTATCTGATCTGATCTTCAGTATCGAGTGAGCATAGGCTGCAGTTACTAATGAATGTCTGTAGTTTGTTGCAAGTGCTTTTCATGACACGACAACTTTCTGAACCATATAGCAGCAATAACTTGACATCAGTCTTGAAAATCCACACCACCTTCATCCTTTGTGCTGAGTGCACTACATCTCAACACTGATTTCAGATTCATGCACGATCGCCTATCTTGCTTTTCCGATCCTGCCTGCTTTGACATCCTCGTCTGTGCCACCACCAACACCACCACCACCACCACCTGTAGTTGAAACGATGCTGTCCTGCCTAGGTAGGTGAAGCACACTACTTCCTTTAAGTTTATCCCGTTCATGCTCATTCGTCATTGGTGCTTGTTGTTCATGCTGTTGTTCGTTGGGTATCTTCATCACCTCCGTCTTTTCTACATTCACTTCAAGTCCAGTTTTCGCTGTCCTGTCCTGCCCTGCCCTCCCCTGCCTTTCTGTCAACTTCATAGTTTTCACCTGTACATCTTCGAGTTTGTGTGGCAAGACATTTGACATAAATCATCATGGACGAAATCCAAATCTTCTTCTGGGGTCTTTTCATCAATCAAACAGAGTATGCCCATCTTCTTGCTCCTCACGGTTTGCTGCATGAAGATCGGTAACAGAAGGCAGCCTTGCCTTACTCCTGACTTCACTTCAGTGGCGTCACCCAGCTTTCCATTGTGTATCACTTGGCATGTAGCATCATACAGAATATAGCTATTGAATAAGGTTGATAAAGATTTGTGGCACTCCGTAGTGTTGAAGCAACTGCTAAATGACAATCAAAATAGATAAACAAACAGAATATAGAGATATAGAAACTTTTGATTACTTTTACTATAATGTTTTCATACAATTAACCGTTTGGAGTAAAAAATCTCTTATAACTAACGTTTTCAAGTGCATTGTAAGCAAAAAGGGTAATTTTTTATAAACTCAGTCATTAAAAAGCTTGAAGATATTATAAATATAATTAGGTCAATTATCTACCAAACTGGAAAATAATCTAAGTGATCAGTAAGTGTTTAGGTGATTTCAACAACAACTTACTAAACATTAAATAACTTTTTAATTAACTTACTAAATAACTTAGTTAATTATTTTATTTTTATCAATAAATAAAAGACAAAATAATCCTACTTAGCTTATTAATACTGAAATTGCTAAGTGATTATCTCACTCAAAAGAACCCCCCCCCCCGCAAAACAAAAACAATATCTAAGCTCAACGATTAGGCAAGATTATTATTTGTATTTAAAAGCGAAAAAATCCTTAGACATGCTGCAGAAAATGAAAAACAGTAAATAAATAGTAAGAGTTGTTTATTTCAGATAGTACACAGTAACCCAGTATTATTTACTGGATACAGATACAATTCAATGTCCCTAAATATGACTTATCAGGGTATGTCACATCATATGGAAAAATTCGAAGTGGAACTATATTCAACTAAAGTACCTGAACTCAACTTTTATGTCATATCGTCATATCCAGTATATAGTTGCATGTACAGACCACCAAAAAGATTCCAGAAGTTTGTTGAGTGATATGATTCCAAGTTAAATTAAGGCTCAGACATGATAAAGATATAAAAAACGAATATACAGTTGAAATTATATGAATTCTATACGACCTATTCACATCTCTAACAAATGATTAGAACAGAATCATAAGGAAAAACAAAAGCGAATTTGAAAACAAAATTAAGCACATTCATGAGGGATAAAATGACCACAAATACCATCTGTATTATTATTAGTAGTAGTAGTAGTCCCTTGGGTTCCTAATGGAACATAGGGATTCACCAGCACGTCTCCATTACACACTCTCCTATTATATCTTTTCAACATGGTTCCGCAACAGCCCACAACATCTCATTTCCTCCTCGCACGACCTCCTCCATGTCACCCTCACCTCAGACCCCCAACTCGTCGTTTCCCATCTCGGTTCCACTCAACGGCCTGACCTGACGCCTGATGTCCCCAGTCACCCTTCTCAGTGTATGCCCAATCCATCTCCACTTCCTTCCACTCCATATTTCTTGAGTGATAGCTTCTCGGGTGGTTCCTTCCCACAGCTCCTTGTTGCTCATTCTTATTATTCTGGCAACCCATCTGATCTTCAGTAACGAGCCAGCGTAAGCAATTGTTGATGAATGTCTATAGTTTATTGGAAATCCCTTTCGTAATGCGCCAAGTCTCTCAACCATACAGAAGCACTGACTTGACTGGATTGGTGTTGAAAATCCGCATCTTGTTCGACACGCTGAGTGCAGAAGATTTCCACACTGGTTTCACGCTAGTGAACGCCTGTCTTGCTTTTCCGATTCTGGCTGACTTTGACATCCTCGTCTGTGCTTGGGCCGCCTGTAGTTGAAACAGTGCTGCCTAGATAGGTGTAGGTGAAGGAGGTTACTTCCTTTAAGTTTCTCCCGTTGATGGTGATTGGAGTTTGTTGTTGTTGGTGGTGGTGGTGCAGTATCTTCATCACCTCTGTCTTCTCTATATTCACTTGAAGGTAGTCATGTCTTCGCTGCCTCTTCTGACAACTAGTCGGTTTTCGCCTGTAGATCTTCAAGTTTATGTGACATCAGGCACAAGTCATCGACAGCGAAATCCAAGTCTTCTAGGTTCTTTTCCACAGTCCAGCCAGCGTATTCCCCTCTTCTCGCTCCACACTGTTGTCTGCTGCATGATCCAGTCAACCACAATCAGGAATATCATCGTTGATAGTAGACAACCTTGTCGTACTCCTTCCTGTCTTCACTTCAAAAGCATCACTGAGCTGAACTTTGCATTGTGAATTACTTGGTATGTGGCGTCTTCATTTGTTGTTGAATGAGGCTGATGAAGGTTTGCGGTATTCCGTAGTAATGAAGCAGTTTCCAAATTACTACTCGGTGGACGCTGTCAAAGGCCTTCTCACCATCTCACACCAACTGTAGTTGACTAAAACCATAAAGATAACAAAATTTACTGATATTAGTTATTAAAAAAAGAGAAAAAATTTGAAGTTGTGCTTAGAACTAAAAGTGATGGTGGTTCGGTCATCATTTCACGAACTTACTCGTTATTAAGTGAAATGATTATAACCTACAGGTAAAAGAGGTCGTTTACAATCAAGAAGATATGTTTCATTTTACTTAGATGATGAAAACCGTAAGCCTTTTTATGAGATTCATAGTTTTGACTTTGCTTACATCAGAATCATTAGTGAAGACCTTAAGAATATGTCGACATTCTCAACTTCTTGCTATACTGATCTATGGCCACTTACTCAGTCAAAACTATGTGACTACAATAGAATATGCTTTTGAACTGTTTTTACTCCTTTGTACCTCCAAGATACTCTTTAATTCAGGACTTGTTGATGTATCCGTACCCTAACCCACAGAACTTTCATAAAATCAGGTAACTCTAGTTTTCATTTTCAATTCTAATTTAGTACCTATTAAAACCGGGTTTTTTAGTTTAGATAGACCTGTTCTCACTTGTTGAATGATAACCAGTTGTAGAACTTCTTCATAGACACTTTTTTATTTATGCCTTCAGACTGTAATGAGATAAAACAATGAGAAATTCCACTACACAGACTACCTCATCATAAACGTAAGCACAGCAACTAAACAGATCGCTCCTTGAATAAGTAAGAAAAATGCTGATAACCTTAAAACTGAGTTAAAGGAATCCATCCTAGAAGAAAATTAGTAGCTTCGTTCACTTACTACGAGTTTATGAGTTGGATAGACTACTGTTACACTTAACATTTTTAGTTACTTATATCAGACTACAAAGCTACACATACAAGATCCAGGATGCACCTCAGATTGTGTCAGAAGTAGAAGAGAATGGGTAGGATAACAAATACCCGTATTGCTCATTGAAATGAATAACAGTCCTCATTAGTAATTAACCAATTGCACTAAACTTCCAGTATTGCCAAACGCTTACGTATGTCCCATAGAGGAAAACTAAACAATGAGATGCTCATCTTTATTCATAAGGATAACTGTAGTCTATGAGGCTGAAGATTTCAACTATCTGCATTATACTCAATAGTTAACTTTTTATCTCCTATTACATAACCCAGAAGAACACTTCATGATTCCGGTAAACTGAATACCATGTTCCCAATCGAATACAATAGCCCGGTTAGTTGAATGGTGATACAAAAAGCCAGAGTCTATTGATATGAAGCTTGTTATCATTTGCAAAGGTATTTTTATCGTTTTCGTATTATCATGGAATAGATAGTGCATTCGTCGTTTCTGAATTTAAATCAATATTATATCATATTATTATTATTATTACTATTATGCCAAGAAAAGAGCAAGTCCTCAACAGAGAAACATCTAATAAGAGGCTAAAATTGGTACTACGGGTTGAACGTAAAAATATCCAGATTTTTAAGTAATAGTGAATGACTTTTACTCATTATTTACATCAACTTACGAAAACTTCCACGTCTTTTCAAATAACTCTATATGTATGTCAAACGATTCATTTATTGCAGACTCACATGACGAAAGCTAACTTTGTGGTTAGCAGTGGCTAGAAGAGAATTCGGGATACGTGTTCCTTCCTAAATAAGATCTGTCAATTAATATACTTGCATCTTTGATGTGGTCCCCAGTGATACTCAAACGTGGCACCCACCAATTTAAACCTTCAGCTCTCAGCTATTGGGATAATGAGTGAAAACATCCGTCGCACGTACGATGGAAACTGTTTATCATAAGTATGAACAAATGAAAAGCTACTTATCGTCTCTAAGTAAGAGCTAGAAGCACTAATAAACCCAGTGTCATTCTTACTGATTCAGAGGATAAAAGTTAAGTGACAGGAGTATACACTTTAAGAACTCAAGCCGATTAAGTTATCAGAAAAGAATGAGCTTGAAGAAAAACCCTTTGTTAAGTAACACATCATGAACTCACATGGTAGTTGGGCAAAACCCATTGTGACTGAAGTTAAATAAAATTCTGGTCAGAATTTGGACCTCGTAGCTCATTTGGTAGCTCATCAAGTCGGAAACCCGATGGTCGCTGGGTCGAATTCGGTCGCGGTCCAAATCTTCATTTCACTTTCAATCAGTATAAATATTAGTCTGCCAAACCACGGCTATCTCAGATAATCAAAATGATAAGAGATTTAAGCTTGGTAAACTTTTCAAAATGATAGTAAATGACACTTTTACAAGTTAGAAAATCTTATTTAAATCATTTCTGGAATCGGTTGCTAAATAAACAATGATAACTATTAACCCTAAATTCTAAATTAAAAGCCAAAAGCTTTACCTGATTTCACTATGCTTACAAATGCACAGGAACCAATAATAGTGGGGTTTTTTTTAACTATGACGAATCCCCGTATTTTCTACCTTGTTTTAAAGAAAAGAATCAGGTAACTGTATAGTAGTTTTTCAACCTTATTTGTCTAAAAATAAAATAGGATCTGCATTTTAGTAAGCATTATCATTCATCAATATGCTTACTATCTCAAAGAGTGAAACTTATACACTAATGCTGATAGCAGAATTTAGTTTTTACACAAGTCTAAATTGAAGCTTATTGTGATCTATGAAAATGGTTATATGACCAAAAAATAAAAGAGAACCTCTGCCAAGCAAACGTTTTTTTAAATAAAGGAAATTTAAGTCTCTTCCAAATTTTCGAGTTACTCGTCAGACCAGTCACTGAATTATGATGTAGAATAAAATGATAAGGTACTCTGGTTAACTGGATACACACAAGTCGTTGAATATACCATCGTATATCACCGTATAGCATGACACCAATTGCGAAATAAACTTTATCACCGTATGACCATTAAAAATGTATTCCTTCAGTGATAAAATGCTATTTTTTCTTCCTATCCCCTTCGTTTAGGCTTAGTTATTTCTTAGTTTAAAACTGTTACTGCATCGATATGAAGTTGAATTCAACCTAAGCTAGTTGAATATTTTCTCAATAAATGCATGATAACTGATTCTAATATTAAAAACCTACACAGTATAGTGCATTGATATGAATTCGTAGGATACATGGATGCCATCTAAATAAAATATTGAAAATTTGTCAACATTTAAACAGTTCACTTGCCATAAAGGATACTGCATATCTTAGTTGAAGCGGTTTACTTCATGCTTTTATAAGTCAATGCAGATACTTGATGGGATATAATTCCCAGGAATACTAAGAAGACAGTAACGTATTTGCCTTCTAGATTCGAAGACACTTTACTGTGTCCTCTGATTTTTCAGAATACTTAACTGCAGTGATTGCATAATTTCAAAAGTAAAATAACGTCAGTCTATAAGTTAGTTTGAATGGAAAATTTGGAAATATTACCATTCAACAGACATTCAAAAATCAACAGTGACGGAAAAAGACTTTGAAAAGAAAATGTTTTCAATGTATTCATAACGTACTATTATTATTTGTCCCTTAGGTTCCTAATGGAACATAGGGTATCAGTAGCACATAGCCATTTCACTCTTCTCTCTACAGTCCTCTTAACCTGGCTCCACGACTCCCCACAAGCTTTCATTTCTTCCTCACACCATCTCCTCCATGTCACTCTCGGATGAACAACTCGTCGTTTCCCTTTTGGGTTCCATTCGAGGGTCTGGTCTGGTGCATGATGTCCCCAATCGGTCTTCTCAGTTTATATCCAGTCCAATGCACCTCCAATTTCTTCTGCATATTGGTTGAGTGATAGGTTGTTGGCTGGTTTATTGCCAGCCAGCCGAAGTTCCCGCTTGCTTATTCTTATTCTGGCTATCTGATCTGATCTTCAGTATCGAGTGATCGTAGGGGGCAGTTGTTGATGTATGTCTGTAGTTTGTTCGATATGCTTTTCGTGGAGCACCAAGTCTCCGAACCATCACAAAGAAGCACTAACTTGACTGATATAGTGTCGAAAATCCGGATCTTGTCCACGATTCTGGCTTTGACATCCTCATCTGTGCCTGTGCCGTCTGTAGTTGAAACGATGCTGACTAGGTAGGTGAAAGAGACTGCTTTTTTTTGATTTCTCCCGTTGATGGTGATTGGTGTTTGTAGTTGTTGTTGGTTGGGTATCTTTATCACCTCTATCTTCTCTACCTTCACCTAAAGTCCCGTCTTCTTCATAACACACAACCTCCCAATAGTTTTCTCTTACATTTTCGGTCGTAATGAAATAAGGTGAGAATGAATACCATGTACGGTGTTTTAGGAAACACCTGATATTTGCTTGTCATCTCAACTAACTAGAAACATCTGGCTCTAGTGTATATGTCACCATGCCAAAATCAATTGGGCAGTAATTGTCTAGAAATAATCTATTCACCCTTTTATGAACGTTTTTTGGTAACAAAAGCTCATACCTACTAACTGCATCATTCTCAAACTTATTTCATTGACCTGAAGATTATTCTAAAACCTAAACTGAGAAGAATTAAATGACGGTTGATAAGTTTTTGGAACAAATTCTAGCATACAGACAATCAAAAACATCTAGTCAGTGAAATTTAAATATTAAATAAGTATCAGGTTTGATTTTAAGTAAACCTTATTCGATTATAAGCACAAATTTTCTTCATAACTCCTTTAATTAATCCGCCACGTTCATATCAAAAGTAATTTTTTCAATTATACCTCTTTTAACATCAAATAGAGTGAACTATGTGAAATGTATATAATCCATTGAAAATCATTACTTAAGATGGCTATTTTACATTCTGACTGATAAAATGAACAAAATCAGACTATATGCTCATCTCTTACTACCGTTGGTTACAATATGAAATTAAAATAACTTCTTTGTGTATTGTGGTAATAACCAAAAGCATTTTTCATACACAATCAACAGAGTATTTCCTTATTCTTTTATGGTTTTTGACAACTTACTTTAAACCAGTTTGACAGGAGTATAGTATGTCAAACAGAAGTTTTTTCTGGCTAATTACCGATTTAAGTACTGCTACGACAGTCATACTTTCATTGTGCTCCAAGTAAATACCGAAAAAAACTTGTACTGTATAAAATGACAGTCCTTTTTAGTATAGGGAATAGACTTTCTGAACTTGTCCCTACTACTTCGAATAATATATTACAAATTATGATTGATGGTATTAAAATTTACATCATATCATCAGCCAATTTACAAATTAGGATACTTTAGGCAGACTAAGTACGGATTAAAATAATTTTTGGAATACCTGTACTCATACTGTTCAGGTACATAGGCATATGTGAAAAATTATCAAGTCTTCTGAAGTTAGTGATTTCAAGCTAGTTGAAATAATGAACTAGCCTTAGTCTAGTTCAAATTACTTCATACACGATTAGAAATTGAACAGATGACTTGCAGAGTATCACACTGGAAAAAGTTGTTTTGTTGAATTAAGACATGAGTCTATTCTTTGGTGTTTAAGGTATTTCTGGATAGACATACAGTAATGACCAGAATTGTTTTTTTTTAAATTCCAGACTTGCCTGCTTGTCCCATTTAAGTTTATTCAGACTTTAAAGTATATAGAAAAAAACATATCTTTTTCAATGCCTGAGAAACTAAATTATATTTTAGTTGCAAAATAAGACCTAAAATATCTGCTAATTTTATTATCTACATTTATTTATTTAACAGTGAATGGAAATATAATATTTATTGTAAATTCTTTTTGTCTCGGTAATACAACACTATCAGATAGACGGGAGAGATATTACATAGTGAAAGAATCTGATTTTCAGTCAAAACTATGTAAAATAGTTGATAGAATAACAACCCATGCAGATATCTATCACATTCTAGTGAATCTTAAAGTAGGCATCTGTTAAGTCTCCATTTGTATTACGTGTTCCTTCACAGTATCTCGTTAAATCCTAAAGATTTTGGAAATCTAAGTTGAATCACCTTAACTGTGGTCATAATCCTAAATAAGAAAACTGGTCATAGCATATTTATATATGTATATATATATTTCGTTACTTATCAGGATTCATCTCTACGATATTTATCCAGATTTCAGACTAACCAATCCTGTTTGAACAATGAGAGGCAGTTAGAAAAAGTAGTCGATCAGTCCATCAGTATCTACACTGTACTTTATGTTAGGAAAACGTATTCATCAAGATTGCTTATAACCTAGTGCATTCTCCAACCTTTTTCATTTATCTCTGTCTAGATTATGATCGTTTACTAATATTCACTAAAAGTGAAGTACAAATGCGAGCTGTTTATCTGTACAAAGACAGTCAAACCTTATTGGTGAATTCTGTATTCTATAGGATGATTTCTAAAAAAGTGTTGACAGGTTTTCTTGCAGACCATCAACTGTAATGATAAGGGTAAAAGTGAACTGTATACATACATCGATCCTAAAGTCAATCAACTAACTATCCTCTAGTAGTTAGGCAACTTATGATACTGTGATATCGAAACTTTAACTCAAAAGTTCAAACTTACAGTATTTTGTTGCAAAAACATATCACTTTGTTGATCGCTCTATGGTTAATCGAATCAACTTCACGGGAGGAAAAAAAGCTTACTCAAACCAAGCAGCAAATACATTAATTCAAGCATGCTTGAAAGACATTTCATTATATTGACGTCTAATTGCTGAGTTAGTTTATTTAGTGCAAGATAGGTCATGTTTAATCTTTGCACACCTTCAATACTAAACAGTTCTTCCGTCAGAAAACATTACATCAGCTGAAAGATGCTATTGTTTTCTCTTTCATCTACCCCAGCCAGAATATGTGTTAGTTAGATAAGACCTAAACTGTTAATCCGATAAAAAGATTGTTTCAACCAGTACCACATACTGTACTTTAACTTCGAAGAACCAAGTGGACAAATAAAATATGTTAGAGTCTATTTCAAGCCTACGGTGAGGAAGTTATGACCTGAATGACCTGTTTGTAAGTTCTTTGACGTCAGCACTGAGCAATTTGGATTTCATTTCTCTAGAGAATATTAGTCTCCGTAAAGTTACTGGTTAGTGTTATTGAGCGTAAATCCTTGATCCTAATCTTTTTATCTAATGAAGTCTAGCATCCAGTATAAAAATACAGCGCATCGCAGTATCACACCAAAGCCAACTAACCGAATTAAAAAACTGATTGAAAGACAAAGATCAGCGTTAGGCCCTTATGACTCGTTAAGCACACGGATCACAATCTGGTAAGCAATTCATGTAATGCAGCTTAAGTTATTAAATTTTCATCGAAAAAGTTATGGCTTTGAAATTCCTGTGTCTAACTGATTTCGAATTTGCTAGTTTTCTAAACGTGGCGAAACTGTCAGGAAACATAAATATTTCCTAAGTATTTAGCCTAGAAATATCACAAAATTGCATCATTTTCAGTAGTATAAACTTCTGAGAAGTTCCAGATCTAACACCATAAACTGACCCTCTGAATAGTTTATTTACAGTGTTACCTATGTAAATCTTATATTTACACATGAATTTCTACTCTGTGTATCATTAGTTTAGAGAAGCAATGAACGCACTTTGTTACCCCCAGCTTTTCCTCACTCTTTACATGACATTAGTTAGAATTAGAATTAGATATGTGAGGTTATAAAGTTCGTTCTTGTGTATGCCTTCAGTTGTAGTATATGGTAACAGGTGCCTAAATCTGAGTCACAAAAAACTATTTGATTCTTACTTAAGTATATCGCAATTTCTTGAAGGTCATTTAGTGTTGGCATTATAACCGGTTACAAAATTCCCTTCGTCCTATATGCCATTCATTAATATGTTATTATCGTGACTGAAAAGCATAATCTTAAACACCTTTATTGATATACTCAAAATCCACACTGTGTGCACCTGGTTATCTTATTGACCCTTGGGTTATGCTGTTACTCAGTAATCATTCATTAGATTGTCATCATCATTTACTCCTACTCAAAGTCTTTTTAGTAGGTAATTAAACAGTTATCACGGTGTGTAATACGGGAACCTTAAAAAATCAAATTATCATTAGTTGCTACACCATAAGACTGGCTAGTATCTGGTAAACAAACGATATGCTATCAGATAACTATCTAGAGTTGAGAATAATAAGAGTAAACACTTTTGAAGAAATATTATTGATTATGAAACAAAAAGTTCACAAGAAAGTATGAAGTTTGTGCCGAGTCTTCTGTTGTTTACTAACACTCATCTAATTACCTTTCAATAGTATTTAAGCAGTTGCTCAGTGTGGACGCTAATGAAAGTAATCAGATTTTTACCTCAACAGTAGGGTTAATCTGAACAGAAATTGATTTATCATCTATTATTAACGGGAAAGTAACCAATTTCATGCTGTTTAGTCTTGGGTCCTGAATAAATCCCGTCAATTATTTTTGTGATGTGGCCACCAAACCAGGAAGCTTAGCATCGCAGTGAACACAAAATAGCCAGAAGAGCTCAGTGATAATGTCGCCGACTACAATACTGGGTGACGAGGGTTTGAATTTCAGATGGGACATTAGTTCCATCAAGGTTGCAGATACGCCTTGCTGAGGAGTGTCAAAAAGTACGAAACCTAGGTCCAGCGTTTCCTACCAATTAACATCAACCGACTCAGAAGTTGATTTTGTTGAAGAAAGCAAGCTTCTTTATAATTTCTTTTGCTGTCCAAGTTTCATTATTTAAAATCTTAAAAAGTATCAGTATATAGTAGTTTTGAGAAGTCTACTTTTACCATTGAAGATATATCTGCTATATGAAACTTGATTCAGAGATTGTTCAAATACAAGTACACATTCTATAGGATACAATAACCAAGAAAACAGTATAATTCCAAGATGAGTACAAACAAAATAGTTGCAATCGGCAGAGAACCACTCAACACCAAGTTGCAAACTTAACTTCTACCTACAGAAAAACAAAGCATAGTAACCTGGAATTCATATTGCATTTTCAGTCAGTTGTGGCTATTCATTTTGTTTTATTGTATTTGCTTTCCTTAACGTAAAAATGCATAATTATTATCATTATAAACAAACACTTACTATTCCTATGATTCCACAGTCTTATACTGTTACCAGGTCCATTATTTAACTATTTTTTGCATAATGAAAGATTCTTTACTTTGTCTGTTCAGGTTTCACCACCAGTTTTAATATCTTCTTCAACGAACTCTTCCTTAACTTGTCGAAATTGATTATTTCTAGATGGCATTTGATATATGACACTTTATAATGTATATGTGTCCTTACATCATATGACATAATGAAGTATGTAATAAATTTAGCTAAAGAATTCTATAGAAACCTATAAGTTCATAAATTCCTATGTCTCACCAGTCAGCCGTTTGTTTCAAATATGAAAAAAACTATCCAACCGAATATGGTAAATTTGCTTGGTAGTGACTAGAGGGAGAATCCAGAACACATATTTCATCAATCTGGAACTCGTCAGTTGAAGGTAACCGGAACCCCAGTGAGTAATGGTATTCCCACTGAAATTTGAATCCAGCACACATCACTTTAAACGCCAAAGTATTGTCCAATAGGCAACTAAAGCATAAGATTACGGGATATCATTATTATTTACTGACACTTTTAATTTCCCATCAATAAATTTGATTCAGAATAACAACGAGAACTTACAAGTAATAATAATTAATAAATATGATACAATTTGAAATTGCTAATAGTTATACAGCAATTGTATGAAAATAACCAGTATCTCGTGTTGACACTCAGTGATTTAAGATATCTCAAAAGTTTATTATTATTATTATTATTATTATTATTATTATTATTATTATTATTATTATTAGTCCCTTGGGTTCCTAATGGAACATAGGGATTCACTAGCACGTCTCCATTACACTCTCTCCTCTGAAATCTCTTCAACCTGGCTTCACGATAGCCCATAACATCTCATTTCCTCCTCACACGATCTCCTCCATGTCACCCTCACCTCAGACCCCCAACTCGTCGCTTCCCATCTCGGTTCCACTCAACGGCCTGACCTGACGCCTGATGTCCCCAGTCACCCTTCTCAGTGTATGCCCAATCCATCTCCACTTTCTTCCACTCCATATTTCTTGAGTGATAGCTTCTTGGTTGGTTCCTTCCCACAGCTCCTTGTTGCTCATTCTTATTATTCTGGCAATCCATCTGATCTTCAGTAACGAGCCAGCGTAAGCAATTGTTGATGAATGTCTGTAGTTTATTGCAAATCCCTTTCGTAATGCGCCAAGTCTCTCAACCATACAGAAGCACTGACTTGACGTTGGTGTTGAAAATCCAGATCTTGTTCCACATGCTGAGTGCAGTGCAGAAGATCTCCACATTGGTTTCAGTCAAATAAACGCCTGTCTTGCTTTTCCGATTCTGACTTTGACGTCCTCGTCTGTGCTTATGCCGCCTGTAGTTGAAACAGTGTCGCCTAGATAGGTGTAGGTGAAGGAGGTTACTTCCTTCAAGTTTCTCCCGTTGATGGTGATTGGAGTTTGTTGTTGTTGTTGTTGGTGGTGGTGGTGGTGGTGCAGTATCTTCATCACCTCTGTCTTCTCTATATTCACTTGAAGGTAGTCATGTCTTCGCTGCCTCTTCTGACAACTAGTCGGTTTTCGCCTGTAGATCTTCAAGTTTATGTGACATCAGGCACAAGTCATCGACAGCGAAATCCAAGTCTTCTAGGTTCTGTTCCACAGTCCAGCCAGCGTATCCCCCTCTTCTCGCTCCACACTGTTGTCTGCTGCATGATCCAGTCAACCACAATCAGGAATATCATCGGTGATAGTAGACAGCCTTGTCTTACTCCTTCCTGTCTTCACTTCAAAAGCATCACTGAGCTGAACTTTGCATTGTGAATTATTTGGCATGTATCTCAGAAGTTTACAGTCAGCATAATCTGTTATGCAACAACTAGAGTTTCAGTTATTTTGATATCTTTTTCAACTTTAAAAAGTTGTATTTCTTTTTTCTGTAGCCAATAAATATACTTCCTTATAAATAAATATTTTTCTTCTGTTACACATAAATTTCTTGCTTATTAAACAGTTTTCCTCATTCCTCTAGAATCTTTTTTTATTTGATTTCCCTTAAGAAATTAGAAAGAAAAATGAACGAGTTGTTTGAAGAAGAAGAAATTTTCCATTGCTTTACTTAGCACAAGTAACAGTAACAACACAACAATAAATATTCCCTGTATCAAGCTATAGATTAGCTTTCATTGATAAAGGCTTAGATTAAAACACATACTTACTCACAAAACAATGCACACACACACACACACATGCAATTGCCCACAGTGTACAAATTCTATCAAAAGTTTCATAAGAAGATAAGCGTCTATATACCTTGAGAAAGAGTCTTATATACCCAAGAGATAAACTAAACTCTATTTTTGATAGAAGGTAAATCATTTTATTGTAACAAAATCTAATTAGAGAAAATACATACAAGCATACTAACAGCCAGTACATTTTCAATACTTAAACGACTAAGCATACATATACATACAACAATGATCTGGAATAGTACCGTTCGCTGAGAGCATCCATCTATAACTCATACATGCATGCACAAACACAACCTAGTCTATTTCCTACCGGGATTAGTGTGTTTGCAATAACAGCTATTGTCATTACAGTCTACTTGAGTTCTATTATCATTATTACATTAGGTAGGTAAACTGATTTGCGCGAAATAATTCACCATAAAATAACGTGGTTGATTATCACCTTCATCATAAACTGGTGTTCAACCATTTTTTTTGCTTTGAAAACTTCTCTTTATAAATTAGAAACTTAAACAAAATTCGGTCATACAACTGGAGAGAAAAAAAGAGGAGAGAAAGATAAATCGAGAGAAGGAAGATACAGTGAAATGGTAAACACAAACATACAAGCTTAAAAGTTCTAAGTGATTAATGTATATGTAAAAATGATGAACATAATCTACAAGAAATTCAATTATATTACTGAATCAACTAGAAGTAGCAATTCTAAATTACTGTCATTATTATTTGAAATTTCATCTTACAGACTAAACTAATTACGACTTTTTTTTATTTTCTTCTCTTATTTTTTGCAAGTGCAATAAGATCAGATTTATCATTATCTCTTACCAAATCTTTATTTGATATAAGTAGATTTATAATGAAATAAGAATACTCAAAGTAATGAAAAAGGTAATGAAATGTACTCATCATTGTGAGGTAATCAATTCATGAAGCAGCTAAAAGAGATAACTTCTTCCTTTTAAAGAAATGAATTTCTGTACAATAATATTAACAATACAAGAAAGTATCTTTCACTTGATCGTAGAAAATAACAACATAATATTCCGATTATTATGATATTATTTAATTTTCCCTTGAGTTGCTAGTGGAACATAGGGCTTTAGTAGCACGCCTCCATTGCACACTCTCCTACGCAGTCTTTTCAACCTGGCTCGACCACTGCCCATAACCTTTCATCTCTTCCTCACACCATCTCCATGTCACTCTCACCTCGGATGCCCAACTCGTCGTTTCCCTTTGGGATTCCACTTGACGACCTGGCCTGACGTATGATGTCCCCAATCAGTCTTCTCAGTTTATATCCAATTCAGTCAATAGCCACTTCCTCCTGATGCATATTTGTTGGGTGATAGGTTCCTGGTTGGTTCGTCGTCAGCCAGAATTCCTTGTCGGTAGTTCTTTCTGGCCATCTGGTCTGATCTTCAGTATCGAGTGAGCATAGGCGGCAGTTACTGATGAATGTCTGTAGTTTGTTGCAAGTGCTTTTCATGACACGACAACTTTCTGAACCATATAGCAGCAATAACTTGACATCAGTCTTGAAAATCCACACCTCCTTCATCCTTTGTGCTGAGTGCACTACATCTCAACACTGATTTCAGATTCATGCACGATCGCCTATCTTGCTTTTCCGATCCTGCCTGCTTTGACATCCTCGTCTGTGCCACCACAAACACCACCACCACCACCACCTGTAGTTGAAACGATGCTGTCCTGCCTAGGTAGGTGAAACATACTACTTCCTTTAGGTTTATCCCGTTCATGCTCATTCGTCACTGGTGCTTGTTGTTCATGCTGTTGTTCGTTGAGTATCTTCATCACCTCCGTCTTCTCTACATTCACTTCAAGTCCAGTTTTCGCTGTCCTGTCCTGCCATGCCCTCCCCTGCCTTTCTGTCAACTTCATAGTTTTCACCTGTACATCTTCGAGTTTGTGCGGCAAGACATTTGACATAAATCATCATGGACGAAATCCAAATCTTCTTCTGGGGTCTGTTCATCAATCAAACAGAGTATGTCCATCTTCTTGCTCCTCACACTTTGCTTCATGATCCAGTCCACCAACAACAAGATCATGGGTGATAGTAACCAGCCTTTTCTTACTCCTGTCCTCACTTCAAAGGCATAACTGAGCTTTCCATTGTGGATCACTTGGTATCTGGTGTCGTCATATAGTTGTTGAACGAGGTTGATAAGGGTTTGTGGTACTGAAAGCGTAGTGTTGAAGCAGCAGCTGCTAAATTACTTCTCGGTAGACGCTGTCGAAGGCCTTTTCAAATCGATAAAGTTGAGGTAGAGTTGACCACCATTCTATACTCTGTTCTATGATGATTGATGCTTAACGTTGCAATCTGATCCCAAATGATTTGCTCTTCCTGAATCCAGCCTGTTCCAGTCGTAATTTTGAATCCAGAGCATCTTTTAGTTTCTCCAGGATGATGAGGCTTAATATTTTACTAGGGGTGACAGCAGCATGATTCCTCGCCAGTTCTTGCAAAGGCTTAGGTATCCCTTCTTTGGGAGTTTGACAAGGTATACCTTCTTCCAGTCAACCGGCAGATACCTTTCCTTCCTTTCAAACCTTCTGCAGTGGTGGTGTGAGTATGTCCGCTGTTGTCTCTGAGTCTGTTTTCAGTGATTCTGGAGGAATTCCATTTTGTCCTTCTCCCTTCCCGAATTTCAGTAACTTTATAGCATTCAGGACTTCTGCTTTTGTCGGACGGCCTGGGTTCACTGGTAGTTCTGCCGTTACTGGTGGTATTTTTAGACGAGTTGCACGTGATGGTCGATTCAAGGGCTTTTTGAAGTGGTCAGCCCATTGTTTCTTCTGGTTCTCCTCTTCAGTAACTAAGTTTCCTTCACTATCTTTCATTGGTTTCGTCTGCGTTGATCTCTTTCCGGACAGTAACCTGGTTATTTGATATAATGTTGTTAGGTCTCTCCTACCAGCAGTCTGTTCTGCTTCACTTGCCAATGTGTCGTAGAAGTGTCTTTTGTCTTTCAGCGCACTCTTCCTCACTTCTTTATCCAGTGTTTTACACGTTGTGTTCAGTGCCTCTTCTCGTTGTGCATCCTTGCACTGGTTCAGCTTCTGCTTCACCATCTTCCTCTCCCTCCTCTATCAGCTTCCATGTGTCCACGAAGATGTATTCCTTGTCTTGTTTCCTCTTCCTTCCTAGTACGGTTATGCAGGTTTCTTTTCATACATGCAGTATCTCTCATTGGAAGGAGTGCCAAGCAAGTAGATCACTCCGTTGACCGTTCCGTACCTGAACACATGAGGGCACGTTAGAGCCCATCGTGAGTTATCGGATGTTGTATGCGTTAAGTGCAGCCGTCAAGGATGACCTCTCTTCCTCCCTCTCTCTCCATTATTATCATTATTATTCAATGTTATCATAGACAAACGCATTGAGGTCTCCTTCTCATCATCTGGCTTCAGATGAATCGATCTCATCATGGCGAGATTTCTTGTAGTCCTAGAATATGCAGATGATTTAGTCCTGTTAGGTGCAGACACCGACAAAATACAGCCTATAGGACACCTTGATTGACAGTTTGAGAATAAGGGGAAGGTATTTCTCGCCACTCACATGAAAATTATTGCTTCAGGACTGGTTTTTAGTGGAGGCCTGCCTAACAGTAGGCAGTGAAATGGTTGAGCGCATTGACCACACTATACTCACCTGGGAAGTCGGATCACCCCCGATGGATCAGTAGTCAATGAAATCTCTGCACGGATATAAAAGGCTCCAGTGGCTTTCGCCAAATTACGCCATTTATGGTACCCCCGTGATGTCTGACTGTGCCTTGAGAGTTGAGTGTACTGTGCTGCGATTCGCTCCGTTCTGCTAGATGGCTATGAAACATTGTCATTAAAGGTGGAGGATATGAGACGGCTTCACGTTCTCGACTAGCATCGCCTACGTAGAATAAGCCATGTGTCGTAGTGTTACTGCGTCAGTAATGCAAAAGCAGGGTTAGGAGTTTTAAGAAGAGGAAAGTCAGTTAGTGAGGTTATGAACCTTCATCGATCCAAGTACCTAAGATATGTGTTGTCTATGCCCGGTCACTGTCTGCATCATTGCATAATGCTAGCTGAAGTAGTTTCAGGCTGGAAAAAGGTTGGAGGTAACCAGACTAAAACATGGCATCATTGTATCAAGTCTTTGACTGTTAGTAAGAACCACGTAGGGAAAGGTAGACTAACCGGTTAATTTCCGCGCGACAGCAGAAAACTGTAGGTGACATGGCTTAGGATCGATCTCATTATAATCGTCATACTGAATGCGGTATTTTCTTATTTCTCTCTTTTACTACTTCCTTCTGCTTTTGACCTATTCCTTTTAGCCCTTTGTGCTTCATGTTATTGCATTCTGTCTTTATGTGCTGTAGCAGCTTGGAACGTTAGGTAGTAATGCTAGGTCCTAAACTGGTATTATCCGTCTGTCTGTCACAAAGGCGATGGCAGTGACTGAAACTGATGTCACCCTGGTTTTCAATTGGAAATCTCATCCATCGGACATCTACAAACCTTTAAAACAAACTACATACAACTTTTCGACTGCTTCGCATGGTCAGTCATCAAATCCAAACTCTCACCAATCTTGCGGAATTACTTAGTATTTCCATGGCATAAAACATGTGTCATTCTTCTGGATGTCAACCAACAACTGAATGAGTAAGCTGTATGTCATCACACACAAAACGACATAGTTCACATAATCAAGAGCAATAAGTTTTTCTCCTGATATTTTCAATGCAACACCTTGCAGCACCCCATCTATAATTAGTCCAAGAGTAGAAGAGGTGAAAAAATCAAGAATGATAACAACCCTACCAACTCTTAATGCTAGTTGGGTAAGACTGAAAAATTTGGTTGCATGTCATCATTCTGTCTGAAGTGTTTTTATAAACCCTGAAAGACGTCAATAAACCACTCAAGGACATTTCCAGTAAAAAGCGGACCCAGAAACTACTACGGTTCAAAGAACTAAAGGTAGTGCAGAGCAAAGATATATAAAACAAGAGCAAGTTCTCACCCAGTGAACCAGATTTTCACACAAATTGCGAAGTATGATAGTCGTCTATATTTTCGACGTAACTTGTATCAGATAAATACTCCAATGATTTTCACATTTATGATATGCAGACCCTCTATGATGACAGCTACAATGAATGATTGCTTGAAGGTTAACAGAACCTTTCCAGTTTTCTATGCCTTCACAAATAATCTAATTAATTTCCTGGCTACAGCACAGCATGTCTTTGATATTCATACCGCCTTCCTGGTTATACAACATGAAGTACTCAGCATTAAAGTGTTTCTTTCACTTTATGGCTTTTCCTTTGATAATTAGTTCTAGCTTGATCGTAGTTTGTTATTCTCTGAAGTTTATTCCTGGATATTTCATCACCAGGATAAGAGAATTCATTAGCATTTACTGCTTTATGAAACAGTAAAGAACTATTATCATCATCTTTTCTGATGTCTCATAGTTCTACTTTATTCCTATTGTTAGAGAAATATGCAGGATAGAATGAATTGAAAACGTATTACTCCATGCAGCAAACTAAACAAAATGAGCTACACAGGTGGCTTCAGAAATGACGTATTACAGTTTTATCACGTTCTCAAGTTTACAATTAATCTTCTTACACTTCTTCACAAACTGATTTCCTTAACTTTATTTCTAGTAACTCATCACGTTTGTAGCGTGAATGTATACGAATCTCAACAGAACTGAAGCTTTCAATATGAAACAAACTGCTTTCGATGCATACCAAAATAGCACAACATCAACAAACTGTGAAAATTTCAACCATCACAAAGTGATATAACGGCAAGAAGCAGTAAGGATAAGTAATTAAGGAACACTCTTCCATATTAGATATGTGCATACCATTTATAACACACAGAATGATACAGTATTATTTGTTTGACGATGTTTCGAGCATAAATTATCGCTCATAATCACATCAATGTAATCACACTCCTTTCGACATTTGACTTTTATAGTCCTGTCACCTCATATGAGTTGTTTTTATTGGTAGTAAAATTTTCGATATCTGTGTTATAGGTGTTGCGTCATTTCTATTACATGTGTTGCGTGTTGATTCGATAAACAAAGATTCAGTAATCAATCTCTCTCACTCCACCTAATTATATTGAACTTCAGTACAATGGTTTTGTCCCACTCTATTGTGCGGTTGTGTGTTAATGCATGCATTGCAATATCTGAGTTTGTTTTCCAGACTACTGATCTTGTTGGGGTCTATCATTCTATATTCAGCTAAATTCCTTTGTTCGACTATTCTAACTGACCCCGATCGGCTAGTGTGACCTCGCAGTCATTGCATGGAATTTGATATACTAGGTTATTTTGCTGAAATGGTCTTATCGATTCCCCAAGCTGACAAAGTTTATCTCTGAGTCATTTTGTAGGTTTAACTGCCACCTCAATACCAGCTTTGTTGAGGATCCTACATAAAGTGTCTGGTGTACCTTCCTTATACGGTAACACAATGGAAGCTGGGAACTCCTTTATACTTGTGTTGTCGCTATTATTTGTACTCGTGTTGCTGTCACGATTCCTTTCTTTTGTTTTCCTACGCACTTCTTGATAAACTGTGTAGGATAATTATTAGGTATCAGTGCTTCTTCTATGTGCTTCAGTTCCTTGTTTAGGTCCTTGTACCGACGAATCAGTTTTCTAGCTCAATCATTCAGACATTTGACTAAAACCTGAAGTCTAGACACCTGTTAGGAACTGAAGCACATAAATGAAGCACTGATACCCATAAGGAAGGTACACCAGACACTTTATGTAGGATCCTCAACAAAGCTGGTATTGAGGTGGCAGTTAAACCTACAAAATGACTCAGAGATAAACTTTGTCAGCTTGGGGAATCGATAAGACCATTTCAGCAAAATAACCTAGTATATCAAATTCCATGCAATGACTGCGAGGTCACACTAGCCGATCGGGGTCAGTTAGAATAGTCGAACAAAGGAATTTAGCTGAATATAGAATGATAGACCCCAACAAGATCAGTAGTCTGGAAAACAAACTCAGATATTGCAATGCATGCATTAACACACAACCGCACAATAGAGTGGGACAAAACCATTGTACTGAAGTTCAATATAATTAGGTGGAGTGAGAGAGATTGATTACTGAATCTTTGTTTATCGAATCAACACGCAACACATGTAATAGAAATGACGCAACACCTATAACACAGATATCGAAAATTTTACTACCAATAAAAACAACTCATATGAGGTGACAGGACTATAAAAGTCAAATGTCGAAAGGAGTGTGATTACATTGATGTGATTATGAGCGATAATTTATGCTTGAAAAATCATCAAATAAATAATACTGTATCATTCTGTGTGTTATAAATGGTATGGACAAATCTAATACGGAACTATATTCTACCGAAGTGGTGAATGTTTACACATATTAATCAGAAACACTCTACCTAGGCGTACAGAAACATGGTGTTGATTGACCTCTGATTTAGATACACAGTGACATGATCCTGTCAGCGTGATTATCTTACCCAAACATAATTCTTTAGTCCTTAAGATCAACATATGTCATCATGAGTAAACAAGAAAAACATTTGATGACACAAATATTAAGTAATAAGATCGAGACATAATATCAAAGGAAGTCTTATTAAAAAGCAACAATCTGAACAAAGAACATTCTTTACAATAAATTCTCTTCAGTTTCTACAATTATAATAATAATAGTAATGTTATAACTTTTACTAGTGTACACAGTTCATCCACTCAACAACAATTATCAAATATATCAACATATGAACTGAGATACATGTTACCCAGTAAAATGCCCAGTATCAAATGAGAAGAAATGCTCAAATAACTCCTATCAAGAAAATATTTTGACCTGTAATATAAACTCTAAGAAGAAACAGTTTACATATCTGATTCAACTTGATAACTTTGTCGATAATTCGCACAAATCTCTTAATCATAAAATTAAACTATCAAGAAATCTTTGAAACCTGACTTCTTTTTACTATGATGAAAGAAAATAATTGCAATTATTGAAATGAACAGCCATTAATATAAAAATGTAGTCTGAGTATTAAAAAAAGTACAAATATTATAAAATATGATATGTATTTCATTTCCATTTTATTTAAACAAAAAGGTTCCGATTAAAATTGATTGTTTCGGTAATCCTACTCCACTAAACAAGTAAATATACTGACAACAACAAAGGTAAACACTAATATATTTTAAAATAATTTACAAAGTTATTGTATTTATTACAGTAGTAGCCACTGTTACAGCTGCTTATTGATTTTAAGAGGCAAAGATTCAAACCCCTTCGACTATAATAATCGAACAGCTACTTGATTCGGTGATGTACAACGTATACGTGTTGAATTATTCTGAGAGTTTTTAAATCTATCCTGAAGTAAAGTGACACCTTCATTAAGCAACTGATGATCAACTAGAATAGAATTCAATGGAGTTGTAAGACAACTTTCGTAAGTTTCTTGTGGGTGTGTCAAGGTACTGCGATTCGGAGAAACCACAGGAAGCTCTGAATGTTGAGCTGGTAGCGGCTCTGTTGTAAAATATGGATGTTTTAATGCCTGAAATACAAAAAGAATGAAATTCTATGCATATATACTGATTATATTCTATTGTTTTAAACAAATTCAATCCACAAGTTTGCCAAGTTGAAAGATTATATTACTCAAAGGTATATAGAATGAAGATATTCCAGTCTGATTGCTTGCATTTTCGAAAAGAAACCACCTAAATAAGACAATAAGTAGATCGGCTGATTTCCAATAATGTACAACCCAATAGTTCAAGAAATTGATTCTAGATTATGGCACAGAATAATTTCATAACAACAAAATATGAATTAACTATAAAATTAACATCCAAATAACTAAGTTAATAAGACCACATCTTAAAGCTCTTTTAGAGTATGCTGAAAAGTCCATCCAGATGACTGCTACCAGAATTATATCTGAACATTATTATCTAGTGCTAAAAATCCTGCTGATTTTTACTACACTATCAATCAGAGTCAGTAAGTCTATATCAACAAATTTAGCTGACACAAAATGACTAACGCCATACTTTTTTTTCCTGATCACTTACGAACTTTTTCTATCATACTACGACTCCAAACAATATTACTGTTCAACGCGCACTGTAGCTGATTTGTTATAACCAGGTAATATTCATAAGTGAATTTACCCTAGACAGTATAAATCTTCACAGTCAGTGATTCCTATGAGCCCAATGCATACATTGACAGCATGAATAATAAAACGCTTGAGTGTTTCTCTTGTCACAGCCACAGATTTCACATCTGAGCTGAAACTAGTCCCTTTGAAGATAAATAAGTGTTTATGAGTACACAACTCACCTTAACCATAATTGATCAAAAACGTATTATATGGTTTAATCAAGACTTCATCAGATACAAGTTCACAGGAAGTAACTTAGCTATCCACGTACATAGCTTACCTCATGCATTCATATTAGATGCGAACACAGGTTATGTTTCTGCATTAAGCGAGTCCAAAACACACGTGGACCCTTGCAAAGTTTACATAAACAACTTTTAGCATACTCTATATTATTACGTTTTTACCATGTACTAGCATATTCATTGCATACTCCAGCGACTTGGTAAGCTTTGCGTAAACTGACGACCACTGGTAGATGTTCAACATGTGTCTGCACTTATTGTTGATGTAGTAGCGAAGTTTTAGACAAAATTAGAGAAATATTTAGTCAGCATACGACAAAATCAGTGACAAATAAAGTACATTTAAATAGAAATAATATGTTAAATGTGATAAGCAACAGAACAGTAACAGTAGAAAGCGGGGAAAAGACTTCGTAATAATGACGAATCAAGCTAGGGAACTGAAAGTCAATCTATGAGTAACAAACAGACAAAAACACCACGTGCAGTCACAAATGTGTAACCCTTACTCATAAGATAAAATGACCTAAAGTCAAACTTACTTCAGTTGCTGTTAGCCTATGATGTGGTGGATACACCAAAAATTTGCCAACAAGATCGATAGCTTCGATTGATGCATCTGGAAGAACTTCTTCGAATGGTATAGTTTCACAAACATTGAAACTTATCTTGTTATAATCAGGGAGTTCTTTAATCTCCTAAAAGATATTGAATGAGTCCAGATGAAAATAACAGGTGAACTAAATACACTGAGATACAACAAACAACTTAGAAACTACTCAAGACAAAAATAACCTTTCAATCAATTAGTATTAAGAGTAGGAGTCAAAATTTTAAAATGTAGGCAGATATTTTCCATACTAGACAGCTATAAAGTTTCCAGAAGGAGGTAGGAATATTTGAAACGAACAACTCATCAATGTAATCCGTTCGAAACATTTAAAAAGCTTTTCCCCTACCATAGCTCTTTAAAAGACTACAGAGAGCTTACTACGATAAGAATAAAATCCTTCTGGAAGTTCAACGCCTGTAATAATTAACTGTAAGATGAAATATTTAGATGATTAGAGAAACATAACACTTAACATATTACTTAAATGACCTATCCTTAATAATAGCAGGACATTTTAGGCGTTTCAGAGAAGCATAAAAGCCTTCATACTCAAAGAAGAACCATCCACTAAACCAACCTTTGTAGTATATGATGATCTTTTATTGAACCATGTAGTCTAAATAATTAACATGGATAAGAAAAGGACTTGCCGTTGAACGTGTCAATCTTCACAAAATTAAGAGATTGATGAAACTTACTGGCCACATTTCTTCATTCGGAGTTCCAAGCACACGTACAACAAACCACAGTTGTTCAATATCATTTTCTGCCTAAACAAGACTTATGAAAAACAAAATAATAATATACCGGAAACAATGGAGAACTATTCAACAGTTCACCGAAGATACATCCAACAGCCCTAGAATATGAATAAATTGAAATGGTAATACCATAAATCAACGCTGTTTGTATATTTTTTTGCTCCATATAAGAGTTCAGGTGCCCGATACCATCTAAAATTAGGAATAACATATCACTTAAAAAGTACCTCGTAGCCACCTGATGACTATATAATCTCTCGTTATTATTTTCAAAAACTCTTGCAAGACCGAAATCGGCAATTTTTAGGATACCTGTAGAACTGATCAATAGATTGGCAGGTTTCAGATCCTCAAAAGAAGTATCTTTTTAGAAATACGCGAAGAACATGTAATTACCCTATGCATTATGCCATTAGCATGCATAACTTCAACTCCCCTTAATATCATTAACATATAGCATTTAGATTGAGCTTCAGTAAGAGGAGGTTGTGAATTACGAATAACCTCACTCAGGTCCGTAACCATATACTCAAAAACAAGAACGAAACCAGTACCATGCGGAAAAACATCTCGTAGATGAACAACATAAGGGCTAAATTCAATGAACTGAAGGGTTTTTATCTCTCTGTGGCAATAAATATGATTTATTTAGATTACCGGAGGGCTGTGTTTGGAATCCCATCGGCCAGTTTCCGTAAAGGGACCTTCTTTAAAGCAACAAGTTCTCCACTCTATGCAACACAAAAATCAAACACGTAAACGTTTACCTCATTATGTTTGGCCTTTAAAACTATTCCATGGGCACCTTCACCGATGCGTCCAAGAATACTGTAATGTTCCATATTACATACAGTATACTAGTACAATCGAGATCCATTAGCAAACGGACTGGAGATAGAAAACCAACCTGTTAGAAGAAATTTTAAAAATAAAACCATTAAGCTTAGTACTAATAAGACTGAACTTCGAGACGTCAACAATTTATTTCAGGAAAATAATCAAGCTTCTATGGTCATTTACAGCTTTATTTCTTTGGCATGTCATATTAATTTACTTTACATACAATCTCACTAATGTTTGATTTTTAGCACAAGTGAAAATAATTTCCGTTATCCCAGTAACTGTACCCAGATCAAAAACTATTACTTATCTATTCCCAATAGTTTCTCCAACAGTGTAAATCCTTTAATAACAAATCATATAATTACATTTGTTTAGTAACTATCTTAAAAACTAACTACAAAAGTAATTTTACATCATGATCATTTGACGTTATCGAATTCTTGAAAATATGTACAATATTAAGCATTGGAAGTAGTCTAGAAAATCACAATACGCAATGCGATACAGATATTTCGCTGAAATCTTTATTCAAGAACCTCTAATAAACATGACTTCAACAGTAGAAACATTGACATCAAACAGAATAAACTCTGTGGACATAGACTACAATGACAGGTTTCGGGCATTAAGGAAACGAATGAGAAAAATCAACGTGACCAGATAAGCTGCACCCAAGGATGCTTATAGCTTGCAACCCACATAGCTGGCTAATTGGTTGCTATATTTAGACTATCCCTCAGTGAAGGTACACTCTCATATGACTAGAAGGACGCCATAGTCATGCTTATCCACAAGACAAGTTCTAGGCAGCACCAATCAAATTACAGATCGACAAGTTAAACTATTATTGCAGTAAAAACTCAAGAAACAGTCATCAAGAAAGCTTTTACAATTTAATTAGAAAGCAACACTTTATTGTTCCGTCCGCAACTTAGCTTTAGCAAACGTTTCTCTTGCTTCACAAACATTCCAAGTCAGAGAAAGTTGGGTTAAGTCTAAGGATGACAGGATACCTGTAGATGTCATTTGAGTACACTTCATGAAGACATTCAATAAGGTATCTCATTCTAGGCTGCTCACAAAACTGGAAAGACTCGAAATTATGAGCGATCTATTTGCGTGTATTAGAGAGTTTCTTCTTGATAGGACACAACTAGTAAGAATCATTTCTAAACTCTTCTGGAAATCAGTAAGGAGTGGGGTGTCATAAGGCACAGTCTTGGGTCCCCTACTATCTCTCCTATATATAAATGAGCAGTTTCTCTGGCGAGAAATTAGGGATGAAGATATATATACAATTTAAATAGACCTAAACAGTTTGCTAACCTAGCTAGAGAAATGGCTGATACCTATCAACGCATGTGTGAGCATGCACATGGGGTAGGTAGACAGAAAAACCTACGAAGTTGGCGGGATTCCTCTACCTTCGTTGTCGATCCAAAATGATCTAGGAGTCACAGTAAGTCACGATTTGAAGACCAAAGCGCACCACTGATTGGTTGCAACACGAAGTTCTAAGACACTGGTCATTTATGTAGAAGTTTTACTACATAAGTGTTGATATGTTCACCACCTTATAGACACCTTAGTTACACCTAAAGTAAAAAGCTGTGCACAAGCGGCAAATCCTTATCTGAAGCGCGACTTAGACCTTATGCAAGGAGTCCTCAAGATGGCTAGCCTGACCTACGAAGAAAGACTTCAGGAACTTAACCTTTCCTCCTCACCGTATCGTGGAGAGAGGGGAGATCTAATGTTGCTATACAGGATTTTAGGAAATGATTACGGACCTGATCTATTTTTTTTCTTCTCAACAGGTTGAGACACCTCAAAGGATATACCAGGGGAGCACAAAAGCGAAGGATTAACCCTATCTCCGCACAGTACTGGCTCTCGCGTCAAGTAATCAGCCATCAGAACAGACTCCCAAAAGAATTGTTGTCCAAATCAAATAACTTGTTCGGGAAAGGACTAGACAAGCACAGAAATCTTCTGGAAGAGGATTAATATGAACTCATAGCCTTCTATCTTCAAACTGCAAAACTAAAATGATAACTTTCGGACTAACACCACATGTGGTAAAAAGCTAACCTTTACAACCCTTTTACTTCCACCTGTGAACATATGGAACATATTATATTCTCGCAGAGACTGCTAGATCCCTGAAATTTTTTTCTCGCACGCTGAACTACGCTACTTTTCGTCAAATGAATTCCATGTGAGAATCAGATGTTTCATAGCATGGTCAACGATTGAAACTTGCAAGACTGTTCAGACAAGTTCATGGAAATATAGAATTTCACTTTCCTCCAGTGACTCACTCAGCAATATTGGACCACATGTCAAACGTTTAGACAAACAGAGAATTCACTCATACAGGCGTTTAACTTTGGTACTATGGTAGATCGTGATTACATTTTAGCTTGTTTGTTAGATGTGTTCCGCGTAAAAGCTAGAAGGCTTGCATTATCATCATCTGGTGCATTACAAGGAGTATTTTTGGGTCCCTTTCTGCTCCTAATTTATATGAGTGACCTCCTATCAAGTCAGCTCCCTGATTCTATTTTATGCTGACGACGTTAAGCTACGGAGGGCTGTAACAGAGAGTTGATCATACTACAAGGTAACCTCAGAATGCTTGAAGTGTGAGAGAGAAAAAATGGACTAGCACTAAACCTGGATAAATACAGGACCATGTCGCTCCATATTCCCGCAGTGCAGACAGTGTCTTACTCTACCTGTGGCACATACCTTTTGCCCACAACCAAGGATAAAGACCTAGGATTGATACTAAGTGATAACCTAGACACCTGCTCCAATTACCTAGGAGATGCCGCTATAACCTACGCAGAACTACACTTCGTATGCAGACAACTAGGTGCCCTCACCCCGGAAGTCTTTATGAAGCTCTCCAAGACCTATGCACGACCTCACTTAGAGGTCCCCAACATCAGTGCACCACCATACCTAAAAAGTGATGCGAACCTCCTGGAGAAAGTGAAGAGGTGACCAATGAAGGGTGCTGTATGGATGCGATAAAAAACATATTAAGGAAGACTGAAGGTCCTAGGCTTTTACTCTCTTATTTACTGTAGGTTACATGGTAACTTGACAAAGACCTACAAGATACTGAGCAATCTAAGCCGTCCAAACAGTGAAATTTTAATCAAACGGTCATAATAACAATTACTGTGGGAACCCGAAGAGAATTGATCATCAAACGGCGGAAACCCATGTGTTCACACTTTTGCTCTCTTCAAGTATGCGGCTACTGAGACGTATTACCTATTAAGGTAGCCACCCAGTTGTCGAAAGCTTCAAAAAACGTTTGTACAGCTATTCAGTGAAACACAGCTTGGGTTCATCCACTTGAAATACAGACCATGCTGAAACAACCGACTGACTTTGCATGAATCCATCACAGTTGTCTCAATACAGACTCCCTTCCACTGCAACTATTATCATGAACTTGGCTCAACTTTATGCCTCCCTTTTAGACCTCTTACCTCTCCAACTACTATTAATTTCACTAGTAGTTTCTATTTCGATTTCTATAATTTCTATTATGATCTTTCCTGCTTCTTTCCCTTCCTCTGACTCTCTATGATTTCACCGTGTTGCTTAAGGCAATCCACACCACTGTTTTCTTTCCCATCTTCCCTAAATTTATCTGGACGTTTCCTTGCTTTCGTTTATCTCACTTCATCGCCCCTGTACTTTTTAGGTATCTTTTACCTATCTCTTCATCCTTCTTTCACAACTAGTCCGAACAACTGTCTGGCAATACAACATTTGAGGAACCGATCTGCACCATAGTGGAAGGACAGATTTAACCAATACCTAACTACCTGTCGGATGTACCATAGCTGCAGCAGGCAAGTGGAGGGATCTACTACATCGGAATCCACCAATGATCTGAATCCACCCCGTAAAAACTAGGAAAAAGCACGAACAAGTCAGTTTTTACGAGCTCGTAAAACAGATAGTGGGTAGTGTTACAAACTACTGCCCACGTTCATACGAGTATTGACAGCAAATTTTATCAAACAAGTAATAATGTTTAATTGTAACACATCTAATAAACACAGTAAGATAGAATAGAGGATCCAGTTGGATTAAAGCATACGGTTGTCAAAAATGAGGGAAACTATTTACCAATTCTGCCAGATTTTCCCATGTACCTGTATTTCCAAAAATGAATGAAATCGTAGACAAGAAGCTCACGTTAGATTATTTTTAGGTTTAACAACCTGATACTTCGTTACAACCTTTCTCCCGAGTAGGCTCCCAGTCCGCCCTAGTCCGTAGAAACTTTGAGCTTTTCGGGTAATATTCTGCAAAAACATTTTGAGTACACTTAGGGTCATGCATCTTTATTCCCGAAAAACCCGGAAGTTTTCCGAGGAAATCCCAAAGTTTTAAGTCTACCCAGACTTTTTAAAAATCCCAATATTGAAAGTGTCTGCAGAACGTCTAAACTTTCCGAAAGAATGTAAACAAGCTCCGAAACAACAACGTACGTAGAATTGATTTCAACCCACGGACGCAAAATCGCAGACAGTGATTTGTGACAGTATAACGACATTTTGCAGACGAGATGAAAACAAATTTGGGAATATTTCTAAACGTCAGAAAGTGAGCCCGAGATTTTCTTCAGAAAGTATCTAAAAAACCGAAAATCCTTCCAAAGTGTTGTCCAGCTGGGGTGTCATGCAACAAGTTATTTGTTCAACCTGTTGGCTGTTTGCATGATGCGTTACTTATTTTCATATCCTATAGGTTAAAATATGCGTTTAAACAACTTCCTGACCGCATCAGTCAGTTTTTCAGGGCTGCGGTTAGTTTCAGGTTTGAGACTGAGTAACCTGTACTAATCATGGCCGTAGAAATCTCCGTGAAGTTCCAGTCTCTCCTTGAAAGCGTTTGTCGAAGCAGCAACTATGCTAAGTTCCAGTAATGAGTTCTAATTGTTGACAACCCCGCAAAAGAATCTGAGTTCCACCCGCAGTTTATTCGACCGTGGCATCTGAACGTTTTACGGTAACCTCCTAGATATCTAGTCCTAAAAGTAGAAGAAAGATTCGAGAAACCAACATGACAGACATTATTCATTTCACGATAAGCCAATATAAAATCTCCCTTTGTTCCCTAATCCAAGGTAATGTTAACCCACCTAATGATTAAGAGTAGTACGAATCTTGAGCAATGTGTATTACTGCACTTTTGTTATGGTTGGTTTCCAGCCTCCAGTGATCAGACCATTTAGTAAGCTCACCTAAGTCAGTTTAGAGTGCATTTTTACCATCATTATCATGAACTATGCTCCAAGCGTGGACTTCATCTGCAAATAGTAGGGATGATGAGATAAGCATATCCGGTAATTCATTACCATAGACCAAGAATAAAAGAAGCCCTAGGGAACCCACCCGTAACCTGTTTCCAGACAGATAATACTCCATTAATTTTGACTCTTTGCTATCATGCAGTTAATGCCTAAACCACTCTTGCTTCCTGACATCTGTACCGAAACCTACGACCTTCCTCGGCAAGCCCAAGTGGGTAACTTTATCAAATGTCTTGCTACATTAAATAAATACCGCAACTTCCAGTTTATTTCTTGCTTCCACTCATCCTTCCCTGTCTAGAAGAAAGTTCGTCAGGTATGAACGTCTGGGTCGGAAGCTGTGTTGCTCTTGTGCCAATAAGACCTGTATCTCCCCATGGCCCAGTAATTTGTTCTTGATTACTTTCTCCAATACTTTCATCACTATACAAGTCAAACTGACTAAGCGATCGTTAATATCTAGTTGCCTATCAGCAACCTTAAAAATGGAGCATACTCTCTGCGCAAAGGGGCCTGGGACAGGAAATTTAAATATCTCTATAAGAGGTTCGTCGGTAATGTCAGCCACAGTCAGTAATAGTCGAGGGTTTAAACCATCAGGACCTGGTTACTTATCAAGATTCGTATTTTTTAGCAATGTAAGCGATGCTTCGTTATCCATGGGAGCCATCTGCTGGACGTCAATCGTAGTCGTATTCAACATACGTGTCAACACCTACCGAATACACTTAACTAATGTACTTCGCCAGGGTTTTGGCTTTATCCTTTCCCGATTCTGCTAAAACATTCAAGTTTTAACAGGAAGAAGATTGGGTATTCCATCATACTTTCTAGTTCTGCGCCTAAGATATAATTAAAGTCTCTAAGGACAAGCAACACAGTCATACAATAAGTGCTAAGCATTTGAACTACTGAATTTCAATATCCAGCACCAATAGTGCGAGTAAAGGAAACTTTTAGTTTTTGAGCTCTCGTTTCTAGGTCTTAAGGCTTAGTTCTTTTTGTCCGGTTGTACTCTTTCGGTGGTCGCAGAAGTCTTCGCATTTTCCCTGCTTATAGCTTCGGAGGTAGCGATTGTCTATCTGAAGTTCTTTCTTGCAAATTGTAGCTAGGTTTGTTTTGGGGGGCAGCGAAGCTGGTGATAAGATCAATTAACATTTTGCAACCCCTGTTTTTGTAAGCACCTGTAAGTAAGTATTAAGCGTTACTTAAAAATTGCTAGAAATAAGGTGGGTGGTAAGTGAGAAGAAGAGTGAAAAGTACTTATGGAAAGATGTGTTACTGGTAATAACACGGACAGGCGATCCATCTTATTTCAGATACTATGGTTGGAGAATACATGGATGGAAGAGCATACCAACAGTTGCAACCAACAAATGTTCGTGGTAAGCCATTTGCACTCGCTTAGGGGAATCCGTTATTTTTACTTTTAAAAACATTCAGATGAAAGAAATTCCGCACGATGTATAGTATCAAAATAGTATTTATTGTGCTTTTGCTAGCCAAAAATTAGCAAGTAACCATCATGTATCTGACTAGCAGTCGCAATCACGACTGATAGTCCCTCCTAAAGGATGTAAAACCCAGTATTTTAACAAGGAGGTACCTTCAAAACTACTCACCGAAAAAAGTCATGTACCTTAGTTTAAAATCATTAAAAAAATTTTTCGTCAGTTTGTATGCTGAAGAATTGCTACTCCATCATTCACTGGAAAATATTCAGGACGACAGTGGTACTAAATCAGTAAATTGACCGCCCCTCTGAACAAACAAACCTACAACCCAGCCAGCATTAGCTTCGGGCGCACATTGTGAGTTTCGGGTTGTTTTTTTAAATTGATTTTAAAAAAACAACCTCCAAATAGACAATCACTACATCCAAATTTATGAGTGGGTAAGCTGTAATGACTTCTATCACTACCGGTGGTAGGCTCGGTCGATCCCCAGCCAGTATGTACTTCGAAGTATATACAAACATACAAAGTTCCGGGCTAACTGCAGGCACTTTGGGTAGTGCCCGAAGTTTCTTAGTTGCCTCGAAACTGTTGCACGTCTGTTTAAGTACACCGAAATTGGTGACTGCGAGCGGAAATGCCGTCCAAAATACTATGCACCCTGTTGATGAGTGGTGATATTTTTTTGTTGAGTAATCGCATTTCCTGCACACAAGGAATATTGCTGTTTATTTCCCTTCATTCGATTAATTCAGTGTGTTTCAATATAATGAGTGCATGAAATCTTTTGACTTTTGACATTATCAAGCAGAAACTTCGGGTGCACTTTGTGTCTTTCGACACTTTCGAGGGAAAATTTAGGGCTCACTTTAGAACTTTTGACCCTACTTATGAAAAGGTTTAGAACATTCGGGGGAATATTGTGCGTCGCCCGATATGCGCCCGAAGTAAAATTTTCGGGTTTCAGCCCGAAAGTTACAAAGTGCGCCCGAAGTAAATGCTGGCTGGGTTCAGGCACACCTTAGAACTTTCGAGTTTTAGCCCGAAGTAACTTCTAGTGCACCTACCAATTTTCGAGTGACCCCTGAATTCTTCAATTATTAAGAAACGTTTCCATAACGTTGACTCGTAATACATAAACATATGCGGCAATGCAACGTCAACGATATAAGAATGTTGCTAAATATAGCTTCATGGAACTGTGAATATAGGTTACTGCAAAACTTAGGGCGCACTGCCTACACTTTGTGAACTTTGGGCGGCATTGCATACAAAATGGGCGCACTTTGGGATTTTCGACAGTTTCGGAGAAAATATTTAGAAACTTCGGGGAATATCATGCGTCTAACCATATGCGCTCAAAGTAAAATTTTCGGGTTTTTTCCTGAAACTCACAATGTGCGCCCGAAGCGAATGCTGGCTGGGTCGGTGTATAACTGAACAAAAAGACCCAATCCTTAAGACCTAGAACTTCAAAACTACAGGCTTCTTCTACTCACATTATTGATGTTGGATGCTGAAGTCGTCCTTACTCTGTGCAACCGAAAGCTAAATGATACCATAAACTACCTTACAAATCAAGTGGAAACGTCTGTTTTCAAATACCCTATCAACGCACGGCAAACATTCAAAGCAGAGTTTGACTGGTATAAACAAGACTCAATCTCTGAGACTGTCTGACTGGGTATTTTCGTAATATATAGTGACTGAAAGTCAGAAACATCGTTCCTTGTTTCTCAAATTTGATTAGGAGGTGTCCTTGGTACAATAAGGCCTTAAGGCATTTGGAAATCACACAGTGTAACCATATTGTCCAATATTCAATATCTGTTTAACGAGCTTGTGTAAACCAGTCGATCCTTCTTGCTAGCTTCTTGATTTTGCGGAGCGATCCCAGGACTCCGGAGGATTTTGATGCGGTAGATCCAACCACTCGTCTGCTGCAGCTCAGCTATACAGAACAGGAGGTCGTGTTGATTGGTTGGCCTCGGACTGTGGTGCATTAGGGTTCTTCAGGTATCAGGTTGCCGGACAGTTGTTCCGACAAGTCGTTGGGAAGACAGAGTTAGGGATAATGAAGAGAAAACCTAGAAAGACAAGGTTATGTAAATAAAAGGCAAAGAAAAGTGAACAATTGAAGTAATCTACCTACACCCAAGTTGGGCGAGGGGGTGCAAAGGTATGTAGAACTTAGGTAAGTGATGCTAATTCATAACAAATGAAAGGGATGAAAAAGGCTCAAATGATCACAGCAGAAAAGAAACTGATATAGAGGTAACACAGTTGGAATGGAGTGACAGCAGTTGATTTCTCCCGTTCAGTTAGTATTCTAGCTATATATGGGTAGGCCGTGAGTCTCTGAGTGGCTGTCTAGCCTCTTCTTGAGACTTTCAACTGATGGAGCGGAAGACAGCCCTGCTGGAGATGCATTCCAGTGCCCATGGACTGGAAAGGAGAAGTATGAACACACATGAGATTTTGACCCTTGATGGGTGATTCCGCGAGGGTCACCACAGTGGCCACTCGGTAGTATTCTTCCATTCAGGGGACTTGGGTTATTCAGTATTTTGTAAGCCATTATTATTACTTTACTGTTCGAAGTCAGGTATCTGAAAATGTATGCGCGTGCCAGTAAAGTTCACAGTACCTTCAAGCTAATTCCTCACAGAGGGTCATTCGTTACAGTTTTACGTCAGAAGTTTCAGCCATTACCAAATTGTACTGGGCAGTCAACCAGATAGTATGCAAACAAATGAACACAATGCCTAGTTTTTCAACAGAGAACCACCAGATAACTTCAGCTTTGGTCAGCTGCATGAACTATCTGTATATAGTGGGGATTTCAACTACCATTCCCACCTAAAAGGCTGAATTCTTATCTGATCTACCTGTAGCCTTTTGTAACGCTGGTAACTGACGAATTCTAACAAGCAACATGGTATCTACGTTGAACGAGCCTCATGGATAGATACAGCTCCTGAAAGAATGAAAAACGGACAACAAAAGAGAAAACAGATAATTTTGAATATGCTGTGTTAAAAGCTTACTACAGGACTGAATTTCATAATGTATCTTAGAGAATCAGAAAGACCACGCGCAATTCCTGGACTTTAACATAACCGATTGTTTAAAAGCGCTTTAAAATACTGTCACTATTCAAGGCGCCGCTACAAATATACTTATTTACGCACAACTAATGCAAAAATTCACACTTTCTTCAACCTTTTCTGCATATTTCAATACTTTGGGAAGCGGAAATTTCTATTTTCAAGCATGTTCTGGTACCGATTTAAAGAAATAAACCTACCTTAGATTGACGAATGGTCGTTAACACTTAAATTACCTTGAAAATAGAGTTCGCAGCAGTATACACACACTTTCCAGGGTTAAATTCAGAATGAGCTCCTCGAACACTGGTGTGGTTTGCCCCATCTCGATCCTTTCTGAAATAAGCGCGTACATACCTATCGAACCGGAGTTTTCATCTCTTAAGTCAGGACACCCTTTTCTTCAGGGAGTGTAATCATCAGTCGGTCACTACCATCACCCTTGAAGCGGATAGCTGTACTGAATGTTTGACTATCTCGATCAGTTGCTTAAGCTCAAGTTTCTGCGCCTGTGGCCTTATTTATCTCACTCGGTCGCACACCTCGGGATTGTGAGAAGCTTTTGGCACTCTTCTGAGTCGCACAGTTAGACAACGGAAGACGAGGTTGGGGAGTTATTTTAACTTTCATAAATTCTCTACTTTTTATTTGACCCAAGCATGTCTGTCTTTCCTTTCTCCCATATTCACACGATGAAATCAACAACCATGGTCATCAAAAGTATCCCGGAGCCAACGGCCAGCACTCAGGACTTTCAACAATGGCGGTGGCCGTCGGCAAGGTTTGCTCCAGCAATCTCCGGGTTCCCACATATTTCGTATCTAACAACAATGCCGTCAGAGTGGGTGGCGGCTTTTGACTTCGGATGCCGACAGCTTCGAACCAAAGCGCTCCAGATATGATGTACATATGAGGAAAACACCGGAGGAAAAGTTTGATACTGTACCAGCAGGTTTAGAATGCCGCGTCAACAGCAAACGAAAGCCCATCTTTGTGCCGAGGTCGCCATTACTTGGAACAGACAAGCCAACTTCCCAACTGGCCCTGACTCGATAACATATCCGGAAAGCATCCTGGGAAAAATCTTAGTTGACCGGCTCCGCTGGAACGTTCACCGTTACGCGCAGCCCCCCACAGCTCGCCACCGCCGAAACACCCTAGGTTGTGAGGGACATCTCCGCATACCTCTGCCGAGACGTGTGGAGACCCGGGAATGAGACAGCGGAACGACGACTTTTCCATCCCTATTTCGCTGTAAAGTTCATAATCTCGACAGAAACTTGATTGTCGCTGGATATTAATGGCACCGAACCAGTACAGATGGTATGTGTTTGTTCAGGGGAGAGGGGAAACACGAAGACGGAGGCGGGGTAGTAACGTTCGTGAATAACCATCCCAGAGTGAGTGCGGTAATGAAACTGTATATTCAGGAATAAATATTATTATTGTTGTTATGTACTGTCAGAGCTTCTAGACTCCAACTGGTTCCACTTCGCGGCCGGACACACTAGGTAACCGGTTGGAGGGATCTTACGAATACCTACTAGCGACGCGGAGCAGAATGGATGACTAATCCAAGTAATACCCGCAATGACGGCCGTGGGGTATGACCAGATCATCACAGCTGGCGGTTTAAATGCCCCAATTCTCGACCTTGGGCAGGACGGGACAACCTCAAGCAAGACGCTCGACTGAGACCCGCTCAATACCACCAAAAAGACTGGGCTATATGCAAATTTTGGCGGCGAAATTCGTTGGGGGCAGGCGGAATAGCGTCCAAACTGGACCACGTTTCTGTTAGTGACCACCTGCGACAGAATACGCTTAGGTTTAGTCCCCTCTTAGCAGCAGCGATCAGCATAGGGTAGCGCTTGGTCCAGTGATCGGTGGACAACTATCATGGAATGGATCCTGCCCTTGTGTTTGCCGCAGCAAGGCTAACAGCGTGGCGTTGAGCCTATGTCTATAGACGACATCATGACCGGCAAATACTAAGAACCCGTGGGGAGCATTAGAAGAGCTATCTCCATAAATGCCCCATTATCCACAACAATGCCAAAGGGGTGATTCACATGCCTGGAAAGAGTCACTGAGGGCCTTAAGAAGGCGAAGAAGGTATGGCATTAAAGGAGGATCTTCAGGCAAGAGCCAGGCCATGGCGTATTTAGGGCTTGAAGGAATTGGCGCAGCATCAAAGTGAGGGAGGACAGGGGGTCGTCCCGACAAATCTCACCCAGAAGCTTGAGGCGAACAGCGAGAACTCATATCGATCCAAGATGGACAGAAAATCTAATGGCCGAGGAGCTGGTGTTATGAAAGACAAGAAACGCAGAGGACCACTGTGGACTTCAGATGGCCTTTGAAGCCCAGCTAAGCATTCCACCATCCAACCAAAGTTACTAACTCTCAGCACTGTCTGATGCAGGGGAGCTGTGTGCAATTAAGGTAACCTGTCACGGCTCCGATTTCAGAAACTTCTCGGGACGCGATGACATTCGGCCGTCTGTGTTGAAACAATGTGAGGGTGCCTTGTGTGGCTTGCTCTGTAATCGGTTCCGACACTTCTTTCACAAATACTAACTTACATGAGAGTGAGGTCGTACTAATCCATCTCCTGTCTTCAGAAGAAGAGGCAGGTAAAACCAAAAACGCGGCCGACTTCTAACACCTCTTCTAGTGTTGTTGAAAGTGGCGAAGACCCTGACAGGCGACATCAGAGAGTATTTGGACAAAATAGGGTCGCTAAGCAATGTTCAGTGTCATTTCTGAAAGGTTAGGTAGCGCTCCTTAGGCCTTTTGTCTGTTGGTGACAGGTGGATGGCATGCTGGGACCTCCAGGTCCCTCTTAATGTTATTTTCCTTGATTTTGTTTAAATCTTCAACACAGTCTTACAGGCCACTCTCTAACACTGAATAGCAAGTTTGGATGTCAGCAGTTCGGTGCCATTCTGGCTGGAGGGCCATTTATAAGGTAGAGAATTCCGCACGAAAGTTATCAGGGTTAGCTCGAAGTGTTGGCCATCAACATATGAAGTATCATGATGAGTGACTCTGGGCCTGCGTCTGTTCCTCCTGTCTATGGATGACCTCCTACTGAACCTCAGCTCCTCGATTCTGCTTTAAGCTGACGATGTCACTTTGAGTGGAGCCGTCACGTTTGAAACAGGATCAAGTACACTAAAAGTGACATCAGATCGCTTACACATTGGCGAGTAACGGCGGACCAGCATTTAGTCAGGAAAAATGCCAAAACATGTTTCTCGGCACTCCCGACTCACAGAGGTATCCCACTCTGCACGTGATACGAGACCCTCCCGCAACAAAACCACGGAGAAAGACCTGGTATTAGTGGTGAACGACAGCTTGGACGACTGCTCCAGTTATCTAGGAGGTGCCTCTATAACCTAAGCACAACTGCACTTCTAACGAAGGCTACCAGGCGGCCTCACCCTCAAAGTCTGTACGAAGCGGTCGAGAGGTCACCTTGGCAATCGTCGCTGTAACCCAAAAAGAATCGGTCATCGAAGGGGAATCACCAGTGTGCGTTCGCACTTTTCCCCCACAACCTCAAAACGAGGTTGGCTGGCCACGTAGTGACCGGTGGCTAGCGCTCGCCCAGCTAGGGTATGAGGTGGGTCAATGCAACCAACTAACCCAACACACTGTATCACGGTCAACCCCATATCAAATGTTTTGTGCTGGCACTCGTTGCGAACTTCATTTAACCTTATAATTCCCTGTTAGGCGTCTCACCTGCAGTTACGATACCCAGATTAACAACGTTACTATCCTCACTTATCTATTTATTATCCCTCCTATAATCTCCTGACAGTGACCATATGAACTCGCCGTATTTATTAAGGTTCTCCCTATCACTGTTATCTTCCTTGAATCTACCTGGAATTCTCCTTTATTATTGTTCTGCTTCTTCATCTCCCTTACTCCTCCCGGACACTTTTCAGTCCTCTCTATCTTCCTCTTACGACCAGTTCGAGCGCTTGTCCGGTGACTCGGCATTCAAAGGACCCACCAGGCTCATCGTCCTTGAACTAACCATACGACCCCTACAAATTTAGCGAACATCCGACAGCCCATTGGGTATAACACAGCCACGACAGGCGAGCGTGCCAGGCTACCCCACTGGAATCTGCTGATGACCTGGGACCATTCTGTAAGACCTAGAGGCGGGCGTAAAGAATAAAGATACTAGACATTCGACACAAAGCTTAACGATAAGTTTAAAAGCGGAAGATTCAACTTCGTCATTGCTCGGTGTCTACTTTGGGCGCATTTCAAATGCCCTTTTCGTAAAGACTTAGCATTTCTTCGTCGCTTTTGATGGATTCGACCTTGGTCATAAGATAAACCTCGGCCCGATGCAACCCAAATAACCTTCGAGTTTTGATTAGTTGTTGCGTTTTGGGGTTGGTTCTAAAAAGTTTTCGGCTTTCAAGAAATATTGAGTTTCTAGTAAGGCTGTTTTCTGGTCCGCCACAACCAAATTTTTCCTGGGTTAGATTTGACACGTGATTCTGGTGGCGGTTGTTTTCCAGCGGTTTCCGTGAGGAACTCTTGCCAAACTGACTTCTGTTGCTGGGAGCTTGTGTGGACTGGTTCCACAAAGTGTGAGCAGGACTAGTTTCAGCCATATATGAACGTGGTATGAAACGAGCTTCTGTCTGACTCAGCAGCTGCTAGTCTAAATCTGCTTCCCCACAGGAAGAAGCTAAACTATCGCAAAGAAAGAAATCAGTGAGGTTATAACAATAACTGCCTTTAAGCCAATATGCAGTCAGGCGATAGTGCAGCTGGTTTTAACGAAGGTAAACTGGACAAGATACGAACAGAGATACCAATGTTGCAAGCTGACGACTTAGCCAGATGGGCCTTGCGCCGGTTCAGTCGCGTAAGTGATCTGGTAGAGAAACAAAGTTGACTGGCCCACTAACTGAATAACAGAGGGGAGGCTTCTCCGGCCCTCTAAGTGAACCTAATCAGATTTTTTAACTAGAAATTTGAATGAATTTCCAAGATTTTCAACCCGGCCTGCTAGGGCTTCGGAAATTCAGTGGAGGTTCAGGGAGGTTGGTGACATAAAATCCGAGGTTGTCACACCACTGCCTAGTTCGACAACCTCGAATGTCGATGAGTCAATGGCCAATGACCCTTCGAAATGCCACACGCATCACCTGAAGCCACGCAGCTCGATCTTCAGGCATCCACTGAGAAATTTTCTTGGAATAGTTATTTGGAAGGCAGTTAGGTCAGGAAAACGATGACAAGCCTGGGGCGCTTGGGGTCCTAAAGATTGGTCTCGGCAACAGAAGGGTAAAAACACCCATGAACAACTCACCTTTGCCGCGGACGTTTTCCTTGCGGAACCGACAGTATTGGTTTCCTGAAACTCAAATGTAAGGAAAAATAGAATCCACCGAACTAGGAGCCCTGATGTTCGCATGATTAGGAATGAAGCGATAGTGTGAAAAACTTTTCCAACGGTTGCAACTGTCCCCTTACACGCGTAGATTGATTAACTCGCTAACTCGTTGATATTCCGCTACCAGACACTTCGGCCGAAACAGTTGCCAAGCGCTAGTAACCTATTGGATGCAAGTGCTTATGGCTAACGCTCGGGACAGTTTGCTTTATATAACCACAAAGCAGCAAACAAGAAGGCAGCGGCAGACGTATGAGGTGTTTATTCCAAGCACTCTGGTGGGCAAGTCGAGAGGGCAATATTCAACGAGTACATTAAAAGCAACTCATCATTCAAAAGTAGCCAATGTTGAATACATAGTTAACAATAGATGGAGATCATAACCATGTTTACAGGGCACTACACCAGCCTCCCCCTAGAAGCGACCTCTTAGAGAGTGTCGTTTCGATGTAATCCTGAATGAAGTGAACAAGGTGGAGGAAACTGAGGGAACGATAAGGAAAGTAATGATAACTGTGCACAAAAATTGTTCCACTGATCAAATGAAATGATGATGAATAGACAGACATTGCACGAAATGTCAATATATCATTAGTTTATCAACCACCATTGTCTTCACGATAATATAAAGTACTTTGTAAGTCTTTTCCGGACCCGAAAAAAATCGAGACAGATGCAGAAACTGCTCAAAATGCGGGCAAAGGAAGTTATTTCTGTCTGCGAACAGTGACCGTAGAATCTAATGTATATCCCTGTTAAGTTTCCAAGTGCTGTCCCAGAAGTTACATCTTGTTTTCAAGGTTTGGCCGCTTATGTGAGTCGGACAACATGAAGTATTTGCTGCTGAGACGCTTAAAGTACGAGCTGATTGACAGGAGCTGATGGGTTACATGACCGGGAATGATCACTTGTGAACCCTTCCTATGCTCCTAGCTATGGAAATTAGCCAGTGATTCGGTCTCTGGGGGTTTCATAACGCAGTGTAAACTTCTAGAACTATCCACGGTAAAGTATACCATTCGTGATATCCCGTATCCTGGAAAGTACCCTAGTGGGGAGAAATAAGTGACTGAAGTTAGAAACATTAGGGTTTCTGTGATTCCGATGTAAATTTGACCAATTGAAGGCATTATTGTTATAACTATTACTGCTACCATCGGTGACGTCTCTGTGATAGCTTGGAGCGACACATATATGCCACTGAGGTAAAGGATTTAAGCCTAAACAATTAAACTCCCTCCATGTCCATACAGCACTACGGTTAGCATAGGTGGTTGTCATGTGGGACCTGCTTGTGACTCGCATTGTTTACGCGACGGACATAAATGGTTAACTTTGGTGGCATATTCGGTGACCGGTGATGCGATCAGGAAATCAACCTAAAAAGCAATAAAATTTGAAGGTGACTGTGGTAGGGTCACTTCCAGGCATAATTGAGCACACTTTTGCACTATGCACTGTGCACTATGTGGTGCCGAGTAAATCTGGTAATTAGGTCATGGTTAGATATAAGGCAAATTGTCCCGAGCCTTAGCTGTAAGCCCATAGATTCAGCACTGGTGGGCCCGATGGATCCGCCGGAAGTCCGACTTCAGCGTCCCTTCAGTCATAATTATTGATTGAGTTACACAGTTTAAAAGTTGCTTATTTCAACAAATCATTGACTTGCTTGGCATCAAATGCACACGCATGGCAGCACGCCATCTTAGGAAGTGATCACAGAACGGCTTTATGTGCACCACCACTTCCTGCAGCTAGTACTTCAATTGGTACATTCAATTCACACTAAATAGTATGTAGAGACTACGGTAGGGCGGATTGGCAGCGGATACACCAAATGATTAAGTGCACCGATAGGGGATCGCACTTCACCACCACAGACCTCAAATTATTATATTTTTATTATTAGTCCCTTGGGTCCCTAGTGGAACATAGGGCTTCAGCAGCACGCCTCCAGTGACCTCTGTTCTCTGAGATCTTTTGAACCTGGTTCCACGACAGCCCAGAAGCTCTCATTTCCTCCTCGCATGACCTCCTCCATGTCACCCTCGGACGTCCAACTCGTCGCTTCCCATGGGGATTCCACTCGAGGGCCTGACGCGTGATGTCCTCAGTCGGCCTTCTCAGTGCATGGTCAATCCATCTCCACTTCCTCCTGCATATTTGTTGCGTGATAGGTTCTTGGTTGGTTCGTTCCCAGAGTTCCTTGTTGCTTATTTTTTCTGGCCATCTGATCTTCAGCAGCGAGCGTAAGCAGTTGTTGATGAATGTCTGTAGTTTATTGGAAATGCCTTTCGTGACGCGCCAAGTCTCTGAACCATACAAGAGCACTGACTTGACGTTGGTGTTGAAAATCCGTATCTTGTTCCACATGCTGAGTGCAGAAGATCTCCACACTGGTTTCAGGCTAATGAACGCCTGTCTTGCTTTTCCGATTCTGACTTTGACGTCCTCGTCCGTCCCGCCTGTAGTTGAAACAGTGCTTCCTAGATAAGTGAAGGAGGTTACTTCCTTCAAGTTTCTCCCGTTGACGGTGATTGGAGTTTGTCGTTGTTGTTGATGGTGGTGGTGCGGTATCTTCATCACCTCTGTCTTCTCTATATTCACCTGAAGTCCCGTCTTAGCTGCCTCTTCTGTCAACTTGTTAGTTTTTGCCTGCAGATCTTCAAGTTTATGTGACATTAGGCATAAGTCATCGGCGAAATCCAAGTCTTCTAGGTTCTTTTCCGTCGTCCAGTGTATCCCCCTCTTCTCGCTGCCTACTGTTTGCTGCATGATCCAGTCGACCACAATAAGGAATATCATGGGGGATAGTAGGCAACCTTGTTTCACTGCTGTCTTCACTTCAAAGGCATCACTGAGCTTCCCATTGTGGATTACTTGGCATGTGGCATCTTCATATAGTTGTTGAATGAGGCGGATAAAGGTTTGCGGTACTCCGTAGTATTGAAGCAGTTTCCAAATTACTTCTCGGTCGACGCTGTCAAAGGCCTTCTCAAAGTCGATGAAGTTGAGGTATAGAGCTGATTGCCATTCTACGCTCTGTTCTATGATGATACGAAGCGTTGCAATTTGGTCAGCACATGATTTGTACTTCCTGAAGCCTGCCTGTTCCGGTCGCAGTTTTGAATCCAGTGCGTCTTTAAGCCTCTCCAGGATGATGTGGCTTAATATTTTACTTGGGGTGGATAGGAGAGTGATTCCGCGCCAGTTCTTGCAAGCACTGAGGTCTCCCTTCTTCGGCAGTTTGACAAGGTAACCCTTCTTCCAATCGTCAGGTACCTTCTCTTCCCTCCACACCTTCTGCAATAGTGGTGTGGTGTGAGCATGTCCGCTGTTGTCTCTGCATCTGTTCTCAGTGCTTCTGGCGGTATTCCATCTGGTCCTGCTGCTTTCCCGCATTTCAGTAGCTTTATGGCCTTCAGGACTTCCATTTTCGTTGGGGGATTTATGTTCACTTGTAATTCAGCGGCTGCAGGTGGTATTTGTGGACGAAGTGCAGGTGGTGGTCGATTCAAGAGCTTCTTGAAGTGGTCGGCCCATTGTTTCCTCTGTTTCTCTTCTTTTGTAATTAAATTTCCTTCTTCATCTGTGTTGGTCTCTTCCCTGATAGCAACCTGGTTATTTGATACAATGTCGTCAGGTCTCTCTTACCTGCAGCCTGTTCTGCTTCACTTGCCAGTGTGTCGTAGAAGTGTCGTTTGTCTTTGCGTGCACTCTTTTTCACTTCTTTATCCAGTGTTTTATACATTGTGCTCAGTTCCTCTTGTCGTTGAGCATCCTTGCACTGGTTTATCTTCTGCTTCACCATCCTCCTCTCCTCTATCAGCTTCCAGGTATCCGTCGAGATCCATTCCCTGTCTTCTTTCTTCCTTCTTAATACTGTTGTGCAGGTTTCTTTCCACATAGCTTTCAAAGACTTCCAGTGTTCTTCTACACAGGTTTCTTCAGGGATGTCCCTCGACGTCTCCCATTTTGTCTTGATGGCTGCTTTGAAGATCTCCTTTATAGTTTCATCCTTCAGTTTCCGAGTGTTGTACTTGAATTGAGGTCTATCACCAGCTTCCTTGAAGGCTTTTAACTTGATTTGGAAGGTTCCTTGTACTAGACAGTAAGTGTTGTGAACCTACATCTGCTCCTCTTCTTGATCTTGTGTTAAGTAGACTGCGTCTCCATTTTCTTGAGATTGAGATAAAGTCGATTTGATTTTTAGTGTGTCCATCTGGTGAAATCCATGTCGCTTTGTGGATATCACGACTTCGATGCATCTCGGCTGGTTCTTGGTATTCCTAACTCTATCTCGTATGACCATGATTCGCGTTTGAAGAATGAAGGGAGTAGTGCGCCAGCTAGTTCACCTACAGTATATGCTCCTCAGCACTCCTTAAGAAGCTATCGAATTGCAAGAAGCATAACATCTCCCTTCCAATCCATGACACCGAAGCTTATAATCACCCAGTGGATATATGTGAAATATTCAGTGGCTTAGTTGCAGTTAGTTATCCGGGACCTACAATTTTTCCGTGCGATACTAATACGGTCTGCACTGTCAAAGGTTATTCTTCCCCTCTACCAGCGACGATAGATACAGCTGAATTCACACATTCTAATATTCACCAAGCCATTAGGACGCTAAAATGCCCCAGCAACGCTGGCACAGAAGGATTATCACCACGTTTCTTTAAATTTGGTGGCACTGATATTCGATTATTATTACTTAAAATATTTTCTCTCCTTGAAATCTTTCACTTACCCTAATATCTGGAAAGCATCATTTATCCTATCCAGATGTAAATCTGGTTCGGAAACACTAGTCAGTAACTACAGTTCAATCAGTATTACGCATGTAGTCTCTGAAATTATGCAGAAGGTTATTAAAGAAAGCATTCTTCGGCACATGCTTAGCGGCAACATCATCACGTCGAGTCAACATGTATTCCTAAAATCAAGGTCCTGTATAACTTGCCATCTTGACTTCTATAACTTCATGACCACTATGCGCGACCGACACTAATTAGTCCTTGCAATCTAAGGCACTTCAAAGGCATTTGACAGGGTCGATCACTTGCTGTTAATGAGTAAGTTGATGTCTACGGGAATTTACTATCCACCATTGCAATGGATTGAGTCTTTCCTCGGTAATCGCGTTGAGGGGGCGAAGATAGATTCGCACACTTCTAAACCGAGGCCAATCACTTTTGGTGTGGTTTAAGGCAGGGTATTAGGTCCCCTTCCCTTTACTTTATATGTCAAAGACGTCTGCACCTGCTTTACCTACGGTGAACAATCCTTGCTTGCTGATGACCGAAAAGTTGCACACATATTCGCCCATGATGATTTATCCCACTTCTGAGCACTAATACAAAGGGAGCTTGATATGATGATTGCATGGTCTGCTGCTTGGAAAATGCAGTTCAATACAGGGAAGTGTGGCTGGACATGTTTTGGTGCTCCATTAGCGGACAACCGAGTACGAAACTACCTGTTCTTAAAGGTGTATGCGACCTTGGAGTAAGATATTCAAGGGACTTCACATTTTCTCACATTTTTTCACAATGAAACCGTTCAAATCCTGCTTGCTCGCACTATCAAATTCTCTCAGTTGTAGAACAGGCTTCCTGCTAAAGTGAAGGCCTCCAAATCAACCTCTGGATTCGGTCAGTTACTGGTTAACTTTTAATCATTTGACAACTTTTCTGTCCTGCCAAATAAACCGACGGTATCCTTCATGACATTCCGTATACTGGGCCTTCTGGGTGTATAATGAGATATCCACCACACCCACACTGGTCTTTCGTGCAAAGCGCTGGGGAGACTTCCAAAAGTTATGACCTCAGACTAACGGAACATTCTGCCCTACCCGACATAGTGATGAAAAACAGAAGCTTCACGCTACAAGACAACATGAAATATGCATTCTTAAGTACTCAACAGAAAAGGCGCATACAATGAATGCCATAACAAGGAAATTTAGGTAGAGAGAAACACGAACATAGATGACACTGTTTGTCGGAATTCTTGCTTATTTCTCTGCCTGCTGCTTTGTTTGTTTTCTCCTCGTTGTAGAAAAGCAATTCAGTCTTGAATGCTTGCCCGGTCGTCATCGAGAATTAATTATTTCGAGAACAGATCCTGGCCGGAACTACCATTCATGAAGGGTAACCAGCCGTACTGCATTCACAATACCCAACTACAACAAGCGGAAATAAAAAAGTTCACTGGACTACAACTTCATAGTCACCTAAATCTAGGATTTACTCATTACGAAAGTGACCAGGAAATTCCAACACTTACTGGACGCAAGGCTGTCACGACCAGTACAAATGGCGGACAAGATGTCCCGAAAGTCCGCTTGGCGCATTCGAACAAGCCTATTGCTTCTTGATGCCATAGTTGGAGGAGTGAAGATATTTGGCTCTCAGACATATTGTTCACCGAGATAATGAATCTCTGACGTGGAATGGTAACAACATGCATGTATTCTGCAGTTCTGGAATCATCAATGAAGTAAAATAAGTAAGAGTTTGTGCATACATTCCCTGATAAACCTTTCATCAGTATCCCAAGCAAAAGGTACAAGTTGTCACAATGGAAGTGGTAGTTTCAAGCTTTATTTTTCTCCGGGTGATATGTGCAGTATCGAGATGCAAACCTGGTTGTCTGTTAGTGCGAGGACAACGCTTCCACTTGTCCGGCTCGTAAATTTTCGGATACTTATTCTGCTGTGATGTTCCATTATATGAGCATGCGTTTATGCGGATAAAAGCTACCCAGACGTTCTTCAGTGCTAGATATTCGTCTTAGATGTTTCAGTGACTTAACATTCTCCGAACAAACGGTTTGTATCACATCTAAGTCACGTGGACCCCTTGGATGCATCGTCCGTAGCTTTTATAGCACTGAATCAAGAGTCCTGCCCTGCCGAGTGAACATCCGTCCAATTTTAGAAGACTGCCCGTTTATCCTAAGTAGCCTTTGCATAAGCGACAAAGGAAAAATTGAAGGGGTACAACGCCACTTTACATTAAGAACACTGGGAGCTGGTTGCAGCCTAGACTACGTCCCCAGACGCAACATGCTAGGACCGAAACCTCTAGGGAAGAGGCGACTCAGAATAATAATAATATATTCCTGAATGAATCTTGTACTTCACTATCAGTCACTTCGTAAGCAAATGCACTCGTGTGTTCCGGAAATTAAGTTAGTCTTAACATCTACTCACTACTTACGCAATCACAATCCATTAGCTGAAAATGAGTGTTGCAAGACCAAGTTGCGGGAAAACGTTTTCCTCAGTGAGTTCTCTCGCATCTGGAATAGGCTTTCTGAGGAAATACGCACAGCAGGGTTATTACCTATCTTTCATTATTCGTTTAATAAGCTTCCAACAGATGATGAGTCCATCACTCGCCTAGGCACTATCTATACTTTCTAGGCTAATGAAAACACACTGGGGCTTCTAAAGGTATGGCACAAGGCTATCAAAAATTTGAAGTACCTTGTGCCTCAATGGACTCACAACGGGTGTTTGATTACTAGTCCATCTGGTTGGATTGTGCGGTAAAAATACATGGTCGGTGCTCCCCTTAAGTTTACCGACAAAAGCTGCCCATCTGATAACTTGCGTTAACTCCATGTAGGAAAAAAAGGAAGTTACTCTTAAATGAATAAGTTGAAGTTGACATATAGTTCAAGTGACCATAAAAAGACAAGAACTTCTCTACTTCCAGTTTGTTTTACGCGGTATTCCACTGTCCAGTTTCTCTTTGCGCATTCCTTTCTCTTCTCTTTTCAGTATCAGCCCGAAGAGAAAGTCCTAAGCATCAACTGAATCAAAGAGTATCAACCTACTGAAAATCCTTCTTCGTATGCAATATTAGAAACTCATGTTAGAAGTATTCAACTGACTTGCCATCGATTTCCTGTTTCTTGAACAGCCTCACAATCAACTCACCTCCTCACCAGTGCCCTATATAATACTGCATACGAAACCTCAAGCACAACCACTGGTCTGCAATTTCTGGTCCACCGCAAATGCAGCGGAAATCTGAATGAACAATCAGATCCCAGGGATCATTTTACTCAGCGGCAACACATCTATAATAATACTATACAAGAGATTTCTCTAGTACTTTGTCTTGTACGAATCCATCTGACAGAGGTCAAATAACAGCCAGTGTATCTCCTTGACAACGCTGCATACTTCAATGTGAAGTTTTACTTATGTGTAATATTCACCTGCGTTGAACGACTATGCTTTCAGTCTTTAATTGCTCGTACCACAACAAATATTCTCAGTGTTATCAATCTGATTTGCTGGGAAAGATAACATTTGAAGAGTGAAAGACGCCTGACATTCGCCGGGATTAAATGATTGTATGGATACTCGCTTATTCCTGAAATCATTGAAGTAAGCTACTATTGATCAATAAAGCTACGAACATAAGAATCACTGTTAAAATAGACGTTAATCTGACGGAATTGTGATTGGAAATGATTTAAACTCAGAACGCTGTGTATGTACTGTAAAGTGATATTTCCCTGCTACTTTCATAACACTTAGACGACTGATATCATGATAGGGTTTAATATCCCTCTTCTATACCGTTCAAAACTGCTCAAACCTTTTATGTTTCCCTGCAATTATCCACTTGATGATGCCTGTAAACCGGCTTCTCTCGTGTCAAATTTATGACTTGGAAATATAATATTTATTTATGAATTTTAGTTTTATATTTTAGTGACAATAGGTGGGGATTGGGATCACCTTCCATGAAGATAAATGTGATTTATATAGAAACTTATTCATGCCTGTAAAAATGGTGTATGCCTGTATATTCAGGGACAGTTACTATTATTTCTCACGTTATGGTAGGGCACTTACACGAACTTAAAACGGTACGTACTGCTGCTCTGACTGACAATAACTGGTCCATCAAACCACCTTTGGGATTGCTTGGAATTGGATCTACTTTAAAGAGAGAAATTGGTTGTTATGCCTAAAAGTTAGTCTACGGGACAACATTACGGTTACCCCAGACAACCAAGTCTCACTCGATGTGGCTAAATTAGTGCAACTAATGAAAAAGCACATGAATGGGTCAAAAATACGGCTTCCACGAAAAAACCGATGACTGTTCCATGTCCCACCTTAGTCAAACAACCTTATCTACGCCTTTGTCAGAAGAGATAACGCCCAGCGACCACGAAGACCAGCTTACAGTGTTCCGTACAGAGTCCTAAGCAGAAGTGGTAAAGTCGTTACAATCGATGGGTCCGACAAGACAAATTCCGCTGCCATTGGCAGAGCGAAGCCTGACTTCATCGATGATGTTAAAGAAACAACTAGCAACGGCATCACACTCGCAGAAAGTGCAAAACCTGAAACTCCTACAGAGAAGCTTGAAAGAGTTACTGGGTCAGGTGAAAGAGTCCATTGGCCAGGATGTTACTTGAAAGTGGTCATGATTTGGTTATCCTGTCATCCAGGCTATATTTTCCGCGTCGCATTAAATACAAGTTTAAGTGCGCAAGTACATGCTGTTATCACATGCCCCCACTAATTCATTCACAATCCTTCACACACTGTCTTTATCTAAGGCTTGCGGATCCCCAGTTAATTTTCGTTTTTGTACGTCCTCTCATTCGTTTTCACGATTGCCAGCTTTAATGGTTTCACGACTCGGTAATCAAACAATGGCTACTGGCTATCGCTTTTCAATAGAAAACTTTAAGGAACTATGGTGGAAAAACTGTGTAGTTAATCAAACATCCATACATGAAGGTGTACATAAAATCCGACCTGGTCTAAAGGAATAGGAACTTCTCTTTTTTCCAAGCTGGACTGCGCAGTAATTTCTGCTTCAACATCTGCTCGTGTTTTTTCTTTCTTTTCCCATTTGCAGCAACAGCTCCATGACGACGCTGGATGCTGAATTTCAATCTGAACACAATTACTTAGCGAAAATAGTACCTGCTCATAGACAGCAATAATTATTGGGCTGCTCCCATTCTTTCGCGAATTCTGGGCCATCTTCGCGATTAACTCACCTACCGGTCTCGATTTTTTGGCGACGAACCGGCTAAACTTTCCCAACAGCACAAGTAGCAAAGACATTCTTGACAGGTGATTAAGCCACGGACCAATTTGCCTGTTGGCTCAGAACGGGACTTACCTGCAGTGACTCCACACTACATGTTTATTAGCATTCTTTATCAAGTTCTCTTTTCACACGAAAGTTAATGTGCATCAAATACACTTCTCAACTGATACTGCTCAGGCTAATACAAAGGATACCCGAAGTCTATGTATAAGTACTGCCATTTCGGCCGCTGACCATTTCGAAGTCTATTTCCATCCAGTACAACAAACATTCTTGGTGGAATTAATCTATATTACCCTTAAATTCAACATATGGACCTGAAAATGCTTTGATTTAGACACACCTTGGTATACAAGTGCGAATACTTTGCCGATACTCCAGATGGTACACATGGGCCCTATGTGCTTAGCGAAGCTTAAAACTTAAGAAACTTTCAGGTAATAGGCTGTCATATTGCTAAATAACAAGCCTTGTGAACAGACTTAAAATGTCTGCTAGTTACAACGCAGATGTCGAACACTGCGCACTTTTGTTATTAATAGTGGAACCTGTCTGTGTGATGGGAGATGAAAATTCATGCCTGTCTCATGAATTTCAGCAACTTTTGATGAGATTATGCGCACCAATGACTTGATATGTTAGTTATTTAACACTAAATACCATTTCTCAAGCTTTCAAGAATTATCAATTTGACGATGCTTGTAAACTGGTACCCCCCACATTAAATCCACTATATGAGGATAGTATTTATTATTATCTAAACTTTAACACTGTGTATACGCTGAAAAGTGGTATCTTCTTGTTCGTTTCATAACTAGCAGGATCTTCTGCTGTTTTTGATAGGGCTTAATGACATTCCGTCTATACCATTCAGGCGTCGCAAAATCTTGTAGATATTCTGACATTTATGAACGTGACGAGGCCTGTAAACTGGGTTCTCTCGTGTTAAGTTACTAATGTGTAAGTAAAACATTTATTTTCTGATCATTCCTGAACGCGCACCTACCTCCATTCCTACCACGAGTGCTTATTTCTTATTTCATCAAACGCCTTAATATCCTATCCCATGTCCCGGTGTTTTGATGAGATCATACCGTATACCTCATGCAACTTTACTCAAATTTCTTGACGAACAGTATACGCACTGATACCATATTAAATTGAAACTAATGTTGTTTATATACGTTAGACGGCGAATAGCCTAACTGATAATTCCTTTTCCAGTCCTGTGGTGTTAGACAACTGGTCTCTCCGTCGTTGATGTGCGTTTGGTTTTCACATGTTGTATAGGATAACGCCTATCACATTTCGGTCAAATGGAGGTGGCATCTGCTCTTATTATCCGATTCACGTTGCAAAGCGTTGGGAACTAATACCGTTGCGCACACTCATACCACAAAAGTGGTCACTGACAAAAATCTCAACAAGATTGCAATCCAAATGGTATCCTGAGTACCCAGGTGGTAAGTGTATCTACAGACCGTGATTGTTTCTTCCACGGCTGTGGGTAGTGGAGACGCACCAATATGCTTGTTCCAAAGAACTTGTACTCTGCAGTCCGGATTCCCCCGTATTTTGTCTTCCAACCACCCCACTCCTAGAAACGTTACCAAGCAGAATGATTATTACTTCTGTATGGTGTTTATAACAGCAACAGTAAAGTCCTGCAGATTTTCCAACATATATCAATGTAATGGTACCCGTAAACTGGCTTCTACCCTATTAAATTACTAATATAAGAATAATATATTTATTTATCCGCTTAGTGGTGGCGGTGTGAAGAGACTGTCTGGTGTTGGATTAGTGTCTAGCATACAGGGGTACAGGTTCATTCAGTGGGCGGAAAAAGTGCTGTTCGAGATAAGTACTCGAGGACAGTAGATATGATATATTTTTGTGCATTCGAACGTCTGTTCCCTTCCAACCTGACATTTTCCTTCCGTCCTGCCAGTAATTCGAAAAGCGGCTGGTTCAGAACATTTTAGAAATACACAAGAATGCACCATACATGCAAAGGAGATATTTTAAAGACCGAAACAATCCAAACAGAAAGAATCCTACACATGTTCGGCGGAAGATTTTACTGGTAACCCGAAGCCTACTCAGGTCGCTGATTCATCATGGAATGCTTGACGGCCGTTATAACGGGTTGACTAATAAAAGTTTCTAGCCTGCACAGCCTTTCTTCGCCCAGGATACCATCTATAGAGCCCGGCGGCCGCATCGCTTTCAGATACCCGCACGGTATGGCAGTCTCAAAGACCAAATATGAAGTTCAGTGTAACCTTTAGGAGGCCAGTATAGATGTGCTGGAAGGTGCGAACAACTTCCGAGAACACTCCAAACTATTTTGGTCGTATAAGACTCATCTGGCGAAGCAACACCTATTCACATTACGAGGACCGCCATCTCCATTATGCCAATATTAAAAGGCCAGGAAGCTCTAGGAACCAATGCCCTCCAGTGGGTTACGGAATCGACACTGACATCTACATTAGATAGTGACTTCGTAACCCTCCCGAGAATCGCCGCACTGCACTGAGCTTGGAATTCAGTTCATTGATTTGCATCAACGGTAATGCAAAAGAGTTCAAGAATTCCAGCTTGGAACAGTCTTCTCCCACTGCAGTATGAAAATTCTGGGGGGGGGAAGACTCGGCTCTCGCTCGATGCATCGTGCAAGAAACGGCGTGTAAATAACACGAACTTATCCTGGCAAGAGGCGAACCAAAGACACGGCGAAGTAGAGCATATGCATTTAACCCAACTTACAAGCTAGAGACGTCACAGATAGTGTACTTCACCAGGCACCAGACCCCTTGTAGTGCGATCTCACCATAGCGCACGCACTAAGGACTGCAAGCTGGTCCCGCTTTCAGGATCCGCCTCAGCAGACCATGGCTAACAAACTTCCATCGATGACGCCAACAGGATGAAAATTAACTTACCGAGAGAAAAAAGGTCCATCCAAAAAACTTTCGATCAGAGGCTTTGAAACGTTATTCTAACATCAGGACAAATGAAAACGTTGGAGAGGCCATCCCGCAAGGACCAGATGGGAGGGGATCATGGCTTGATTATTATCATTATCTGTCCCCTAGGTTCCTAGTGGAACATACAGCTTCGGTAACACGTCGCCATTTCACTCTCTCCTCTGCAGTCTTTTCAACCTGACTCCACCTGTGCCCACAAGCCTTCTTGTCTCCCGCACACCATCTCCTTCATGTCACCCTCGGATGCCCAACTCGCCGTTTCCCGTTTGCATTCCACCAGGGGACCTGGGTTGGTGCGTGATGTCTCCGAATAGTTTCCTCAGCGTATGCCCAATCCTCCTCCAATTTCTTCTGCATATTTGTTAGGTGATGGGTTCGTGGTCACTTCGTTCCCAGAGTCCCTTCTTGCTCATTCTTCCTGGCCATTTTACCTTCAGTTTCCAGCAAGCGTAGGCGGCGGCTGTCTGTGATGTATGTCTGCAGTCTGTTGGAAATGCTTTTTGTGACGCTACAGGTTTCCGAACCATATAGAAGCACTGACTCACTTGACACTGGTTTTGGAAATCTAAATCTTGTCCATGCTTCGTGCTGAGCGCAGATCTCCACACTGGTTTCAGGTTAATCAAGGCTTATCTTGCCTTTCCGATCATGGCTCTGACATCCTCATCTGCACCGCCACCTAGGTAGGTAGGTGAAAGAAACTACTTCATTTAGGTTTCTTCCGCTCATTGTGATCGGTGCCCGCTGTTAATTCTGTCGGTTGGGTGTTTTCATCACCTCTGTCTTCTTTGCTTTCACCTGAAGTCCCGTTTTCGCAGCTTCTTTTGTCAACTTACTGGTTTTCGCCCGCAGATCTTGAGGCTCCTACGATATTAGACACAAATCATCGGCGAAATCCAAATCTTTTCGGGGTTCTTTTCATCGGTCATACAGCGCGCACCCCTCTTCTCGCCCCTCACAGTTCGTCGCGTGATCCAGTCCAGTTGACCACAATCAGGAAGGTCATCGGTGATAGTAGGCAGCCTTGTCTCACTCCTGCTTTCACCTCAGAGGCGTCACTGAGCTCCCACCGTGAATCGCTTAGCGTGTATCGTCTCCATATAGCAATGGAATGAGGTGGATAAAGATTTTTGGAACTCCGTAGTGTTGAAGCAACTGCCAAATTACTTCTCGGTTGGCTCTGTCGAAGACCTTCTCAAAGTCGATAGAGTTGAGGTAGAGAGTTGACTGCCATTCTATACTCTGTTCTATGATGATGCGTAGCGTTGCGATTTGGTCCCCATATGATTTGTTCTTCCTGAAGCCAGCCAGCCTGTTTTGGTCGTAATTTTGAATCCAGCGCATCATTTAGTCTCCCCAGGATGATGCAGTATAATAGTTAGCTTGGTGTGGACAGCGTCGGAGCATGATTCCGCTCCAATTCCTGCAAAGACTAGGGCCTCCCTTTCTGGAAGTTTGACCAGGTACCCCTTCTTCCAATCGATAGGCCAGTGCCTTCCCTTCCATCTATCCAAACCTTCTGCAACTGTGATGTGGGTGTGTCCGCTGTTGTTTCTGCTTCCATTTTCAGTGCTTCTGGTGTAATTCCATCTGGTCTTCCTGCCCTACGAAATTTCGGTAACTTTATGGCATTCGGGGCTTCGTCTTTCGTCGGAGGGTCTGTGTTTACTGGTAATTCTGTGACTGAGCCGCTGGTGGTGTTTCTGGACCAGTTACAGGTGGCGAAAGTGGTCGGTTCAAGAGATTTTGAACTGATCAGCCCATCGTTTCCTTGTTCCTCCTGTTTGGTGACTAGGTTTCCTTCACTATCTCTCATTGGTTTCGTCTGCGTTGATCTCTTCCCGGATAGCAACCTGGTTATCTAATATATTGCGGTCAAGTCTCTCCTACCATCAGCCAGTTCCGCTTCACTTGCAAGTGTGTCGTAGAAGTGTATTTTGTCTTTGCGCACACTCTTCACTTCTTTGATCAATCTGGTATTTTATAGGTTGTGTTCAGTTCCTCTTCACGTTGTTCATCCCTGCACTGCTTTGGTTCATCTTCTGCTTCGCCATCTCTCTCGCCTCTATAGGCCTCCATGTGTCAGTCAATATTTTATTCCTTGTCCTGCCTCTTCTTCCCTCTTAACAAAATAATGCTGCTTTCCTTCCCCGTTTCTTTCAAAGATTTCCAATTTTCTTACATGCGGGTTTTTTTTCAGGAATGTTACTCAGTTTCTCCCATTTTGTCCTGATGGCTGACGTGAAAGTGTCCCTTGTAGTTTCGTCCCTCAGTCTCCGTTCTGGGGGCACAGCCTGAACGGTTGTCTGTCATGGCCAACTTCTGTGAAGGCTTACAACTTTGAAGGTAGGTTCCTTGTACTAGACAGTGAGTGGTGTGAACCCACATCTCCTCCCCTTCGTGCTCTGACCTTGCGTCCAGTAGGCTGTCTCTGCACCTTCTTCACGGTGTAATGCAATCGATATGATTTTTAGTGTCCTGGCGTCTGACAAAATCAAATCTACTCTGCTTTGTGGATATCCTAGTGCTTGTATGCACTGCCTTCAATCATCGAATCTTTGTGCAGAAATCTGCAAACAGTTCTCCGTTCTCAGTCCTCGTTTTGACCGAGTGCCTCTCGACTCATGATCAGTTCTGTTCCTGTGTTGTCTGCTCCCAGTTGAGCATTCATGCCACCCTACCCATTAGAATTTTGGCGTTACCAGCTAGTATGAGGTCTTGTTCTGAAGTGATTGCAGTTGTCTACAGAATTCTTTCTCCTTCTCTTGATCCGCATTATTTGTAGGTGCGTAGCGTAGCGCAGCATTGTATGATTGTGACTCCTTCCTTTTGAGTTGGACCTTGATGTCATGATCCCGATACTGGAGGAGACCGGTTCCCACTGCATGAGAGCCTTTGATTCCCTTGGGGAAATGCTCGAGGGGGACTGACAGCGATGACAAAATGCATACAATACCGAAAACTAAACGCACAGGTTAAGATAAAATCCTTTTTTTTAAAAAACTGACCCAGAGTGGTCAGGTAGCGGAGTGCGACACGATTTTCAACAGTGAACTCTGTAGCTTCTCTGATGTAACCTTCATTTCTTCTTAACCGAACTGATCTCTCGACTTGACACCCATTTCTTAAAATTCTTCCATTAGAATAATCTCTTTACCCCGAGTGATAAATGAACTGTTTGTCGGCGGATCTTTTCAGCATGTAACATGCTATATTATTTGCCCTTTGTTATCAGCACCCACATGTAAGTACTCTGCACCAACGTATTGACTCTATAGCCCTGATACGTTAACACTCAACAGGCAACACCATGATCACCACTTCCCCATGCCTATATATCTTGGCAAAAACTGAATTTTATTTAAATATAACTAACTTCATTTCCACTTTTGTACATAGGTTTTCTACGCATAAGTGAATACCTGGGCCAAAATCCTGTAATGTCTCTATTCCATAGTGGCATCTTCGGCTTCAGTTTAGTTTCCACTACTTTCGTAAGCACCTTCATCTTCTTCCCCATAAGCCTGTGCCTAAACAGTTGGTTTTGGATACTTCTTCAAGTGACTTTTATGGTCAGTACAGCGAACCCATCCATATTTATCATGGTTGATCTACTCCTGCGTAGCATTTTTGTGCTCCTGTTTCGAATTTCCCCTGCCGCTCGCTTTTGTCATTCATTTGTCAGGCCTACCTAACCAGTCCGTCATCCGTATGAAATCCTAGCAGTCGTATTTGCTAGTATGCACCATGTCATCAAAACTTTATGACAAAACACATACAACCTTAGGTCATGACTGTACTACCTGCCCTACCTGCAAGAATATTGGAAGATTCAAACAATAACCGAATAATTCCTATTTTCTATCTGAGCTTGCTTCAGTATGCTGAACAGTTATGCTGGTGTTTATCTTCTTCATTCCTCGCTGTCTGCGAAGCATTAAAGTTTTTTCCGTAGACGCATTTCTTATGCACCGCGAATAACGGTACCTAATGTATAGCTTAACATTGTACATAACGGTCATTTCTCATTACCAAAATGGTCGAACCTGTAAACTGTTTTGTGTTCATGTAACTTAGGCTGCGTGAAATATATTATTATCATTAGTATTATCGTGATAGCCACTCGAAAACTCGGTGTGCTCGTGGTTGCCGTCCGGGTGACCGGAGTAGATTGTTGATTCTCTAGTTGGCAGTTTGGAGAGTTCACCTTCATTCCATCTGCAGGCTCCCCGCAGATTCCTAGCAAGTCTATCCCATACCTTCTCATCTCTTTTGCAATCTGGGAACCCTTGCTGGGTTCATACGTGGTGTGGACATTCCTTGTCCCCGTGTTTACCTTCGCTTTCATCGAGAGGAGACGCACCGGTCGGTTGGATTCCCGAGGACTTTCACCAACTAGCGTCATTTCGTCTCTCCAATTCCAGCCGGGTATAAGGTTGTTTTTGTTTTATACATTTTTCCTGTGTTTTGAAATTTCTTTACCGATTGGATTGGTTTTAGGGGGCAGGTTGCTGGTCCTATGCACGACCTTCCCTCTTTATCCGGGCTTAGAACGAGCTGGTGGCCAGTGAACTAGTTAGCCAGGTAAGGTTATGCCTTGGTTGTTTGCTGAAAAATGATTTTTAAGCGGGCGAAGTAAGTCTTCTGCCCTCCCTAGTAAGCAAAGACAATCGCGCATCAGTGAGATTCTGTCTCATAAAAAGAAGAAAGTACCGGTAGCTGCACCTGGAGCCACCCACTGTTTTCGGAAACCAGACAATAAGGCTGTGAAGTAACATAGAAATGCACCACTGGCAAACGACTGGCACCACCTTGAGACAAGAAAATACTTGATTACACGGAATGGATTTCTGTCAAGAAGCTGCCGGGAGTATACATAAAGTCGCTGATAAGGAAGTTCTTCTGTCACTTAAGGAGCATTAAGACAGGGAAAAGGGAGCCGAGAAAACATTTATCTACGTTCCCTAAAGGATCGAACTCGTTCATCTGAAAGGAGATGCACAGTCTGTCTAACAGGGCCAGCGACGACGAATTCCAATTCCAGACTGATATGGCTAAGCAGCGAAGTTAAAATCGGAAAAGTCTATAACTTTTTATTTCATGACGAGAAGTGACGAATATTGGCTTAGGCCATGGTAAAGATGCGATTGAATAGTTGCAGAGTTTTACAGCGATCCTGTATCTGTTAAGCACGAGTTTTAGCCGGCAGCTAAACATAGTAATCTGTCTGCCACTGAAACACAACCTTGAAGCATGAATTCAGGACACCCGGGGGTGAGGAAGGAGAAGTAAAGATTTCACCTAACCGTTCTGATCAGACCACTTAACGTTCCTCAATAGGATAACGTGAAATCTCAGGTTTCATGGAGCACCAACTATGTAACCACGCAGCATGTCAATGCTTACTCCAGGATCAAGTCAACTCAGTAAACTTTGGGAGAGCACTATTCATCCTCAGTCCTCAAGGAAACAGGGCGGGGAACCTGGGTAAACATGGACTGGTGCGGTTGTTGTTCACGCTTTTCGGGATGATGAAAGGCTTGGCTATAGATGTTGCTTGGGACCGTCCTGGCAGAAAAATGTGTCGGTTTCGAGCGCCACGGTTGTGGAACTGGGCGGTCATATATCACACAGTGATCCTTTCGCATGGCCGAAACTCTAGACCAGGGAAAAGGCAAATAGTTCAGATGTTCTCTTTGGATCTAGCTCAAGTATTCAAAAATGCTCTGAATTACAACATAAGGGCGAAGGCCGCACTTTTGGGCATTGTCGAACCACCCACGGCTTGGCTTAAGACACACCTGAAGAACGCAGTTCAGCAAAGGTAAACGGATTTTTGGCAAGCTTAGTTGAGCTTAAGAACAAGAGTATCTAGGGCGGCGGTCCTTGGGTCACTGTCGCTTTCACAACTCATAAATAACATCCCTATCCCAGTTTTATGATCTATCCTTCGGCGTTTCAGTGACACTGAACCAGGAAGACGCTGGCTCAGGAAGAGCGCTTTGGGATACCTCAAGATGGCTCACTGCATTTGGAATTGTGGACTGATAAAAATCCCTCGGACTTCATTCCGGAGAAATGCATAGTGTTGTATCTTGGGAAGCCACAAGTGATGAAAGCAAACCACAAGCTTGGCGGCTGTGTGGTCATCCCTGAGCAGGACACGGGGTGAAATTGCTAGGCGCACCAGATGCCAGTGCCAAACGTAAAATGGTCAGAGTAAGGGCCAGAGACATCATGCGCTTTCTAAAAAGGCGAGCTGTGACCCTTATCCCAGACTGCTGCGCTCACTTTCATGACCTGCTTTAGACCATATTTTCAAAGCGACATTCACCCCTTTGCTGAAGCAGGGTGCAAACATTCTCGAGAAGATGAGATAAACGTAACAAGGTCAGCTGTTAGAATAACAGATAAACGTATGCATAACTTTAAAGACAACTTGACCTGTTCTCTTTAAACTATCGAAAGGAGATAGGCGAGCCGACAAAATCATGCAAGACTACATATCAGGTGAAGCACTCCAACAGGATGGCAATACCAGTCCGAAATGGACAGTTTCATGAGGACTTCGCTTTTATATCACATCGGTTGGCTGAAAAAGGGGTTTTGCGGACCTTGTTTTCCCACCGACTATGCACATTGTGCAACTTCCCGTCGTAAGAATTAGTCAGTTCCCTCAGCTTCCTCTTTCGAGTGACTGTTCGACAAGTGCGTGACCACATAAGGTGTTTAGGCAACATACACTGAGGAAACTGAATATCTGACTATCAGTCCCCCTGTTACCTCACTGCAGCCTTAGCGGTAGTGAGAGTCGCTGTCAACTTTCGCATCATTGTTAGCATCATTACTGTTTCTCACTACTTATTCTATCCAACTCACAACCATAAACCAAATATTTCGCACTCCTTTTAGAGCGACATACTTAGTGATAGTAGACCATGTAGAGAAGCACGATGGACGATGGTCCTCAACTAATATCCTTGTGCTTAGCTCTTAGAATGACAGACCGAAAACCTCAGTTTCAAACGCAAACATGGCCTATGAAATCTAATTGAATCTCGTGGCTCTTTTTCTACTGGCATGCGTGTTAGAAATGTTGCAAGCCTGAAATATCTTAACATATTTCTCTTCACATCCTCCCTGGCCCTCCCGCACCCCACTAACTTCCGAGGGAATCCTCCGCCCAACTTACAACATTAGGAAGCTAGGGGCAACAGGCATAAATCGCCATCTTCAATAGTGTTGTACCCAATTCCTGCATTTTGACTACTCTTCTCTACTTTCCCCTTTTATTCTCTGCCGCTTTATTACACAGTGGTCTGAAGGTTTTCGACAGAACTAGCGGTGTACCTCTGAACCCTCGTGTTAAAAAGGTTGTGGACAAAGATTTTAACTCATGTAAGAATCTACAAGTGTTCTTTAATCAGATGAACAGCATCCTCGTCACTCACAGCTCTCTGCCTTTCGGTTCTCAGACAAGACCGGGGGAGGGTATATAATACTTCTTACACGTACTGCCGAACACAAAAACCCTAAAATACCGTATTTAGCTGGTATCCTGTGTGAAGAAGTATCAGAAATGAACTGTTTAATCAACTTTTGTTATTTAAAGCAAATTAACTACAGATCAAAGAACATGCCATTATTTATGCACTATGAATGTATTTCCTAATGTATTTTTCCGTCTAGGCAATGCTGCATTTGTGTATAATCTCTTATTATTTCATTTTATTGTGTAAACATATACACCGTTTCTGTCCAGCTGATACCAAGTTAGATGTTAGAAATTCACTACACTTCTCCAAAAGTACCTTTCAGAAGAAAGCCATCATTATTATTCGAGCAGCTTAAGGTTGTCTTTACAGCCACATACGGGCAAGCTGAAAAGATTTATGTGGGCGTCGAAGTTGAATATTTGAGCCGAAATAACCGAATCTCACGATCTAGATGCTGAACTTCTAAAAATATGGACCCAATGAACTAAAATTACCAATCTTCAATGATGAATTCATGGACCGGCAATGATATTTTGAAAGTTATTTTTTCAATCGTGTTTGTTCTTACTAGTTCCCGTTTGAAATTGTAAACAGTTAGCAGTTGGCGCGTTTCTGAACTTGTAAGTTTTGACCGCATCACTGTCTGTCTTTTGGACTAATATTCTTTTTTTTCGACTTCACATACGAATACACTTTTGAAAACTAGACAAATTGCCTCTCTTCTGTAGATTAGAATGGCTTAAAATCTTGATGAGCCTTCAAACTCGGGTACAGTAACATGACAAGCTTAATTATATAATACAGCGGAAATAACTGAAAAATAAAGAGGACATACCCGTAATTCGTAAATGCGCCCGAAGCAAATCCTGGCTATTATTTATCTGGCAAGGTTGTTAAATATATTCCTGAATTTAAATTTCACTAACAACCACACCAGAAACACATATGCATATATGCTTTCGTGGCGATTTCGTCTCTCGGTACATAATTTTCATATTGGTTTCTCTGAGGTGTTTATTTATCAGTTGCTAATTAAGACTAGTCATCTAACAGTGCGGTGGTTTTACTTTAATCCGACAAACCAGCATTCGTTGACCGAAATATCTATTCGATGGTCATAGTCAGCGATTATTGTGCAAGCAGACTACTCCATATTGAAACGTGATAGACTTACCCTTATGTAAACATTTCGTAAAATTGCCTTATTGTCACACTTCACAACAGCATACAAGTAACAGGTGGAAAGAGAAGTGAAAAAGTTGTGTGAGAGATTAAACAATCTCAACATATTGGTTAGTGCAAATATTCAAGCTCTAGAAGATATCAAGAAGTGAATGCATCTGCGTCATTGCGACCGGTCTTCAGCCACGTCATCAAGAGTTCTCAACCATCGATTCCTATTGTCTCGGGAACCCCAACTAGATAGTCTACATCCCCTACACGGCTCAGACCAGTCAGAGACTGCATCGGCTAGTGGCGCATCTAGGTCTGGACACCCTGAACCCTCTTCCAACTTCCTCTAACACGATACGTCGAGGTAGGCAGTGGCTCAACATGCACGACACATGTCCACGCCATCTCAGTCAATGAAGGTTCGCAACCTCATGAATCAACTTGCCTAGTACTCTTCGTCTGAACTCAACATTACTCACATGGTGGTCCCACCAGACGCGAGAAATGCATCGAGGACATCTATGATCCAAACCCTGTAGTCGCTTTTTGTCTTCTACGTTAAACAACCATGTTATGTCTCAGCCGCATGACTGGACAAAACAGACTGGGGTGGCGCAGTGTACTTCTTTTATAAGTAGTCGGATATCTCGACAGTCTGTGCCACAGATGATGCAAGTTGGCAAACGCCAAACTCACTTTCTGCATCCCAGCTGAGATTTCGTCAGCAACCAGCCTGTTCAGGCTGATGCAATATGAAGCGGTCGACACACTCCGCCACTTCACTTTCTATCATTAAACTAGGAGTGGTTGTAGACGAGCCCTGAAGCATCATCTTACATTTGACAGGTGCGAGACGTATCCCAAACATGCCCAGATCTCTGCTCAACGCGTTCAGAAGACACTGCATTTTGACGGCGTCTTTGCCCAACCGAACAGTATCATCTGCATACCTTGATTCAATCAGATACCCTTCAGAACAATCCCTATGAAGTTAAACGTATCTAAGGTTATGTCTATCAGTACGTCTACAACGAAGTTAAACAGGAACGGTGACAATGGGCATTCCTGATAGACACCACTAGTTATCGTCAATACTGAAGACAAGTCTCCATCGGCTCTAACTCTTAGTAGAGTTTGGATTAGCGTTATATACCTGGTTGGTACGGCCTTCACAGTCAGACACTGCCACAACACCTCACGGTTGGCAGAGTCGAATGACGTCTTCATGTTGAGAAAAGTAACAGGTGACGGTTGTCCGTAGGTATTCCTGTGTTCCAGTACCTGTTGGAGACTAAATGTGTGATTTTTGTCTTGTCCAGGTTTGAAACCTGCCTGGTTTTCTCGAGACATGACTATGGCGTGCTTCTACGTAAATAAGAGTGCTCCTTCATTGATCGACAGTCCAAATATAATCAGTTAGCCAAGTGTGTAAGTTGCAGGCCTTCTGATGAGCCTTGGATGCAGCTCATCTGACCGCATTAATTTTTCTGAATCCAGTTTTCTTATTGTCCTATGTGTCACTGCAGCCTATGTCCAGCTTATTAGCTGGATGCTAATGCTTCTGCTGTTGAATTAGTGTTTATTGGAGGTTCTTGACTAATGGCCTCAAAAGAATATTGATGCGCAGGATCTACTTTGTTGTTATTGTCTCCAGTTGATTGGTAAATTTATATTTCTTAGATGAATGAGTATAGGATTATGTATTTCATTTCTTTAGTTCGTATAAAAAAGTCTTAGTTATTTTAATGCATTGTAGGCTAGACGCGTTTCTAGGCATATTAATGTCCGGCGGATAACAACAGTACAATTATTCCGGACTTCTTTGTCATGCTTTTTCACTTTAGGATTGTCAAGTTTAATACTAAGACTGGCACTTATTTTCGTCGCATTATTCAGAATAACGTCTCTCCCGTCGGTTGACGTGAAAACGACACTAAGTTATATTGCACGTTGAGGTAGGCTATGGCTGGGTGTGCAGACATTTTTAGGCATATCTAGTCACTGTCTGTGGCCCGCGTGGCAGCAAACGTTGGTGGTTGGAGATGAGGTAATTTGGCATAGATACATCGACACATTATCTTGATATCAAATTCAACTATCGTTTCATTCCCTCTCATTCTCTTTTCACGACTTCCGACTGCTTTTGACCACTTTATCCCTTACTTCTCTATCTTTCATCTTGATGCCTTTTGCCTTGATTTGCTGATGTGATGTGTGGCAACTTCAACCGTTACATAGTTATCCCAGGTCTCAGCCTTTTTCCCTCATAGCCTACCGACTTCAGCATTAAAATCACCGACTGCCACAACTACGTCTGGACGTTTAGCTTTCAGTAAAGGACCAGAGAGTTTTCGTCAGGACTCATCCAAACTAAAGTCAGAAGCAACAATGAGTTTCATTACTCTTTTTAACCCTCAATGTTTCAGTCAAGCGGCGTGCAGGCAACCATAATTTGGAATCCAGTTGACCATTACGCCTTCTGCCTTTGGATTTAATGTTATGTCTACACATGCAAGACTGCAAGAACTAGCGCTGAATTCTCCGGAAACTGGAAGGGTGGATTTTTTGAATTCTCAATATTGGCCAGGTGTGGCTAAGTGAATAACTGCGATTGCGCCATATATGCTTGTCTCTCAAGCACGGAACACCTCCAAAGCTCGAGATACCAGAGTTCTAGCTAGCAAAGCTTATTGGTCAGTTTGACGGAGGGTGCAGACATTAAAATCTGCTATATATGGTTTAGAGTGCGGTTTGAAGAAACCAGCTATGCTCTTCAGCTTTCAAGAGCTCTAGAGCTGGAACAAATTAAAGATGACGTAGCAATATTAACCGAGAGATGAAAGGAAAGAGTAAAAGGCTAAGATAGATGTTGGTGCTGTTAGGAAACTTGAGTACTGACAGTGTGAAGGTGGCTGACACCTCCGAACTAGCCACACTGTGGAAGGTCATTTTGATGAACTATCTCTTATTTCTACGCACTAACTAGCATCTCAGTTACTGTTTCAAGTGACTTTCGAATTCGGACATCAATTGAGACGGTGCCCGAACTGCAGTCAGTGGGGAAGTAGATCGAGACTACGACTAGGCATCGAACGGTGTTACATTTTCCGGTTCTAACAAATTCAGTCAGACAACGCATAGATAACTGTTGATTGGTATCCATTCGAGAAGTATATTTCCTGGTTGGAAACGTCTTGCTATACCTAATCCAGAAAGTTCACAGTAGCTAGCCATTTAGTTTCCATATACTCGTAAAATAAATCTTGTAAATTCACCACACTTGGCTCCTGTGTGAATGTCTTAAGTTCACAGAACAGACTCAGCTGAAGATTCTACAGTTTTGGCAAGGGTGGGGGCTACTGTTCGACCTGGCATGAGGCTCAGACAATGGAAGCTCCAGTGTGGAATTGGCAGTCTGATTTTCGAAGACTCGAAATGGTGTTTTGCTGGCTTACATCGTTAGCAAAGATCGCAGGATAAAAAGTTGAGAAAGTTATGAGTGACCCAATGTTGGGATTAGGAAGTGAAGAGAGGAGACAAAAGTTATGAAAGCGTGTTACAGAAAATTGAATTCCGTATACTTTTGAAAGCGAATAGGTGTCAGCGTTTCTCAGATGCCTACGTCGTGTCATTTGTTTCTGCCGCGGCATCTAAAAGAGGGAAGCGAATATTTCTGTAACAGAAAACTCGATGGCATATCTGCTTGAGATCAGTTACATATGACCATTTCACAAGATTTAGATGGAGATTCGATTATTTTGCAACTGAACATATAAAGCCTTCACCATGGACATCGAAATTATGTAAGGCTGAGGAGGAGGGTGCCATTGCAAATGCCGACATTCTTCAAACACGCTCCTTCTCACAGAGGGGTCACCAGCATGGGCTGCTAATCATCTACAGAAAGTACTTTACTGTCGTCACACCCTGTACACCGGGAAGTATGAATTTTCTTTTGGATTCCGACCATCACATAAGCTATTTAAACTGTAACCGCTTTTAGTCTTGCCACTTTGTTACAGACATTTTTGTGTATTGGAAACTCAAGAACCAATTTGTTCACCAGCGTACATCGATAGTTGATTCATGAGGTTGCGAACCTTCATTGACTGAGATGGCGTGGACATGTGTCGTGCATGTTGAGCCACTGCCTACCTCGACGTATCGTGTTAGAGGAAGTTGGAAGAGGGTTCAGGGTGTCCAGACCTAGATGCGCCACTAGCCGATGCAGTCTCTGACTGGTCTGAGCCGTGTAGGGGATGTAGACTATCTAGTTGGGGTTCCCGAGACAATAGGAATCGATGGTTGAGAACTCTTGATGACGTGGCTGAAGACCGGTCGCAATGACGCAGATGCATTCACTTCTTGATATCTTCTAGAGCTTGAATATTTGCACTAACCAATATGTTGAGATTGTTTAATCTCTCACACAACTTTTTCACTTCTCTTTCCACCTGTTACTTGTATGCTGTTGTGAAGTGTGGCAACTTGAACCAATATATTTGTGTCCAGGATTCAACTTTTATTTTTGCTATGTGTGTTTTGGTTTTCATTGCTTCTATTTTTGTGCCTTCCTAGTGTTTCTTTTTCTTTGTGTGATGCGTCACCTAGAGCACTTGGTTTTTTGCAAACAAATAACAGGTATTATTTCTGGGAAACAGTAAAGGAATAATTTGTTCACTTGTTAAAACTTGTTCTTTCGTACTACGTGAATCTACTTTTAGATGTTTTGTCTGGTTAGGGAGTTTTTGCTTAGCTTCCTGACGGATCCTTGTAGTGGTACATTTACTTGGTGGACGTATTAAGTTTTTGTTTATGATATCACTGAGGTGATTGATAAAATGATAGTGATCGAATACTATGTCTAGGAAAGCCTTAGCTTCATTCTCATCCTAAGAGACACATTTGGCACATTCTTAGACAGTTTTATACTTTCGTTTACTTGGCTTGTTTATTCAAAGTCTTTTACAATGTAATATGCATTGTGTATTACTTAAATCCGTAATTTACGGATATTTGCCAATAAAAGGACTTAAATTTATTGTGTACTACTTTCACTTTTTCTCAAAACCACCCTCATTGTGTTTCATATCTGATGTTTTTTTTCCAGTGTATATCTTACTTCTGATGGCTCTGTCAAGCTTCTCCCGCACTTTCTCAGAACTCAGTTGTGGAGATGGTAGCCTCAGTAGAACCCTGCAGGATAATAACCAGAGCTGCAGCTTAAGCGGGAACTTCGGAATCCCGAGGTCAAGACCTAAGTAAGTCTTGTATTGTATATTTTCTTTGCAGCTCCAAGACGCCGACACGAACTCCATCTCGCAGTGTTCTTTCATCAGATGATTCGAATACTTCCAACAAAAGGACACCAAATTCTTCTGTGACAAAAATGTCAGCAGTGCATGAATGCGAGGGTGACAGGTGATAATGACTTTCTTTTCTTATCTTTTAACAGATTTATCCCTAACAGATCATCAACAAATATGTCTCGAGCATGCCATGCAATTCGGAATTGTAAAGAAAATGTACCAAACGATGAGACTGTAGAATATCAAAAAGCTGTGGCAGAAAGCCTAAATACGAATGATTGTCCTGGTAGTAGGATTCTTCGCTACAATGCCTCTCTTCGAGATAGTGGTAATAAGAACAACCTCGTGGAGAACAAAGTATCATCTGTAAATGGACCTTACAAACGTGCTATACCCCAGGTGACTTAAAGTAGGGCATAGGTACCTTTTATAGCTTTGAAATATAAACAGATTTAGTCTGTGACTTCAGAATATACTTTTGTAATTTTGATGCCAGCACCATTGGGTTTGCATATGGTCTTGGCGCTTGCTATATCATTGGTTAGAGTTTTATTCATGAAGTTCTGTCAACAGTGGAAGATTAAATCATTGTACTGGTTTGGTCTCAATATCGTATTGTTGGTTGTACTTGTTGCAGCTTAAAGTTGTTTTTTTGGTATGGTTTAGTATGTTTGAATTGAAGAATTCTGCATAGTTTCTCGGAAGAAACTTTGTATCTCAGGATACTAAATGCCCCTTGCTTCACAGCTCTCAATTAATTGTCTTAAGATAATAAACTTACCAGAACGGTGTGAAATGAAGCTTACACGAATTAGGTCTTGGGCATAACGGTTGGCATGACAGTCACTCCTTTGGTAACTGGTAGAATGCGACAAAGAAGTAATCGACACCAAGGTTTTTGAATTTCTACGCTAACGTAGAAATGTCGGTTTCCGAACTTGAGTGCATGCATGGGTAGTGTTGATTTTAAGGACTGGATACCGCTCGGAGAACGATCGTATGTTGATTGTATCAGGCAGAAAAAATAGTTGTCTGCCTCAGCTACATTTTAGTATGTATTTTGTTCTTATTGATTCCCATTGACTGTGAACATGTAGAGTTAAGTAATCTTGATCAGTACTGATTTATGCTAAGTCCTACGCTGATAGCGTTTGTGTGGCTATATATATATATATATATATATATATATATATATATATATATATATATATATATATATATATATATATATATATATATATATATATATATATAATATATATATATATATATCAATTGTCTGTTAAGGGTCTCGTGTACTGCACAGCAGTCCGATCTGTTGTACTGTATGGCTGTTAAACATTGCCATTGAAGATGGAAGACATGAAAAGGCTATAAGTGTTTGATCACCGTTGCCTTCGTAGTATAGGCCATATTCCGTGGTGTCATCATGTGAGTAATGCAGAAATCAGGCGTAGAGGTTTAGGCAGAAGAGGTAGAGGTAAGTCAGTTGACGAGGTTGTGAGCCTTCGTCAACTGAGATGGCTGTCTGGAATATGTGTTGCGTGTGCCTAGTCACACAATGTTGGCCGAAGTAGGTTCAGACTGGAAAAAGGATGGACGCGGCCAGACCAAAACATGGCATGAATGTATGAAGTGTTTGACTGTTGGTTTGAGCCTTGTGGGGCGATGCAGACTAGCCGGTCAGGGTCCGAAGGACAAGAGGAACCAGTGGTTAGAGAGACTAGGTGATATGGCTCAGAACCGATGTCAGTGGTGCAGATATATACACACATTATCCTCATCTTAACATTATGCCGAATCTCACCACTTTCTCTCTCCTCCCTTCTCTCTTTTCATGCTTCATATTTCTTTCGACTGGGTTTTTTTATCTTGATTTTGCACCTCACTACCTTTTTACTTGATGTAGTGATATCAGCTGTGGCAAGTTGGACCGTGGGGCAGTATGCCTGTTCCTATGCTGATATTGATGATGTAATCTGTCGTACAGGTTTTTTTGAATTAACTGTCACCTGGGACCGAAGAAATTCAGTAGCATTGGGTTACGACTACTGGTTTTTATAATTTGCAGCTGCAAATTTTATGAAATCCCGATATTGATCCTTTGATTTTGGCAGCAATGTCAACCATTCTTGTATTTGGAAGAATATAAAGCAGAGTTATATTGTGAATTTTGTTTACTTGTTCTTATAATATGTATTGTAAGTAAATTTTGGTACCGAATAAACTTTTGAGTATCTATAGTATCATGAAACTTTTTAAAAGATCTCTAACAACATGCTTGTTCGCACTTGTTAAACGGTGTTTTTGTCATTGAGAAGGCACGTCACGCTGTTTCACAGCCTCGTAGTCAGAAACAGCAAACCATGTCTGATCAAATTGTGTATGTACTCGTCACTTGGTCACCAGATAGTGGACAAACTGTGGTCCTGATTGTGTACATTAACTTCATGTCTTAGAACTGTCTAATTGTCTTCAAAGGGCCACATTTTCACTGTTACTATCCATGTTTACTAACTTGCGTTTGTTTTCCATCTATAAAAAAAACTAATAATACTAATATGTTCGCTTTACTCCGAACCATATTTTTGTTTACAGTACAGATAAATAAGGTATGGTTGTATTTTTATATGTAGCTATACCTGCATAAAGTTTAATGTATATACTTCTTGTCCTCCTAGAGGACAGAAATGGAGAGCTACGGATGCAGAGGATACTTATCATTAGATAAGATATTTTCAGCCAGCTGTCTAAAAGTGTTCAGATGCCTATGCACAACCGCATTTATCGGTGCAGTTAGTGTTGCACCACTGGTTCTGCTTACAGCTTTCAAAATGCATACGCAATACAACATATTGCTTTTTGAGTTAAGGAAAAAATAAGAGCGAACAATAAGTAAGTATAGGCAAAACACAAGGATCAATTAAACGTAAGAGTAGAGGTTGAGTTATGCCAGGCAGTCTGAGCTTCCTTAAATAAAAGGTCAAACGGAATAAGTTTTCTGAAGTCACTAGAATATGAGGGGACCAAGAAAGATCAGAAGAAAAGCACAAACCAACAAGGATTACACTTAATACATTCTCTACAATAGAGCTGTCAGTAAGACAAGAATTATGGAACTGAAACAGTCCACATAGGTCTTGTTCACGTCTTTGACTTAAATTAACCATCTGACACTTAGAGGGATTAAGTGTAAGACCATTCAAGGAAGACTAGTGGCCGATTTCGGCCAGGAAGTTATTAAGCTGAGAACAATCTGACGAGATGACCGGCATGGATACTAATAAGTCAGTCGCGTAATCAACAAAATTAGCTTCATTTGAAGTGAGGAGGTCATGCAAAAAGAAACAGAAAAGAAAAGGAGAAAGAACATCAGCTTGAGGCACACCGGTTTCACTAAGTTGCGAAGAAGAGTGTTTCTCTTTGTATAAAATGCTCTGTATTCTCTCAGAATAATAAGAGTGAAGCTACTTTGCGATCTGGAACTCAATGTGAGTTCTGGCAAGCTTGTTCAATAAAAGGGGTGTATGAACAAAATCGAAGATAGAAGCATAATTTAAGGAGGCAGATCTAACACTGTTTTGGAGAATAGTATTGAAACGAAGTCACTAAGTGCTAAAGATAATTTACTTCAGTCCATTTATGATGTTGGATGTCTTACTACGTCTCATCAGAGTCTAAATAGTAATAACTTTTCCTAACACTCCTTTTTACATAGCTTCATTTATTTTTCATACGCATTTTAGCTTAGAATTGTATCAAATGCTAAACAAAACATTCCTAAATTATTTCATCCTTTAGATGCCAGAAAAAGTACTTGATGCTCCCGATATAATTGATGACTTTTATTTAAACATATTGGATTGGTCTGTGGATAATGTTCTAGCTATTGCATTAAATAAAGAAGTGTATCTTTGGAATTCATCTACGGGAAGCATTACTTGTTTGATGTCTGCTGGATTCGAAGACGAATATATTTCTAGTTTAAAATGGTCTCCTGACTCACCAAATATAATTTCAATAGGTCTTAGTGCTGGTCGTGTTCAACTGTGGGATGTATCCAGCAAGTTATTAGTGCGTACCATGCGTCTCGGAGGTGTCAGTTCAGCTGGTCGTGTTCCAGCGGTTACTTGGCGTGAATACTTAGTTTCTAGTGCGTCTAAATCTGGACATATCCGACATCATGATACACGAATTGCTCATCATGAAGTTGGGATCGCTGACTTTCATACTCAGGTAAGCTATCTCGTAATTTCACTTCTCACTGATGGTCTATATTTACTTTATGTACTGTCAACGCTTCTTTACATGTAATTCTTGTTCATCTCTGCTTTCCCTCAGTATGCTCAATACAATATTAGGTTAGGATAACGTTTTCGTTTAAGATTATATTCTGTCACTTGTTTCTCATAACTAGGTGCTGAAAATAGTATTAGATTTCAAGGATCTACTAGAGAAACTTCTTTCATATGTAAATATTTTTGGTTATCTCTGCTTATTTTTAGACACTGCAAATGTTTTTGGGGCTGATTGTATTCGTGGGTTCGATTAATTTCTCATCTATCGTATAGTTTCCATCTGTCATTTTTTAAAGTATTGATAGCGTTTCACCCTTTTTGTGCTGTTCCGAAGTGTGTCGAGTTTTACTGATTCATTACTTTGTTGGGTTTTGCATCTTTCTAGTCAGTCAACCGTGTAAGTTTCTTTTTTCTACCCAGAAGTTTCCTTCATTATCTCCTTCGCTTCAGTGCAAGTTTGACAGAAAAAGAAAGCGGAAGCTTGTTCAATTCCTTTACTATCGCGTAATCCTCTCTACTATTTAAACACCGGAATGCACCCATCTGATCATAGGGAAAGACAAAAGGTGGTTTCAACAAAGAAAGAAATTTTCGACGAAGTCATTTACTTAACTTTACATTCGCGAATATATGTTAAAGTGAGCAGAACATCCCAGAATTATTTCCGGTTAGAGGGAAAAATATATTGAGTAACAAAAGGAAGTTAGTTCATAAAAATTAGGGTTTAGAGTGGGAAAATAAACAAAATATTATGAAAAGAAAATGTGTAATTTTGTGATACAGGATAAATCTATAACAGCCAAGGCCTTATAATGGGTTGGGCAAAGACAAAGGTTGAACGTACCTTTGTTGAACACATTAAGTGTTGTGGTATCACGAGGTGATTAGTGTATGAAGTGTGTTCGTTGCCACAGGCTTGTTGTACAAAAGTAAAAAGCATTGATGTATTGATAAATATTTGTAGTTGAACTTGAAGCTTTGTGGGGAGTGTTATATCGACCGAAAAATGGAAAACATGAATCTCAGATAAATATTATTGACCGGACCATGTTATTTATTTTGAAACGTATCTTGCCTAAGACTCATATGGTAACATTATTAAATAGGTCAACTCAAGAGCTTCTGATTCATTTCTCACTCATTTCTGTGTGACTTATAGGTCGGAAATAATTGCCTATTGAGCGAAATCAATCATTGTATATTATTTCATTTTTTATTCATGAAATTGATTGTTTCATTTTTATGGATTATGGTGCGTTGCTGACAGGAAATTCACTTGTAGATACAGATGATCCAAATTGCCAAACTATGCGGACAACCACAAGACTTACTGTTCAGTTGTACGAGGCCAGGGTGGCCGAATTATGTGATTCATTGTGTGGGTAAACTGAGCACGAGACGTTGTAAGCATATACAAGAATTATCACTTACAATGTTAGCGTTAGCAATGAATCAGTGAAATCGCATGGTTCAAAACAGTTACTGCTAGGCGGAGATATCACAAACAACAATCAGTCAAATAATCACTGAAAACCTGAGAGTACGGAGTAGCTCTCCTCCTAGTTTAAGACTATTTGGAATCAATTCCCCAGTCAACCCCAACTTGTTGACGCTTAATAACTTACTTCAAGATAGACTTTCCTAATTTCCAGTGAGAGTCTGTTATCTATGAAGTCAGGCAGTTTGGGTGGCGCTGGTTAGTGGTCATGTTATGTCACGAATCGGCAAATGCTGCAAAGCGTAGACCATTAGATTCCAACCGACTGGCTGAATGATAGCATGTTCACCCTGACACCTGTGGTTCTGTATTCAATCCCTCAGGGTTGTGGGTGCGCACAGCTGAGCAGTCCCAAACCAAAAAGAGACAGCTGTTCAGTGCTCCCAGGCTTTCAGTGATGCTCTGATGTCGATCCATTATCAAAACCCCTCAAAACGTTTTTTAACTTACTTTTTTTCAGCAAATCTGACCGATATCCATCTGGTGACGCTGAGACGTTTGCCGGTTAGATTATGCCCAAAAGAAATCTGAATAAATACAACACGGTTGTTTATGTTTGTTCGTCTGTCTCTGCGTAACTCGTTCTTGCTAGATTTCTAATTTTTTTTTTAATGTGTGAGTAGCTTACCGAAACCATAACACTGAAAAATGAAATAACATTTTATGGTAATCTAAAAGTGTCGTTTTACTTCACGTTTTGAAGATGCATCACTTTGAAAAAATGAAATTATATATTATTGCCAAGATGCGTAAAAGGAAGACTCTGCATTTCTGTGAATTTTTGTTAGCATTGGAACTAGCTTCAGAATCCATAAGTTTCAATTGGAAGAATGCTTCTCATGGTGTTCTGGGAACCGGTTACGTTTTAGTTTCAGCTACCGAAAGGAGATTTTTACTGCATTCGTTGTGCGTAGCAAAATAATCCATTAATAATTAAAGGTGGCTCATAATGTATTTCATGAATATCTGTACCGGGTTAATTTAAAATTACTTCCGACACTACAGGCGGCACGGATCAGGATGTCAAAGCCAAGATCGGAAAAGCAAGACAGGTCTTCATTAACTTAAAACCAGTGTGGAGATCTACTGCACTCAGTATAGAGAGCAAGATCCGGATTTTGAACACTAATGTCAGTCAAGTCAGTGCTTCTATATGGTTCAAAAACTTGGCGCGTTACGAAAAACATTTCCAACAAACTACAGATATTCATCAACAGCTGCCTACGCTGGGTCGGTGTTGAAGATCAGATGGCCAGGAGGAATAGGCAACAAGAAACTCTGGCTGGTAACGAACCAACCAAGAATTTATCGCCCAATAAATATGCAGAAGAAAGTGGAGATTGATTGGGCATACACTAAGAAGGCCGATGTGGGACATTACGTGCTAGGCCCTCGAATTGAATTCAAAGAGGAAACTACGAGTTTGGCGTCCGAGGCAAGGGTGAGATGGAGGAGATCAAGTGAGAAAGAAATGAAAGCTTGTGCGCAGTGATGGAGCCAGGTTGGAAAGACTGGAGAGAAGAGAGTGAAATCTTGACGTGCTACTGAAGCCCTGCGTTCCACTAGGAGCACAAGGGACAAATAATAATGAGAGATGAACATTTGTGATGTCATGTGCTTGTGATGCAAAAGAAACCGAGGTGATTTAATTCACATATGTAATCCACTACCCAGCGTAACAGTGTGCAGCTGTTTGCATTCTGTTGTACTGTAGCCCACTGGTTTGGGTACCCGAGCGATCACCGTTACCTAGTCGCGGTGGTCGGATTTTAAATCAAAATCAACCACGCCGAGAAGATCTGTTGGATAGTGGTAAGACGAAAAGCGGTTACTGTTGTAGTGTAAATGACTACACTACGATGGCGGTCTGACGGAGAAGTCAAGCTACTGCTAGCTGGACGCGGTCTGACAGCACTTAAGTGTCTACCTTGAATGATTTGCAGCACTCCACTGATATTGCTTACTCAACGGAAAGGGAGTGGTACTAAAGGCCAGTCCAAAAAATTACACACTCCCTCTGTTCCACGTTCTCCCGGAGCCGGCGGTATGGGTTTCTCGGCGTTGGAACGACGAAACCTTAAAATAACAATCCGCAAAAGCCCGTGTGCGATAGGCCCCAAGCAGATGTCTCGTGGGCTCTACGGTCACACAAATATTTTTTTCCTTTTCAGGTATCTTAAGTAGAAATATTCTTCCACAGTATACGCAACTGGGTAGTATCAACTGCCTTCACACTTCCAGTAGTATACAAGACCCAAGCAAACGACCTATCCTCTTCAACTCTGTTTCCTCCTTTGCCTTCACCTCCCGATACTAATATTAAGCATCTTACACTTTACCTAACCTCTCTCTCTCTGCAACCGTTATCAGCGATCAAAACCGTCGAAACCTCATTCCTAGTCTCCTAAGACCCCACCATTGACTTCATGTAGTAGCTTTCAACGTCCGAACTCTATACCAGATCGGATAGCAAGCATTGCCCGCCAAAACTGTCAACTCTAGGCATGGTTGTGTGCTGTGCTTCTGAGAATAGTATATAGGATCCGAGTCTGGCTATTAAATTGACCTCACTTGACCATAGTAGTGAATCTTCATATTGCGAGTATCCGGAGACCTAATGACTAGATCTCGTGGACTCACTGGTGTGGGCGTAGCATTGAGTTGTAGATCAGAAAGTGCGCTTCTCGACTGAATACCAATCAACATCCGTGTATGTGCTGCTTGACTAAATGGATCTATAAGAACTAGGAAGGATCATTAGACTAGGCGATGCCTATTTGTGATATCCACCTACTCACTCAGCGACTGCAAATTGAATGAAGCAAAGGATGAATTCTATGAAAAGCTGTCAACCTTGCTACAGAAAGCAAAACGTTCAGATGTAGTCATAATGGCAAGTGACTTTAACGCTCAAGTAAGGAAACTAAGCTATTGTAATTGTATCCTCGGGGTATTTACGGAATCCCATGCCAACAAACTGCAATTTTGCTCCTACCGTCACTTGTTTCTCACTATCATTAACTTTAGGCATAAGGAAAGACACTGTATCACATGGTGTCCGCCGACTTCAAACCAATGATAGACACAGATAGATCATATTAATATAAACCATCGTTGGAAACAAACGGCAGAGGATTGTCGCTCTTTCTGTAGTACCTGTTTAAAATCTGATCACGCGGTAGTATGGGCTCGTGTATGTCTGCATCCTACTGGCCTTAGGAAAAAGGAGGCATTGATACTCATCTCTGTTCGATTGGTAGATGGGGACGCTAAGTAGGCATTTGGAGAGGGGTTAGCTAAGCATTTATCTGAACATGAGGAAACCTGGCGTGATATTAAGTCTGCTGTAAAAACAGCGGTGAAGACAATCGGTAACCTACATCCTAAGGTTAGCAAACGTTATTGTATTTCTGCGACATCGTCTGGGTTGGTGCGAAAAGTGTGGTTCCAGCTTTCTCTGAACATGGTGAAGACTGAAAGCAACTTAAACGTAATTGACCAAAAGTCTTTGCGTCGATCTTGAGCAGTGCTGGACGGCGAAAGCGAGAGAGATGGAGAAGGCATCAGCGTTGGGTAACACTCGGCAACTATTTAGGCTTATTAAAAATACCTGTAAAAAAACGATGGTGGTGAATGAAACCATCACTGAAGACCTCCCACTACAGGTGAGTAGAATGTTGGACAAAACACTTTGAAGCATAATTCAACTGGCTCACATGCTTCGGTCCTCCGACTCTCCTTATAGTTGAGAAAGCTGTGTTGGACCTAAAACGATGCAAAGTAGCAGGACTTGACAGTTTGCCACCCGAAGTTTTCAAGGATGCAGGTAAGAAGTTACTAATTAAAGTGGCGGAGATACTAAGTAGTGTATCAGAATCAGAGGTAGTGCAATCAGACTGGTCTACATCGCTGATCATTCTACTCTCCAAGAGAGAGAGAGAGAGATGTTATTGTGACAACCATAGTGGACTTATTGCAATATGGACGTCAATTCCCTTTAAGTTGTTGATGCGTCTTGCCAACAAACACGAAACCTGGTCTCTTGCTAATTGCTTTTAAACAACTAACTTTTTTAAACTGGTGTTTGATTTTCTCTCTTAATTGTAATTGACCACTAGCTCACAAAAGTTAACTACAATAACTACGCACACCTCGAGTAATGCAATCATTACCACTGTCAACTTTTCTTTACCAATCATTTCATTGCACCACAGTTGTTAGTTAGTGTAATGACAAGAAAAGTGTTTTTAACTATGGAATTATTTTCTATCAGCTGTCCCTAGCACCTGTGGATTTACAGTTTTCTAATCGGTAAGTAACCTTTTTATTTCCTTTTTTATATTTGGTTAACTGACTTATCATTTGTTATCTGCTTATTTTCATTTGCAAGTAGTTTTTGCATATCTCTCTTAGATTCCCATTGGTATTTTTGTTTGTTAATGTTCATTTCTCTACCATAGGAAGTTTGTGGACTAACATGGTCTCCAGATAAGCGCTTCCTTGCCTCAGGTGCTAATGATAATTTTGCTGCTATTTGGTCCGCCGGTGATACGTCGAAGCCTATACACGTCCTAAGAGATCATCAAGCTGCAGTTAAGGCGATGTCTTGGTGTCCATGGAAACCAAATCTTTTGTGCACTGGTGGAGGGACATCAGATCATACTTTAAGATTTTGGAATACAACAACTGGAGTCTGTGTTAAATCACTTGATGTAGTTGCTCAGGTATGTTTTTACTTATTACTTTGCGAATCTCCTGTTTCCTATCTGAAATAAGGCATTTTAAAAAGTTCCTGTAAGTGAGAAGCACATTAAGCTGCACTATAATTTAATTTGGGGGTTTTTCGGGATTTATTGATTCCAAGTTGGTATTCATCATGGACTGGCATCAGCTGGAAAAACATTGGAAACCTGGGAGCACTGAATACCTGTTTCGTCCCAGTATGGGACTCTTCAGCGGTGCTCACCCATGACCCCACCAGGGTCAGTTCAATAGCAACGTTTAGTGCAAAACTGGGGCCTTACAACAAGATCGAACACTGAACCTTCAGGTTCCATGAGCAGCAAGCTGCCACTGGCTCGGAGTCCAATGGTCTACATTTTCAACTTCTGTGAGTTCACGAAATAGCGCAACCATCACCCAATGTGATCGTTGAGTATTTGTCCTCACAGCAGCCAGACTTGCCCCACCGGTCACTCGAGTGGAACTCAGATAGGAAGCGACGAGTTGGGCATCCGAGGTGAGGGTGACATGGAGGAGATCGTGCGTGGAGGAAATGAGAGCTTGTGGGCTGTCGTGGAACCAGGTTCAAAAGATTTCGGAGAACAGAGTTCACTGGAGACGTGCTACTGAAGCCCTATGTTCCATTAGGAACCCAAGGGACTAATAATAATAATAGTATTGATCAGCTCCTTAATCTACTGAGGTAAAAAAATAACTAAATATTTGTTTTGTAGTTGCTTTTCCCCAAGTTCTTATGAGTGGGGGAGATTTATCAAGTTAGAGTTCTAAATAGAAATGCACCAATTACTTGGGATACCAGTTAGCTTTTAGGACCCTTTATATAAAGCTAAAAAAGGGGAAGTATCCCATTCCTTCTAAGTGCCATCTGAATGATAAAATACTTCCTACAAGGTGTTGATGGTATGAAGCATATTTAATAGCGATGCCTACTGCTCCTTGATCTTCAGAAGTTTTCTGACTGACACTGATCATCGGCATTGAGTGCTATCCTGAAATCAGTCAATTCCTAATAAACACTACTCTAATGGAATTCATGCTTATTCAATGATCACAAAAAACTTATTTAATGTCATAAACAATAACAATACTGCAGTATAGTGATATCGGCGTGGAAGGTGTCAATCGATCGAGTGGTTAGGATACATTTCACACATTCAATATCAAGGTTTTATCCTGATGGAGATGCTGTATTAATCTGAAGAAGAGTTAAAAGTAACCAGAACAAGATAGAACAATGATAACTAAACTCACTATGAGTTTCTGTCTTGTACAAGTGTAAATTGCTTAGTTCTATCATCAAGCTGTTGTAAAGTGAAGTGATGCAATTTTGTGTACTCTTTATCCTCCCATTTAGTGTAGATACGTTTGGCTGTCATTATACTCTCATCTATATCGTTTCTGTGTGTATTTATTGCCACTTCAGACGTTATACTTCAGTTTGAATTTCGACAATAATATATTTATCTTGTGCAAATGTATTGTTCGGTACAAATGAGTGGAGAAATCACTCTTTTTTGTATTTTCAAGAGAGAGAGAGAAAAAAAGAACGATGTGCTCTACGGCCTAATTTTTACAATCTGATTCTCTTACGGTTTTGATGACTGGTAGATCATTGAACTAATCAACAGCAGTGAACAATATTATTGATCCCTGTCTGCTATTTGTTCTCATGTTTTAGACATGTTTATTTGCTTTGTTTTAATCTTTAGATGTTTTTTTCCTTTGAGTTTGCTTACATTATTTGTAATATTATTAGCATATAAACATTCCACTGTTTCAGATAGTGTAATACTGAGCACTTTGACTTCAGATTTTGAGGTTAGAAAGGCTTCCCAACCTTAGAATTGTCACTAAACAACTTTTGATATTATTTCATGAAGTCTAACAAATTGTTTGACTGCCTAATGTATAAACCGTCCTTCATACTTGAACACTTTCTCAGACATCAGACGTAACATAGGTTAAATACTTCATTTGTTTTTAGGTGTCTGGTATAATATGGAATACAGAATATCGTGAAATTTTAACTAGTCATGGAGCTCCTCTCAAACAGCTTGTTATATGGAAATATCCAGAAATTACCCAAATTACCCACCTTAAAGGTAAGATCTTGAAAAAAGTATAATTTGTTTGGGATTTTCTGCAAACATGATTGGTTAGCACCAATGTTTTATCTTAAACCAATTTACAAATGTATCAAATGGTTTTCAGCAGCTTGGTAATCTTTCCGAGATTAAGTACTTAAAAAATCAAGTCTGTGATTTCCGCCATATGGATATCTGTGCTCGTCACTTTTCTGCTACATGAGCATCCATGATGTATTCATTATCTCCAAACATCTCCCAGCACAGCGATATCTCTTGAATGCACTCGTTTATTTTCACTTTTTATCATCTCTTAACTATGCTAACACTTTTTCAAGCTTCGGATTGTACAGCCTAATCTGGTTGTAGTAACTTGAACAATCTGTTCTACGCTCCCAGCTACTGAACTAACTAACTTATTTCAAATTAGACAAAAGGTTTCAGAGAAAACTATATCGTTTAAGGTGTATTTGTATGCAACATCTTGTGGTTATTTTTAAATTTTAACCGTGTATTCATTGTAATCACTTTGAAATGTGTTTTGTGAGTGTTTCGGGATGCACTTATACTGTTTAACCAAATGATCGCGCAGTGATTTCGAAGCATCGTATCATCTCCATATATTTGTTTGGTACTTTCAGTCACTAACCTGAGGGTCACGTTTTTGGGTAATAATTCCGATAAAAAAGCTTTGACCTAAGAGAAAGGCACTTTTATGATATGTGTAGAACATTTGTCTGCATAGATGAAAGTTGTAAAGCTTCGGAGCCTGTATTTCTATAATAATCTGTTTTGAGTTCACAATAAAGTCAACCACAAAAAGACATCTAGTGGGATGAAATGTACATCGTAATAGTGTATAGAGTTACTAGGTAAATACGATAAGTCAGTCTATGATCTGATGAACTTTCATCGATTAACCTGGTTTTGACAAGTTACACTCATACCAAACTAATATCAGTCTGAAAGTGTTGTTAGTTGTGGTGTAGAAGAAAAAATGTAAGGGTGACTGAATTAAGAAATGCCACTAGCCCATGCATTTTTTGACTGTTAATCAGAATTATTGGAAAGGAAAAAATAGCTTTCATGATTTTATTCTGTGGGAAAGTCAAAATCCTTGGTTGAGGACTTTAGATTTTCAATAGCTCAGATAAACTCACACCTTGATGTTGAAATTATACATCTTTTACAACTCATTTTATGTATTCTCTCCTTTTTTCTCATCATCCTTTGACAGTATTAATATACTATCATTTTCATTTCTTTGTATTTCTTCGTCTATCTTGCTTAGCAGTGCTAATGTAGTTTAGCAAACTCAACTGATACACATCATTTTTATGTTATTCATGAGTAGTCAACCAGTTTGTAATTACTTATTTACATCTGATAATTAATGTCTTTCCGGTCAACTGATAGTTTACCACCGAATAACACAGTTGTATACCCCATCGTCGAGGTATGTTTTCATAACCATAGAAATCCTTTAGTAGCTTTCCTGTATATTAATTCGCATGCAATGAACGCTGTTGTTTTTAATATATTTTGTGTTTGGTAAGATATAGCATACATTACAATGTTTTGCGAACATTTTTAAGGTCTAGTAATGATGGATTGTAGTTAGGAGTGGAATCCAGGATGCACATTTCGTCTTATTTAGGACTCTTCAGCTGAATGTACCTGCCTCCCAGTGAGTTCCCACTGCACAGGAGCCCATATGCTAATAGAGGCCGATCAATTCGGTCCAATCAACGACGGTATAATACGAGCAATAATACTAAAACTATACCTGTCGCACAAGAAGTGGCTCTGCGGTCTAGTAGATAACACTCTGGCGTATGAAGCAATTGGTTCTGAGTTCGAATCCCTGTGGGAACAACACCACTCACTGGGAGGCAGGTACATCCAGCTGACCAGTCCCAAATTGGACGAAATGTGCATCCTGGATTCCATTGCTAGCCACTTTCCATCATTACTATATAGAATTAAAGCAGGTAATATCGAGGCATCCGCACAGGAGCCCATATGCCAATAGACACGGATCAATTCGAACCAATCAGTGACGGTATAATACAAGCAATAATACTCTTCTTAAGGTCTTTCAAAATAAGTATGTTTTATTACATCTCCAGTAGTTTTTTTGTGACTGGTTAAAAGTTATGGCAAGCAAATTCAATCTGATTCCTCTCCTGGGAAATTTTTATCCTACTTTGACGATAATTAGTCATTATGTACTGTCATCATTCATATTTTGAAGATTAAACAATTATACACCCTTCATCAGTGATTCATATCCAATAGGCATGGTTTTTGTATTCATGTAGTCATTGAAGAAAACTAGGTTTCGTCACTACCTATTTTGCTGTGTTAGGTACATTGCACTATCTATTGGAGTTCAAGTGAAAGCCATATCACTCCTACTGTTTGTTTCTTCTACATTCATTCATTTGTAGTAATTTGAAAACTTTTATATACAAATATATTTTTATTCACAGTTGTTTAAGAATTGTTTGATGGTAGGAATGATGTATTATATTAGTGTGCTGCTTTGATCTGGTTATTCGATAATCATTCTGTTATATATTCCGAACGGATATAATACCCACTCCTAACTGACACCTAACTTCGTACACAAGAGCCACCAACTGCAACTCAGGACGAGTCGAGAGAAGATCGAAGCTAGGTGATGGAAGAGTTTATTCCTCCGAGTATATCAATCAATTTATTGTGAAACACGTGAATATGTATACACATGAAATATGGCGTTGTCTTCAAATTGAGACATTGACATAGTAAGAGTAAGGAATAAGCAATCAGTGAATTACATTACAATGGTCATGCTGTCAAAATGGTGGGAAAATGACAAGTTAAAAATGTTAAGATCAATAACAATGTTTTATGCAAATCTGGGGCCCTACAATGCATTCTATGGGTTATGGTTTGAAATCCACTTCACTTACTTTTCCCTTCACAGTTGGATTGTTACTTATGTTCAATAACCCAGTATAGGCTTACCAAGATGTTTATTATTGTTATTCGTACTGGGTGATGATTGAAGGTGAAATGAAAATTTGGACCACAGCAGGATTCGAACTAGCGATCACCGGGTTCTCGGTCCGATACTATACCAACTGGGCTATGATGTCCGACTGCTGGCCAGATTTTTATTTTACTTCGATCACCAATGGTTTTTGTCTGACTACCATATGAATTCATGACGCGTTACTATCACTTGATCGTACTCACACTGGTTGCCTAGTCAGGACTTCTCCTAATCCAAATGTAACTGGGCTAGAGAGGGAGAAGCATTATGTTGATTATCATTTTGACTATCTGAGATAGCCGTGGTTTGTCAGACTAGTATTGATACCGGCTGCGATCCAGACCACGGCTATCTCAGATAGTCAAAATTATTATTATTGAATATTATAATTCTGCATCGAAGTAATTGTTACTAATAGTGATTAAGTTACTCTTTGAGGTTGAATTAGTCGACTTTTAACAATATATTTGTGCATTCAGTCATGAACTGTGCTTTGCAGCATACAACTGTGTCGAAAGCGAACACCATCATAGGATGCATCATACCTTTTTAGTTTTCATAAGACTTCACAAATTAAAGTTTAATCTTAGTATCAGTCTGGAAAATATAATTTATTGGTGTATTTTAGTGAAGCACAGGTACTCGGAGTAGTTTTAAGGAGATTTGAAAATACTAAATTTGAACTAACAACTGTTTTTACTTCACTCACTTATGCAATCACTTGCACTATGCCTTTAATCATAGACTTCTTATCCCTCTTTCTTTTAGAACACCAGGGTCGTGTATTGTGTATTGCCTCATCACCAGATAATGAGATGGTTGCCAGTTGTGCAGCTGATGAGACTTTACGTGTTTGGCTTTGCTTTCAAGTTGATCCAAACAAGAAACGTATTCGGCAGAAGAGTCAACGACCTTCTGTTTATTCACGTGGTATACGATGAACGTTGTATCCTGCCTGTTTTACTTGTGGTGCACAGTGTGTTTTTCTATATCCTGTATATTCTACTATTGGTACTCACTGTTCGGTATTTTTTTGAAACTTGCAATGTATGCAGTATCATATCTTAATTGTTTTTATTAGCACCTGCTACTATGATTACTGTTTACGTGCACTCTATCTCTAAAGTATCGAGTAGTTTATTTACGAAACATGTTTTATATGTATACGAGTTGTGCTTTTTACTAGTCACCTTGGTTTTGTTTTCTCGTTGCTTTAAACGTACAATTTGTTGTAGTATGACTGATTTATTAGAGTTGAGATGAGTACCAGAACTTACAACAGTTGTCTTCTAATTTTGTGGTGAAAATCAATAGCTGTTAACACGTTCGTATATTGGTTTGTGGCATGCATCTTTTGTTTGAGCACTATCGACACTTTACATTTGTTCATCTAAATCAAAAGTGGAGTGGAATTCGAACTGATGAGACTTAAATTACTTTGAATCACTGTGTACAAGGTTGACCTTCGAATATCCTTTTAATTGGAGATTGGCATTAATGAAAGCATATTTTAGCATGAAGCAAATTTTTCATCTGCATTTCCGAAAAAAATAAAAGTAAAACTTAGATAGGAAATGAGTTAGCTCACAAATTTCAACGCATACTATGAACTCAGTTTTAGGTACATGCAATAAAGTTTTGCTGCTTCTATGGTGTTCATAGTTGCAGTAGCTTCGAAGATCCACACGTCATCCTCAGTATGGAGGAGTTGAATGTCCGTTTCCCAGTTGCCTCGTGGGGTCGAAGGTTGCAGGTTTCCTAACAACTTTCTAGGATAGGTATAACCTGTCTCTTGCAATCAGTATCTCCATGTAGGTATAATACTGGTTAATTCGGTACTGGTGCACATTGCTTTCGTTAAGACTGGCCACGTATTATTATTATTTGTCCCTTAGGTTCCCAATGGAACATTGCACTCTCTTCTCTGAAATCTACTAAACCTGGCTCCACGACACTCCACAAGCTCTCATTTCCTCCTCCATGTCACCCTCACCTCGGACCCCCAGCTCGTCGCTTCCCATCTGGGTTCCACTCGACGGCCTGACACGTGACGTCCCCAAATGGTCTTCTCAGTGTATGCCCAATCCATCTCCACTTCCTTCTGCATATTCGTTCAGCGATTGGTTCGTTCCCAGAGTTCCTTGTGGCTTATTCTTTCTGATGTCAGTCTTCGATGAATAACAACTTGAAATTATTCTTTCTGGTCATCTGATCTTCAGTAACGAGTGAGCGTAGGCAGTTGTTGATGAATATCTGCAGTTTGTGGAAATGCCTTTCGTAACGCACCAAGTCTCTGCGCAATACAGAAGCACTGAATTGACTGGATTACTGTTGAAAATCTGGATCTTGTTCCACATGCTGAGGGCAAAAGATCTCTACACTGGTTTCAGGCTTATGAACGCGTCTTACTTTTCCGATTCTGACTTTGACATCCTCGTCTGTCCCGCTTGTAGTTGAAACAGTGCTTCCTAGATAGGTGAAGGAGGTTAATTCCTTTAAGTTTCTTCCGTGATGGTGATTGGAGTTTGTTTTTGTTGGTTGGGTATCTTGAGGTAGAGAGTCGACTGCCATTCTATACTCTGTCCTAGGATGATGCGTAGTGTACCGTTGCAATTTGGACCGCACATGATTTGTACTTCCTGAATCCAGCCAGCCTGTTCCCGGCCGTAGTTTTAAATCCAGCGCATCCTTTAGTCTCCCCAGGATGATGCAGCCTAATATTTTGCAAGATTCCGCGCCAGTTCTTGCAAAAACTGAGGTGTCCCTTCTTCGGCAGTTTGACAGCGTAGCTCTTCTTCTAATCGCGGAGCACCTTCCTTCCACACCTGCAATAGTGGTGTGAGCATGTCCGCTGTTGTCTCTGCGTCTGTTCTCAGTGATTCTGGTGGAATCCCATCTTGTCCTGATGCTTTCCCACATTTCAGTAGCTTTATGGCGCTCAGGACTTCCACTTTTGTTGGAGGATTTATGTTCACTTGTAGTTCAGCGGCTGTAGGTGGTATTTCTGGACGAAGTGCAGGTGGTGGTCGATTCAACAGCTTTTTGAAGTGGTCGGCCCTTTGTTTCTATTCTTTGGTAATTATATTTCCTTCATCATCTTTTACTGGTTTCATGTGTGTTTATTGCTTCCCAGCTAGTAACCTGGTTATTTGATACAATGTTGTCAGGTCTCTGTCTCTCCCACCTGCAGCCTGTTCTGTTTTACTTGCCAATGTGTCGTTTGTCTTTGCGCGCACTCTTCTTCACTTCTTTGCCAAGTGTTTCATACATTGTGCACAGTTCCTCTTCTCGTTGTGCATCCTTGCACCGGTTTATCGTCTGCTTCACCATCCTCTCCCTCCTCTATCAGCTTCCATGTATCCATTGAGATCCATTCCTTATCTTCTTTCTTCTTCCTTCCTAATACGGCTGTGCAGGTTTCTTTCCACATCTCTTTCAAAGACTTTTAGTGTTCTCCCACATAGGTTTCTTCAGGGATGTCCCTCGATATCTCCCATTTTGTCTTGATGGCTGACGTGGAAATTTCTTTTGTAGTTTCATCCTTCAGTTTCCGAGTGTTGTACTTGAACTGTGGTCTGTCACCAACTTCTTTGAAGGCTTTTAACTTGATTTGGAAGGTAGGTTGCTTGCACTAGATGGTGGTGTGAACCTACATCTGCTCCTCTTCTTGGCCTTGTGTCAACAAGGTTGACTGCGTCTCCATTTTCTTGAGATTGAGATAAGGTCGATCTGATTTTTAGTGTGTCCATCTGGTGAAATCCGTGTCGCTTTGTGGATATCCTTGTGCTTGAACACACTGCCTCACTGTAATCACCAAATCGTTGAATGCACACAATTCTGCAGACAATTCTCCATTCTCGTTCATCACCTCACCGAGCGCTTCTCGACCCATGGTTAGTTCTCTTCCTGTGTTGTCCGCTCCCAGCTTGGCGTTCATGTCGCCCATTAGAAATTTGATATCGCCAACTGAGGTCTTGTCCAGTGTTGACTGAAGTTGTCTGTAGAATTCCTCCTTTTTCTCTTCATCTGCATTATTTGTTTGTGCGTAGCGCAGCACTGTATAATTGTGACCTTCCTTCCTTTTGAGTTGAACCTCGCTGTTGTGATCCTGGAGGAGATTGGTTCCCACTGCACGAGAGCCTTCGATGCTCCTGGGTACATCATGATGGCCACTCCACAACTCAGTGTGCTGGTGGTTGTCGTCTGGGTGACCGGAGTAGATTATTGATTCTCCAGTTGACAGTTTGGAGAGTCCACTTCCATTCCATCTACTTTCACCAATTTCTAGCACTTCAGTGTGATACCCTGTCATCTCGCTTGCAATCTGGGCTGCCTTGCTGGGTTCAAACATGGTGCGGACATTCCATGTCCCCACGTTTACTTTCGCTTTCATCGAGAGAAGAGAAGACATTGACCAATTGGCTTCCCGAGGGCTTTCACCGACTGGCGTCATTTCGCTTCTCCGATTCCAGCGAGAAAAATAATTTTGCTTTTGTTTTTTATATTGTTTGTGCTTTGAAGTTTCTTTGGCGGTTAGATTTGTTATACGGGGTAGGGTTGCTAGCCCTATGCCCAACCTTCCCTCTTTATCTGGACTTAGGACGGGCTAGTAACTAGTTAACCAGGTGAGGTTACTGGCCACGTATTACGCAATAATAACACGACCAACTAGTTACAAATACTTTTAGGAACGCATTCGCTACTTGCTTTTTACCTCTTGGTGATGAAACAAGCGACAAGGCTGAAGCGTGATCAACGCTGTTTTTTCTTTGGTGTCATGTCCGTTTCGTCGTGAGTCAATGAGTTACGCAACCCTTAGGACTCACCTAGGAAGTCTTAAGGAACCGATTGATTGTAGCCCAACACTAGAAATATCTCCCACCCAATGACACTACAGCATATACTTCTCACCGCTTCCATCTGATTCAAGGATAAGTGAAGAGTGAGTGGTGGGGGGTTGCTGGGATAAAATAACACCAAAGCCTGTGTTCGCAGATGATGATTTTCAATATCTCAAACCAACCTACGTGATGTTTCCACTGGATACGAGTAATCTTACTGAGATAGCAGTAATCAAAAGCATAGAGTTGTCTATCATCCTTAGCTTTGAGAGGTCAGGTTTCGCAGGCCCAGAGAAAGACTGCCCACGCGGCTGCGACCCGACGTTATACAGCGAGGTTGAAAACGGGATGATGCCAAAGGTCACTGAGATTGATGTATACCGCTCTGGGGTCTGAAATAAGTTTATAAGTCTCATCAGTTGCCCATGCGTCACCGTTCACATAACCGTCTGGATACACCAACTTGACGAAAACTTCAGGCGGCTGACCACCAAGTGTGGGTGAAGCTGCAAGTCTGATCATTTCTTGTATATCATGTGGTAGTTCTGTCTGCAACTCTCCCAAAGCTATCTTGATCCTGACACTCTTCGCACCGCATACAGTGCCCGAACCTCTGTATTTAAATAACCCTAGTGCTACTTCACACTTTATCGACTTTCTAAGCATCTCGGCCGTGTAGACTAGTTTTTGTACTGTCTCTCAAGTGCACTTTCCATTTGACATAAGATGACTGGAATCTTCATATTGGCGTCTGTCGGTTAATTATCGATAATTCTGAATACTCAGTTGTATTGCGCCAAACAAAACTTCATGGGGGGATGTGAAGCATGGCGGACACTATCTGTTAGTAGACAAGTTAAGCGTTCTCTACAGTTTCTTCTTTCACAGCCCACAGGATGGGCAATGTATAACAGGGAGAGTTTAAAAGTCTACACACCTTTAGTTGTTTGTAGCAGCTTCCCATAAACACTAACAGATGTCGGCCATTCTCAGTCTAATTTTTAGTTAACACTCTGTGACATAACTCTGAAGTCCCTCACTTCCGTATGCCACTTCGCTGTGAATAAAAAGCAATCCATTTTCACACGCAAGCTTAAGCACATGTTACGATCAATCGACTATAAGTGTTGTCAGTTTCAATAAAGCCAACCAAGATACAGTGAGGTTTTGTGCGTATGAATCACTGCAGATCAAATGAACCTTCGGAGTTAAATCATGAAGGTTTTGGCAGACGTGGTAACAAGTAATTACCCTAGAATACATCATTATTATGTGAAGCTAAATTTTTTATTCAACGGTATAACACGCTCAGCTGAAGATTCATGTCACAGGAGGGTCAGTTTCAGTGTGGAGCAATTATCGCTAGAAACAGGCGTAAAGACTGCGGAGTACCCAATCGGTATCTTATAGAATGAAAATTCACTTGTGGTAAAAGTACAGGTTTCAGCACGAAGGGAGTATATCACTTTAATACGAAAGAGTGGTTTTTCGTATACTATCTGAAATAAATTCTGGAAAGTAATAGGATTATGTGTGTTGCGGAGTCAAGTAGAGTTTCTATAATAGACAAGCTTTTGTGTTTCATGAGCCACTCTCAAAGGATATTAACTGCGTCAACAACGATAAGAGAGCTTTTCAGCTTCTCGCAGCAGAGCTTTCACAAACCAAAGGCTAGAACTCCGCGCTTCAGAGTAGGGTTAGGGTTACGATACTATTAGAAACAGGATGAAATGCCTTAGTGCTTGTGCGTGTGTGCAGTGGCACTAATCCTAAGTGAGCTACGACGTGAATACTGACAGAGCAGGTCGAAACCAAGTTTGCTCACCCTGAATTCCATGGATCGTACCCTATCTGACAGAAACCAACAACACACTCGACGAAAACAATAAGCCAAAAGACATACTATGAGATTTGAAAAGTTGCAATCAGTTGTGTTGTTCGGTATTATATCTGTGCAAACAAAATTAGTTTGAAGGCTAATGTGGAATTGGTAGGTAGAATATTTGTGAGGAAATTTGAATGAAGTTGCATGCGGTAGACAATGGTGTGAATCATTCTAGCCAGTGTATTTTCCTGAGCAGTTACAATAAGACCAGAGACAGGGACGGGAACCGCAGTGCTCCCAGGAGGCATTAAAAACCTGATGTATATCCAGTTAACTTTTTCTCTAGGCGGTGGTTTTGCTTTGCAAACAAAGGATTGTTTAGGACTCAGAAGAGGGTTGTGAATCCGTCCAGAAAGATTATATGTCCTCCTTCATAACCTCTCATGATGTTCTCATCCGTGCACACTGACGTCGCTGCGGCTACTCGCTGATGCCTATAATCCACTTGGGACAGTGTGTTTTGCACGTCAAATGACCTAGGATACGGTCAATAAGATGATATTTGTTGAGTTGAATTACACAAGACTGTGAGTGTTCTAATCAATTACCTACGTGGCCGTGATGGTTAAAAGGCAATTTAGCGCGAGGAATAGTGTGGCAGAAGCGGTGGTAGCAACTGCTACGACCATTAAAACTTGTTTCGTGACAATAGGGTGGGAAACAAGTTGATAGCGTCCGCCTAGAACCAGCCAGGTGTTTATTTAAGCTTGAATTTCTTGCTGAAATGCGGTCATTTCGCTAAATAAGTACACAAATGAATTTTCAGTCACTAACCCTGTAGCGAATGCTGGCCTCCTACATCATGAGTATCACCCAGGGCGCCTTTTTTCGTCACTGAATTGGAAAGGAAACATTTCAACGTTATTTAGGCACTGAAGTTCAAAGAAAATCCAGCAATGTGTTCCGGGGGCTGCCACGAACATGTTCATGGGTGTACATATCTTATCTTTATCAATATGACTTTTTAAGGCTGACTGAATCCTGAATCTGCGTAATATAAGTTGCTGACTTCAACAGTTATTTGAAATTAAGACTCACTCGGTCGTGAGGAAGTTAGCAGCATATCGTGTGAAGTAGGCACAACGAACTTGACAATATATTTGAAAGCAAGGGGAGCAGAATAACTGACAGCGTGTGATATTTTGGAATGTTAGGGAATACTGAAGGTAAATACAGGAATATGTGGGACTAAAACGGCTAAACTACATTTCACACACTCCAGGATCTTTAAGTATGTTACTGCAATTGACTAAAACTTTGGTTAACTTCACGCACACCTACTGGGCCGTCATGTCTCTAGTTCCGCTCGCATATCCCTACTGCACACTTCAACTTTTTATCCTCAGTATACCTTGATTTCAGCCAATGCTCGCAAAGCGTTCATCCCTGTCAATCCGAGATGGTGACCACTTATTTTTGCTGAACATAACACTTAATTGCAGTCCATGTCTTTTCACTTCACTTCACTGTAAGACAAGAATAAGTTGTATGTACAAATGTTTATTGTACATGTATCAAAGGGGGCTTTCATGTTGCGTTGTAGCTGCTACGCACCTATTGCTGTGAATGTTTGTCAACCACATCCTTCTTCATTTGCTTCACTCGACATATTTTCGTGATAAACTTCTCTTCTTTCTGAGTGGACACGGCACCAATTCTTGAACTGTTATGTATGATGCGTCAAACTGAAAACTAGCCTCAATTCCTTCCTTTGTAGTCTGCAATCAGTATATTTCTTCTTCGCATTGCGTGATCAGAATTTCATTTTTCTCTCATCTCCCACACATTCAAGGTAGCAGCAGTTACTCGGAAGGTATAATATCTCTGTCGTTCCAAATTTCTGGAGGCGGTGACAAAACCTGTGAACATTACAAACGACTTCCATTACAGCACATGAGGGACATAAAAAAATACAGTGCAGTCAACCAATACCGGGGTCTCATCAGTCTTGCAAAAATGATGATTTAACTAGAATCAAAAGGTTAGGATTCGAGTTACCTCCCATGAAGATGAATATAATTTGTATATAAACTTATTCATACCTGTAAAAATGGTATGTGCCTGTATATCCAAGAAGAAATATTATTATTATTAATCTGCTGAGGCGTCAGGCGGTTCCCTGAGTTGCGAAAGTGTTTGTTTTACCTGGGGGAGTCCGTCTGTTGAAAGCTGGCACTTTATATCGTCTCTCTGGTGACAAATAGCCATATCATAAGAGTCGCTAGATCAGTCATCTTTAGATCAAAAAGTTGTACTGTCACCGCACAAATTAACCCACTCTACTACAGACCAATGAATAAACTGCTTCTATGAGTAATTTTGTCACCTAATGGGATTTATTATTAGTCTTTTGTTTCCACCACTAATACCTAAACCAGGTAGTGATTACATGGTACCGACGCAAGTTAATTTACACAGGATTCGTCACGCGTTAAGTAATAACAACAAAACAAGTCTTTGACGGACCTACTGTTTGCTCTTTACCCAAAAATAAGTTTGAATTTCAGGACAGTGGAGTGCTTCCACCAAAGGACATTTCAAAAGATCTGATTCCAATTATGAAATGAACATAGGAGTAGGAAGATGCTCATTTCATGGACAGTCTGTGATCACATGCTCAGCACCTGACCTTAACACCCTGTGTTAGAAGGTAAATCAGAAGCTTTCATTGAAAAAGTATCGCTGGAAAATATTCGTGATTGACCTGTAGTTACGTTTTAGGCACTGTCCTTACAGGATGGACCCTGAGGTCAGCCACCAATCCTCCTTACTTGTAGAGTACTCACGACTGCCAAATGGAAAAAGAATACGTCAGAACAGCCCGGCAGGAAAGGCACATTTTAAAGACTCGGCATAGCTACCCGTGTTTGTGGCTAGCTTGCCATAGGATGTTGCATGGGCAGCGCGATGTAACATGACGGTTTACCGAGCGGCGTGGATATCTGACCATGTGCTTCAGCTTAGAAAGTCCCTCACAACTGTGGGAGTCATTGTCCTTGACGAATCTCATCGAACCCTAGACAAGTGATTTCGGAGAATTACTCGCCGATGCACTGTGTTCAAATTCCGCATTTCGTTTTCCTTATAGGCTGATAGTTCAGCGTGCATACTGCTGAATATGTAAAGATGTCAAACTTTTTAGATGGGGCCTGCCCATTGAGATCTAAATAGAAAAATCAAGGGGTACTTTGAAGGCCAGCAGCCTGCACCAATATAAGTCGAATGTGGTTTGAGTTGATACCACAGTCATCAGGGGGAAACCCAAGGAGCAATCTTGGAACCACTTCTGCTCCTCCCGTTTGTAAATAATCCGCCATGAAGAATCTCCCCACCCATCGAACTCTTCGCTGATGACGTTGAAATTTGGAGGGTAGAAAACGAAGAGATTGAGTGTACAACACCGCAAAATGACCTGTAACAACCCGAACTCTGGTCTTCAGAAAATAGCTTCAGCCTCAACCCGGGATGGTGCAAAGTTATGTACTTTAGTACCTACAAAACGAGGAAGACGAACTTCCAGTAAGTGCTGAGCAGCCTTGCTATCACCAGAGATTCAACGGAGAAAGATTTGGAGCTCAACATCTCCGACACTCTCGACACCGACTCCAAAAATAAAGACATGGCAACCAGAGAGAACGCCGCTTCGCACTTCCTACCTAGGAAGCCTGATATCCTAGCCCCCGAACAGTTTTCCCAGTTTTCAAACCCTACGTACTGTATCACCCAGAGGTCTTCGATACAGCGTCACCCCCAACGCCCAAGATGTACTCTAACCTCCTCGAAAAGACGCAGAGATCTGCAACAAAACCAGTTGTGGGATTGAGGTCGAAGGGCACACCTAAACCTTTCTCAACTCGGGCTATCACAGAAAGAGGGGTGACCTTATTATGGCCTACAAGGTAATCCACTGGGCGAACGAAGCAAACAAACTAGCTTTACACGCAACACAGCGGTCATCACGAGGCAACCCCACTGGGATAGCGCATCAGACGGCTAACACCAGGCTAAGCTTTTTCTCTTAAGGAGTATATGCTTTATGGAGCGCCCGGCTGCGGGATGCAGTGTTATCCCACTTGGTAGGCCTATTCAGAGGACGGTTAGACAGTCATATCATTTTGTATGGTTTACCACGGACGTAACTAGTGAGTAACTAGCTTCACTAGCTCACCATCACTTCCCTTCTATCACCCAGCACCTCTCTTCCTGATACGCCTACACTGTCTAATAACACTCTTTTAGCAACTGCACCCGTACCATCTACTTTCCTTTTCGGATAGTCCCCATATACTTTTTTTCTCACTATCTCGCTAGCCCTATTCAGGCACCTACACATACAGGGGTCCCGGAAGGCCTCCAATCTTCCCCGTAACCCGTAGCTGCCTAATTACTCCACAAATTGCAATATACTAACCCAAGAAACATCCACCTCACCGAGACTACAGGTAAGGAATCAGAACAGATTTTCTTACCCACTATAAGATCAAGCCTAAACACTAGAATTAAGCCCTAATAACTAGATGCGAGAAATCAAAATCTACCAGTTTTATACGCTCGCACCATCACTGCTTCTTAGGGAGTCAAATCAATTTTTTATGTATCAGCAAATAATTTCCGGAAATTAATAGCCTACGTTTCGACGATATACAGAATTGATAAAGGCCTGGATAGTTTGACGGACTCGAAGGACCAAAATTTCATAACTTCTGTAGCGTAGTCCTCATTCTCTTCCATCCAGTTCAAACTGGGTAAGAATAGCTTTTTAAATACAGTTTTGGAATTAAAATGGTTTGGCTTCTTCGCATGGAAGTGAGTGATAACGTTTTTTTTAGTCAGTTACAATTATTTTACTCTTGCGAAGTAATTACGAGGTATATTTGCTACCTCAAGGTCGGTTGTGAACTGGAGTTCGTACTGTTTAGGTGAGTCAACCTATTTTGACATCGTTATTTTTGCCTAGAAGTAACAACATTTATTTCTTATTCTTTGTTCTCTGGTTTTCAGAGGACAACTGAAATGTCTGCAGGACGTTTTAGAGATAAATACTTATCTGAAATCAATTTTATACTTTGAATAAGTTTCTTAAATGGTTTCTAGACATTTCCGGTTGAACTACCACTTTCATATACCGTCAATTAAGTTGTCAAGTGCATTTATTTTGTCTAGTATTCATTAAACCTGGCTAGGTCAAAGTAGGTAGATTCTAGTAAGATAAGGAATATAGAAAAAAAGCTCGGAAACAGTTATATATGCGATTACACGCAACCACACAATAGGATGAAACACTAAAAAGGCTTTTAAAACTGTAGTAGCGGGGTGGAATGAGAGATTTATGACTGGGTTTTTATTTGTCGAATCAAAACCTAATACTTGTAAGAGGAATCATTCAGCACTTGTTCTGGATACGTTAAAAATCCTGCTGCCGATATCAAAAAAGAGGTGATAAAATCAGAACTGTATAAAGTATGTCCCAAATGTGTAGTTATCTTGATGTGCACAACAAATTACATACGAAACCTAATCTAGTAAATATAACTTTAACTGTGTGATACATTTAATAAATTAGCCGAAATGGAATTAAATTCTATTACAGTGCTCAAGTTTTACTTTTCTGTCTAAAGAAGGATGGGATCCTCCCAGGACAGACAGCTAGAACGTTTGGAAGAACATTTTGAAGCGCAGTTACGCTGGCTCACAGCAAACGCTTCTGTTGCCGAACACCCAGCATGAAGCCGAATGAGACGTATCTATCAGCCCTCTAACCCTTCTTAAAGTTAAGAAAGCTGTATTGAGCCTGAAACGATCCAAAGTAGTGGGACCTAGCAGTTTACCACCTGAAGTTTTCAAGGATCGAGGTAGGAAATCGCTGATTGGAGTGACCGAGGTACTACATAGTGTATCGAAACCAGAGGTAGTGCAGTCAGACTAGTCTGCCTCACTGATCATCCCAATCCATAACAAGGGAGATAAGTCTTCTTGTGAAAACCATAGGGGAATTAGTCTAACTAACTAACATTCTGTCCAAGATATTCAGGTCCACAGTTATCCAAAGCGTAACCGGAACTCAGGAACAAGAAACTTTAGAAAACCAGGTAGTTTTCAGACCTGGATGAGGCTACAACGATCAGATTTTCAAAATTCGGTGGGTTATGGGATACAGGAACACTTACCGCCGGCCGACGTTTGTTATATTTTCGACCTGAAGGAGGCTTTCAACTCTGCCGACCATGATATGTTGTTGTAGTGTCTGACTGTGAAGGGAGTACCGGGAAAGTGTGTAACACTAATTTAAGCCTTATACTCCGACTCAGACAGCCATGTGAGGTCTTACGGAAAGATGTCACCAGAATTGAAGACAATTAGTGGTGTCTGTCAGGAGTGTCCACTGACATCGTTATAGATGTACTAATGGATATAACCTTAAGTATGCTTGTCTTCCCGGGGATTGATTTACTCCCTATTTGATTTGGAGTTGTTTACTGAGGACGCTGACAAAATGCAGTGTCTTTTTAACGCGTTGAGCAGAAATCTGAGTATATCTGGCAAGCGTTTTACACTTGTAAAATGTGAGACAATGCTTCCGGGCTGGTCTGCAACTAATTCCAGTCTAAAGATAGAAAGTAAAGTTGTTGATTGCATCGACCACTTCACTTACTTGGGGAGTTGCATCGGCCCGAACAGGCTGGTTGCTGACTAAACCTCAGCTGGGATACACGAGACCTGCTTGACATTCGCCAGTTTACATCTAGCGCAAGACACCTGACTAAATATTAGAGGATGGATATACTGCTCCGCTATTCTTTCTGTCCTACTCTGCTAGATGACACGGGGACATGGCCGTTAAAATCAGAAAACATGAAGCAGTTACAGGGCTTTAATAACGGATGTTTTCGTAGCAATTCTCGCGTTTGGTGGAATCATTGTGTGAGTAATGTTAAGGTCAGGTAAAGGGTGCTAGGCAAGACAGGCAAGTCGATTAATGAGGTTATGAACCTTCAGCAAATGAGATGGCTTGAACATGTATTGCTTGTGCCAAGCCACCGCGTACATAGACGGGCGATGCTAGTGCCGGGAAGTTGGATTATGTTGGGAAAGAGTTCAGGGTGGCCAGATAAAGATGGTGCATCAGTCACTAAAGTCCTTGACTCTGGGTCTCAGTCGTGTGAGGGATATAGACTGCGTAGTTGGGGTCTTCGAGACGATAGGAATGGGTTGTTGAGGACTATTGTTGAAATGACTGAAAATTATTCACAATGGCGCAGATGTATTCACTTCTTAAAGTCTAATACTTGAACTTTTCTTACCATCCTACTTTTAAAATTTCCTCTCCCTCTGGAGACCTTTTTTCCACTCTGATATCAGTCTTTTCTATCCACGTGTCATTTGTATACTACTGCTCTGAAGTGTGGCAACTGGTAACGGGGCACTTGAGTGCGAGATTCTTCGTTAATTTAGTCTCTTTGTCTGCTGGCCTCAAAATATTTTGGAGCAAGCTGGGTTTATTTCTAGCTCGGCTTAAAATCTTCAGACTTCAAACGAAACTGTACAATCGCTTTTTTTAGTTACAGAAATAAAACAATCGTATAATGGGCAAGTTTTGACTGCGGAAAACTTTGATGCCGCATTGTTTAGTGCTCATTTATTGAATTGAATTTGGCAATCTGATAACAGTTCTAGTCTGTTGCACACACTTCTGACTAGTATAATGAAGCAAAACGAGAATAAATAAGTGAAAAAGAAAGAATAACTGATTGCTAATATCACTAATAAAGCCAACGAAAAAGTTGAATTATGCGTATGAAGATAGAATGTTAGATATGTAGAGAGAGGCAAGAAAGGAATACATCTGTCATGGAACTGTTGATTTTACCCTCCACTACATAAATTTTGAAGATGTCCCACGTTAAGCTGAAATTATCATAAGTAATCACTAAACTGGAAATAGCCCACCTATTTATATCTTGATCTTGACTCATTGGTTATGTAGTAAAGTAAGTACACTAGTGAACTTGGAGTTATGTGATTTCATAACTGTAACGTGAGAGAATTATTGAAATGAATACATGTCAGAAAAGGGAGCGAGTAGCCTTAAGATAACTTGGATTACAGGTCCATCCATCCATCTAAATCAACCAGGACCATAGGACCGGTCATTACTGCGCAACGGTTCGAGTTGCCACAGCTCATATCAGTACATCAAGTAAAAGGCAGTGAAGGTGAAGATGTGGGTAAGAAAGTTCAGTCACAAGAAATACAAAGTACTAGAAAAGAAAAATGAATGAGAAAATGGTGTGACTCGATATACTGTTAAGGTGAGGATAATGTGTGTAACAGAAGTCATTAGGGTTGAAAAACGAGTGTTTTCAGATCTTTGTTTATGTTCTAGTATTATTGCTTGTATTATACCATCGTTGATTGGACCGAATTGACCGGTCTCTATTGGCATATAGACTCCTGTGCGGATGCCTTGATATTAGCTGTGTTTTAGTTCTATATAGTAATGATGGATAGTTGCTAGCAGTAGAATCCAGGATGCTCATTTCATCCTATTTGGGACTGGTCAGCTGGATGTACCTGCTATATTTATGTTATTTCTACCTGCTACTTTTGATAGACAATAAAGAACATAAATGCGTAACAATTTTAGTTATGATGTATATTTGTATGTGTATTTGCTGAAGCTTGATTGTCAAAAATTTACGATTCAACTCACGAAACTAGCACTTATCAGTTGTAGCTGCATATATGTGATTGGTTTCACTTTCGCATAGTCAAAGGAATACTGTGGCAACCCTGTGTAATTTTTAACTGCTACAGCAACACAGCTTTTTGCACACCAGTTTTTGTAGGTGTATAAGTATTTGAATTTCATAATGGAGACGACATAAATTGTGGAGAAGCAAGCATGTATTTGGTTATTATCTCTACTCCACGATTCTTTGAAAGTTTCTTGGTGTCATATGCTTTCTCGGCTTTTTCCACCATAGGGCCCTACTATAGGTATATGTACCGGTGGTATCAGTGAACAGTTAATAATTAAGGTTTATGGCCTCTTTTATTCTTATTCGGAAACTTGTCTTTGAAAATTGTTAGCTCTCTTGGAACCATGGAATCTATCTTAGGGAAACGAAGTTAATTCATATGAAGTAACAACGCCTATTTTAGCACTCGCTTTACTCGTGATATCAAATTCCACTGTAGTTGTGGCTGACATTTACCGTATTTTTGTTGCTGTACATCATGATTTTTCGTATGAACTTGTTTATTACTGTTAAAACGTATACTAAATTTAATGGCTATGCAAATCTAACATTCTTAATTGATTTTCCTTATCTTGTTCATCCTACAAAAGGCTTCTACTCAGAAATGGCAACATCACCAAGTGAAAATAAAAAGCTTGAAGTGCCGCCGGCTATGAAGTTTGTACTAGGTGGAACTGCTGGGTATGTTCACCTTGTGGGAGCTGTGTTATATTTTTATCGGATATTTGAATTTCAATGTGACTATATTCACTTGAGCTTCGTGTTTGAGTTTGGTATCACGCTATTTAAGAGCTGCATTAAAAATGGGTACTATTTTTGGCTTTTTTGGTGTTGTTATTGATATATTTTAGGTTAATTTTGTGATAAAAACATTGGGAGGGTTGAAGCATTTAAGGCTCGTATATTGGTTTGCTAGTATACTTGTTTATGCTTTTATTGATCCGTAGGGTTCTGGTTTGCCACTTGTGTCAGTTAGCCACTGTGCTTATTTCTACCAAACTACATCTTTTCCTTCGGTACTGGTAGTTTAAGTGGTATTTTCCTACTCATATTCTGGTTGCTTTTCAGAAGTATCCTAGTAGTCACAATGCTATGTAACATTTGCCATAATAAGTTACTTCCCCTTCATATTTGTATTGAACTCTACTACGTTTTATTGTATCTTGGATTCTGATAAACAAGTGACTGAATAATTCCGATGAGAAACACTCACTGGATAAGTAAGTGGTTTGATCAAATTTCATGTACTTGAAGTTATATAACAGAGTAATGCCGTCAGTCGTAAAACAGTATCAAATGTTATACGTAGTTGCAGAATTGTTTTATTCATTTTTGTTAGAAGACTAGTTTTAATTCGGCTCGTCAGTAATCTTCATTCGGTTTACTCATCTTTAGAAAATCAAATTATTAAGTTTCATACATAAGTCAGACTCATATCAATAAAGCTAGTATAATGCGATTAATTCATTATTTGTCATAATTTACTCTCCATCTCTAAATTTCCAAATCGTAACCTGAACAGACTATTAGAAAACAATAACAATATGAAGTAAAAAATCAGAAACTAGGTAGCCCTGTCGACATGCTAGTAATTACGTGATGTTAAGAAAAACATATTTAAGATCTCTGTCCATAAGTAGGAAAAGTGAAGTAGAGTCGAAGGATGATTCGGTGATAATGTTAGTGTAAACATTCGATGCATAAGTAACCAAATCATCCCTAGGTAATTTTATTGGACTGTAGGGATTAAATAATCCAGTGAACTCTATGACAGTAAGGTTGTCCACTATCTCCTTTTTCATTGCACATGTCTTCTGTAAACGTTTTGATTTCATTGGCTTTAGCGAAACAAAGTAAACTTGAGTTTTATCATCTGTTGGTTATTTTAGAGTTCACTACCGTTCATATTATCTGATCCTAAAATACTTAGGTTTTTAAATTCGTCTTAATGCAAGCGAGTAAATACTTGTTACTGTTCTTTTGAAGTATGTTCTTTGCGAAAATACGAATAGGTAAATGTAGCTTTAGTGTTTACTTGCGGATATCAGCTCGATTCCAATTTCATCTTTATTCATCGTAAATTGTACGCAACTCCACACCATCTTAATGGATTGCGGATTTGAAATACACTTGTTAATAGGAGAGGGAGGAATACGATCATAGCAAAGAAAAACTTTTCTTTTCGACGAACGCACTCTTTAAAGTGTACGTTCATAAACATGATGAAAATAGATCATTCTAAACCTATATATAACGTAAGTTCATTCGTATTTTCTACCGTATGTTCATGAGTTTACAAGTAAGATAAGGAGTTCGTCGACAATATTTTCCTATCTGATAGATACAATCGACAGGAAGCCCTGAATCTAGGTTTCGGGCTTTTAGGTGCTTGTCAGCAAGGCGTGTCTGCAACTTCTATGGGACTGATGTCCTTCCTGAGACTCAGTTCGGCGTCACCCAATGTTGCAGTCCGCGATGTGTTTCTTGCAGATAATCAGCAGTCCATACTTATGTGGCCCCTTTTCTAAGGGGAAGAAAAACGGGTTATAAAATCCCAACCCTCAAAATAGCAAACTCCTTTCTGCCCTACGGTTCTCCTTTGCTGATAGCAGAACAGTCAGGTTTCTATCCAAATCTGTCGAAAAAGTTGCATGTGACCAGTATCTGTGGTCATACAGAACTGATTTAACTTGCTCTTTCACGTACCTCGTAGAAACAAAGTTCAAATTATGATTTTACATAAATTCGATAGCTAATTCCCATGCGCTCGCTGGTGTAGGTATAGCATTAAATTCTTGACTGGATAGTAGTCTATATTCGTCTATATGCTGCCCAAATGAATGAATATGTAAGATTCAGCGGAGATTCAACGAAATCTACGGGCAGGTAGATGGAGTGGCAATGGGATTACATCCTCCTGCTTTATGGAAAACAAAATCTTATCAAAATAAACAATCAGCGATCTTCATATCTACAAGAGATGCATAGATAATGCTTTTATTATTTGTGATGTGAATACAAATCTCGAAAAGCATCTCATCCACTTATCGAATTCATTCTAAAAGGAGGGTTTTGCGTGTGTGGGGGGGGAGATGTAGACTGCCTGGTTGGGGTCCGCTAAACGAAAAAAAATCAGTGGTTGAGGACTCTTGGCGACATGGCTGAAAATCGGTCACAATGGCACAGATGTATTCACTCTTTGAGATCTTTAAAGGCTTGAATATTTGCAGTAACCTTTATCTTCAGATTGTTTATTCTCTCACACAACATTGTTTACTTTGATATCGGTCTTTTCCTATCCACCTGTGTATGAGGTTCTACGTTGATTTTGTCTGTCTGATGTCAAACTTCAAAGAAGAAATGACATTTCAGTCCAGAGATCTACTTACACGAAGCTGTATCCCCTTAGGCAGAAAGAGGAATCTTATTAATTTACTCTCCTCCAAAATACAACGAATATGCACGGAGGTTACTGTCGGAAGTGAACTATAGAACTCTCTGAAAATTCCAATTAAGAATGGATACCGGCTGAAATTAGTAGATAAGATTCTTAAACCGAAAAATGCCATGAGACGCTTGCTTACTGCCCTGGTTTCCCTCTCGTCACCTAATTACACAGACGTTGACACAATCACAGGTGAATTTTCTTTAGATCTAGAATATGCAGATGACATAGTCCTGTTACGTGAAGACGCTGACAAGATGCAGAGTCTTCTGAACACTTTGAGTGGGAATTTGAGAATGTCTGGGATGCGATTTTCACCACCCAAATGCAAATTTTTGCTCCAGGACTGGTCTTCAGCAGTACCGCGGCTAACAATAGAGAGTGAAGTGGTTGAGTGTGTCGACCACTTCACTTACCTGGGAAGTAGGATCAACCCTGGTGGGTTAGTTGCCGATGAGATTTCTGCACGGATACAAAAGGCTCGATTGGCTTTTGCCAATTTGCGCCACCTATGGCGCCGCCGTGATATTCGTTTGTCTATTAAGGGTCGCGTGTACTGCACAGCAGTCCGCTCTGTTCTACTGTATGGCTGTGAAACATGGCCATTGAAAGTGGAGGATACAAAAAGGCTTCAAGTGTTTGACCACCGTTACCTTCGTAATATAGGACGTATTCCGTGGTGTCACCACACCATGTGAGTAATGCAGAAGTTAGGTGTAGAGTTTTGGGGAGAAGAGGTAAGTCAGTTGACGAGGTTGTGAACCTTCATCGACTGAGATGGTTGGGACACGTACTAAGTATGCCTAGTCACCGATTGCCTCGCCACACAATGTTGGCTGAGGTGGGTCCAGGCTGGAAAAAGGCCCGAGGTGGCCAGACTAAAACATGGCACCAATGTATGAAGTCTTTGACTGTTGGTTTAAGCCATGTAGGAGGATGCAGACTAGGTGGTTGGGGTCCACGGGACAAGAGGAACCAGTGGTCGGAGACCCTAGGTGATATGGCTCAGAACCGAAGTCAGTGGCGCAGATGTATCCCAACACACCTTATCCTCATCCTAACAACGCTATACCGAATCTCACCATTTTGTCACTCCTCTTTCCTTTCTTCTCGTACTTTATATTTCTTTTGACTGCATTCACTTATCTTCATCCTTCGCCTCACTACCTTTTTACTTGATGTGCTGATATGAGGTGTGGCAACTCGGACCGTTACGCAGTAATGCCTGGTCCTATGTTGATAATGATGATGATGATGCTTACTGCCCTGACAAAAGATTTTCTGACTGAACCTCGAATTCAAGAGAGATGATGTGGCAGATACCCTTAGAAAGAGAATATCAAGATGTATAAACAAAACATTCCTTACCGTCAACCTTAGAATCATACTCTATTGTCAGAACATTATTTCCCATAAATCAGAGGATAGGCTGGAGTATTGGACCACATCACTATGTACACATTAGTTTACTTGCTCTTGTGGAGCCAAGTACATAAGCCGTACCACACGCCAGCTTACACAACGCGCATGCCAACGTTACCCAACTTGGCTAACAAGGGGAAAAAAGAAACGTATCTTCAACTTAGGAACAGAACACCTAACATACTCAGGATATTTAGCTCCATTTGATAAATGCTTCGAAATTTTTCACTGAGTGCTACCAAGCCACTCGAAAGAAGTAAGGTTAAGACATCTGGGCACGGCTAAAACATTAGCGATTTAAAAGTTCGAACCATCATTATGCTTTCAAAAGAGGTACATGCAAATATTTTCTACCATGGCCATCGTAGAGGGTTGATCACTCTAAATTATTTCCTTAGGACGTAACAATTTTTTTATTTTGTGATCACTTTGTTTATTTCCCTATTTAGACGTCTATATACATTGCATAAATTCCCTTTGTTATGCATCTCATTTTGACCTTTGACCGCAAATTACTCCCAGGTGTTTTGTCCTTTCTATTACATACTCACGAAAAAACAGATAAAAGAATGATTTCGTCAAAAAGAAAAATGTTTCTTCACTACAATCGTCTTCTATTTTTTCTTATGGATCTGCATGAACTGGTAAAGACCATGACATTTATCGATGCCTAACTGTAGTCTTCATTTACTCTCTCACCGACTGCAGTTCGGGTGATACAAAGGTTAACCTCGATCACAAGTTGTTGACTTTTCTACATAAAGCAAAAGCTTCTTGTATAGCCATGGTAACATGCAGTTTTAACACTCACAGAAATAAGCGGAGCCAATCAGAAAGGCATGCCGATGAGCCGACAACAGTGATACCTTCTGAACTTTTTCCTGAAAACTCACACCAGGACTAACTTCAAGAATAACGAAATGCTGTCTATCATAGTCACCACCGAAATGAAGTTAACAGTGGATACAGATCATATTGGCGTAAGCCATCATTAAAGAGAATCGATTGGACTAACTATTGGGACCTCGATCGTGTCTTAATATGTACACGTATTTTTACTCCCCATTCCTCGCAGTAAACAAGAAGTAGTAATAAACCTCCATGTGCTGAACTAAAAGATTTGGATGTCAATTGTGTATCAAGAGAGGAGTTAGCTAAGCATTCATTTTAACATTGCTCTGACTACTATCTAGATAGATCTTGGTGTCTTAAATAGTGTGATTTAGAAACATCGATTAAAATAGTTGGTAATCGGCGTCATAAGATTGGCGAATTCCAGGGTATTTCCCCAACCCCACGTAAGCTCACTAATGCTTGAAGACTTTACAGCCTCAATTGATCACAATATAGAGTGAAAGCATCTTGGGTACCTAAGTCGCCACAATGGCAGCAAGCAGTGATGGGGAATGCATCAGCCTTGTATCGGACTTGGCAATTATCTGTGCTTATTAAGGAAACAGATCCCTAGAAGAATGGAGTCCTTACAACTCAGGATAGGCGGGTAAAACATTGGACGGAACACTTTGAAAGACAGTTCAGTCGATCTACAGTCACTCTTCAGTTGTTCAACATCTAACCCGAACATAAATGGGATGTATATGTCGGTCGTCCAACTATCCTCAAAGTTAAGAAGGTTTTTTCTGACCTGAAACGATGCAGTGCAGGAGTAACCAATCGTTTGCTACCATTATGGATGAAGGTAGGAAATTGCTTACTAAAGCGACTGAGATACTAGCTAGCTATAGCTATACTAGCTATAGCTATCAGAAATAGTCGCTGATCGTCCTAGGCGATAAAAAGAACACAAGTCCTCATACGACAACTACAGGGGCATCAGTGTGACTGGTATCTGATCTGAAGTCTTTCGGTTCATAGTTATCCGACTCCTAAATAAAGCTCGATAACACCAAACTAGAGGAAACGAGGTGGGTTTAAGAAATAAGTGAGGATACATTTGTAAGGTCTTCACCATTCTACAGCTCTTGGTGCACAGATATACTTGCGGGTGCTTAACACTTGTCAGATTGGTACTCATCACGGACCGACATCAGTTGGAGAACCATTGAAAACTTGTGAACGCTAGACAGATGTTTCGTTCTAGTATGGGATTCTTCAACAGTGCGCACCCACGATCACGTCGGGAGTCGAACCCGGGACCTCTAGGTCCCGCTGCCAGTATTTTACTACTGAGTCGTCGGGTCGAAACCTGATGGCCCGCATGCTGTAGAGTCTTATACTGGTATGAAACAGCTGTCCAGCGCTCTCAGGTTTTCAATGATTCTCCAGCTGATGGCAGTTCGTGATGAATGCCAATTCGAAATCGTTACAAACTTCCGAATTGAACTAGCTATATTTCTCGATCTGAGGAAGTAATTCGACTCAGTCGACTGAAAGGTGTTGTGAGAATAAATAACTGTAAAGGAGTACTGTGCAGGTATATAGTGCTGATCAGGGTTCTCATGCAGCTTACACAGAGTTGTCGTCTGAAGTAATAACAACTAGAGGTATCCACCAAGAATTTCCACTATCATTTTCTTTGTTTAGCTTTGTCATATGTGTATTAATGGAAATAACCTTTGGTACCTCTAACTTCCTGGGTGTATGTTTGACTTGGAGTAAGCAAGTGACATTGTTCTATTACGCGAGGACGCTGCCCAAAAAAGCTTCCATTTGATTTGATCTCCATTCACCCATAACACTTACTGTTTCAATATTGAAATAATTTTACATTATCCCTTACTGTGGCTATTGTATTTCATCTATTCTCATGGATTTATATCTGTAGAGCTTGGAAAATAATTTGTTGAAAACAATTGTTTGCTCAAATTATTCTGGTTCTAAATAAGATATTGCTTTAGGACTGGTCTGCAGCTACTTCTAGTTTAGGCATAGGAAGTGTATTGTTACAGTGCGTCGGTCACTTCACTTACTTGGGAAGTTGCGTCAGCCTGTGGGTTGCTTGCTGATGACATCTCATTTTGGGCTACAAAAAGCCTGTTTGGCATTTATCAAACACGTCATCTCTGATGCCCACAAGGTATCCGATTATCTATAAGAATAGGGACATACTGTGCTTACTTCTCTTTGTCTTATCATGATTCATGTTTTCGAAAGTAAAGGAGGTGGAAAAGTTATAGGTCTATGACTGCAAGTGTTTTCATAGCATTGCTCGTGTATAGTGGAAACATCATATGAGCAATGTTGAAGTTGGTCTTTGGGTACTAGGTAAGGAAGGCCTATCAGTCTATGACATTGTTAGGATTCATTGATTGAGTTAGTTAAGAACTGTTTTGCGTACAGGCTAACGTAACATTGATAAAAGATTATTTGTCCGGCAACATTTCCAGCATAATATGTGTATAGTCCTATCAAAATGATTTTTGCAAATCTCAGGCTTATTATGAGAATGACGTTGCAGATGTTTATAGAGAATCAGCTATGTGGGAAATGGTAGTTGATGAATCATGCCCTATCAATTTATTTTATATCAAGTACACTAGGATGAAATTATAGTATTTAATTCGTTAGAGCATATGTGAAGACCATTTAGTAAAAATGTTCCACTGGTCATTATTTTTAAGGTTTGATTTCAATAATTGTTCATCAGGCCTCATTTTTATCATTATTATTATTATATTTACTTGTATTATGATTTCAATTGTTGGGAATTACAGGATGTGTGCTTCTGTTTGCGTTCAACCTTTGGACCTTGTAAAAAATCGGATGCAAATGAGCGGTATGGAAACGTTTTAGTCTTTTTTAACATTTTATGTTATAATTTCCTTTTTACAATTTATAGTAATTATCAATAAACACCATATTTCACAAACTATAGGCTGTACACTGTCACTTACATAAGGATACTCTGTGCAAAATGTGTGCTGAACATTTAACTGGCAAATATAGCTTCTCATACTTGTTCTTGAAGATTTTGGTTCTAGATTCTTATCTGAAATCAGTTTCAGAAATGGTGATTTAAACTACATAATCGAAATCCACTAAGCAACCTTATACATATTTGTGGAGTGAGTAAGCAATGGGCCAGACCTTTTGTTTGAGGAACTACGATACTGCTCTGTTGTTCAAAGTTGGGTAAGTGGAGCTTATTTTGAACCCTTAATCCATCGTATAGAAATCAAGTGCCTAGACCGATGTCCAGTGGTAAGCTGAGACATGGGGAGGTTCAGATAGAAGCAGAATATCTATTCACTGATTCGGGATCTGCAGCGTCGTAATTTATTGGCCTACATGATAGAATTTGATTTTTTTTTAAAATAGTAAAAGATATGAGTACAAGACAATGCTATACATTTAAATACACTCATTCTTTGACCCTAACAACTTCAGTAATCTTAGTTATCTTAAGGCTACTCGCTCCCTTTTCTGACATGTATTCATTTCAATAATTCTCTCACGTTACAGTTATGGAATCACATAACTCCAAGTTCACTAGTGTACTTACTTTACTACGTAACCAATGAGTCAAGATCAAGATATAAATAGGTGGGCTATTTCCAGTTTAGTGATTACTTATGATAATTTCAGCTTAACGTGGGACATCTTCAAAATTTATGTAGTGGAGGGTAACATCGACAGTTCCATGACAGATGTATTCCTTTCTTGCCTCTCTCTACATATCTAACATTCTATCTTCATACGCATCATTCAACTTTTTCGTTGGCTTTATTAGTGACAATAGCAATCAGTTATTCTTTCTTTTTCACTTATTTATCCTCGGTTTTGCTTCATTATACTAGTCAGAAGTGTGTGCAACAGACTAGAACTGTTATCAGATCGTCGAGTCCAATTTACGACATAATATTTAACTGTCGTGAACACTATTTTATTTTCAGCCCCGAAAGCTGTTTTAAAATATTCTCAGTAGAGTTTATTCTTCATCATTTAAGTTTGCATGGTGTTGTGTATCAGTAATTTGTACAGCATACATCAAACTAAATTTCAAAAAGGCTTCATCATGGGTTGGTATGTTTTACGCAGCTACTTCTAGATATTTTTAAAGAAAGGCACTTATCATTTATTCATTAAAAGGATGATCAGGGTTGTGCACTGCTGAAAAACGTAGAAAATATAGTGTATCGAAGCGTTTTAAGAGTTATCCTCGAATTTAACATACTCTGAAATTTCGTCTTTGTTTATATTCGATAACTAATGTTCATATTCTTGACATCGTTCATATCATATTAAACAGGCTAAGATAGCTTGTATTTTGGTTATGTTTGTATTGGTCTCAATATTTTGGTTGTATTTGGTGCTTTTGACGTATATTGTAGCTGGTCAGTTAGATATAATTAAAGTATCTAGTAGTTTGTATTTTTTTGGGCCTCAGAATTACTTTGTCTTGCCAGTCATATCATTAGACTAAGGGTTTATGAATAGGTAGGTTGGTTTAAGAACAGCTTACACCATATCCTGAAATTCCCTGAATTGGAATAAAATATCATGTAATGCAGCTCCACAATCATCTAAAGGTGTGTATATGAAGCTGTGCGTTAAATCTAACATCTGGAAGCTTATTGTGTTCCTCACTTACCCAGCTGAAAGTAGGCAGAGCAGGATATTAACCTGGAGCTCACGCTTAAGATTCTAGTGCTTAGACTAACGAGTCATGCGTCTACAAGATAAATGAGTCGAAAGTAGGGAGCGCAACAGAATTGTTTTTCCCCCTATCTTTGGGATCATTCAGACATACGCTTCTTCAAATGTATTGGATATGGAACTGAACGACTTCAAGTCTTGCAGTCACTAAGTTAAAACTCAGTGCTTTCTCTTTTACAGTAACAATTGATTGACGATATAGCGCAACCACCCGCCTTCTATTCAACATCAGCTCATGAGGAAAACAATCTTCAGATGAGAAATCAGTCAAATAAACAGACAGTTGATTTATTTATTGAATAGTAGTGACGTGTTTTTTCAAATGATTCCAACTTTTCATTTCCCTTATATGATTCAGGGAAAGTTGTAATCAGTGGCTTGTAACTATAACCATGGGTTTTGCATAGGTGATTTGCATATTGATCGAACTATGATTCATTGACTTCAGTACTTAACTTACAACAAGTAAACCATGGGTCTGAACAATATTCCACTTACCCTCAGGTTCTTTTAGCCACATAAGGTTATTAACCTTCATTACTTCGACATGCAATGAATGCTAGGGGAAGCTGGATTAGACTGGAAGGGAGTTTAGGTTGACATATCTTGGACGTGGCACCAGTGCATGAAGTCCATAACTGTTGGTTTGAGCTGTGTTGAGAGGTGTAGACTTCCTGGCTGGGGCTACCGAGACGCCAGGTATCAGCGGTTGATTAATTCTTGGTGACATGGCTGAAAATCAATCACAGTGACGCAGATGTATTCACTCTTTGAAGTCTTCTAGTACTTCAGTGTTCTGACCAACCGTAATTTTTTTTAATTTCCTCTCCTCCCATACACCTTTGCCTACTTTGATATCACTCTTCTTCTACCTACTTGTTCTTCGTAGACTACTATGTGATGTGACAACCTTAACTGATACACTTGTGTACGAGGTTATACGTTGCTTTCTTCTGTCTATTTGTTTGACTAACCTTCATGCTATATGTGTTTTATGTGGTTCACATAAAATCCTAAGTGGTAGCTGAGACTATCGTTTTGGTCAAGTATGTATATATCTACACTTCCAAGACAATTCTCAGAAAGTGATAAACGATTTACCGAATTATATTTACTACTTGGAGGGAAAGACACATCTGATGGAAATATTGCTAAATACTCTAAAGTTATAACGATTGTTTGCATAGTGAATGTCCCTACAGTCATTGGGATCTTCAAAACAACAGAGTAATCTGCCACAATGAAATCCATTCACTTCGCAAATGTGATTAGTTGGCCATGGTTTGTTTTTGAATCTCCATCAAATTTCGCCCTTTTTAAAAAACTCAGCTCACTTTCTTGTGGATTGGAATGGTGTATTACCTATTTTGTTGGTGAACTGAAGATCTGCTTGGCATCATGCTGTAGGATGCTAAGTATTGCTTAGACACACAGACAAGACCAACGTAAAACTTCACACACAAGTGTATCGGTTCAAGTTGCCACACTTCACACAGTAGTATACAAAGAACAAATTGATAGCAAAAGAGTGATATGAAAGTAGACAAAGTTGTGTGAGCGAACAAACAATTTTCAGCCATGTCACTAGGATTCCTCAAGTACTTATAAGCATCACTCCCAGTTTTGGTCAGGTGGTGACATTTATGATCAGTGAATCTGTCATATATTTTTATCCGTTAGTAAGTGCTGTGATGAAGTCGAAACTGCTGATTACGGTGATTTTCATTTACTCTAAGTCATCATGAAAAGTCGACTAAACATCCAGCATAATTGCGTAGGGGTTCATCTTACTGCTTTTTATATCAACACATCCAGATAGAGTAAACATGTCGGGGAAATAAATGGGGGATTAATCGTAGTAAAATTTTGAATGTTGAAATGATAACGATTCTTCAATTGATCTGTGCTACTGAGTCTGGTTCTCGACTATGTCATTTGAAGTCTTTAATCGTCAATTTTGATGGTTTTGAGGATGTGAATATCCAAATCAGACACAACACTCAAGCTAACAGTTACTGATTACTTGAATTGGTGCTAAATCTCTGTCTGGTCAGCCCCAGCATCCTCCGAATTCATCTTCTTCTTCTTCTTCCATTCGTCGTAGCACATTGTAATAGATAGCTGTCAGGGATGTGTAACCCCTCGCCCGACCACTTCACTTAATGAAGCTTCATTATTTCATACAGTGAAGTTCTTTCGTGACCTGACATTTTAAATTAAGAAGTACGTTAGTTAGCGATGATTGTTTGCATAAATCCACTCTTCAGGTGTTTAATTTTACTGAAGTATTTTAACAATTGTCAACAGTAGTTGTTTATGGTTCACATGAATTTAGTTTGTGACTTGAATTGTTCATCGGTTAAGATGAACTCAGTTTATTCTAAGCCTGAAGTAGCCTTCATTATCCTACTAATTCATCTATGTAACCATTTATTTATGAGATTTCTCCCCATGTTTTTATCTGATAGGTGTTGGTGGTGCTGGTGCTGGTGCCATTCAAAGCAATAGCTTCCAGGTTCTTCTATCAGTTATCAGAAATGAAGGATTCTTTGCAATCTACTCAGGGTCAGTTTGCCTTTAGTCAACTTTTACAGCTTGGAGAAATTGTAAAAATCTCTCTAACGCCTAATTAAGTTCTGCTTGTACAAGTTTGTAGTTTCAGAATCCTCATGTGTACTTAATGGAAAGCGGATAAATTATTTACTCTGAAAAAGTGATTTATTCATTTATACTTGGTGATGACTGAAAGTGAGATGAGAATCTGGACCACAGCCGGATTTGAACCAGCGACCATCAGGTTACCATCCCGGTGCACTACTAACTGAGCTACGAGGTCCGACTGCTGACCAGCTTTTTATTTCAATCCAATCATCAAGGGTTTTGCCCGACCCACTATAAATACTATACTGCCAAACTACACCTATCTCAGATAGTCAGATGATGATTTATTCATTCACTGAATGTCAAATACTTGACTTATTTCTCTCCTTTATTATTAAGATATTGCTATCTGTAGGTTTCAGAGGTTCCTCAATGATCAGTTTGAAAATTATTTACTACTCTTATGATTTATATTGACATTTATTGTAGAGTAGTAGTTGTTTCACTGCTCAAGTGTAGTGTCAACAGTGCGTCCGTTGGAAATTAATCAGATTATATGAGATCTAGTTTTTCCAAGTCTGTTAGGGTGGTGTTTAAGATAAACCATCAAAACTGATTTGAGAGTGTTTTGGGAAAATATGAACTGAGAGATTTAGCTACCTACGATAAGTGTTGGATGAAAACGTTGTGCGGGAGATGATAATTATTTCTAATGATGATTCATTTTGATCATTATTGAATTTTATTGTGTTGATCTATTTGTTTGGGTAATTGAAGGTCGAGTGTTGCGATCGTGTCATACAGCCTAACCTGCTTAAGCAACAAGAATAATGAGAGATACTTGAAATGTATTGGAATTAAATCTGACTAGTCATCAGTTAGCATGTTATGGGACACGAATTTTAAATTAATGATGTAACTGTCTGTATAGGGGGAGCTTTTGCATCTCTCATTCTATCTGCTATTGTGAATTGTAGTGAAATCAAAGGTGACCGACTTATATGAGGTTCTACGTTAACCTGTTTGTTTTCTCTTCTAAGTAATTTAACTGAATACTGACTTGTTTACATAGTCGGTTGTATGGCCGTAACTGAGTCAAGGGATTGGAGCTGTGGCTCACCGGTGTAGGCAATTTACGTTTAACCGCATTCTACCTACCAAAGCTTGGACATTAAATGTCGCTGCTTGTCTAATTCACAAGCCTGCTGTAGAAAAAGCTTTAAGGAGCGTAGCTAGTTCTCATGAAGATGTTAGATAATGTCAATGGATCTCAGCTTCTTCTGAACTGACAGACCTGACTAGACGCATTCCTACATGCTGCGAGCACAATGAGGAGTGGAAACAACTCCAATGTAGCCTGATGAGAAGTTTGCTCAATGACTGCGAACAGTGGTGAATAGGGAAGGCTGGAGGGGTAAAAGAGACAACAGCAATAGGCAACATTAGAAAGTCATTAAGACTGATCGAGAAAACTATGGCAAACTTCTCAACGGTTAGTGGGTTCCCAGGACGGAACGCTGGAACGGTGAGTATAACACTTCGAGAAACAGTTCAGCTGGCCTGTCATTATCATTCCACTGTACGCGCTATCAATTTGGGTCTGGAATGGAACACCGAGACAGAGCTTTTAGCACTTACAAAAGTCGAGAGAGCTGTAAGCGGTGTGAAACAAAGAAGGGAGACAGGCCCAGATTGACTAGTACCGAAGGTGTTTAAGGACGTTTGTTGTGGATTAATTAGCAGGTTAACTGAACTGTTGATTAGTATATGGAGGTTAGATATGATCATTTTCAACTGATATCAGTCACTGACTGTCCCTTTCTTCAAGAAAGGGGAGAAATCCTACTGTGATCACCACAAGAGAGTCAGTCTGATTAACAATATTGTCTGAAATTTCAAGTTCTATGATCAAAAGTCTAAGTGGAGGTTGAGAAGAGCGAACCCAAGAAAGCAGGGGAGGCTTCAGACCTGGCCATGTATGTTTGTTGATAAAATGTTCTCCCTCCGCTAGGTTCTGGAACCCAAGCATACTTAGTGATGCGCGACTCTAGCTGTGTTTCTCAACCTGAAGGAGGAGTTTGACTCCATCGTTATGTCAGTGTATCTCACTAAAATAGGTACCGAATAAGTACATTACTCTGTTAAAGGCTGTTTATTCGGACATGCGTCGACCTGTCAGAGCCTATAATGAATTGTCAGGTGAACTGTCTACGCCAAGTGTCCGTTAAGAATGTCCACTTTCTCCATTCTTATTCTATGTTACTCTAGACGTTCTTCTGGAGTTTTGCCTCTCGTCGTTTAACTGCACCGAGGTTGATCTTATCCCAGGAGAATCCTTTGGTTGATGTAGAGTACACAGACGAAATAGTCCTGTTAGATGAAGACGGTGACAAGATGCAGTCTTCTAGACACCTTGAGTGGCAATTTGAGAATGTTTGGTACGCGTTTCTCGCCACCCAAATGCAATTCCTTGTTCCGGGATTGATTTTCAGCAGTAACGGCTAACAATAGAGAAGTAAGTAGTTGAATGCATTGACTGCTTGACTTACCTGGGATGTCGGATCAGGCCTGTTAAGTGTCGAGTGTGCTGTACTTCAGTTTCCTCTGCTCTACTGTGTGAATGTGAAACATAGTCATCAAATATAGAGATGAGAAGGTTTCAGGTGTTAGACCACCATTGCCTTTAGCATTAGAGGCGTGTCCTAAAGTCAATACGTTAGTAATACAGAAGTTAGGTGTGGAGTTTTAGGGAGTAGAGGAGGGTCAGCCGATAAGATCGTGAACATTCGTCGAATAAGATGGCTGAGGCATGTGACAGGCAGGCATAGTCACCGTCTACCTCGTCGTGCAATGTTGGTTGAAGTATGTTCAGGTTGGAAAAAGGCCCGGAGCTGTTACATTAAAAGATGTCATCAATGGATGATGTCTTTGACCGTTGGTATAAGTCGTGTAGGGAAGTATGAACTTCCCAGTTGGGCTCTGCTTGATAATACGAACCAGCGTCAACGGCGCAGATGTATCCACCCATTATCTTCATACTGAATCCAGTATTTTCTCATTCCTCCTTCCTCTTTCGACTGCTTTATACTGCCTTTGACCGATTCATATCTATTCCTTTGTCCTTAATCTTAGTACTTTGCTGCTTAATGTACTGATAGAGGTGTGGCAACTTGACCCGTTACGTATTAATCCCTGGTTCTATGTTGATATTGATGGCGATGATATCTGTGTCTAGTGGTTTCCGTCAAGCATATGCTTTCTTTCACTTTTCACTTAATTTTGATCTAAATGTGCCTATGCAGGTCTTGCAGTTGTCTTCTGACTTTACAGGGATTGATCTTGTCACAAGAGACTGCCGAGTAAATTTAGAGTTCGAAAATGACATAGTCATGTTAACTGAAAACCCTGACAAGTTACAGAGTCTACTGGACATATTGTGTAGCAATATGAGAATGTTTGCGACGCGTTTCTCACCACCTGAGCACAAACTACTACTCCGGAACTGGTTTGTGTTGGTGCCTTTTCTCACAATAGAAAGTGAAATGGTTGAATGCGTTAACTACCTCACTTACATGGGAGGTCGGTTCGGTTCTGATGAGTCTATTGTCGACGAAATCTCTATACAGATAAAAAAAATGCTTGCTTAGCTTTCACCAACCTACGCTTCTGTGATATCTGACTGCCTATAGCGGGCTGACTATATTGCACTGCAGTTTGCTCTGTTCTGCCTAGTAACTGTGAAATATAGATTATGAAGACGTAGGATATCAGAAGGGGTCAGGTATTTGGCCAGTGTTGACTTTGTGGCATAGGTCCTGTGTCGTGGTGTCACTGCATTAGTAATGCAGAAGTTAGGTGTAAAGTTTCAGGGAGAAGAGGAACGTCATTAATATGAGTGCAAGACTTGTACATTGTTGTAAAATGTAATTCCATATTAGATTTTTTTTATTTGATTTGTAACACACAGTGATATAGTATTATTTACTTGATGACGTTCCGAGCACAAATTATTGTTCATAAATCATATCAGTGTAATCATGCAATCTTTGACATCTGGTCTTTCTAGTCTAATCACCTATTCTTTTCTTTTAGTGGTAGTAAAATTTTCCACATCTATGGTACAGGTGTTGGGTCATTTCTATAACATGTGTTGGGTGTTGATTCGATGAAATCTCTCTTTACCTATGCTAGGTTTAAGTACAGTGGTGTTATCCTACCCTATTGCGTGGTTATGTTTATGCATTCATCGGAATGGTCAAGTATTTCTTCTAGATTATTGATTCGATTGAGGTCTGTCATTCTATATTTGACTAAATTCCAATGCTCCGCTAATCTAACTAACCTCGATAGGCTGGTTTGACCTATGCATTTGACCTCATGGCCATTGGATAGAATTTGGTAGATTCTATTATTTTGGTCAATTGAATCTATCGGTTTCTTAAGCCGACAAAGTTTATCTCTGAGTGAGTTTGTATGTTTAAGTGCCATCCTAATTCCAGCCTTACTGGGAATTCTGTTTAAATTTTCTGATATTCCTTCCTTATATGGTAAAACAGTATGGTAACTAAATGGGATCAGTAATCTGGAGAAAAACTCAGTTGTTACAATATATTCATTAACACACAACCATATAATAGGGTGATATAAAACCACTGTACTTAAGTCCAATATCGTTAAGTTCATCGAATTAACACCTAACATATCTAATAGGAATGGCATGAAGTGGCATGTCTCAGAATTGATCTCTCTGGTGCAGATGTATTCACATATTATCTTCATGATCTTCATGCTGAACCTCACTGTTATCTCACTCTTTGTTCTCTTTTCACGAATTTCCAAAACCTTAAAGTGCTTTATTCCTTACTTATTTACCTTATTATCTTGGTGCATTCATGCTTGATGTGGTTGATATGGCAAATTGAACTACTACGCATCAATCCAAATCATTTCCACTTTTGATACTTTGTATGACGTCATCATGACTTAAAAATCTGATTGTGTTGGTTACTCTCCAGTTACCAGTCAGTGTGTCTAATTCAGTCCTACAGGAGGTCAGTCGCTGCCCGACAGAAGAGAACTAGTCGGCGCGGGTTCGAATCTCAGATGGGACATCAGTTCCGTAATGGTTGCAGACACGTCTTGCTGACGAGTTCCAAAAAACACGAAACCTAGGTCTAGGGCTACCTGTTAATTGCCTCCATCCAACTAACAATCTGTGTATTGAATTACATTTTTTGTATAGATTAATGAAAGAAATATTTCCTCAATACTAGTAAAACTACTCTCTTTTTTTTTAGCTTATCTGCTGGCTTACTTCGTCAAGCTACCTATTCAACTGCTCGTTTAGGTATATACACTAATTTGTTTGAAAAGTATTCAAAGTTAAAACAAGAATCTCCCAGCTTCTTCGTCAAAATAAGCATAGCAATTACTGCTGGTATATGTGGTGCATTCATTGGTACACCAGCAGAAATTTGTCTTATCCGGATGACATCCGATGGCAGGTGAGTTGGGCTAATCTTTCGTTGAACTTGTGTTTACTTTTGCTTTCAAAACTCATATTTGAACGTAGTCTGACCAACAATGGACTGGATGATTTCGAAAAACTTGGGCACCGGGTTAGTATAATTCATCGTGTATTTTTTTCCCTTACGTAATCCCAGCATAGTATATTAAAATACACAACAAAATAAACAAATATTTCGTATTATTCCTTAACATTTCGATCTTGCTAGGAAGATCCTTTTCAAGAGTATGAATCTGATACTAAGTTTTCAGGTTAATATTCAAGTTTGATGCAAAAGGTGACCTTTACTATCATCTAATTACATCGTGATATGAAACAAAGGTCAATATAATGTAAGTAAGTGAATTAGTAAATCTGTCAGAGAGGCTTTTTCCACTAGTGCAAGTAAAGTGAGGAAATTTAGTTCAACTAAGAAAAATAGTATGGAGTCATCAGGGGTGAAAAAGAATAAAGTAGTATTCTGGAAAGGTGAATATTTGAACATGAAACAATATATAGTAATCAATAATAGTGATAATGGAGATAATGATAAAGGTACTTATTATAACAGTTGAAGTACGAATGGATTATGTAATATAGAATGGTTCATAGAGCGTATATAACTCAGAAAGGAGCGTGAAATCGATGAAAATAGTAGATCAAAAGAGTATCATACTGTTGAGTTAGACAAGCTGTTAAAATGAAACCAAAAATATTAATTACGAATAGTGGCTAGCAGCGGAATCCAAAACACGCATCTGGTTCTATTTAGAACTCATCAGCTGGATGTACCTACCTCCCAGTGAGTGATGTTGTTCTCGCTTAGAGGAAGGAAACCCTTTTCCAAGACTTTTGCCTTTCCAAATAATATTTTATGACCTGAATTTCAAGGCATGAGCCACGATGGCAGAGTCTTTCCCAAGTTTTCAAGATCACAGTATAGTGGGTGTTACTAATAAGAATGCTCATAAATAGTATATTTTGAGAGGTCGGTAGAAGACATGAGCAATTACGAGCGATGGATAAATACTCTGCTCAGAGAAGTACAAAGCATGACGTGGCTGTATCAATAGCAAGACGAGATAGAAGAACTTAAACACGTGCAAATTGATATTTCAGTGGAAGGTTATAATATTTTACCAGTGATGTACAAATTGTCATAAGAAACAGTCTTTCTGCGATCCATCCTTCGACATTTTCCTTCAATTGATGTTGCTGCTTCTGGACGTGATGAAGATTCTGTGGCCTACAGTGTTTGAGGATGGGAAAATCAAGGCCTTCCTCAGCGATTTTGAATCGGTCGCGCAGTTGATGGGTGTCCGGAATCCAGGGGCGAAGTTCGTGATGCTTAGCACATTGCTGACAGGTCTAGCGAAGGCGGCGTATGACGGCGTCGAACGCGTGGATAAGATGGAGAGTTGGGAGAGAGTGGTTGAACGACTGGACACGGAGTTTGACACCCCAGCGGACATGGGGCTTACGACGAAGCAGTTCCAAAGCACGAAACTTGGGCTAGACGAAGATCCGCTGGTATTAACTGTGAAGTTGAGAAGTCTTTGCCGAACACTTCTTACTCTGGATGAGGACTCTCAGGCAAAGAGATCAACTAAATTGTGTCACTTAAAGTTAGATTCCAACAATTAAAACGACTCTTAAGAAGGGTAGTGTCTAAATTTAGGTTGTTCAACATCACTCATTTTGTACTGGTTCACTTGCATTACACAGGGATCTGTTAAGATATTCGGTTACCCATCAACTGATATGTGTAATTTGAGATACGGTCATTAAAGGTGATGAGCTGCGAAGGTAACAAATGTTTCACTAGTGGCATCACTGTTGAGTTTACGATTACGAGGAGAAAAACATCAGTTGACGATATTTCGAGCCTAGAGCAGTGAGCAATATTTATGTGGCAGGCTTATCAAGAAAGACTTCATCCATCATTTTTCCCGATGAAACATATCAGCTGATAATCTAAATTGTTCAAACCAATTGAATTTGATTAAGTGACTTGATGGGATCGGTATACTACATAAATAGGTGATCAGTTTGGGAATTAGTTTACAAATTGCACGATCCACAATTCACATACAGTTAGCTTAATATCTTTTTTAACTGCACTGTCAACGAAGTTTTTTTTTTGAAGCCATCTAACCGGGGCTATATTTTGTTACCGCCCATACTCAAGTGCCATGACCTAAGTGTACTTCAGGAAGAACACGAGTGAGGACAGATGAAATCTCCTAGAAAATCACACTGAGCTTTGGTTAAATACCAAACCTTTACTTTATGATGATTTCATGTGAATAGTCTTTACATTCCACATTCAGGATATTTTTTCTTCTAATTTCTGTCACCTCATTGTTTGCCTTCTATATTCCCCCCCCCATGTTTCTCGTATCCTTCTTCAGAACTTTTATCGATTGGGTGATAACTCTGCGTGTTTTTCCCCAGGGACATAATGCTTCATACTACTTATACGTGTTCGTATAAGTGGCCCATATAATACTAGTATGAGCAATGTAAGAAGTCAGAAACCACTGAGGTTGGTCGCCAGATCTCTTACGTGGGATATTCGGAAAACTAACATTGTCGATTCAAGGATAATTACTTCGAAAGGCTTTGTTCTCTGATTACCTTTACAAGTCAAGTACTGTATGTAGAATTCAATTTTTAGGTTTATTGGGGATTGATTAATGTCAGCATAGAAACTTATTGGTAAGCCATAAGGCTTACTAACGGATCTCCTATGTTCGGAGTCAGCACTATAGCTTGCGGGTCAATCAAGTTTTTTTGTCTCATTAACCGTCTTTCTCATTATCATGAAAGTTCCTAAATTTAACTAACCAATAAGAAGTGATTTCTCAATATTTAATTTGCATTTCATGCTTTACAAGAAATGGTATATTTTGAATAGGGTTATACTTTTAAATCACTAGATTACCACCAGCGGAACGTCGAAATTATTCGAATGTCTTCAATGCTCTGATGCGGATTACTCGTGAAGAGGGTCTGTTCACATTATGGAGGGTAAGTGGCTTAATTTTTAACTCGTAATAACATTCTTCAGGTGTAGTAATATTGTGTATCCAGTCATAAGACGATAAATGTTTGGTTTAGATTCAACTAGTCTGGTTTCTCAGGTTTAAAAGCTTCTAACCATCTTTTGAAGTATATGAACTGGGTAAATCTGTTTGTATGTATCTGAAACTGCCCGTTTGAGTCGTTCGTGAAGAGTTGTTTGGTTCCTTAGCATACTTTTGTTTTAGACTGCTCTCAGCAACCTTATGCACTAAGTAGTAAGCTACATCTGTTGAAAGAGGGTTGAAAATACGATTTGACTGTTAAAACCTCAGTAGATCGAGTACAGTTTGAACCCATAACTCACTGGTGATAGAAAGTCGATCCCCTAGACCAGTGAGTCACAGCTCCAGTTACTGCTTCCTTATATATATATATATATATATATATATATATATATATATATATATATATATATATATGTAATTTTGTATGGGCCACATCGTAGACAAATTTTCATCTAAGAAGTTATAAACTCAACTATTTATATTCACAATTGATTTACTAAGGATAGCTAGGGTTTTGTTTTCAACACTATCAAGACGTATGATAGTGTGTTGACGTAAAGTAAGAGAATATGTTTGATCTCAGAAAAAGTTTGTGCAACCGTCGATCAGTCTATCAATTAAAATGCATAGTATAAACACTAAATTATTTGACTGGACCTTATGATCTGTTGTATTTAGGTCAGTAGATAATAAAACCTTTAAATCTAGATATCGGGTTTACCATAACAGTAACAATGATAATCATCCGGCCATTTTTTTTTGTCTGTAAATAACATCACCAAAAATATGGTTACTATAACCTTGACATACTCTAGAAAAATTTACTGAAATTACATGGCAGTGGTGAAAAATTGATTAAATTATGGTAGTATACAAATAGATTGATTGAGAAAGTTTCTTGAGTTTGCTAAATATGCTAACATCGACTACTTGATTTACTTTTATTTATTCTATCAATAAGCTTTTGTTTTGTATAATGGTTTAGGTGGGCTAAACAAATTAATTTATCATCCTTCTGAAGTCACTTGACACCTATTCTTGAAGTTGCACAGATGCTGATATCTGGTACGACACGACACTGGAAGATTTGTCGACCTAAAATCCAATACAGAAAGCAACTTATTCCGAACATTTGCGTCTTTAACTAAAAGTGCTTGTTACAACCTCTAGAAACTGTTCATAAAATATCACGTTTTTATGAAAATTTCTGAGGAACGATGAACTGAGTATGTAACCCATATAAATCTTGTAATGATCTTATGGTTTAAAATAGAAGTTACTTAACTCGTAATAATATAGTATCATGTTGGGTGATGGCTGGAAGGAATTGGTAGGAGACTGTCGACCTGGCTATAACGCCATTTTTTTTATTCGTTAGCAAGATTTATCCACAGTTTCGACGAACTCTGTTCTCCTGTAAGAGGTTCAAATCTGAGTCACCTATTACTACATCATAAGAGGCTACCACCGAGATATTTCCCCTTAATAATCGCATAAAGGATAGGATTTTTCACATTGGATTGTACTGGTGAAACTCAATTTATTAATTTGATACTGAGTTCACTGACTATTTAACATTGACCAGACAATTAGTATTTGGCACTCCATAACTTAAACTAATACACTATATTCCATCTGGAGGTTTGTGGAGATTTATCAATTGATTTTAAGTTGAGTTTCGTCATCGACTGACATAAGCTGAAGAAATATTGGAAACCTGGAGCACTAGACAGCTGTTCCGTCCCAGTTAGGACTCCTCAGCAGTGCGTACTCATGACACCCCACCCTCCAGGGATCGAACCCAGAACCTTCAGGTTCCGTGGCCACCACGTTACTATTGAGCCAGTGGATCGGAACCCAGTGATCCATATTTGCTACTTGTGTCAATTCACGATATAGCGTGACCTCCATTGAATGTGGTTGTTGAGTAAGTGTCCTGATGTTCGACTTGTTTGAGTGGACTGCTCACGACTTGTCATTGGAACTTTGGGAATCACCTCACGAAGCTAGTCACCAATGAGCACTAGATTAATTCTATGTGGAGGTTTATTAATTGATTTTAGGTTGGAATTCATCGTGAACTGACAGAAGTAGAAAATGTGGACCGTTGGATTCTGACTCAGTGACTCAATGGTAACGTGCTTGCCACGGAACCTAAAGGTCCTGGGTTCGATACCTGGAGAGCAGGGTCATGGGTGCGCACTGCTGAGGAGTCCCGCACTAGGACGAAACAGTTTTCTAGTGGTGCCAGGTTTCCAATGTCCCTCTAACTGATGTCAGTTCATGATGAATTCCAACCTAATTCAGTATATGGATAGCGATAGCAGTCTATCGAGAAAGATTCGCTTCAACTAAAGAGTATTAATATTGTGTTATTTTAACAAACAATTTAGGTATTATGCACATGTAAAAACTGGGTTCATGTGTACAGTTACTTACGAGAACATAAATCGTTACGCATAACTGACCAAAAATATCTTTAATTCATTGTACTGACAAAGAATAATTAATCAGTAGATACATATGTAGTGCTTTTGAATGAAGTTGGATTTTGGTGGTGGTGGTGGTGGGAGCAGATAGGTCATGTTATTTCCGTTTATTTCATTCAGTAGTAGTCACCCGACAGATCGTCTAACCACACTCCGTCAGTCGAATAACCAAATAGTTTCATATATACTATGATGATTACTATTTATTGACATACTTGTTATTCTCCGTTGTTTTGTTGGATCGAATTGTTCAACCTCTATTGGTATATGGGCTCCTAAGCGGATGCCTCGATATTGCCTGAATGTCAATCATGATAATTTGGTTGGTTGTGGCTAGCAGAAGAATCCAGGATGCGCATCTCGTCCTATTTGGGACTCGTCAGCTGGATGTACCCGCACCCCAGTGATGTTGTCCCCATGGAAACTCGAACCTCGTACCCATCGCTTCAAACGCCAAGGCGTTATCCACTCTGCCACAGAGGAATACGCGTCCTGGATTCTTCTGCTAGCCACAACCAACCAAATTATGATAATTGTTGTGAAAAATGTTGATTTACTACGTAACAACATGAATGATTAGAAAACGTTCACACTGATCTGATCTGAAAGGCTGTTTGGTTCAAGAAAGCTATACTCATTCCATTTACTTGTCACATTTGACTCCTATGTGATTCTAACTTATCAGAATACATTATAGATTAGCTTTACTCGAAGAAGATCACTAAGGAAATCTACACTTCTGTGTAATTGGTTTCTAGTTACTCATGATGTTCAGTATATTTCTTTACGCTTTTGTATGAGCAGTCACAAAATGTCGAAACTTGTGTACATTTGTGCATTAAGCAATGAGGGCTAATGATGCTGAGTGGTTGCCTAAACTCTATTAGGTGAAGCAGGGTTCGAACTCGTGATCCACAAAATGTAATGTTGACTGAGTGGTTTGAAAAAGTCGTCTTGGCGGCAGCACAACTGATTTGATCATGAAATGTTTCGGTAAAGTGTCAAGCTGATCCATATAGTTGACTAGTAAACGTTGCGAGTTTATCATGTATTTTGCAAAAAGTAGAATCTTAATACTTCTTGTATGCTTTAATTAAATTGTCGGATTTTTTAAATAATTTGGTATACCTTTCTTTTCTCGAACTCATTTGTGTAGTATTCAGCGTGTTTGGTACATACATTCTTTGTTTTGCTTAAAAGTTTCAAGGTTAAAATATTCGATACCTTTTTCGTCAACTATGCTTCCACTAGCTCATATTGTATTTTTAAAAATATTGTACTGACCTCGGTAAAAATGAGCGGATAAGTGTTTTATATTCTCTTCAGCTCTGTTCGTAGACATTTTAGTCTTATAAACTGACTGAGTGATTCGAAAATTATCTACAGATCATACGGTCTACATAGATATTTTTCGTAAACTAGTAGCTGTTCAACTGCCTAACAGCAGTGTCAACAAGGTTTCGTTTGGAAACCACGAACCAGGATTATAAAGTATTTTCTCTGACAAAAGTATCATGTGTGAAATATACCCATCGGGGTATGAAAGAAGAACAAGTATTTCATCGGAGTCTCTTTTCAGCGATTTCTTTTTAATACATTGAATATACTCATTTAGACATTTAGAAAAAGACTGATTGAACGAAGAAATACATTTCTTTTCAATTAGGTTTTCATCTTGGGCTCTACACTAATATATAGGGGGTTTACAATTTAATCAAATTACCAATCACGTGGTGACGTTTCGGAAATAATGATGTAAATAATCAATAGAGTTACTAAAATAGGAAATATGAATATTGATAGGAACAAGAAGGGGAAGAGGTGCATAAAATAAACCTAGAAGTTACATCATGTTGACGGCCACAGTAATGAAAGTGGTCAAAAAAACTTCTTTTGGATACAAAGGCTAGGTTTGTAAAGGTGGATTGCAATCACCTCTGCTATGTGAAGTAACCGAGTGCGTAATCCATGAGGTAAATTAATTGGAATCTGATGGATAATTTTGAAAGCTTTTCCAGTAACCACTTGATGTCCTGTGTCAATTAAGTGTGCAAGTATGGAGCTCTTTATAGTTCTAATTTGTCCCTTGTTCATAGTTGTACAATCGTAATTTTATACATTTTTCTAGTGTAAGGATTTGATAGTTAGAAAAACGGTTTGTCAAGCATAACACAAATAGTGTCAGTAGCTGGGTCCCTATGTATCGTATTAACGCATTAACGCTGAGACTAGTAGTTTCTTGTCACTCAACTATTTCCAACAACTAAAAGGAGAAACTTTCATATCTGACCACTTCTGTGTGCATATATAAATTCACCTGCTTTTGTGGAGCTAGCCATTTCACCAAGAGTTCTCAACCACGGATTTCTATTGTTTTGGTGACCCCAGCAGTACATGTCCAAGCCATCTCTGTCAATTAAGGTTCACAACCTCATCAATTGACTTACCTAGTACCCTTCGACTGATCTCAACATTGCCTACATGGTGATTCCACCAGATGCCGGCAATGCTACGAAGACAGCTATTATCAAAACCCTGTAACTGCTTCATATCTTCTACTTTTAACGGCCATGTTATGTCTCACAGCCGTATAAAAGGACTGAACAAACTACAGATCAGTATACGCGTTCTTCGATAAGTAGACGGATCTCTCACCGGTCGGCACCACAAATGACGCTAGTTGACAAGCGTGAAACTTCCCCTCCTCATCCAAGCTGCGATTTCGTCAGCAACCAGCCTCTTCGGGCTGATCCAACTCCCCAAGTAAGTGTAGTGGTCGACACATTCCGCCACTTCACTCCCTATCATTAAATTAGGAGTGGTTTCAGACGAGCACTGAAGCATCATCTTGCATTCGACAGGTGCGAAACGCGTGCGAAACATGCTCAGATTTCTGCATTTTTTGTCAGCGCTCTCACTCAACAGGGCAAAGTTATCTGCATACCTTAATTCAATCAGATGTCCTTCAGGGTGTAGGTCAATCCCTGCGAGGCCAGACGTACCTAAGGTTATATCCATTAGTACGTCTGTAACGAAATTAAACAGGAACGATGACGGTGAGCATTCCTGACAGATACTACTAGTTGTCATCAATACTGACGACAAGTCTCCATCGACCCTTAAACGCCTGCATGATTCTGGGTAAAGAGCTTGGCTCAGCGTTAAATACTTGGTCGTTACTCTCTTCAAAGTCAGACACTGCCACAACACCTCACAGTCGGCAAAGTTGAATGTTGTCTTCAGGTCAAAAATATGGCAAACGTCAGCCGCCGGTAAATATGCCTGTACTCTATAACCTATCGAAGGTTGAAAGTCTGATCGATGTAACCTCCTCCATGTTTGAAACCTATCTGGTTTTCTCAAGTTTGTTTTTCCTGAATTCCGGTTACGCTTCGGATAACCATGGACCTGAATATCTTGGACAGAATGTTAGTTAGTTAGACTAATTCCCCTATGGTTTTCACAAGAAGACTTATCTCCTTTGTTATGGATTGGGATGATCAGTGAGGTAGACCAGTCTGACGGCACTACCTCTGATTTCGATACATTACGTAGTACCTCGGTCACTCTAATTAGCGATTCCCTACCTCGATCTTTGAAAACTTCAAGCGGCGAACTGTCAGGTCCTGCTACTTTGCACAGTTTTAGGTTTGATGTAGAATTTTCAACTTTGATGAGGTTTGGAGGACTGACATCGTTGTCCTATTCCGGTTGAGGCTAACTACGCTTCCAAGCGTTCTTCCCAACGTTCTAGCTGCCTGTCCTGGGAGGTTATCACTGTTTCATCCTTTCCATTGATGATTTTATCCACCGTCGTCTTTTTCTTGCTTTATCTTTAATCAGCTTAAATGTTTGGTGGGTGTTACCCAATGCTGATACCTTTCCATCTCGCTCACTTTCGCAACCCACCACTGTTCGCAGTCGGTGCGAAGACTCTTAGTCAACCTACATTTGAATTGCTTTCGCTCTTCAGTGTGGTCAGAGCCAGCTAGAATAAGTCTTCTGACACCAATTAGTTTGCATAACGTCGCAGAAACTCAGTGTTTTCTAACATTTGTGCTTAAGTTACCAATTGTCTTTACTGCTCTTTCTGCAGAAGACCTAATATCACGCCAGGTTTCCGTAGGATGAGGACGGCTATCACGTTCAGATAAATGCTCAGCTAACTCCTCTGTAAATGCGTACCTAACGTCTTAATCTTCCAATCGAACGCAGATGACTATCAATGCCTTCTGTTTTCCGTGATAAGTAAGGCGGAGACATACGTGCTCCCGTATTTCCGCTTGTTCAGAGTCCAAGCAGATACTACAGAAAGAGCCGCAATCTTCTACCGATCCTTTCTAACTATGACTTATAGAAATATAGTCTATATGTGTCCATCTATCGTTTGGAATCGGTGGACGCCATGTGAGACAGTGTCTCTCCTTATGCCTAAAGTTAGTGATAGCGAGAAACAAGTGACAGTTGGAGCGAAATTGCAACAGAAGATCACCGTTGTCAGTTTGTTGGCATGGGTTTCCGTAAATACCCTCAAGATGACTTTCTGATTGTCTTAGCTTCCATACCTGAGCGTTAAACTCATCTTTCATTATAACTACACCTGAAGGTTTTGCTTTCCGTAGCAAGATTGACAGCTTCTCATAGAACTCATCCTTTGCATCAGTCAAACTGCAGTCGGTGAGTGCATAGGCGGATTACGTATAGGCATCGGTTGGTCTTATGATCCATTCAGTCGAGCAGCACATACACGGCTGTTGATTGGTATTCAGTCTGACCTACAACTCAATGCTATGCCCACACCAGTGAATCCACGAGATCTAGTCATTGGTTCTCCGGATACTCGCAATATGAAGATTCACTACTATGGTCAAGTGAGTTCAATTTAATAGCCACACTTGGATCCTATATACGATTCTCAGAAACACAGCATACATCCATGCCTAGAGATGACAGTTTTGGCGAGCAGTGCTTGCTGTCTGATCTGGTATAGAGTTCGGACGTTGAAAGCTACTACATGATGTCAATGGTAGGGTCTTAGGAGACTAGGAATGAGGTTTCGACGGTTTTGATCGCTTATAACGGTTGCAGAGAGAGAGAGAGAGAGAGGTTAGGTAGGGCATGAAAGGTGAGGAGGTGAAGGTAAAGGAGGAGACAGAGTTGAGAAGGATAGGTTGTTTGATTGGGTCTTATGTACTACTGGAAGTGTGAAGGCAGTTGATACTACCCGGCTGCGTATACTGTGGAGGAATATTTCTTCTTAAGGTACCTGAAAAAGAAAAAGATTTGTGTAACCACAGAAATCATGAGACATCTGCTTGGGGTCGATCAAACATGGCCTTTTGGCAATTTTAAGACTTTAGTTTTTTACTTTTAAATCCGACTGCGAATCCCTGTTGCAAGGTGTATTTTTCGGGGGGTTGGCCTTTGTCCATCGCCCTTTTCTTTTCGAAAGGCAGCATCGTCGTAGCACTGTTTTTCACCTGAGGGAAACACCTTACCGTAGTCACACTCCATCCAGCTAGCATCAGTGTTATTTCTGCCTCTGTCTCCCATCATAATTTGTACTACAACGGTAACTTGTATTTCGTCTTATCGCTGTCTAACAGACCTTTGTAGCGTGGTAAGAACTCGAGGGAACAATTGTTTCAGTCAATGCAGCTCGTTGAGTCATTGTGATATGCAACCGCGTCCACAACGTCAAGTTAGCAGCTATTGGTCGGTTGTACTGATTTCTAAGTTCACCCTTTTTCATTCGCTAGGTCACGAGTGTTGAAACAAAATGCTAACAGAACGAAAAAAACTAAATTAGCTGAGTGTTGTGGTGTTTGTTTGGCATTTGTTAATTCTCAGTAAGATAAGAAAGAGCAGATTTTAAATGGCCAACTTCTGAATTTGTATTGTTCTCAGTGAACTGGAGAAATAGTATCTGCCCTCAAAAATATGGTTATTCTAACTGTGAAAAAAGTTGACTTCAGTATTCGCTGCTTACAGTAATAAAGACTGGATGTTTTTTTAACGTGAAAATAATTTTTGAGTTCTTGCAATTATCACTCACTAGTTGATATACTTGAATTTTAACTAGTGATACGTGTTACAACCTCAACTCACCAGCACTCACACAATGCATACAGCTCATTACATAATACACCAAGTTGCGTATAGTTCCTGAGTTATGTTGTTGTCTTTCTTATTTATGTCCAATCATATTTTTTAGGGTGCGATTCCTACTATGGGACGTGCAGCTGTAGTTAATGGTGCACAGTTAGCCACTTATTCTCAAGCGAAACAGAAAATCCTAGAAACCGGTGAGTTAATTAAGCAACTGTTGATTAGAAGTGAAATTATTTTCTGATTAATATATTCAAATCTTGCGTTGATCCAAGTTTTCTTTACCTCGTGTATCATAAAAACAAGTCTGTCAACCCACGACTATCTAATTCAGTCTTCCCAATAATCAATCTAATTTTCCCTCTTTTCCATTCAGCTTAATTTTTGGTAGGATGAGAAGTGGCTGGGTAGCTAGTATGATAACAATAAACAAGCAGTCACGTATAATGTCTTCAAATGACAACCAGACAAAATCCTTGGTGATTAGAGTTTAGTTAATACCTAGAAAACAGTAGGGTCTCGTAGCTCAGTCATTCCAGCCCCATACCAGCAACCCGAAGTCATTTGGTTTGAATTTCGACGCAACCTAGATTTTCATTTCACCTTCAGTTATCGCTCCGTTTCAGAATGTATGTAGATGTTACGTTCTTAGTTTCCAAACGGACATATATATATATATAAAGCAACTGGTCCCTTTGATAAATTTAAACAGCATAATGAGAAGACGAAGATTATCTGAAACATGTGATGTATTAGGGCTATACATTTCGAACAATCTGATCACACATGGACTAGTCGAACTATTTATATGAAAATTTACGAAAAGGCCAATGAAGTTAATGGGAAACATAGGAATAGGAAGGGATAGAAAAAAAGGAAAACCTTATTCTTGGTATGAAAATTAAAATCAATACTACCAAGGTAGGTTCAACGTGAGTACAAATTGTTTTTGTATACATAAAGGGGGTTTAAATTTACGGATGGCAAGAGCTTCAATAAATTTAAGCACTCAGCTCTGACCACTTTTATGTAGTACTTTGAAGGCTGTTTTCATGTCTATCCTATAGTTAGTTCCTAGTATATGTTTAGCGATAGACGAAGATGGATGTTTGTCACCTGCACTTATCGGATCTGTTGAGGTCATTTGTTTTTGTAGCCACTTAGGTACATGTTCAACCTTCCTTAACTGCATATCACGATTACTCCTCCCTATATATGTGTGTCCACACACACATGTAAATTGATAAACACAGTGGGGTGTGATGTAATCGTTTATATGTTGTTTCGGTTTGTGCTGTAACATGGACTTGGTCTTCTCTACAATGATGACCTTAGCTGCATAATACGTTTTACAGATGGCCGATCTAAGTCTTTTCCTCACAACAAAGCTATATGGATCACCTCTAAATGGTAATGAGATGTAGACATTTGTCTTAGCAACGGAACACTGTGTACTTTTCAATGGTACATAACTTTTGCACCGGTCGATAAATCTCAACGGGTATCCATTCTGTATCAGAGTTGTCGTCAGTAAGTTGGTTTCTTCCTCCCTGGTGTCATCGGTGCAGATACGGTTTATCCTGTTGAATAAGCATCTGACTAAACCACGTTTATATTGGACTGGACAATAGCTATGGAAATTATGATATTGCCCTGTCCATGTAGGTTTCTTATACATCGACCTCCTGATCGAGCCATCCTCCCGTCGACTGAGCAATACGTGTAGGAACGGTAGCTGGTTGTTCGTCTCTTGTTCATAAGTCAGGCTAATGTGATTCTGAGACGTGTTCATTTTCTGTAGCAGGCACATTGCATCATCAGGCTTTTCACATATAATGACTATATCATCAACATATCTCTTATAAAGTTACATGTATACATCAACATGTCATATGTTGAAAACATGGCTGACGATCTCATCGGAAGGGTTTCACTTTATAAGAGATATGTTGATGATATAGTCATTATATGTGAAAAGCCTGATGATGCAATGTGCCTGCTACAGAAAATGAACACGGCTCAGAATCACATTAGCCTGACTTATGAACAAGAGACGAACAACCAGCTACCGTTCCTAGACGTATTGCTCAGTCGACGGGAGGATGGCTCGATCAGGAGGTCGATCTATAAGAAACCTACATGGACAGGGCAATATCTTAATTTCCATAGCTATTGTCCAGTCCAATATAAACGTGGTTTAGTCAGATGCTTATTCAACAGGATAAACCGTATCTGCACCGATGACACCAGGGAGGAAGAATCCAACTTACTGACGACAACTCTGATACAGAATGGATACCCGTTGAGATTTATCGACCGGTGCAAAAGTTATGTACCATTGAAAAGTACACAGTGTTCCGTTGCTAAGACAAATGTCTACATCTCATTACCATTTAGAGGTGATTCACATAGCTTTGTTGTGAGGAAAAGACTTAGATCGGCCATCTGTAAAACGTATTATGCAGCTAAGGTCATCATTGTAGAGAAGACCAAGTCCATGTTACAGCACAAACCGAAACAACATATAAACGATTACATCACATCCCACTGTGTTTATCAATTTACATGTATGTGTGGACACACATATATAGGGAGGAGTAATCGTGATATGCAGTTAAGGAAGGTTGAACATGTACCTAAGTGGCTACAAAAACAAATGACCTCAACAGATCCGATAAGTGCAGGTGACAAACATCCATCTTCGTCTATCGCTAAACATATACTAGAAACTAACCATAGGATAGACATGAAAACAGCCTTTAAAGTACTACATAAAAGTGGTCAGAGCCGAGTGCTTAAATTTATTGAAGCTCTTGCCATCCGTAAATTTAAACCCCCTTTATGTATACAAAAACAATTTGTACTCACGTTGAACCTACCTTGGTAGTATTGATTTTAATTTTCATACCAAGAATAAGGTTTTCCTTTTTTTCTATCCCTTCCTATTCCTATGTTTCCCATTAACTTCATTGCCCTTTTCGTAAATTTTCATATAAATAGTTCGACAAGTCCATGTGTGATCAGATTGTTCGAAATGTATAGCGCTAATACATCACATGTTTCAGATAATCTTCGTCTTCTCATTACGCTGTTTAAATTTATCAAAGGGACCAGTTGCTTTAAATATATATATTACAGCACAAGTAGTACAGCCGAAAACAATATGAGACCTGGCACAATCGTTCATATTGCTCAGCGTCATCATAAATATGAAAAACCAATCAATTCGTTTTCTACCTTTTCGTTAGTATGACATATATTATTCATCAGGTGGAGGGAGATGTTAGGTATGGTCATAAATTATTTGGGAATCCGTTGCTGTTTGGGGTTATGATGAAATTTACACTACATCATTTCAGTTGGTCAGTTATTTCTGTAAAGCATATGAATTTTCTTTGCCTAGTGATGCTTTTAGCGCTGTTCCTATAATCTATTCAACAACATCCTTTGGCTTATTGATGTGGAAGTACTCCTGTATACTTGTAGTTTTACTTACGTGGTTACTTGATTTGGCACCAACTAAATGTGGTTACATATACATAAATAGTAGTTGGCGAACTTCTAGCCTTTTCCAAGTAAGGTTATTCACTGAGCCGACCGCGAAAAGTCGAGTTCAAAACACATGCTATAACATTGTGCACGTTCGTGCTGTTGATAAGGGGGTGACTACCATCGTGTGTAGGCTAATGATGCCACTTGGCTGGACACATCTTGATAGGTGAAGCGGTGCTGAACCTGTGACCCACCACTTGAAGGTTGAGTGCCTAGACGAATGAGGCACAGCTTCATCGCAGAAATCGTTCAGTAGGCAATGGAGTAAAACGAAAGACGTAAATTTGTGTATTGGTTTTTGAAGAGCAATACAATTCACGAACTGAGCAAAATCAACTGTTAAATCCAAGGTACAGAAAGTGGTTTCACAAGACGGTTTTCAGCACAGCGTTTCTCCTTTGCTACATGCATAGCTAATACTGCAGTTAAACATTAGTGGTGGAAAAATAGACCTCTCCAAATTACCTTTCAGGATGAATCTAGAGGAACTGAATAACCTGGGTGAACTAGGTGTTCTGAAATGGATACAGCTGTTTCCCTCCGATCGTCTTTGGTAAGCCAAATCGTGAAATGTTCAGCAACGCACTTACCATGTTCAATATAGTCAACTCCACAGGAGTATGCGAATTTATACACACACATAGATGTAGACATCAGCGACAACCCATCCTCTACACGTTTTCGAATCAGACGATGGATCGACAATATCGATCTCAGTCTAGGAGAATGAAAGGTACTATTGATAAACTTCGACAGACGGCTTTTCATCACTTCGAATGTCGTGTCCCCTTTAGATTAAAAATTCCTGATTTAAATTTTCTTTTGAATGAGTATACATTACTCAACTGTATATTTCATGAGTTTCAATTTCAACATCTACCGGGTCTTCTGAACAGATTTTATAGGTTCAAGAACACAGTGAGTGAATGAGATTTCTTTTACATCTAACTGGTACCTAAGTATCCAGTCCAAGTTGGTTTGCAATAAACTAACTTTTAGATGGAGCTATCATCTCTTCTCTTTAACATTACATCAAGGGAGTGAAACGCTGAATTTGACTCTTCTTCTACAGTAAATTTAATAGACAGGTGACAATCATTGAACCATCTGAGCAGCTCATCCACCGGACATGTTTTGTCGCGAATAAGGAACATATCGTCAATATATCTTCCATACAGATAATGTTCCAAGATTATTTCGTTTAGCGGTCCATGTTCCAGCTTTGCCATGAAGATATCAATCAGGGTAGGCGTCTAGTGAACACCCCATTGAAACTCCTTCCGTCTGAGTCTAAATCACATCACATAGTCTGAACTGTACATTAAACGTACGTCTTAATATCAGCTCCTTTAGGTGACTCGTAGATAATCCAATGTTAGTATTACTAGAGTCAATGTACTTGCATAAATAACAAACAGTTTTAACAAGTTGGAACATTAGTAAATAAAGAAAAAACATCAAGTGGTATACCGTTACGTTGATCTCTTCGATGTAGATAACAAAGCCAAGTGTATCGAGAAGAATATATTTGCACAGATTTAGTCTCACAGGTTAAAGAATTTTAGCCAGCCACTTCACCAATGAATGATGCAGTGAATTAAGAATATCCAGTATCGGGCGAAAGGGAAGGCCATCTTTATACACCAGCAGTCCATATAAACGGAGTATGGTTAAATCAGATGGTCTAAGATATTCATATATATTCGAGGTAATTATGAATTCTTCTTTCATCCTTCAGATTTTCGATATTTGATTTTCAATACCTTCTGCCCTGTCTTTTTGGTCTCTGGATTCTAGAAATTTATTTTCATCGCTAGGAATTATGCATATTTTATTAATATAATTCATCCCATCCGAAACAACGATACTAGATCCTTTATCTGGACGTACAATATAATATAATATTCTTGTTATTTAGTAGTTCTTTCGGTTGCACTTTGTACCCTTTTGATATCATACTTCTATGTCAACACGGTGTTTTCAAATCTTGATAGCAACAATATAATAAAGTGGGTTTAAAATCTTCTAAACTTTCTCAAGATATCCGGATCAAGTCTGGAGTCTGATTAATTAGGTTTTCAAATTGCACTTTTGTATCAAGCTCACTAGTTTTAGATGAGATACAGCAAAACTTTGGACCCAAAGATAGAATCCACATCTGAATGTTTAACAGGGTTATACTGAAATTGTGAACACGTATCTCTCTGGTGCATTTGGGAAATTTTCATGTGACTTGGTAGTTTTGAAACTTTTCAATAATTTAATTATTACACCTTCAGATCTCTTCTTGATCACTTCTGATAGATAGAGTTCAAATGGATCACGTTCTTCACTCGTTAATTCGTAAGTAAAATACTCTCGTTGAGAAGTATTTCCCTCTAGTTCAGGAAGGCGTACACGGATGGCGTCAATCAGATTTAAGGCATGTCTCTTCAACGTTCGAGCATTAGGATAAATGCGACTCTATCAATCTTGCACAAGTGTACGTATAAATTTACACGCTCATGTGGAGTTGACTATATTGAACATGGTAAGTGCGTTGCTGAACATTTCACGATTTGGCTTACCAAAGATGATCGGAGGGAAACAGCTGTATCCATTTCAGAACACCTAGTTCACCTAGGTTATTCAATTCCTCTAGATTCATCCTGAAAGGTAATTTGGAGAGTTAAGTTGAACTACTGCTGAGGCCTATGTTTCCACAGCTTGTCCAAAACTGAAACACTATGTGCACATTATCCTAGATTTAAATTTCGCATCAATTTTGAAGCTATTTTGATCATTGCTTTGTCGATTTAGTGAATTGGATCACGTTAGTTATTGGTTGGTGGTCAAATCTGTAGAACATATAAAGACGTCTTAGATAGACGACCAGATTCACTAGGGTGGGACATCAGGGAAAGGTGATTTGGCTCATTTTTCACACGCCACAACATGAAATAAATAGAAAATTGACAGAAATACGGTGCGAAAGTTCAGCTTTGCCACTTCGGTTTTCTATAATTTTGCTTTAGTTTGTTTGTTTAGCTTCCTTCTATTGGATGAAGGATGGAAGATAAATAGAGCTAGAAAAGCAGACTTTGGAAGATATTGTGATACTTTTTAGAAGAATGTGAGGCTTTAGTTCTTTTCCAAACTTGATTAAGTAAAAACTTACTGTGTAAAATACTCTGGAGATTAACTAACATTCAATAAATAAACTATAAACTGCACAACGTAAATAGTAGGAGGTCGAGAAAGCAGTAGCAACTAAGAAAAGTTAACAGGATGCTTGGAATTTTCATGATAAGAAGGTAATACGTCCTCGCTATTCTTCGAAATTGTGGTTCGTGTCACATAATTTACGAGCATCAATCTTTGATTAACGTGTTAGGTTGCCATAGTAAGGCAATCGTAACCTACTCTACGCTACTTACACCAACAGTTTGTGACTTCGTAGTTATTTTCAATTTTTTAGTCTGACATTATAGTGGACGCTGCTGATCAGAATGGTTATAAGTAATATATGTTGAGATGGCTGCAGAAGTCATAAACAATTACCAGCAATAGGTAAAGATTCTGCCCACAAACGGAAGAGACAATGTAGGCGTATTAAGAGCAAATCAAGATAGTAACAGAAGAGGAAATTAGGCACATTATGCAGATGACTGTCTTAGTGAAAAAGTGTACAATATTTGATGGATACTGTACAAGATGTCAATAATAGACATTCCTTCCTGTGTCTCAGTCTTCTTGTTTCCTACAACATGATATCTAATTTTTTTGATCAGTCACATAAACTGAACAATTTTGTCTACTTTAGAAGTAGTATTCATCATGGACTGACATCAGTTGGGGGAACCATTGAAAATCTGGGAGCACTGGACAGCTGTTTCGTCCTAGTATATAATAAATACATTACTCTATAGTGCTCATTAGTGACTTGCTTCCAGATGGATGTTAGGAAGTTCTAATGAGAAGCTGTGACCTGTGGGGTCAACCAGTCGGAAGTGAAGTGGATGCTAATTTTGTCTACATTGACAGTCTTCGATGATTGAATATAAATGTTCATTTTATTGCTTTTAAAATGGAATGCCATCAAATGATCATACTGGAAGCTATTCGTTCAAAATTTGTTAGGCTATGAAAGACTCTAATTTATAATCTCACTGGTTATAAGTTGCATACTCAAACCAGTTATCTTATTCATGTATGATACTGCTTACTTTATAGGTGTAGTTCTTGAAGGCATGTGCCAGGAAGTGTATGAGACTATTAATCATAGTTCGTGAATTTTTTTTTTTTGATATTGTTCATTTCTGATGCTAGATTTATTACCAGATACTAGTATTGGCATTTATCATGAAACTAAGTATACCTCAAACTGAAGATCGTTTGGAATAAATTCGATTTAATTGATTTCTGATACTCGTCATACGTTTATCTGACCTATAGTACAGTAATGAATGAGTTTTTTCTAAGTAGATTACTGCTTCTTTTTAATTTTAACTATGTTGGTTTTATCACGCATTTTTCAGTGTTGTAATGAACGCTAAATGAAGTACAACTAGAGTTTGTATGGAATCAAAAAAACTAATAGTTAACGGTGTTTCAGCTTCACTCCAGTCATTCATTAGCCTAATACCGATAACTCTATCTGGAGGTTTGTGGAGATTTATCAATTGATTTTAAGTTGAGTTTCGTCATCGACTGACATTAGCTGAAGAAATATTGGAAACCTGGGAGCACTAGACAGCTGTTCCGTCCCAGTTAGGACTCCTCAGCAGTGCGTACTCATGACCCCACCTCCAGGGATCGAACCCAGAACCTTCAGGTTCCGTGGCCACCACGTTACTATTGAGCCAGTGGATCGGAACCCAGTGATCCATATTTGCTACTTGTGTCAATTCACGATATAGCGTGGCCTCCATTGAATGTGGTTGTTGAGTAAGTGTCCTGATGTTCGACTTGTTTGAGTGGACTGCTCACGACTTGTCATTGGAACTTTGGGAATCACCTCACGAAGCTAGTCACCAATGAGCACTAGATTAATTCTATTTGGAGGTTTGTGGAGGTTTATTAATTGATTTTAGGTTGTCTATTGAGTTGACGTATCATCGAAATGGGTAAAGAATTATCTATAAATTGAGCAACTCTCAAAGCTAAAATTTTTTATCGAGTATATCGCTGTTATTTAATGTAATGATGAAGTCACTACGTAGCTCATTATTGTCTGCTCAAAATGATGGATACGAAAAGTTGTCGAACACCATCCCTTTTGGTCAGTGAGTGACTTGAGAGAGGTCATCTTAACACTGTTAGACCATTTCACTAGTTTAGATTGCGATTTATCCTCAGCATACCCCAGTGGATTCACCTCATAAGACTGAATTGTTCAAACCACTCTAATTGTGTTTGACAATGATATTTTACACGTTGGTTTCATTTTATTCTCACTTTGGACTGTGTAGTTTTCAAGCGCTTGATTTTATTGAATGACCTATTCGACTAATAAGTCCCAATTACAGTACGACATCTCTCATGTTAGATGTGTTATACTCCTCTAGTTAATCGTAGTGAACGGGAAATATAAATTAGAGAATTCATTAATCTACCGGATTATTTGCATACTATTTTATAGAATAAACTTTTTTCCTCCCCCCACTTCTTTATAGGTTATTTTACTGATGGATTAGGTGTGCATACAATGGCCAGTTTTTTAAGTGGTTTCACTACATCTGTGTGCTCTTTGCCTATTGATATTGCAAAGACAAGAATTCAAAATATGAAAATTGTTGATGGGATTCCAGAATATAAAAATATGGGGGTAAGGAATTTCTCTGTTTTATTATTAGTTATAGATAGGATTCTATTTTAATTTTATCGACCATACCCTAAAACTTATGTTTTCTTCCTTTCTGGGCTATTTTGAATTGTGATAAAGTATGATGACGCAGTTTCGTGTTAACTTTCATGTTGTTTTGTCTATATATACGTTTGAAAGATAAGGAGGAATCAAAGCTTCTGAATTGCATTCTTAGACTATTTTTACAACTGCTCGTGTATTTTCTCATGGACTAGTTTTAGCAAGGATTTCATAATTCCAGAATACTACTCGATGTCTATTTTCATTCTCTTCACACAAGTCAACAAATTAAATTTGGAAGCAGTGATTGTTGAATTTTCCGATTCACTGTCAATTCAGCTGTCATTGTCTTGAAGTTAATTTCAGTATTTAAGCGGACAATCTAGACAGAATGAAAGAAGTAACAGAATGGTTTCGGTAAAAATTAATTTTGAAATGTTAGTTAATTTTTAGTATTGTGTTTCAACTGGAAAATCATTAACAGTATATATTCAGTCTTTTGTAGTGTCAATCTGCAACAAAAGGACCATGAGGGCAAATTCACCTAAAGCATCTTGATAAAATTCATCTAATTATCTTTATGAACTGCATGTCGGATAGAAGAGAAAATCTGAAAATTGAAATATGACAGATCAATTCAATCTGTATAATAATCAAATGGTGTCGGGGTCAACTAAGGGGAACGATATCGATTGGATATTAGAAATTGGATACAGATTCAGAATGCTTAGGTTTATTTCGGTTAGATAAGAACCTTTTTTCTTTCTGAGGACCTTATTAGACAGACAGACAGACAGACAGAGACACATAAACAAAGTTGCCACACTTCACAGTAATATGCAAAGAAAAAGTGGACAGCAGAAAAGTGATATTAAAGTAGACAACGTTGTGTGGGCGAACAAGCAACTTAAAAATAAAGATTATTGTGAATATTCAAGCTTCAGAATATGTCAAGTAGTGAATGCATCTACACCATGTCACTGAGAGTTCTCAACCATTGATTCCTATTGTTTTGATGATCCCAACCAGGCAGTCCACATCCACGACATGACTCAAACCAACAGTGAGAAACCTCACCGACTGGTGCCAGGTCTTTTTATGGCCACTGTGAACACTCTTTCAACCTAATCCAACTTCTCCTAGCATGACACGTCGATCTAGGCGGTGGCATGGCATCCACAGTACATGTCGAAGCCATTTCAGTTGATTAAAGTTTAAAACCTCATCAATAAACTTGACTAATACTCTTTGCCTGAGCTCGAAATTGCTCACATCACGATTCCACCAGATACATTTGATCGAAAACCTATAACCGCCTCATATCTTCTTCTTCTAACAGCTATGTCTGACACCCGTATAAAAGAACGGTACAAACTACAGAACAGTAAACTCGTTCCGTTTTTTCAGTCAGACACTGCCACAATACATCTTGGTCAATGAAGCTGAATGCCACGTTTAGGTCAAAAATATGGCAAAAGTCGACCGCTGGTAAATATGTCTGTGTTCCATAACTCATTGAGGATTGAAAGTCTGATCGATGTAACCTCTCCCATGTCTCAAGTTTGTAGTTCTCGAGTTCAGGTTACGTTTTGGATAACTGTGGATCTAAATTTCTTGGATATGATGGTTTCCGCAGGATGACTTATCTGCCTTCTTATAAATAGGGATAATTAGGGAAGTGGACCAGTTTAACGGCTCTATCTCTGATTCCGGTATACTAACTAGTACCTCTGTCACTCTAGTCAGCGATTTCCTACCTCGATCTTTGAGAACTTCAGGTGGTAGACTGTCAGGTCCTGCTGGTTTGCATCGTTTGAGGTTTGGTAGAGCTTTTTCAGCTTCGAAGAGGTTTGGAAGACTGGCATCTTCGTTTCATTCAGGTTCAGACTGGTTGTTGAGCATCTGAAGGGTTGCTGTGAGCCAGTTGAACTGTACTTCAAAGTGTTCTCACCGTTCTAGCCACCTTTCCTTGGAGGTTATCAGGTTACATTACGTTTCATTGATTGCTCTACCTCACCATCGTCTTTTTCTTGCCGTTGTGTTTAATAAGCTTGCTTTCGGCAGCTGCTTTTCGTTTTACCATTATCTAACAAACTTTTCTAGTATTGTAGGACTTTATGGGACCAAGTGTTTTAGTCAGTGCAGCTTGTTGATTCATTGTAGTATACATGAAGGTAGCAACTATCCACCGAGATCTTGATTACGAGATCAGTTGATGATACACTTGAATATAGGTAAAGCGATTAGTTACATTTCTTAAGTTCTAACCAATTCTTGTTTTAGACTTAACTATGGGTGAAATATTTACGTTACCAGCGCAACAGTGATCGAAGTCAGGAAATTTCTTAGGTGACCTAAGATGGAGCGATTCAAAGATTTTACACCTCAATTTTTTTAAAACTTAGATAATGAAATATAGTTGTTCCCTCAATGCAGTGTATAAGGCTCTCCATAACAAGAGTTATGTGTCACATGTAACGCTATGTGTTGTGCCATTGAGTGGACTCTATCATACTTTCTCCATTTTCTCTTATTGGCTTCAGGGATTTGATTATCAATCATAAAAGCATTATTCCAAATTCCCTTACGAAATGATGTTAACCTTCATATTATTTGTTTCACGTTAGTTCGTGTATTTTATATAACATGATGATAGCGCTTCTTACCGTAATGATATCAAGGTAATTATATATTGTAAAGCTCATTTCTACAGTCGATAGTATCTTATTTCATTTGAAGTAGTTGTTGGTTTCTCCGCATTCCTTCAATAGTCGTAGAACCATTCTTATTACTTGTGGTCCAGTGAAAAATGATCCCATAATCAATTTTTCCTTTGAAATGAATACATTCAATTTTAGAACTATCACTCTATCATCCACTGTAATTTGATTACAAATCTATATATGCAGGCCAGTATCGAGGCCTTACTTTGCAAATTACAACCTTATGAATTTCTTATTAAGTTCAGGTGGATAATAACCAATTAGCTCAGTGTCTTAGATGTGTTTGAAGTTCTTACTTAAGCCGCTTAGCTTACTAGTCACTGTTTTGCCTGGATTACTTCAACATTTCAGCCTATCTATGGTACGAGATGATGTTGTAAACGAAAATCAGTAGACTAGTATGATATATATAATTTGTGTATTCATCTGTGAATGATTCATTTCAATGTTTATGAGCTTTCATTTGCATCATTCATATCCAAGAGTGTCACACCTTCCTTTCTTTTATGAATGTTACCCCATTCCCTTAGTAGCCTACATCTCTCAAATTTCTCTGTGTAATTGAATCAATGATTCGTAGGGTTGTATCATAAAAATTCCTTTTAATTTCATAACGAATTTATGATCTATTATGATACATATGATTTTTTTTATTGTTCCTGTCCTTTTCGCCGTTTATTTTCTCAGGATGTTATTCTGCGCGTAATTCGTAATGAAGGTATTCATTCATTATGGAAAGGTTTCACACCGTATTTTCTACGTATTGGACCACACACCGTTTTGACATTTATCTTTTTAGAACAGTTAAACCGTGCTTACCTAATAAATGTATTAGGTGATAAAAGTGGTCAGCGTGCTGGAGGACTCTAACTCTCTGCCTTCTCTTTCTAAAGTCGTATTTATGCAAGATAAATCAAATGTCTACTGGTGCTTATCTTATTTGTGCAACATTCCTTATTATTTTTTTTCTTTGCTTCATAATTTGCTTAAGGTATATTTATTGCCCTTATTTTTTTGTATTTTCCAATAAAGTGTTATCTCATATTTTGTTGCAAAGCATACGAATATTAACTAGATAGAATAAGCAATATTTTTCAAGCCTTTATTGTTATTTTTCATTTTCTTTCTCCGGTTTATTCTTTTTATCTGAATGATTTGAAGTCCTCATCCTCTTTTCCTTACATATTCGTAATGATCTTCCTTGTTTACTTTTCTTGATGTTGAGAACAATTTCTATTTCATTTTAAAAGATCCCGCTTTTTTCGACTTCTTTATATTTGTACTAGTTAACTGTTGAATAATCATTTTAGTGACAATAGCTAGATGTTCTGATTTTCTTTTTTTCTTTCTTATTCTAAATATGTTTCCTATAAAACATCAGTAAACATTTTGTCTTTTTGTTTAAAAAACTAAATTTTATAGGTGTACATTTTTTTTGTCATTGTATTTATTCCAATGAATATCTTTTAAGAATGTTTTTTTTATAGTTCTTTTGTGAACATAAACTGCAAAAGTATCAAGTAAAATATTCTTCTTGATTTACTCCCGATGTTCTGTATTGAACTAGAATTCCTACAAGCATCTATTGATACTGATATACTCCAAATTTAATTGGGTGAATTACATTTTCTGACTAAACTGTTAACAGTAATACAAACGTTACATTACTAATATCAGGTAGTAATGATGTCTATCTACATCTCTGGCTTAACTACCAATAGATTAGAGAAGAAGTAATCGAAACAAATTTTTTTTTTTGCCGTTAATCTAATCTTAGTTACAGTTGTCAAAAATGTTTGTATATTCCCAGTATTTCCTGTAGTAATCCTAAAACATAGATGCTTTAGATAAGTGAAATGACATTCTCATCAGTTCTTTAGGATGTTAAAGTAGCAATTTAGATAAACTCAAATATCAGTAATCATTGAAAAGAATAGAATTTTACTAATGGGATAAAGACACGTTTTACAATACGATGACATAATTTTATTTCATACATTCTCTTCAGCTATATATAGCCTGAAAAATTGAGTATGTTCGCTTTATGTATAAGGTGTTCGTGCGTTAATTTCATATAAGCGTTAAACCTTGGGCACTATAGTAGAATATAATTTCATATTAGACTTGCTTATTCAATAGATAGCACACAGTGATATAGTATTATTCACTTGATGACGTTTCGAGCACAAATTATTGCTCATAAATCATATCAATGTAATCACACAACTTTCAGTATCTGGTTTTTCTAGTCCTATCATATCTTATTCTTTGATTTTGGTGGTAGTAAAATTTTCCATAGGAAAAAATAAATATTTTTTATTATTCCTCAACGTTTCGATCTTGCTAGGAAGATCTTTTTTAATTGAGTAATCATAAAGATGACTTTCTGCAACAAACTTGAATATTAACCTGAAAACCTAATGTCAGATTCATACTCTTGAAAAGGATCTTTTTAGGAAGATCGAGTTGTTAAGGAATAAAACGAAATATTTGTTTATTTTATCATACTATGCTGGGATGAAACAAGTAAAAAAAAGGTACGCCTTACATGACAAATCATACTAACTCGGTTCCTAAGTTTTTCCAAATCATCCAGTCCATTGTTGTCCAGGATACGTTCAATCGTTTTCTCCACCTAACTATATTAGGCTTAAGTACAGTGGTTTTACCCCCCACCTTATTGTATCGTTGTGTGTTAATGCATGCATTGCAATAGTCGAGTTTTTTTCTGGATGGCTAATCTCATTGGGTTACCATACTGTGTTACCATATAAAGAAGGTACATCAGGAACTGTACGTGGGATCCTCAAGAAAGCTGGAGTTAGGGTGGCATTTAAACCTACAAGCTCACTCAGAGATAGACTTTGTCGACCTAAGTATCCGGTAGAACCAATTCACCGACATAATCTAATCTATCAAATTCCATGTAATGACATTAAGGTCAAACTAGCCGATTAGGGTCAGTCAGATTAATGGAACATAGGAATTTAGGTAGATATAGAATGGTAGGTCCTAATAAGATCTAGGATCTAGATCTAGGAAAACTCAGGTATTGCAATGCATGCTGCAAACAATAGGGTGGGATGAAACCCATACGCTTAAGCCTAAAATAGGTAGAGTGAGGGATTAATTACTGAGTCTTTGTTCATCAAATCAATACCCAACACATGTTATGGAAATGACCCGACACCTGTACCGGAGATATGGAAGATTTTACTACCACTAAAATCAAAGAATAAGAGATGATAGGACTAGAAAAACCACATGTTGAAAGTTGTGTGATTACATTGATACGGTTATGAACAGTAATGTGTACTTGAAACGTCATCACGTAAACAATACTATATCACTGTGTGCTAAATATCAAATAAATAAATCTAATACGGAATTTAACTCTACCACAGTGTCCAAGGTTTACGCCTACATTAGTGAATTCCTTCTTCGCCTTGATACCCTGCGCTTGACTTATGCCTGTGCACCGTTCTTGGATTTTCTGTTCCCAAGCTCCAACAAAATATGTGGTCATAGAAGCTGAAATCTCAGACAATTTCGCCTGACTGACTTTCTTGTGGTGATCACAGTAGGATTTCTCTCCTTTCTTGAAGACCTTGGACGACAATCGGTGACTGATATTAGTCAGAAGGGATTATTTCTGACTTCTATACACTTATTAACAGTTTAGGTAATCGTACAAGGTGTATTCTGACTTGTGTAATCCCCGCGTAGTGTATTAGAATATATAATAAAATAAACAAATATTTTGTATTACTCCTCAATGTTTCAGCCAATCTGCCCAACAAACGTCTTTAAACACATTGGTACTAGTTAGTCTGACCTTACCTCCCTTCTTTGTTTCACCTCACTTACAGCTTTATCAACTTGTGTAAGCGTTTGAGGCTCTATCTCGGTGATCCATTCCAGGTCCAATAGGATAGCGTAGACAACGGAATAGTAACAAGTAACCAGTCGAACTGTTTCTCGAAGTGCTACGCCTATCATTTCAGCACTCCTAGACCCATTGTTCTCGGCTATGATCTCACTAAGCATTGATAATTTAGCCGCCGTTCCCTTGATCAGTCAGAATAACTCTCCAGTGTTCCTATCTCTTCTGCCTTCCCTATTCACCACTGTCCGCAGTCATTGCGCAAACTTCTCATCAGGCTACATTGGAGTTGTTTCCACTCCTCATTGTGCTCGCAGCATGTAGGAATGCGTCTAGTCAGGTCTGTCAGTTCAGAAGAAGCTGAGATCCATTGACATTATCTAACATCTTCATGAGAACTAGCTACGCTCCTTAAAGCTATTTCTACAGCAGGTTTGTGAATTAGACAAGCAGCGACATTTAATGCGTGAGGGTTATAAATAGTGCCTCCTTACCTACCCAAGCTTTGGTAGGTAGAATGCGGTTAAACGTAAATTGCCTACACCGGTGAACCATAGCTCCAACCCGATGACTCAGTTACGGCCTCACAACCGACTATGTAAACAAGTCAGTATTCAGTTAAATTACTTAGAAGAGAAAACAAACAGGTTAACGTAGAACCTCATATAAGTCGATCACCTTTGATTTCACTACAATTCACAATAGCAGATAGAATGAGAGACTCAAAAGCTCCCCCTATACAGACAGTTACATCATTAATTTAAAATTCGTGTCCCATAACATGCTAACTGATGACTAGTCAGATTTAATTCCAATACATTGCAAGTGTCTCTCATTATTCTTGTTGCTTAAGCAGGTTAGGCTGTATGACACGATCGCAACACTCGACCTTCAATTACCCAAACAAATAGATCAACACAATAAAATTCAATAATGATCAAAATGAATCATCATTAGAAATAATTATCATCTCCCGCACAACGTTTTCATTCAATCTTTCAGTTCATATTTTCCCAAAACACCCTCAGATCAGTTTTGATGGTTTATCTTAAACACCACCCTAACAGACTTGGAAAAACTAGATCTCATATAATCTGACTAATTTCCAACGGACGCACTGTTGACACTACACTTGAGCAGTGAAACAACTACTACTCTACAATAAATGTCAATATGGATCATGAGAGTAGTAAATAATTTTCAAACTGATCATTGAGGAATTCTGAAACCTACAGATAGCAATATCTTAATAATAAAGGAGAGAAATAAGTCAAGTATTTGACATTCAGTGAATGAATAAATCATCATCTGACTTTCTGAGATAGGTGTAGTTTGGCAGTATAGTATTTATAGTGGGTCGGGCAAAACCCTTGATGATTGGATTGAAATAAAAAGCTGGTCAGCAGTCGGACCTCGTAGCTCAGTTAGTAGTGCACCGGGACGGTAACCCGATGGTCGCTGGTTCAAATCCGGCTGTGGTCCAGATTCTCATCTCACTTTCAGTCATCACCAAGTATAAATCAATAAATCACTTTTTCAGAGGAGATAATTTATCCACTTTCCATTAAGTACACATGAGGATTCTGAAACTACAAACTTGTACAAGCAGAACTTAACTAGGCGTTAGAGAGATTTTTACAATTTCTCCAAGCTGTAAAAGTTGACCAAAAGCAAACTGACCCTGAGTAGATTGCAAAGAATCCTTCATTTCTGATAACTGATAGAAGAACCTGGAAGCTATTGCTTTGAATGGCACCAGCACCAGCACCACCAACACCTATCAGATAAAAACATGGGGAGAAATCAAATAAATAAATGGTTACATAGATGAATTAGTAGGATAATGAAGGCTACTTCAGGCTTAGAATAAACTGAGTTCATCTTAACCGATGAACAATTCAAGTCACAAACTAAATTCATGTGAACCATAAACAACTACTGTTGACAATTGTTAAAATACTTCAGTAAAATTAAACACCTGAAGAGTGGATTTATGCAAACAATCATCGCTAACTAGACGTATTTCTTAATTTAAAATGTCAGGTCACGAAAGAACTTCACTGTATGAAATAATGAAGCTTCATTAAGTGAAGTGGTCGGGCGAGGGGTTACACATCCCCGACAGCTATCTATTACAATGTGCTACGACGAATGGAAGAAGAAGAAGAAGAATGAATTCGGAGGATGCTGGGGCTGACCAGAGAGAGATTTAGCACCAATTCAAGTAATCAGTAACTGTTAGCTTGAGTGTTGTGTCTGATTTGGATATTCACATCCTCAAAACCATCCCATCCTACGCGGTAGTATGCAAAGGAAAAGTGAATTAGAAAGATTGATGTAAAAGTAAACAAAGGCGTATGGAGGGGGGCCGAAATTAATAATTGGAGTGGTCTTTATGTAGTCCTTTCAACAGTTGAATCTCCTAGTGTAGAAGTTGTGAATAAAGAAAGAAATATGGAATGCATGGAAATAAATCAAAATTAAGTTTCTCCTATTTTATAACCAATTATTATTATTAATTATCTATTTATCCCTTGGGTTCCTAATGGAGCGTAGGGCTTCAGTAGCACGTCTAAAGTGCACTCTCTTCTCTGAAGTCTTTTCAACCTGGCACCACAAATGCCCACAACCTTTCAGTTCTTCCTCACACAATCTCCTACATGTCACCCTTACCTCCGAAGCCCAAATCATCTTTTCCCACCCGTGTTCCACTCGAGGGTTTGGTCTGACACATGATATCCCCGAGTGGTCTTCTCGATGTATCTCCAATCCAATCCATCTCCACTTCACTCTGCATATTTGTTAAGCGTTGGGTTCTTGGTTGGTTCGTTGTCAACCAGTCAGAGTTCCTCCTTGCTTATTCTCATTATTCTGGTCATATGATCTAATCTGCAGTACCGAGTGAACGTGTATGACAGCTGTTGATGAATATCTGTAGTTTGTTGCAAGTGCTTTTCGTGACGCGCCAAGTCTCTCAACCATCACGTAGAAGCACTGACTTGACTGAATTATTGTTGAAAATCCGGATATTGGTCACGCTTTATGCTGAGTGCAGTAGAGTGCAGTACAGCAGGTCTCCACACTGATTTCAGATTAATGCAGGAAGGTCTGTCTTGCTGTCTTTCTGATCCTGGTTTCAACATCCTCATCTGTGTCTGTGCAGCCACCTGTAGTTGAGACGAAGCTGCCTAGGAATGTAGGTGAAAGAGACAACTTCATTTAGATTTTTCCATTTGATGGTGATTGGTGTTTGTTGTTGTTGTTGCTGTTGTTTGTTGGGTATCTTCATCACTTTTGTCTTCTGTACGCCCACGTGAAGGAAGTTTCATCTTCTCTGCCTCGCCTCTTCTTTCAACTAGTTGATTTTCGCCCGTAGATCTTTAAGCTTATGCGACACTAGACACAAATCATCCGCGAAATCCAGATCTTCTAACTCTTGTTAGTTATCTAAGGAAATTGAAGTATTTTTCAAAGTATTTTTTGTGTGAGTAATTTTAGTAAGGTTAACTGTGGTTCAAACGCATGTGAAAGTCTATGTAGGGTGACGTAATGTAGTAACTCAATTTTGTTTAGTATTCAATAGGCCAATATTCCGATTTGGATCAGCAACTGATGTATACTACATTGACATTTCTACAACCAACTGAGTTTTCTTTAAGTTTCTAAACCTAATTTCTGACTTATGTGCAAGATTTTCCTAATGATTTACAGCACTGTAATTTTTCATAAACAGAAAAGGGATTGTTTAAGCTGTTAGTTGTAGAAGATGTTGAACGGCATCGAAGCTTCGACTGTAAGTAATATTTGTAGGTCTACAGTTTTATGTTGAAGCTAAATAGACTGGAAATATCAGTAAGAACTAAATGTGTTGAAACAGATGAAGCTCTGTTTAATATTTGAAAACCATAATTTGATTCATTTTAAGCCCAAAGATCACGTAATCAACCTTATCTTGCTTTTATTTGTTTAACTTAGTTCACGAATTGTATAATTCATATTTAAATGTGAACTACTAGGTTCAAAAATTTTTAAAAGCCTTCACTCGTATTACAACTATGATCTTAGTTTGTCAATGACCTACCTGCAACATCTTCAACACTGAATTCTGATATATTGATGACATTACCCCATGCATTTAAGAGACAAAACATATATTAACAACTGTCCCAGAATACGAGATGGAGTATTCGCTGTCAAAGTGATTTCAAGTTCCCGCTCAATTCGTCACCAGAAGCTGGAGTCATAAGCTTTTTATATTTTCTCAGAATTCCTATGTTACTTTTCTGTTGCTTATCAAATCTGGATATCTCAGCTTGTTAAGAATCTGCTAGTCTTTGATTCAAACAACAAACATTAGGTTATTCACTTCCTACTTAACCAGATTATTAAGTCTATGTCTGAGTATTTTGCAGTACTATGCAAATCTAGGACCTTTCATTTTCCTGGTGCATTGAATTTACCTGGGATTTATCTAGACAATTACTTCAATATATGCACTTGGTGTGCTGATCACAACAAATCGACTCGTTCTTTCGGGTATGACACAACTTCTAAGTACCATTGGAAATGGCCTATACCCTGAAGTTTTCTTCGCTGTGGCCTAATGGAAGGATGTAAGCAATTTAGAATTGATAGATAGCCTATGTTATTTGAATATGAGGTTATTTAGAGTTGTTGCTTGACATTACTGTCTTCGAGAAAGAAAATCTAGCCTAATTTCTGGATGACAAAATAGTTCAATAAACTGGCTTAATTTCAATAAATATTTCATCAGATACGAAAATCGGAACTCTTGTTAACTAGGAGGCACTGTAGAAGGTTCAAGTTCACTCTAGCAGCCTTTGAAATATGATGGGCGAATAAAGTCTTACCATATACTACTGAACCTCGGCCTCATCAATCAGTTTCAGCTGAAACAAACAATACCATGGAATGAATATATGTGAATTAATGCTTACACTGTATAAAAGTATACTTTTCAAGATGACATTAATCGTTGAATACGGATGCTTATTGTTCGAAAACTAATGACACCAAACCTTACTCAAAGTGGTTCCATTATTTTTGAGTTCTGCTATGGAGATAGCAGTAAGAAACATCCAGAAGTAGTCTGATATCAATAATCTGGAGTGAGAGGAAGTGTATATTTTTGTGTATGTGAAGGCCAATGCAGTTCGAAGGATATCTTATTTTGGCATGGGATTGTTACTTATACTGAATTTCCAGATGATCATACCTATCTAATTTTGGTTCGGTGTTCCACCATCATTCTCATCCAGAGCTACAAATCTCTTCCATCATTTCACACGTATCTAACGTATTTTTTTTGAGGTGACAGAATACTGTCATGGAAGATGTTGTCCTATTACACCACACAGCTAAAGCGTTTATGCATTCATTTCTATGATCAATGGTAAAAACATTAGTGAAAGACTCGGCTTAGTTCCCAAATGAGTAACTATAGCTAAGATCAGAAGTGGCTAATGTGTATATTAACACACTGGACAGTTTATCATTGAGGTAAGTGTTTTCATCATTTGCAAATTGACTTGTAGTCCAGCATCATCTAAATAGTTTTATTGTTGAGTGATTTTTTGGGCAATCAACCTCAATCACATTATTTCTCTTCTGCAGTGATTTCATGAAGATTGAAATTTAACATATATATGAGTATATATTTTCGCTGAAAGAGCTACTCTTACGGTCGATAATCAAGAGTTGTATTGTGACATTTTAAGGTGCGGTGAATAAACAGTAGTTAATCATGATCAAGTTGAATTACCCTGCCCATTTTGTATTGTCATCTAATTATCATTTCATTTTCAGTAAATGATTTACTATTGATTCGGCATAACTCCTGAAGAATTCTTCAGACACCAGCTTAAGTCTAATTCGCTCACCATTTTTTGTCTAAATTTGATATAAGTCAGAAGATGTTTAAAAAATTACTTACTTTATGAAAATGGATAACCTTATGGGTATACCTCTGAAATTCATGCTGTACATGATAAGACTCTACACACTATAAGTTATATCAGTAATTAAATGTCACTAGTTGTCAGGCAAAAACTTTTCTGAGAAAAACATTTGCACTTATGCATGGACATTTTAAATAAGTTCTAGAGCCACTTATAAATTGATCACAGCTGAAAAACTGAGAGATAACAGTAGTTTTAAGAAGATGAACAGGCTTACTGATTTTTAATGTATGTATATCCGTCACTAGATAGTGATCAATGTAGCTAATCAAGTCTGCGAAAGGAATACAAAACTAAGTGAAATAGCAGCACATCCCAATATATTTTTGTTTTCACTGTTTTCAGTTGATCAGCATGAAATACTGACTACAACGTGCTTATCAGCGCTTAACCTGAATCACTTAGGAAACTTATATACCCTGGGAGATTGTTCAACAAGATAATTTGAGTATTTTGACTTCGTTTTATAAATCTGAGAGAGTTTGAATCTGAGAATGAATAAAACGTTGTGATCATCATACTGAAGATATGATCAAGTATAAGCAGATAAGATTTATGCCTAAGTATTCTAAGTAACCAAATATTTGAAAATAATTCATGAATCCCACTCCTGAGAGCGTGCGTGACAGTGAATTGCTTAACAAGATTAATGGATGTCAATTTAATAGATGCTCGATGTTCCGTGCAGATGCCGCTCAGATTCATAAACTAAAGACTTTGCTTTCCTATGTTGAATCTAAGGTAAGTAACAAATATTAAGAAAGTAAGAATAACTGAATATACAAATTTCAAGTAAACTAATTTAGCTAAATGGAAACGATAAAGTATTAGAGATTTTACGTTGACTCGTACGACATTGAACTGTATGCAAACAATTCCTCTGTGACCACAGTAGACATCTTGTTTTCGCCAGTGAATACAGTCCATTTAGAAATAAAACTATTCGTTCTCTTGGTTTACTGTTTTCTTCAATATCAGTAAATGCAGTTCAAGTACAATGAGTTGAGGGTTTCAATTTGTGCCCTTTGAGATTGCTACAGTAGAATCAATCAACTCATTTCAATATGCCTTCAAGTAGGTTGAGATACGATTGATGTTTCAGTCAGTGAAGAGATTTCGTTTTCATTAAATGTTAAAAATTTAAATCATGTCAGCATAAAAGAATTTTCAGCACCTTTTGAGAATTTCAAGCAATTTGCTATTGAGGCAAAGCATTTATGACAAATGATGATTGTGATAGCCCTTAACTGAATGTAAATGTTTTTACCTATTATCGTACATGTCAACCTGTGCTATTCTCGAAAGAAAAGAAACTATTCAAAATAGTCTTGATTTTCTTGGTTGTATTGTGTTCTCTGAGATGGGTTGTTTAATCGTGAAGCTTTCATCGTCTTTCTAGACAGCGACATCATCTGCACTAACTTCAGTATGAAGAGGATGTCAATATCTCTCCGAGAGTGATTCAGTGGCTTGCTCTGACGATAGGGTCTGTGATTGGTCGTTTCCTTCGATTGTTGTGTCATTGATTGTATAGACTTTCCTGTTGGCTGTTCCTCTGACCTCTGTATCATCTATCACTTTTCTTATTGGTTGATAGATTGGGTCTATGCCTATACACCTGTTGATTGCTGACTGACTGTTCTGAATGCCAAGCTTCTCAGAATTCTCTGATGACATTCTTTGTGTTTCCTCTCTCCAAAAGGTCGATCTAGATGGATGGATATCCAAAATTTCTGCATTGTCGAAATTGAATTCATGTCCATAATTATCCACGTGTATTGAAATGAGTGATGAAATGTCGTGGCATTTAATAGCCAATTGGTGCTCGTGCAGACGAAGAGGGCAGCCACTTTGTCCAATGTAGTTGTGACTACAGTTATTGTAGTTGATTTTGTAAATGATATTCGGTTTATCTTCTTTGCTTGTTGCATCCTTTGGTCTTGATTTTCACAGTTACCTGAGGTTGATAGAAACCTAAGTTTTCGGAGAATTCAAACTACAGACAACTGGATGATCAGTTTGATGGTCCAGCTGGAAGTCTTTATTTCCGTATAACGTTTTCAGCAGGATTTATTGTTCATAGCCAATACCTATGAAACTCAAAATGTTACCAGCTTTGCAACAACAAAAAGAAGTCATTAGATTCGGGAAGATTGGTCAAGGTTTGACCAGATGGTACCACGAATACTGAGTGCCAGTTCAAAGGAGACATTATATATACAAACATATGCACCAATAGATATTTCGACGTTGGCAAAAGTGCAGCTTCAGATTGATCAGTTGAAGATTATCGGCTACCTACTAACCTCTCTATTACAAGCGACTGTTTATTAGTTATTGAAAGGTTAGGTGAAAACGTGTTTTGAATTTGATCATCATTTTCGGTGTAATTGACTGTTTTAATTCATTGATATTCTTGTTTTATGTCTTTCTGTCAACCTAGTTGGACTGTTTTTGAATAAGTGGTCGACCAGCTAGTATTATAATATTTTCATTTCTCTGGTTTGGTCGTGGACTATTGGCAGGTCTATCGAAATGTTTGAACGGTTTCAGAACTATGAGCTGAATGTCATTCTAACTCCAGCGAAGTCCACAAATAAAATATTATGCATGAACACACTTAGTTTAGGGTTAAAACTAGATCATGAGTCGTAGTCAAACGTTTATCCTTAAAATAATACATTTCACTGGTTTTCTTTGAACAGTCAAGGTGACATCAAATAACATTTCTGAGTTAACCTACTTGCTATTTGTAAGTAGTGTATAATAATTTATCAATTTATGTGGGCTGTACCTTCTGAAGTGTAAATTTATACAGCTAGATGTGTCTGCATGTTGTACTTTCAAGTTGGCTATTTATGTCCTAATATATGTCACTTTAAAAACTAATTTATTTCGACATCATGTAAGTATACTATCAAGTTATGAAGACTTGTCGATGAGAAGTGAAGTGAATCATCCTTATAATCTGATTTGTGGTATTTTTGTTTTCATATAGTCTCTTAATGTTCTAAAATCTTAGGGTAGGACAACGAATAGAGTTCTTCCAAGTTATAATGTATATAGGTTTATTCAGAAACGACTCAGATGGCTTTGAAAAACCATCTGTTTTTCAGTGTAACTGAGGTAACCGGTGTTTCTCCGACTCTTATTATTTGATATTTCATGATGATTTAGGTCTCGAAGCTTATTCCGACCTAAATTTTCATTTCGTCTTCCATCCTCATCCACTGTCAACTGTATATTTGATAGGTCGCTTTTACTGACAGAGTATACGTCCGTTAGGAGACTAGGTAGACATGAAAGTATACCACCTACAGGAAGCAAGCCAATCACGTGAAAGCACGTCTTAAGGTTACCTGGATTCTCAATTTAATTGAGTCAAATTATTATGCTGCTCTCACTTTGTCCATGTAAGACCAGTCAGTAGAAAGAAAAGAAAACAAGGCAGCATGGAGAATGCTGATTGTTCCCTGTTTGATATAAATACCTATATTAAGAGAGTCTCTTGTTGATAAATATTGGGTCTTTACGTTTCGTTATTTTGTATTTTTGTGTTTATATTGAGTGTACTAAAATAGTGTCTCATTGTTAACGTGAGTTTGTTTTGCTTCTAGCTAGACAGACATCGATCTGGTATCATTTTTATCATCATTTATTATTTATTAATTCCTTGGGTTCCTAATGAAGCGTAGGGCTTCAGTAGCACGTCTAAAGTGCACTCTCTTCTCTGAAGTCTTTTCAACCTGGCACCACAAATGCCCACAACCTTTCAGTTCTTCCTCACACAATCTCCTACATGTCACCCTTACCTCCGAAGCCCAAATCATCTTTTCCCACCCGTGTTCCACTCGAGGGTTTGGTCTGACACATGATATCCCCGAGTGGTCTTCTCGATGTATCTCCAATCCAATCCATCTCCACTTCACTCTGCATATTTGTTAAGCGTTGGGTTCTTGGTTGGTTCGTTGTCAACCAGTCAGAGTTCCTCCTTGCTTATTCTCATTATTCTGGTCATATGATCTAATCTGCAGTACCGAGTGAACGTGTATGACAGCTGTTGATGAATATCTGTAGTTTGTTGCAAGTGCTTTTCGTGACGCGCCAAGTCTCTCAACCATCACGTAGAAGCACTGACTTGACTGAATTATTGTTGAAAATCCGGATATTGGTCACGCTTTATGCTGAGTGCAGTAGAGTGCAGTACAGCAGGTCTCCACACTGATTTCAGATTAATGCAGGAAGGTCTGTCTTGCTGTCTTTCTGATCCTGGTTTCAACATCCTCATCTGTGTCTGTGCAGCCACCTGTAGTTGAGACGAAGCTGCCTAGGAATGTAGGTGAAAGAGACAACTTCATTTAGATTTTTCCATTTGATGGTGATTGGTGTTTGTTGTTGTTGTTGTTGCTGTTGTTTGTTGGGTATCTTCATTACCTTCATCTTCTCTGCATCCATTTGAAGTCTTGTTTTCGCCTTTGGATCTTCGAGTTTATGCGACATTAAACATAAATCATCCGCGAAATCCAAATCTTCCAGCCTTTTTTCATCGGCCCAGCGTATGTCCGTCTTCTCGCTTCTCACAGTTTGCTGTATGATCCAGTCCACCACAATCAGGAAGATAATCGATGATAGTAGGCAGCCTTGTCTTACTCCCATCTTCACTTTAAAGGCGTCACTGAGCTTCCCATTGTGAATCACTCGGCATGTGGCGTCTTCATAAAGCTGTTGAATGAGACTGATAAAGATTTGTGAAGCTCCTTAGTGTTGAAGCAACTTCCAAATTACTTCTCTGTCGATGCATTGATCGAAGGCCTTTTCAAAGTCGATGAAGTTGAGGTAGGGAGTCGAGTGCCATTCTATACTCTGTTCTATGTTGATGCGTAGCGTTACAATTTGATCTGCACATGATTTCTTCTTTCTGAGCTGATCACTTAATGAACAGTTATAGAATCAGTCACGTAGCGACCAAATAAATCAGTTACTACTAATTTATCAATAATGACTGTGGTGAAGAATCAAATAAATAATCATCCTTGTGAATGGAATTCTATCTTGAGTAGTGAAATAAGACTAAACAGTTGTAAAATTACTGAATATTGGGTCATGTGCATTCATATGTGAAAGGTGTATATCTCGTTTTACATACTACTTGATACTTCAAATGTTTTTGTGATGCAGATGATTTTTTTTTAAAAATTTAGCTTAAGTATTCACTACTCTCAGTAAAGTTGCACCAATTCAAAAATAAGGAATTAATCACATTCACTTGCACCATAATTAGTCGAAAATGTAAAATGCTGAGTAACAGACTATGCTCCGTTGAGTATCATTTAATTGAAAAGTTAAATTTTTTGTTTCTTTTAGTTGAGTGGTTTAATCATTCGTTAACTCAAACTTGGCTAAGATATACTACTAATCAAGAATTGGAAGTAAGATAACCTGGCCTACACCTATAAAATACTAAGAAAAACATTCCACTTGACTGAGGTTTATTGAATAATAACATACTATTGTTCAGAGAATACCGAAGCACTATCGGTTTAAATCATGCTGTCGACAAATTCATGGAAGAATGACTGAAACTGTTGTTTGTTAATGAGATTACATTTGTTTAGTTTGTATAATAGGGATAGTAAACTAGTACTAGATTGTTGAAAATGAATAGCTGTAGTAAATAAAGCAATTTGTATGCTTTTCAAGAACACTTCTCTTATTTTTAAAAGCTTTGGCTCTGAGCTAAATAAGTAGTGAATGATTTTTATGTTCATCAGTGTTACTGAATAATCTAAGTCCTTTGTTAACTAAATTTGATGCGTTAAACTTCTAATGAACTTGCTTTGAGCTAGTGAAAATGTTATTCAATGCTTAGATGACTCAGACTTAACTGGTGAAAGTTTTAGACTCATATGACTGATTTTTACTTACTTCAGAATTGTTGTTCACATGTACATTTTGTGTCTATTTATTATTAAGTATAAGTGGCCAAAGAAATACCTCAATGAGTAGTTACCGCTACGACTAAGGCAGTATAAACCTAGCCAAATGCTTCATCATCTAATTTGTGAAGTGACTATTTTGAGCTGCTGGTCAACTGTTTAGCCGATAGCGAACACTTAGAGGTTGAATAGTCGGCTTGCTAGTTGTTATGATGGCTGTAGTGTTTCAAGTTGTCGTCCAAACGGTTGATTGACGGTGCATTTCCTAGCCTTATTCCACTACTCAGGGGGTTAGGAAACGGAGAAGTCTAGTTGTACGAAGGTAGACCTTTTTTGGTTTTAGTTAATGAGCAGATATCAACCTGCACACCAATGTACTGTCTTTCTGTCAAGCCATAGGGTTTTAAAGTCAAGAAACTAGTTGAGCGTGGGTAACCAAATAGTCATGAACCTCCCAGAGTACCTAACCTGTCTGTAAGCACAGAGTCAGTCTCATGGCGATAAGCTGTTTGATATGTCATGTGCAACGGGACAGTGTGTCACATACGAAGTTTGATGAAGGTTGTAAGGTATATACTTGTTGTCTTCCCTGAGTCGAATACTAGTAGGACTGAGTGAGCCAGTGCGCTTGCCTACATATCTCGCGTGGGTTGTAGGTCAGTGATGAAGTCCATTCTGCTGGCTGCATCAAATGTTGCTATCCAACGCTCAAAACGAATAAGTTTGTATCATTCCTCCTGGCTGGGAAGTGGGTCATCAAAAGCAGTCGTCTACGGACTCCTGAACCTGGTCGGCTGTCTGCTAATCAGGTGGGCAGTTAAGGATGAAATACCTGGGTGCCTCCGTCTTACCACGGTGAAAGGAGAATTAGTATTAGTTGAGTAGTGAGCATGAAATACCATCGATTTTAGCAAGGTAACCCAGGCCGAATACTCAATTGTTTCCAAAGTGCTAGATATTGAAAATTGAGAGAGGTGACTATGGCTATGAACCCGTAAGTTTCTAACTTTCATTGAACAGTGGTGGATTCTGTAACATTAATATACAATGTGGAGTAGTACTTTCCTTACATTATGTTTTCTACTCGATTTTCCTGTTGTCATTTGCTGGATTTTTAAGAAGCAGATCCCAATCTTCCAAGAATACTTCAGTCTTAGTAGACATAACTGAGGCATTCCAAGAAGTGGTGCTACAGAAGTCATTTTTCAGCCCTGAGGAGGTTGAGGATGTAGTTGATGAGCTGCAGAAAGTATGTGACTGTTGTCTTTCACAGTGGGTATAGATAACTTACACTCAATATATTCATGTGAAAAGAATGGAGTTGAGTGATAGTCGTTTGTAGAACACTGTTGTTGTTTTTAAACATTTTTCCGGAGTGAACCTTAAACCCCGAATTATGGGGTTGGTTAGGACACCGTAAATCCTACCATTTCTGAGAATAGTTTAAGGTCTAAAGTGAGAAACTGTACATCATTGTTTCGGTTTGCACTGAAGGTGAATGTGTGTACTGTTAAATCTTACAGGATAGTTAATACTCATCCTTGCATGCAGTCGTTAGTGGTTTGTGGTGTTTGGAGCTGCTTGTTATTCATGTCAATACAAACTTAGTGTCATAGGTATGTCATATTTACTCCCTGTGTACTTGGATTTTGCGATTAATCGTCTTCTTAGGCATTGTATATGTCGTAGGGTCCTGACATTTCATCTGACGAATAGGCAGTATCGTTTGGAAAATCATGTGATAGGCGCATCCTAGAAATGAGCAATTTAAAGTTAAGTTGCTATCGCACACTCTACAAACTTGGTGGTGAATTCGCAGCGGACGTTGCAGCTAAGGTGAGTAAATTCTAAAGAAGAATCCTTGACATGTGAAGAAAGTATTCTGCTTTTCTAGTGTGAGTACGCCGCACATGTCTACAAAGGTTATACAATGCGTCTGCTATGGTTCCATCACCTGGACATTTCTTCAGTGACTGCGATATACGGAGCCCTTTTTAAGTGCGGACCAAAGGAAAACTAATGTGCACTAAAATTCCTTATGATTTCCATTGAAATATACCTTTACTTATATTTTGTTTGTACTTTAGTTTCATTGCGCATGGTAAAAGGTAATGTACTTGTGGGTTGAAAACCGATTGCGCTGCTGCACTCATAGACTACCGAACAATGTGACTACCTTATCCCGGAGACAGGAAGCTGGGATTAATGCTTTTCACGGCGACAATAATGAAAAATGCCTATTCAGGGACATGCAGTAAATTACGGTAATGAACAAAGTACATCAACTACTTATGGATTACCTAATTCCGTCACATAATACCATTAACTTAGTGTCATCAGGTCACCACTAACTAGGGTGCATAACTTCTGAGGTCTGCGTATTGTTAACCTTCCTAATTAAGTTAAACATGATCAGTGTCTTTAAAACGCTGTATGTATTCTGCTTCATCGTAGTATACTATTTCTGCAGGTTAATGTTGGGCACTTTAAAAGAGCACACTATGCTTCTTGATGAGTTAAGACTCGTAAGTGAAATAATGTACCACATACATGGACATGATAGTTAAAATACACCATGAGTAATCAGCTACTTTTTTGGACGATCGCAAACCACACAATTAGTATAACCAAAGGTAAAATATGCCTTATTTTATGTCACATGAACTCTATTAAGCTAGTTGAATCTTTTGGCTTCACCACTATTTCATTACAACACAACAACAGAAACCATTATACATGCATTATATATATATATATATATATATATATATATATATATATATATATATGAATCGGAAAAGCAAGACAGGCCTTCATTAGCCTGAAACCAGTGTGGAGATCTTCTGCACTCAGCATGCGGAACAAGATACGGATTTTCAACACCAACGTCAAGTCAGTGTTTCTGTATGATGCACAGACTTGGCGAGTCACGAAAGGGATTTCCAATAAACTACAGACATTCATCAACAACTGCTTACGCTGGCTCGCTACTGAAGATCAGATGGCCACAAAGAATAAGCAACAAGGAGCTCTGGGAACGAACCAATCAAGAACCTATCACGCAACAAATATGCAGGAGGAAGTGGAGATGAATTGGGCATGCACTGAGAAGGCCGACTGTGGACATCACGCATCAGGCCAGTTGCTCGAGTGGAATCCCATGGGAAGCGACGAGTTGGACGTCCGAGGGTGACATGGAGGAGGTCGTGCGAGGAAGAAATGAGGGCTTGTGGGCTGTCGTGGAGCCAGGTCCAAAAGATCTCAGAGAACAGAGGTCACTGGAGGCGTGCTACTGAAGCCCTATGTTCCACTAGGAACCCAAGGGACTAATAATAATAATTATTATATATATATATGTAAATCAAATACACAGGTTCTATAGAACTCTCGTTGACTTATCCATCTTCCGTCACTTCACCTGACATACATAAAAAATGAATTTCGTTCGGCTTCAAGTTAACCGAACAACTGTTTTTTGCTAAATATAAACTCATAAGCAAATCTGAAGAAGAATGAAAAGAAGTATATTTCAAACTCACCTTAATTACTTTCTTATGCAGTCTTTAAAATTCCATAGCACTTCGATAATTTGATTCACATAACGTTTCATACTTCTGAATAGTTTGTCAGTGAAGTCATTCTGAAATAGTTTTTCACCTGTTTTACACTAACCCTCTAACTTTAACACAAAGTGCCGTCTCATAAATAAACACAACACTGAATTTACAACCGCATACAAGAATACCAATTGTCCTTTAATTTCCTTCACGGCTTAATTTACTACTAATTACAAAGTAACTTGAAGTATAAAGTGTAATCATAATTCTTCCTTACTATAATTTAGAGCTACAATTACTTTACTTTGATTTTGAGCATCATTCTCCATAGACGAGCCCACCTCTATTTCACCCAAGACGTCCATTACACTCAATACTGTGAACACAAATAGACCGTATAGAACACCATAAAATGATAAACGTCGCTCTAAAAAGTGTAGAAATAGGTAAAATACGCCTTCAGAAACACGCATAGTCCGTGACAAGCACGGCAAAACCTGAGGGCGAATTTGGTCCCACTATTTTTGGCTAAGTGACTTTATAAGCCACCCTAGCAACTGTTGAAGCAACTAATCAGGTATGTTGGCTGAGAATGTAGCTTTATGCCTAATAAAGAAATGTAGTTGGTTATTTCAACAATTGTTAAAAAGGTCATTAAAGCTAAACTTTTGGCCACACCCTACAGCTTCAATTTTCGCCCTCGGTGAGTTGTCACGGTAGGAAGGTATTAAAATTGTGAAGCCCATCTTTCGATGAATACACGACTGACTGTTTCAGCGTACATATCTGATAGTGAGATAGCTTCCGGCCAACTAGTCAGCCTATCGACACCTGTCAATAGGCAGGATTAACTACCAGGGTGTAAAATCAGACCAATAATTTCGAAATGAACTTGGGCAATCCGTGAATCTAGCTTGATGAGAGTTTCAAGTGGTGTGACGTTATGGCGATTCACTTTAGAACATTGACACTAAGTATACAACTATGTTTTTTTCGAAAATCATGGTTAACGCCTGGCCATACGAACCTATCAGATATCAGCTTGTCAGTAGCATGTATACTGAAGTGCGTAAGACTGTGCAGAGCATCAAAACATGCTTACGCATAGGAAAATGAACAATAAGTCTTGGAGTCATGTCCTACACGGATTATCTCTTCACTGTTCAGAAGTGGCACACTCTGTATCTTCATGGAGCTCGAGTATTGAAGTTTTCCGCTTCCTTCTCTGAACCCTGAAGTTTAGCAATCTTCTGTAAGTGAATCGTGAGTGATAAGGCGGTGATGCGAATGCGAGACTGCATGTGCTACGGGGTTGTTCACACTAGAAATGTGACGGATTTCTGAGGTGAACTGTGAAATTCAGTCCTTATACTGTAATTCAGATGGTGAATACGTATCGGTGGTGTCGTAAGCGTAGGTAAAAGGTTTGTGGTCGGCGGGTATGATAAAATCGTTGTCTTCCACAAATTGACGAAAATGCTTAATTGAAGCATACATGGCGAACATTTCGTGACCGTATTTCGCATCAGGTTAGTTTCCGGGAGAAGAACGTAAGTGAATTTCAAGTGTGGTCCGAAATTTGTTGCAACATAGCTCCAATGGCAGTGTTAGAGGCGTCAGCAGCAATGCTGATAAGAGGGTTTACATCCTGGTGGACTAGCATTGTGTCCTCTCTGATCGCGCTTCCGATCTTGTGAACTGCTTTTAATAACTCGGGAGTTGTGCTAAAAGTTTTATGCTTACCTTTCAGGAAGTCGGTTAGCATACACTGGAGGAAAAAAGGTGATAATAGAGTATCATCCCCAGGAATGTACGCAGTGCTTCAAATGACGTTGGTATAGGAAAATCTTGAGTCTTTTGAACCTTCTCAGGTAGTGGACGAGTGCCATTCTCATCGATAACATGACCAAACAAGTTCAGTGAAGGGACACCAAGCTGACACGACCAAATTGACAGTAACTGAGTGTTTTCCAAGTCTTACAGAATCTTGCTGCTAGTGAATGCGGTGGCTGTGCTTGTCTGCTATCGCGATCAGGATATCGTTGAGTTCGGCATAACCTAAGCTAAGCAAGTTATCGATGGCGAAGCTTTGGGAAGTCTGCGTGGCGTTGTGTGGACCAAAGGGCAAGTGAAGAAACTCAGAGAGACCGAAAAGTGTCATGATTGCTATCTTTGGAACACTATCAGAATGAATCGCAATCTGATGGTAGGCACGTGTCACGTTATGTTGACTGAAGATAGACGAACCTCTTAACGATGCAGTCAAATCATGTATGTGGGAGACTGGATAACAGCTGCGGATCGTTTTAGCGTTGAGCCTTCTGTAGCCACCACAGGGCCTTCAGTCCGTGTCATTGTTTTTTAGCAGCATATGGAAGGATGAAAACTATAGATTGTTGGACGGTTTGATTATTCCCATCTCAAGCATGAGTTCATACTCAGCTTTGATGGCCCACAGTCTCTACGGAGATAACCACCGTGGTTTAGCGAGCACTTGCGAGTTAGTCATCGCTGTGTGATGCGAGACGGAATTTACACACGGTACACCACGATTTGGCTAGAAGATTTCCCGGAATGATTGGTTAATCGATGGGAAAGAACTGGAAGTGTCCACTGTGGAGTACAGTTGACTGACAGGGCTTCTACGTGGCAATTCTGGATACAGAGAGTCTTTTGGCAGAACCAATAAACTAATGCTTACTAGCAGCTGATACTGCTGTAAGAGATCCATACCGATAATCCCCGTATTCACATTAGCCACAATGAAAACCTAGAAGAAAGAAAGGCGAAGTCTTAGGTTAAGGCCGAGGAATCTTCTACCATAAGTGGCGATGGGGGAACCATTGGTGGCATGAAGTTGTACAGACATCTACCACTGACACTGTTCAGTTGTAGGTGGGATGACGCTGGCTTCTGACCCGCTATCAACCAGAAAGCGTATTCCACAATGCCAATCTGTGACAGAATACGTGACAGGGAAGTGGTTAGCTGACAACATTAGTCGCCATCATGTTCCAACTCACGCGTTTCTCAACCATTTAGCCTCGTAGGTGCAAGACCAAATGCACGATTTGATGATGGCACCATAACGTCTATGCCACCAGCACAACCTGAGATTGGATTGCTGTTAGCTGGAACGCCTACTTCCGGTTCGGGAGGAAGATCTGCTGTGCAGGTGATACGTGCGATTGTAAGGGGAATTACTAGCTCGAATTTTTTCCTTAATACTAGATGACTTTTGGTACAATTTAGTGATATGAGGCACACAGTCAAAAGTCGACGACTTAATTTTCGAGAGAAGATAGGGGTTTCTGAGTGAGTCATTGACTATAGACATTGTAGCTGAAATACCCGTATTGGTTTTGGTAGTGTCTACTGCTCTATTTGCTGCTTTCACCAGCTCCATCAAGAGCAAGTTATGAAAGGGTACTAGGATTCGTTGCACCGTCTGTGGCAATCTCTGAAACCACAGTCGTTTGAGAAATGAGTTACGAGTTTTGAAGTTCGAAACCAACTGCATGGGCTTACGATCACCGAGATGCCCGTCCCTGAACAGTTCAGGCATTTTCTGTTGGTCAGTACGTGCAACGAGTTTGATGAGGGTGGCTTTGAGACGGTCGTATACATATTAAACAGGGTCATCTAAGACGTCTGACACATTGATTATGTTTTCCAATAAACTCACGATAACTAAATTTGACCAAGTTTCCCTGTGAATGAATATCCCTCAAGGCAAGTTGGGCATCCACACCAGCGAACCACAAAGATGGTCTATGGGCCCAAAAGGTGGGAAGCTGAAGAGTTACCGCCATTTCCTCGGATGAGTCATTGTTCTCAGCCATTGATAAGAGACATGATAAGACACTATTATAAAAAGTAACAATTACAATGTAAAATAACGCACAGGTAAACTCAACTACGAAAACGAAGAGATCGTGCCAAAAAGTAGAAAAAGAACAAATAGATCACCAAAAAAGGGAAAATAAAGTACTCGACAGAGTAGGAGAATGTTGCTCGGTCTCACCAATAGTAAGAGACTGGATACGTTGTTGTTACGCAACACTTTACCAGCCTTACCAAACTCGTTATGTTCTAGTACCCACTTATTCAGTGGCTTGCTTAACGTGGGTACTCATTACGAAACAAAATTCAAAAAGACTGGGTTATTTACGAATATGTTCTAGAGAGCAGTATACTTAAATAGAATAAAGGTGAAGGTGATTTTTAGGTGACAAGTTTATTCAACTCATCTGGTTAATATGGACGAGCTGGGGACTCTGAGAATGTGCATGTTAACCGGCAAAAAGGAGCGCGAAATGGCGTTGATGCCTGCTCAGATGCGTACTCATTATAACAAAACTTAAAACACCTTAAGAATCTGGAGGTGAGCTTGAAGTTAATTTGGTCCACTCAAATTAATCGATTTGTTTTGGTCTTAGTTGTATTTTGGTGCCAAGAAGGTACACTACAGGTTCACAGCGTGCAAACGCCAACCACTTGTGAACTATAGTCAAACAGATGATTAGCTTTCTGTTGTTTTCTGATAGCATACAAACTCAATTGTGTTTTGACGCCGACACTCATTTCTAACCCTATAAACCACGAGTCATATCAAGGCTTCAAATTTGTAGCCGATAATTATCCTGAAATTCCTTCAATTTTAAAACTTGTCTACCTTTACAGTAACTTTTTTCGGTTCAGCTAAAGCTACTTTAAAGGTATTCGAACTCTGTCGAGAGAGAAGACATAAAAAGACAATAAAATTGCACAAAAATCACTTGTCGTGTTAGAACAATAATACCCAGTTCTCACTCTGATTTGTATTTTCATGTTTCAACATCAAACTCATAACTAGTTTCTTGGTACACTTTCCAGATATATTCCAAACAATTTTCTGACAAAACTCGAGATGTTATCTCTATGATGTCGTAGCGCAAAACTATTTGACGATGTTTATTGTACTTTAGTAACAAATTACCCAAAAGAATAGCTAACCCTTGGCAATTAACAGTTTTTTGGGGTATAAAATGAATGTAATATACAGCAAAAGTGGTGGGTAAAATAAAACTATGAAGAATTTGTTTATCAAGAATGAAATTAAATAAAAACAAGTTTGTAGCACACTGTCAATTACTAGTCACTAAGGATGTTTCGTTTCATTACCTTGAGTTGTAAAAGAAGGATTCTGAGGTAATAAGAACTAGATTTTCACGTCGTGATGAGCTGATCGTGTTGTTCTAACCTAGAACATGGTCAATCTTAATTAATTTAGGGTCCACGAGTACCTAACAGATCAACACTTTATCTACCATGGTAGTGCTGATAACGCATGCTAAAATATGGATGCGTTCTGGCTAACTTGCTCGAGGATCGCATATAAGCAACGCTAGGTAACACGATAACGTGCCAAATGCCTTGGATGCTTGACTGTGTTCCTTCAGTTCAGCTAGTCTATCAAATCTATGAAGGTCAGCGTTAATTTTGAATCTCGTCAAACCATAGGCTATTAATTTCGAAGAATTATTTGTCACTACAATAATGAATAAAAAGACACATTTAGCTGGTTAGACTTCCTCAACAGACCAATATACTGAGCAGTGTTAGATTAAGCATTATTAGGAAAGTACCTAGAATTTACCTGACTAAAGGTGCCTCAACTATTAGTGAGGAGATGTGTGTGGTATTTCACGATCAATATGACAAGACCTTAAAGTATTATGTTTAGCTACTGATAATCTTTTACTATTTTTGCTAATATTTAGTGATTTCATCATTTTTAATTGATTTTTAGATTTAGATTTTTGTGTCAGAAAGATGTATTACAATGCCAACGGTTTAGTGTTATACAGTAACAAAAGAATAAGGATTAAACGTTTCATATACTTAGTTCTCTTAATGGATATGAATAACGCGATTGGGACACTATTTAGCGAATAAGGTGATCATTCAATTTCATGAAATTTTCATCGGCTGCATGCAGAGCGAATAAATGAGTAAATTGTTACTGTAATGAATATTAACATACCTTATGAAAATGTCCTAAACCCCAGCTAATTTTTGGAAGATCAAACAAAATTTTCCAATCCAGAAAACGAAAAGGTCAAGGAAGTAAAATAAGTCAAACTAGATTCATCTTATATAAGGCAAGGTGAGATAAGTCTGCAAGTAAGTGAGACAAGATTGGAAATGATCTAAGTGGTTACCGAAACACTAAAAAATAATCATAATAATAACAAATACAGTTATTATCAAACTGTAGTCAACAAGAATACAAAGGTGTTTGAATTTTAGGGAAGTTGGAATGGTTAGAGGTCAGTATTTACCAGGGTAATAATGAATTGTTAACTAGCTCTTTCAGAACACAGAATTCCAAGTGAACTAGTCGGATATCGATGATCTCTGCAGTTTAAAATAGGTGCAAAGTCTTTTGTCTCTTAGAAACTATAAAGGACTTTACTGTATCTACTTCATGTGCCACATTACGTAATCGACGAATTATTGTACTGCTGAGTGTAGGTGAACGTTTCAGATGAAGACTGATAGCTATGTGATCAGTGGCCTCAATAGACAACTACCTCCCTGTTCTTCCCATGTACTGAATTAAGTATTCTAACCTCTTTTCTTTTTTCAGGTCTTTTAAACATTAATTGGGATCTAAGACGCTTTATATAAAACATTTTAATATTCATTAAGGTGATAATTGACTCCTTTATTTGTGTTGTGTGCAGCTGATGAAAATCCTGTGCGATGAAATTCCGTCATCTTATTCTGTAAGCGAGTCGATTTTTACCGGAAGGCGGCAGATAAAAGTTAAGACATTTCACAAAACTGAGCAGCAGCAGCATTTAGTTATCGAAACATAAGGCAAACGCGAAGCTTACTGAAGAAGGAGAGATGAGGGGTAGATCGACAATGTAAAGCAGGTCATACTTATGGGATTTTACAAACACTTATTACGTTACAAAGAACTTTAATAAGTCCGCACTTAAGAAAAGCGAATAGGTTTTGTGTTGAATATGGTGTAACAGTCTGACCGGGATAACCTTTTATGAAAATGATTATCACTGTACTCAAGAATAAAATTTGGTGCTAGGTGTGTAGGTTAAAATTTAGACTTTCAGTGGGAAACAACATGGCGTACAAAAACTGCATTCAGATCTAAAAACAATTTCAAGTTGGCTAATTTTCATGCCCCTTTTGACATCATCTTCAGTATCTTTGAAAGCGAAAGCTTAAAAACATCTCACCCATATCTCTAAACACTATAAATTCAGGTCACAAGTTTGATTTCGACACCGAAATTATTCAGAGTTTGGAAATTATAGAAAATGTCTTTCTAGAAGGATCTTATCAGATAAAGTAGGATCAAAATTGTCTAACTATGAATGAGGAAATAAAACTTAGTTTAACCTGTGCTCAACCCATCCCTACATACTGACATAACCAAGATACATACGATAAGAACTATCAACACATGTATACATACAAATCTCAAACTGTAATTCATACACTCTTCACATATAAAACACTACACATGGATATCAGCTTTGTTCTAGAATTCTGACTATTTAAATGTTCCTATCACGTAAAACAGAGAAGCTGGTACTGAGACATTGAAGCAGTTTTACTTTGTGTCGAAAGTGTATGTAGTGAAGAAAATATGTGTACTGACCTATAGTTGTTGTCTTCCTGTAAACAACCTGCTGAGTGAAAAATCTTCTCTTCTACTTAACAAGACATTCAAAAAGCGTAGTTTACTCGTCATTTTCTTCTGCACAAATGAAAGTGAGTAAGGCATGTACCTCATTTCATTTTTTTTAACACTTCGTTTCTATCTATATTTTGATCCAGTTTAATAAATGTGTCGTCAGTATAAGGGTGGTACACATTCATTTCAGTAATGACATCTTTCAATGAAATGAAAGTATTTGTGCAGTCGTGCAGCGAGGTTGAAACGACTGCAGAGAACAGAGTGAAATAGAGACGTTCTACTGAAGCCCTATGTTCCACTAGGAACCCCAGGAACAAAGAATAATAATAATAATGCTCCGTTTTCTAGTTTGGCAAGAAATAGTTCAGCTAAAATAGGGCCAAGTGGTAAACCCTTAGCTGTCCCATCAATCTGCTTATAATGTGTGTTACTGAAGAAAAAATGTACATTCATTCACGTTCCATCTAAGAAGCAACTCCTTGAGAATATGCACTGGAATCTCAATACTGATTTACTTTTCTAATATTTGCTGACAAAAGAACTCTACCATGTGTAATGATGCACATAAGTGAGTAGTGATGAACCACCAAGCGACGTCTTATAATTTCCGTTAACATTCGCATTATTTAGTTTAGAAATAAGTTCGAAGACGTGTATCTCCGTGGTATGGAGAGTTAGACATGTCTAAAACTGGGTGAAGAAGAAGTTCAGATCTGTGTACTTTAGATAGACCATTCAACCATGGTGTAGGTCTGAGTGAGTCGTACGTGAACTCAGGCATTGTCGTACTTTCTTGTTATTCCTTAACGTTATTTGCTATCATCTCCTTTGCTTTTCTGTATGCAGAATCGTCAAGCTTTTAGAACCTTGTTTGATCCTCAAGAAGAACAATCATTTTGTCTACGATCCAACAATACTACGTCCCCATCTTTATGCGGTCTACTTATTATCAGATTTTAGTTCTTCCTCAGCCTAAACATATCTTTTTGGTGTTGTTTTGTAAGTAAACCTTTTGTGAAACAATTGGTTTTTTTATACTGTTATCAAGTGTTGTTTTAAATCCGATTCGTTCACTGTCTGAAGACAGAAGCAGTTTCTTTGTTTGTAAATACAAATTTTCAAACTGAACATCTGTATGTATTTGGCTAATTTTGTGTCCATAGTCGCAGAATTTGCGACACAAAGATAACTGAATCTCACCTAGTTCAATAGTGGGAAAGTTTTGAACACACTGAATTGAATATAAAGGAGAATTCTTTTCTGGTTTTTGATTTTGAGAGATTTAACCAGTTTTAGTCATCTCATCTCCAATCTGCTTTTCTTAACTTTCTTCACGTAATTAAGAAACATAGAAAATAATTTCTGTAGTAGATCGTCAACAGCAAACTTTCTCTGAAAATAATTTCCCTCCAGTTCGACGACGTGTATCTTCAGAGTCCAGGTGATTAAGAACATGTCATTTCAGTATTTTACACATAGATGAAGCTTTGAGAATTCAAGCTACTAATCCTAGTCTTTGTATCCAAAAGAAATTATCACATCTCTCATCTCTCCCTTGGTCAAGGAGGTAATGATAAAAAATCTTTATCATTGAAGTTTTTCCTCTTTGTTTCCCATTCCTTAGCCATTTCATATATTTACTACATTTGTCTTGACTTTGTTTATCCACTTCGTCCTTCAGTATTTTTGTCCCAATCTTTCGATCCACTTTGATTATTGGAGTGTTCACACTTTCATACTGTTTTCTTGGTTCCGATCTTCACTACATGATTGGTTTAATTTTTATATATATCTAGTTATCTTTATTATAGTAGAGCATGTAGGGGATCTAACTGAAAACAATACTGCCCGCTTATATGTCTTGTTCCTTTGATAAATAAGCTTGAATGTTGTAAATTCTGGTTTACTACAACTTTGATAAAACTATTGGCGTTAAATAACGAAATGTCACTTAAGAAAGATTTATTTTGTTTTACATTCATTGGTAAGTACAAATATTAAAATAGTATATTAGAGATTTTGTAACTGTATACAGACTTATTCAAGTGTTTAAATAAGTGAGGTGATTTAGAATGCTACATTATGCTAACTAACGTTTTGAAATCATAGTAGACTAGTAGTTATTGAAGAAGTATATAGTTATCCTAAGGTAGTATTATGTAACAGTTTTCTGCATTGACAGAAATGAAGTACTTATTATATTCAGCAAATACTAAGCTTCCACATGATATTCTTCTCGATTTTCGTATAAGATACATAATCACAGCATAAAACAACCTTCATGTATTTATGTCAGACAGATATTGAGAGTTTACATGCAGAAGTGTGATAATTAAATGATTATTTCAAATATGTCTATGATTTTCATCTTTCACAGTTAAGGCATTTTATTCTGATAAAGGCATGTGTTACATTTGTCAGACAGTAACTTGAGAAGTGAGAGTGTGGAAAAATCTCTGCTGCAATTTTCAGTGAGAATTTCTTGTTGTAACCGTGTTTGCAGCCATCACTCTAGGAAATTAATTTGCCATGCTTATAACCACCTGCCGGCTAACAAAGAGTAGAGATGTGAAGAAGACCATTTGTAGTTGCATATCGGTTCAGTTATTCAGAAAAACCACACATGTTAGATTTTTCGCCAGGTTCCTGTCCAGTTGACTGTAACCACCTGGCTCTAAGTCCTTCATTGAGCAGATGTCAGGGTACAGTAATAACAAAGATGAAGAGTGATGAAAATGTCTGTTCAGGTTTTACACTGAATCTTGGTAAAGTACGAAAACCATACATTAAATACACTTGACGAAAATGCAGTCTGCGTTCTACATTCTAAATAAGTTGACCTTCAGGTTTCATTGCTTCTTCATTTAACTTCCGTATCTCCTTCTTGTACTTTCGATTTCCTTCTAAAGAATCCATACCCAGTTGTAAGATAACTCTCTGCTTTTTCCAGGGGCGTTATGTTATATATTACTTACATGTGCTTGTACCAGTAGAACACTCCACAGTAACAATTCCGATGAAATAACTTAAGTTATTTGTTTTTTAAAACGGGTGATGTCACTATTACTATCTCGGCACCTTCTTAAATTACAAATTCCTAAACATGAAACACTTACATTTAAAACTTTGACACTGTGCATATGATTTTGAACAATTTTATCCCATTTGTTTAACCAGTTTTTCTATCAATTTACTCAAACTCATATTCTTCAGATTATCTTTATTTGATTTGGGCGTTTGAAGGGATTTATTGACTTCGAGTTGGTATTCATTATGGATTGACATCAGTTAGAGAAATATTGGAAGCCTGGGAGCACTGAACAGCTGTTTCGTCCTAGTAGGGGACTCCTCAATGGTAATGGGATGATCACGGAACCTGAAGGTCCTGGGTTTGACCATTGGCAAGTGGGTCCATTGCTGGGGAGTCTCATACCAGGACGAAATAGCTGTCTAGTGCTCCCAGATTTCCCCTGTTTCTCCAAATGATGTCACTCCATGGAGAATAGCGATTTGACATATTTTCTTTGCTTATCCAACCTTTCACAGATACACAGAGGGAGAAAGTAGCATTTACACATGAAATACTGAGACTTGACCTCTGCTATAAATGTGGTTTCTCTAGATTAAGTTTATAATCAGAGTGGAAAGAAATCACTTGAAACATGAAACACAATTATCTATCGGCATAAAACTTATCTCTTAAAGTAATTTACGCCCATAAAATCCCCTGCAAAATTTGATCTTTTCCATGACTGTTTTGAATAGAATTGTACAAATACTTAAATTTAAACGTTGGAATTCACTCGAATCTGTATTGAAGAAATTTCTTCTCATTAATCATTTGGAAATGTCTAATCTTATGAGAAATATCACTTTGTTGGTGACATATATTTGATCCTTATGCGTAAACAGTATCAATGTATAATAAATAAGCAAACCTTAGTTATTATGAATGTTCTGGAAGAGGATCAACGACGAGTCCGATTTATTCATTGTCACAATAAGTTTCAGAATAATCCCAACGAAATGTTCAGAAAAATTTTGGTTTTGATTTTCTAAACATACTTGAATTACATCAGAACTCAGTTTCATAATGAATATAGATACATACGTAGCTATAGAAGTGGAAGGAATTATTATCGCAAAGAATATTCTTCTTTCATTAGACTGTTTTTTAAAGATTATAATGGAGATTTTCAAACTTCTTGGCTTTATTGAACTATTGTTTTCGAACTTCTCATGATGATCTTCGATGTGATGTCTGAAAAATATGGAAACTCTCTACAACATGGTGAAAGGATTATATCCCATCATCATATAGAATAAAGACATTTTAATCACTGCTAAAAACCTTTACTGATGTCTGATTTACTTATCAAGGATAAATGAGCTATGTGCCAGTCTTCAGATAAGATCAATTACAAACTAGATATAATATCGTTACCATGGCTTCATAAGAACTTTTAGTAGTGCTTAGTAGGAAATATAATATTTAAAAATCTCTTAAGCAAATTACATCTCAGTACCCTGTTGTTTTCAAATGAAGTACGTCATGTTATAAGTGTCAAGTTACAGCTCCACTGACATATCAGTACACTGAAATGTGATTATATTCAGCTGAATTTTACCAAGTAAAATGATGTATATGTTATAAAACTAGTAGACATAATCAAAATATCAATATTTGTATTCATATAACCATAATATTTAAAGCCTACAGAGGCTGTATCCAAATGAACTCCTGATAAATTGGATGTCTGCTTTTCACCTCAGCAGCACCATTAATATATATATATATATATATATATACTTCACAGTTCACTCACCTTATAAACGAATGTAATAGCCAAAATTCAAAACTAGATACTGACCCACCTGGTAGAATAGACTGACTATGCTAAAGATTGTCGTTTAAAAATACATCTCACTTGTTGCATGTTGAAGTCATACTTCACATACTCTGATTGGTTAGAATATCATACTTATTTCTGATAGTAACTATTATTACTTCTATTTATTCAGTGGTCAGTCTGATGTATTTTCTGTTAATTCAGCCTTCTTATGTACAAAGTATCAGGAACTATGAATCCACCATTTGATGTGATACTTAGTAATGTTTAAAGATTATTCACGATGTTAATTCATCTCGCTAATCAATTTACTCACAGTATACATTATAGTAGCCATTCAATGTATACGCAGAGTTTATCTTTATGAAAAGATATTCCGCCAACCCCCTTCCAACTTTAGTTTGTGATTACTAAGGGAATCAACATATTTCTTTTAGAATCGGTAGTTCCAGTCACTTTCTTTTAAAGATAATGATTGGTGTATCACTGAGATATCTGCTATTAGTGTTTTCCGCCTGTAAATTACTTCCACAAAGACTTCTAAACTTCACGGTGCTATTATGTACAGATATGAACAATTGGGCAACACATTTATACAGTTCAAAAAGAGACATTATATCAGCTTATGGACTGTTGATAAGTGAGTGCTTTCTTTAGAATATTTCGCTTATATAGGTTTATACACATCCACTGAAATAATAATGAATAGGTATCCACTTCTTTAGCGTAATAAATGTGACAGGTAATTATGAAGTTAAAACAACAATTTTTCAAAGGTACATTTTATATTTATTCACAATTTTCTACATTGGTCAGCTGAACTGAATACTTTTCAAAGTTTATCTTCTTTTAATAAAATCATACCACTGTCTACTACCAATATCACATTAAATTATGGAGTATTGAGTAAAAAAATAAGCTAAAAATGGCATGAAATAGCAGGATGGAAAAGAATTCAGATTATCAGTTAGTTTGTTTTTCCTGTTCTACTAAATATAGTTGAATGTGTATACAACACAAATGGATAATAAGCTTCAATGATAACTATCATAATGGATTAGTATAGTAAGTATAAAGAATCACTGAAAATTAGGAACTAACAGATACTAGTTTCAATGATGGTTGGTCACTTAACGGTAACCAATTTTATTTTGTCTAGTAGTAGGTTCTGATCAAATTTTATCGATAGAGCAATGTACCCAGTTCACTGCTACAGCAGGTTAACTGTAGCTGGAACAGATTGATGGCAATGTATATAACTGGAGCATTAGGCGACACGGTTCCAAATCTCAGATGGTATTAGACATCAGTCCCATCAAGGTCGCACGAAACCTAGTTTAGGGGCTTAGCGTCAATTGCTTGTAAACAAATATGGCATAGGTTTCATTTCCTCTTTAGTACTCTCAACGACTATGATCTGTCTATTTAGTATGTGATCGCGTTCAAGACATTCGAATCTCCGTGTTTTACGATGGATAACCGAATCCTCTAGAATAAACCACTGACTTTTACGGTTAAAAAACAAGAACTCAAGTTTGAATATGGATTTTCTTGAGTGTTGATAAAAGATTATCTCTTTAGGTTATTATTAGGAAACCAATTGTATTGATTAAACTTTCACTATACAATGAACCTTGAAGCAACGAGTAAACTCACCTGTTCACCTGATGGTGCAGAAGCTTGTTATTTCACGAATTTTCCGTAACTAGGGAAGATATTTTCGATGAAATCCAGTGCGAGGGGGATAGGTCACTCTTTCTGACAATTTATTCATGAATAAAGTTTCAAGAAGGTTTACTACATAAATTTACCTGAATGTCTAAAACTGCCACCTGGATATAAACAACGTGTAACACTATTTATACAGTTTTATCCACAGGAAACAAAGCCACTAGTTCAGAAGTTGGACAATTAATTTTATCAGTCAGCTGAAGGACAATGATGTTCAATAAGGTTTTCCTTGCCAACAAAGTAACATGAAACAAGGTCTAAATCGAAAACGTCCACCTTAGCTGTTGATGATTTAGAATGCTGATTTCGATTCAGGCCTCTTCTTATTCGACATGATGACAAACGCTCATTGGTGTTACAGAGTGGAAATCACACTACATCATAATTTGGCAAAATTAAGAAAGCATTTTCACTTGATCCGGACTGAGTAGCTCAATGTTGATTTTAGATCCACGTATCCTAGGGGTCCGATGTTCGATGTATGCCTGACTCATGGCCGCACAACGACGACGAATCCTGTTTCAGGTTGGAACATGTGTTTATTGATTTAAACCCTTCAGTGGATCAATTGCTGTCTACCAAATAAAATTCATCAAAGTTTACTGTGATGATACGCTTTTTAGCTTTATGGACATATTTCAAAATGATCGGTAGGATTCAATAGACACTTAGAACTAGATAAAAGGAAATTGGTTGCTCTCCAGTAACACTATTGTATATGTACATCGTTAATCAATACAAAATGCTATAAAACATGGATTCTGATCGTCTCTAGTCATTCAAAAGGTAGCAATATATACCACGAAATCATTTCATTATTTCATGCACTGAATCAACTATTCAACAATTTTCTTAGTAAAAAGAAAATTCGATATAAACTAGTATTGCATGAATAATCTTTATAATACCGTACCTACGAATGCACGTAAATCATACTTAAGTGGAACAGATCACTGTAAACGTTCGAGATATTAACTAATATATTACTTTTAGTAACAACACTTTCATGACATTTATACACACTGTGTTCTAAATTAAAATGTATCAAAATACACTCAGCAGCCTTGTACACATTCATGTAGCAGGCAATGAGCCAGTCATATTTTCTGAAAGCTTTTGATACTATTTGACTGCCTAGACCTTAGTAGGTTGAGTGATGTTGGGACTGATTATGCATTAGTTGAAAGTCAGCTCCTTAAACCACAGCTTAACTTTAAAACAGTGAATTCTACCATAAACAGATCCCATATATATCTTCGGTTTGGGTAACCTATACCTTGCTGAAGAACGCCAAAGATAAAGAAACTTAGATCCAGAGTTTCCTGTTAATCGCTTCCAGCCATCTAATGCTACCTCAGAACTACCTTCAACCAATAAAGCGTTATGCAACATATTATTATGCTAAATGCCATGGACAGATTTTAATGAATACTAGAAATTATTAGATCGCTCATTCATTTACCTGAAGGCAGGTGTTACAAACTGAATATCTCAATAATATCAACTCTAAGCACATTATATAGATGCTGAATTAAGTTGTACCGTAAGCGTAAGTTCGTTAATACTGAAGGCTTTACCGTGCTAATGTAATATCAGTGTCTACTGATAACCAGCTCATTGGAAGCTTAACAAAGCTACAAAACCAGAAGTATAACCATTTATTATCTGAAAATGATCAGTATCAGATTGCTTAATCATAAGTGCTAGTCGAATTGAAACAAGTGCTGTTGTAATTCGATAAATAAAATGCACGAACTGAGAATAGCATGAACCACATTTGTTTTACCGTCCCAACGTTCTTTCATAAACCATCAAAATGCTGTAAGTTATAAACCATATTCACAACCAATCACTGAACTCTGAAAACTTCAAACGTTTCTCAGAAGTTAAGGGTAAATAACTCCTTGAATACACCACGTTTCAATTGGATACCTCAAAACTAAAGAATATATTGATATTAGATAATGACTGAGGGTGAAATGAAAATCTTAAGGGTTATACGACTCGAACCAACAACCTAGACCTTGCAATTCAGTCTGTATATTTCCCTTTTAAATCCTGACATGGATGATTAACTCTCAGCCTAATATACATATCTTGAGTCCATTAAAATGTACTACTGAATAATATTGGGGGTTAGAAACCACCCAGTATGATCTGCAGGTTCTGTTAGACAGATCGAAGTGATGTAGAAACCGGGTCTATTGTTCCACTCCTTTGTGAATGAGCTCATCAGTAGTTTACCAGACAAATTCAGCTCACCGAGCTCAATAGGTCAAATCAATTATGTCTGGTTGCCCGACCTACTAGGACCAACTAACAATAAATTGGAAGACCGATTTCCTAACAGTTTACAAATTTCATGGATTAGACTAACCTTTCTAACGACCAATCAGTTTGTCAACTGCTAAACTGTGGTATTAACAGGGTTTTCATCCAAAGTCACCCAAACAAGATCACAGACTGCTGTCTGGAAATATGAACCACTCTGTTTGTAATGAGTTTCTGACATAATTAATCATATTTCATCTGTGTTGATTTATCGGGATAGATGTTGTTCATGTGACAGATTAATCTGCGTTCTTATTTCTCCTGATTAATTAGCGGAAACTATATCCCCAAGTGATTCACAGTGAAATTTCAGCGAAGCCATATAAGTGAAGACAGGAGTAAGACACGACATTGCTGCCTACTATCACCGATGATCTTCTTGATTGTGATCGACTTGACTGGATCACGCGACAAACAACTGTGAGTAGAGAGAAACCGGACCTACCGTGGCTGACAGATGTAAGGACCCTAGGAGTTTTGGATTTTGTCAAAGATGATTGAAGTCTAATATCACTCAAACTAGAAGATCTACAGGCAAAAACTAACAAGTTGGCAGAAGAGGCGAGGCTGTGAAGGCACGACTTCAGGTGAACACAGAGAAGAAGGAGGTAGTGAAGACACCCAAGCAACAACAACAAGCACCGTTCACCATCAACGGGAGAAACCTACAGGAAGTTGTCTCTTTCACATAGGCAGCATGGTTTCAAATACAGGTGTCACAGACACAGATGAGGACATCAAAGCCAGGATTGGAAAAGTAAGTTAAGCCTTCAATAATGTGAAATCATTGTGGAGATCTACTGCACTCCACTCCACTCCACTCAGCATAAAGCGTGAACAAAATCCGGATTTTCAACACCAATGTTAAGTCAGTGCTGCTATATGGTTCAGAAACTTGGTGCTTCACGAAAAGCACTTGCAACAAACTACAGATATTCATCAACAGCTGCCACCTACGCTCACTCGATAGTGAAGATCAGATCATATGGCCAGAATAATAAGAATAAGCAACAAGGAACTCACTCTGGCGGACCCCACAACGAACCAACCAAGAACCTGTCACCCAACAAATATGCGGAAGAAAGTGGAGATGGATTAGATTGGATTGGACATAGACTGAGAAGACGATTCGGGGACATCACGCATCAGACTAGACCCTCGATTGGAACCCAGATGGGAAACGATGAGTTGAGCGTCCGAGGCGAGGACGACATGGAGGAGATCATGTGAGTAAGAAATGAAAGCTTGTGGGCAATCGTGGGGTCAGGTTGAAAAGAATGCAGAGAAGTGAGTGAAATGGAGGCGTACTACTGAAGCCCTATGTTCCACTAGGAACCCAGAGGACAAATAATAATAATCATACATCGCAAATTAAGTCTATCCCTCTTTCATATCTGGAGATTGGCTGTGATATGGTGACAATTAAATTTCATACTTGTAATGAAGCCCACTGTTTTGTTGACGGTGGTGAGACGGGAAAACTGAGAATTCAACTGAAACTATTACGTTCGAAGTCATCGATTTATTGGTAAGTGGTTAGATATCCTGCAATTAGTTATCTTCCTTGTCAGTAAGCATCAATAAGTCTCTCATGAGACTAACAAGTCCGGGAACCCACAACTAAGATTCATTCTATTTGTTTTTAACGACAATACCTCAAGATTATTTGTTCTAAAAATGACAAAATGATCAATTATTTGCTCTTACAAAGATGGTTAGTACTATTTTTTTTTTACTTCACTCCACCTATACACAAGGAGAATAAACATCCACTGAAAGGTAATATTGTTTATTTGTTGTGTTTCCCAGTCTGTTAGTAAAATAAAGATACTAACTAACTATTCATGGTAATATAACCTTTTTTATTTACTATTTTATAGCGAATTTTATATAACCATAATGTGTACACACATTTACACATATTTATGTGTATATGTATATCTGTGCAAATTTTTTGTAACACAGGTAATCAGGCTAACTGACTGGTGAAAATATATTTTCGAGAATATTTCATTCGATCGATACATAATTCATGATGAAAAATGTTCTAATGTAAAAATTATACTTGAATTCTGTAAGAAATCATTTATTCTAATCACAATTTGTTACAGGGCTTGCTGTAAACTTTAAGTAGCTGCTTTTGTCTTATGACTTCTCATCTGTACATACCTGAATCTGTATTAGTTTTCTAACTAGGAATTATCCCCATTTCATTTTTAGATAATCCCCTTTTTGAAATAAGATAACCGAAATCGTTAAACTAACTGGACGCCCATAATAAATGATGATTAAATTTCCCATTGATACTGAAAATGTATTTTCGTTTAATAACTGATTTCAATTAGGTTACTGAATGTTAGTTTTAATGTTTTTACCTCTATTATCCCGTCGTTGATTGTACCGAATTTGATCTGTCTCCATTGATATATGGGCGGGCTCCTGTGTGGACGCCTCGATACTGTCTATGTTTCAATTTTATATTACTGATGGATATTAGATGGGAGCGGAATCCAGGACACGTTTGACTAGTTAGTAAAATTTCAATTATACAGGATAATACACCAAAAAAGTAATCATAATTCACCGATTCTTACATCCAAAAGTAGTGACATTTAGTTTATATCAACACCACGTACACTTTCATCAAAATATCCATATCTTGCCATTAATGTAAAAAAAAATTTATGCTACCTTCTCGAGAAATTTATTTTTACTAAATATAACCTGTTTTTATAAAAAATAATTCAAGTTAAAACTGACCAATAGGAAGCGTACAATATTCAATTGGCAACTGATCAATAAAACAAGGGTATTATTATCTGTTAGTTATTATTTTACTAAGATTATTTTCTTTGAAATAAAGTGAAATTTAGGTCAACTAGTTATTAGTCATTCTAAATACGAATAACAACGCCAAACATATCAATAGGATATAAACAAGAGTAGAATGACTTCAAAATGACAATATTTTGCAGAAAAAAAAAAGAACATTTACCGAGAGAAGTAGGAAATGTTAACCACTGGATTCTTACTGAGTAGTTCAATGGTAGCATGGTGACCATGGAACTTTAAGGTCCTAGGCTGGATTCTTCGCAAGGTCAAGGGTGATAATTGCTGAGGAGTCTCATAATAGGACGGGACAACTTTCCAGTGCTCCCAGGTTTCCGATGTTTCTCCAACTGATGTTACTTCATAAGGAATTCCAATAAGACTGGAACTAAAAGAAGTAGTAAATAAATTTTGATCGATTTCGCTACAGTTTTATTCAAGCAGTAATGTAGGGTTAAGAAGGAAGTGAGGGAAGAATCAATGTAGTGGAGAATATTTGTAACTCAGGTGGATGGTCTTGTTTGCATTGTGTTCTCTAAGCTGGGTTGTTTCATAGTGAAGCTTTCATCGTCTTTCTAGACGACATCATCAGCAACAACTTTTTCAGTGACACCAAATTCACAATGGAGAAGGAATCAAACAACCATCTACTATTCCTGGAGGTTTCAGTCAGTAGGACAAATGCTGGAAAGCTGGAAACCCAAGTGTACAGGAAGCCAATACACACTGTCAAATCCTCAACTACAGTAGCAACAACCCATAAAATCAGTTGCGCGCAGACTCTATTCAAAAGAGCGAGAACACACTGCAGCACAACAACTTCACGGAGAAAAGAAGAAAATTACTTGATGTTCACCCTAAAGAAGAACGGCTACCCCCGAAGCTTTATTAGAAGATAGATGCCTATCCCGTACATCATCAACTACAAAGTCATCGACAGAAATCAACAAACGCATTATCCTACCATACATAAAGAATGTATCCGAAATCACGACAAGATTGTTGAGGCAAACCACTTGGAATTGGTGTGGCCGCTCATAAACCAACAAATTCCCTGCAAACACTATTATGCAGACCATAGGATGCGACAACCAAAGAAGACAAACCAAACTTCATTTACAAAATCAACTGCAATAATTGTAGTCAACATTACATTGAACAAAGTGGTCGCCCTCTTCGCCTTCGTCTAAATGAACACCAATTGGCCATTAAACGTCGTGACATTTCATCGCTCATTTCAATACACGTGGATAGTTATAGAGATGAATTCAATTTCGACGATGTAGAAATTTCGGACAGAGGAAACAAAAAAATATCAGAGAATTCCTAGAAGCTTGGCATTCAAAACAGTCAGTCAGCAATCAACAGGTATATAGACATAGACCCAATCTATCAGCCAATAAAATGATAAACGACGGAAAGATCAGAGGTCAAGCAGAGGAACAGCCAATAGGAAAATCCATGCAGTCAATAACACAAAAATCAAAGGAAACAACCAATCACAGATCACTTCATCAGGGCAAGCTAACAAACCACTCACTGAGAGATGTTGACAACTCACTTCATACTGAAGTTAGTGATGATGATGGCACTGTCTAGAAAGACGATGAAAGCTTCACGAATAAACAACCAAGCTCAGAGAACACAATATAACCAAGAAGAATCAATGTAATTTATTCGTTCATACACAGTGATATAAAGGTAACTCGGGTTAATTATGTCACTGCAGCTTTGGCACACAAATATACAAGTTACTTAACTGTGAAGATTAAAGAGAGACAAATTATCAAACTGGTTTGATCACTTTCTGAAAATACTGGTTTATATGTTTAGCCGGATCGATATGATTGAATGTATCCTAACCAGCAGTGGGATGGATAGTTTGAAAGGACTTGGGCACTGCGTTAGTATAAGGTGCATTTACGCTTGTGTACTCCCAGCGTAGTATATTCGGACAAATAACAAAATATTTTGAATTATTCCTCAACGGTATCGATCTTGCTAGGAAGATCCTTTTCAAGAGTATGAATCCGACATTAAGTTTTCAGGTTAATATCCTATATCACAATATAATTAGATGATCATAAAGGTTACCTTCTGCACCAAACTTGAATATTAACCTGAAAACATTATCAGATTCATACTCTTGAAGAGGATCTTCCTAGCAAGATCAAAACGTTAAGGAACAATACAAAATATTTTTTTTTACTTGTTCCAGTATGCTATACTGAGTTCACACAACTAATTACTAAGCAGTTAAATCATTTCAATAGTTTGTCAGGCATTAACTGATTTGAAGATAATTCCCGCTCATAAACATGATTGAAAAATACAGATTACTGTATAGATGCTGGTTGTGATTTTCAGAGCTTGAAACCGTGAAAAGCAACTCAACTAAACTATAAATTAATACTCAATAATGACTGTCTTTGATATGAATATCTCAGAGTTTTCATTGGAAAGCAGAGATTTATAGGTTCAACTAAATTGGAAGTGATGCAGATAAAACAAACGGATGACAGTATAACGATTGCTTAACATCATAAATCAACTTAGCTTGGAAAACAGCAAGTGCCCGACTCGAGTCCCATGGTTGGATTGTTATTTGCTAGCTACGCGATCTGAAGATCCTAAACTGGATAGATCTTAAATTATCATTTGTCTTTATAGTGAAAATATTCTAAGAGAAAAGTTCTCGTGACTGCATTACTATTTTCAGGCTCTAGACTGAAGAATTGTTTCACTTATTCTATACTTTATTTACACTAGAAATGTTTCTGAAACATGAAGCATACGCAAAATCCAACCTGTTATTAGATGCCAAATTGTATGAGATATCTGTTTTACAAGAACGCAAATCACATATGGATGTTGGAAGCAGATAAATGGCATTATTTTCATCAGATAACACCAAGGCCTTAAAAGTAACATAAGATGGTTGTGTAAAACGTCTGAGGTGCAAACACTTTCATAACATAACAAATCCGAGCTAGGATTTCGTCGGATACCGCGACCTATAGCTGCTACCTTGAAGTAGTGGTTGGGCTTGGATATCATGATGACCCAACGACTACACTGACTGGAACGCTTGTTCCCTCGAGATCCTACAATTCCAACAAGATTTGTTGGATAGTGGCTAGGCAAAAAGCAGTTACCACTAACATGTTCTCAAACAATGAGATGATGCATTATGGTGACTTAGATCAGTCACTAGTGGTAATCTAAAACCTTAGGACGTATGTCCAACTACATCTCCCATAATACAAACCAGTTATCGTGACATCAAAAAGGCCGTACGTGACCGATCTCAAGCAGATGTCCTCTAAGCTGTGCGGTCACATAAGTCTTCTTCTCTTTCAGGCACCTTAAGCAAAAATAGCATTCCACGGTGTGGGCAGGCGGGAAGTGTCAACCCCCAGTACACAAGATCCTATTACACATACCTTAACCTCCTCAACTATCGCCTCATTTACCTTCGCCTCATGATACTAATGTTAAACCTCTTACGCCTTACCTAGCCTCTCACTCTGGAACCACTGTAAACGATCAATGCCATTGGTACCTCATTCCTAGTTTCATACAAAGGTGCGAAGTAGAATATGAACACCTCAGAAGGAAAATATAATTTCATAAAGATACTGTAACAAAGCTTTCTATAAATACTGTCGATAACAAAATAAACCTCGACTCAAGGATAATTGTTACTCTATGACAGCTCTCCTTGAATTCTTAGCACCTTAGTTATTGTACAGAACCCCAGGAGCACCTCAGCCTAACTAGAAATATATAGGTATTCGACCGCCTTTCAGAATAAAAACTACTTTCTTTACAAATAAAAACCACCTTTTACTGACCCACCGCAGAGGTGGCATTCAGCAGCAGGTGTCTGCGTGAATAACTCTGAATGCCGACTAATCAACTAGTGAAATAGTAAATTATTTAGGCTGAAAATGTAGTGTTTTCATGATAAGTAAAAATAATTGGTTATTCCTGTAGGTAATTGGCTGTTTTTTGAGACACTTTGTTTGGAATGATGGAAAAGATTTGTTCCTAAGGCTGAAAATGACGATAGTTCGGTGCGTTCTAGCTATGGCCTTTGTCGTAGACGTTTCACTAGCAGGCTTGGTAACATCCTCAGCTATAACTTCATTAAAATGTCAAGTAGGTCTGAATGTTCAGGTAGTGATTTCGTTAACCTTGAGAGTTATCCAATTGTAAGTTAGGGGAAGAGATTTTTGTCACAACGTGACCTCATCAACCTTAAGTTTCACTCAATCATACTGGCAGAGAATCTTTGTTAGAGAGAGGCTGTGACATTTGTGCTGTTACACAATGCCTTACTGTTGATTTTTCTTCATCGATTCGCCCTTGGTTGGTGGGAGGTTACATATATTCGTAAGTAAATAATACATCGAGTCTATATCTACGGGTCTGTTGACCGACTTTCTGTTAGAATACCATGCCATGAGAAATAATGTGTGCGAAACAATGTTCCCCAGAGCTAAAATCATATGGTAACACTGAGCAACTAGGGAAAACGAAGGAAAAATACTTCTAAAGTGTTCAGAGCCAATGATTATCCACATAACTTTATTGAAAATGTTTACCATCAGAACAGAGAAAAGGGCAACTACCTCAAATCAATAAGCACGTTACTCCAACCAGGATTAAGAATATCTCAGAAACGGTCAACAGACTGCTTCGTCCGTTCAGGATTGAAGTGGGCACACTAACCAATGAAATCAGTACAACAAGTTGTGCAAGCGGAAGGATCTATTGCAGAAGGAAGATAGGGCAAATATAGGCCACAAGATAAGGTGCAAAGATTGTTCACAACAGTACGTTGGCCAGTCTAGCCATCGGACTGCTCAAAGAATTCATGGGCAGAAAGAAGTAGTAAAGTGACATGACGCAACTTTCTTGGTTTTAATGCACATACGCAATCAGGATCACAAATTCAACTGGCAGGATGTGGAAATACTCTGAAGAGCAGGTTCGAAAGCTGCAAGAGAACATTTCTTGTGGCATGACATTCAAACGGAAAGTTAGTCAACAGATACGTGAATATAGGTCCAATAAATTATCTACTCAAGAAGAAATGCAACTTTCTATCGACAAATCAATTATGAAGTACTGTGTGACAGCGACAAATGCTACAGCCTCCCTCTAACAAAGATTCTCTACCAATATGACCGAATGAAATTTAAGGTTGATCAGGTAAAGGTGTGACAAAACTCTCCTCTCCCAACTTACAACTGGATAACTCTCAAGGTTAACAAAATCACTACCTAAACATTAGAATTTGCTTCATCTCATTATGAAGTTAGTACTGAGGATGTTGCTTCCACAGCAAAATACCAAAGCTCAGAGAACATAACCATCATCACATTGTCTGGGTTTACTAAAGACTTGGAAACAGAAATCAACGTTTTTATTGATTGTCCACAGAAAAGTTTTGAGCTACTATGTAATAGGGATTAACTCATCGGACCAATTAGAAGTAACCAGTTAATTTTATTTCCAGTGTAATTTTATGCGCATGAAAATAGTTATGTTTTTGCCTAATATAAATAATTCTTCCAGTCGACACCAGGCTTTATCTTCTAATATTTTCAAAGTTCAGAGAAGCAAAAGATACAGCAGAACCACTTCATCTTGTGTATATTCCAGAGGTTTATTTACTTCTCAACCTACTCAGTAATACTGCTATTGAGTATAAATAATTAGATGAGACTACGAACATGTAACCGTTAGTAAATGGGATCATTACTGATTCATCTAGTTGAGATTCAGAAAACTGCATATCTCTCTAGCACGATTAACTTCCTGTTTTGTGTCGGACAGTAACGCTTGTTTCATATAAGCTTTAAACTGAATATGAACGTGAAAACACTGTGTTACTTAGGAATTTAGCTGCCTGAACTATCGACATGCATGTTGGTGTCAAACATAAAATACTTATACTAAATACGGTGACACAAAATCCTTACGGTTAACGAAATTATTGTTATATGCATTTCGTCTCGAAGCATCTTCCCGTTGGAATTCAATATTGAGTTGAAAGATGGAATAATAACTCAATCATTTCTAGTGAGATTAAAAGACTAAAATAATGTTAATTTAGGCAATTAGTTCATATTTCTGTCATGTACACAAGGCGCGTAAAGAAAACAAAAAGGAAAAAATAGTAACAACAGTAATAATAATGATAATAATAACCGTAACAATAATAATTATAAGCATTATAAAGCCATAAAAATGTGCCGGTAATAAACAATATGCAAAATGAGATCCCGTATAGATGAATTTCTTTCAGTCTCTGTTATCGAAGAAAAAGTGGCTGGTTGATGTATTTCAACAAAGGTTTAAAATACATTAGTAGACTGTGAGTAAATACAAACAAGTACACAGCTTTGCATACATTAACATCTTCAGAAAAGAATGTAGATGAGAAACAATGGAGAGTACAATAATAATACAACGGCAATATCGACAACAATCTAACGAAAAGACAACATGATGATGATGATAATAATAATCATTAACAATAATACTGATAACAATAAATGATATAAACGTAAGTTAGAAGAATCATAATACAATTGTACACAAACACTACTACTAATGTTCATTTCAACATTATTAATAAAACATTTATTGATTGAGAGGATACATCGCGAAACAAAGAAAAGAAAAGGAACCAACATACAATTCAGAATTCTAAACAGTTTTTATAGGCATCAGTCGACTGATTATACTTCAATTCAAGGTTTTTTTTTATTGTAACAGACATTACACTAGATGAATATTGTTAAATAATAATAATAATCATAATCATAATAGCATTGGCAGTGGCAAGAGTAAGCATGATGATAATTTTGAAAACAAAAAATCGTCTCATAAAATATTACTACTAGATAGACAACAAAAGCAAGAGGAAAACAGTGGAAGAGGAGGTAAGAACCCCCCCCATGGACACACAACTATACACAGAAATGAATAAATGGAAACTTTAGAAAAGTGTGTATATATATGTGCGTAACCAAGAGACAAATGCAATATCACTTTTCTTGAGTAAAGAAAGAAATTGAGAAGCATTACGCACAAGAAGAAAGCTAGTATACGTGGCAAGATAATTTTTTTTTTTTAAAGCACAGAAATTCGTTTTTACCAAAGGTAAAACAAAAATTACCTAGGTGTTTTTAAATCAACGAACAAAACGGAAAAACAGTGGTTTATCGCTTTTTTCTTTTTAACCTATGAATAGTTAAATGAAGTAGAACCTGAAATATACATACACAGAGTAAGTATAGTAATAACAACACTAAGAAATTCAATATACACACGAGTCAATCGAATACTTCAGTTCTCTGCATTAGAACAGACATACTCTTAGGTGGCAGTAGGAGTAAAAATATTTTTTTTTAAAAAAGTAATAATAATGCTTATAGCAACAATTATCATCAAAGAAAGTAAAATAATTTCTGACATGAACAAACGAAGAGAATACGAATAATAAAAGCAGAAGGAGTTAAAACCTTAAAAGTGTATTTTTGGTTACAATTAAAATGCGTGTCACCGAAATAATACGATGAAAACATTCATTTTACTTCAAGTGATCCAATTAATAATTTCCTTGAAAGTGATCACAGATAACTTCATCTTTATATGTGTCTGTGCATTTTCTCATTTTACAAAGAGAGAATAATGAAAGAAAAACATGAATAGAAATAAGTGTATACATGAAATCTGTAAAGTTCTACTAATGTATAATAAAAGTGATAATCACTTATACATAATACTGATTAATTCAATAAGAAATATTTACATCAAAATTAAAACGATGAACAAAACAAAAAAAAAACACAACAGTTTATAACTTTATAATTCACAGTTTAAAGATGACGAAGATCAAAATTGTAAATTATCATTGATGACAACAAACATTTATATCATTATTATCATCTAACAGTTGAGTGTTCACTACCATTTTCAACAAACCATACAGCGTGAGATACAGATCTCCACGGTTGTACAACGTCTGAATGATCAGTGTGTATATCTTCTGGGATATATCGAACTAAACTTTCAGTAGAGAATCCACCAAATTCTGGGAATGGACCTATTGAAATGAAAGAAAAATATGCTTAGAACTAAAATATTATATTTTTGAAATGAATACTAGTCAGGTGAATACACTTATATTTATTTCATATTCGACAAATTTATTGTAATATATCACATAATTCATATTACTTAGAACATTTACGACAATCAGTCTCATATTTATGTAAATTCTGATCAAGATTTGACTGGATAGTTTCATAAATATTGGGCACTGAGTGAAACGTTGACACTAAATTTAGGTTATATTTGGAAAAATCTCAGGGTGCTTAAAATAAGAAACTAACATTCCGCACAGAAGTCTGGTCCAAGCTTCTCTTTAGAGGAATAATCAATTATCATAGATATATATGAAATGAAAAACCGTACAGTTCATCTCATTGTCCAATCGTCATTGGATTGTGATTGCTTTTCAATAGGATTATCAGTCATTTACATCATGGTGTATTGGTACATACGATGCATGAATGTAAGCTTGTGTGTGTGTGTGGGGGGGTTGTATTTCATACATAGGTCACTACAAAATAATAGAGGTCATGTGTCGTAATTGTTAATGTTATACGTACTTGCCAAAGGTATGTGGCAGAAAAAATGTCATCTCTCTCTCTCTCTCTCTCTCTCTCTCTCTCTATATATATATATATATATATATATATATATATATATATATATATATATATATTAAAAAACAGAATGAACTGATAATGTTGATAAGACTAGGCCTTCCTCCTAATCATAATCCAGTCAAGCTTGGACAGTGAGATGAACTGTACGATTTTTCATCTTATCTATTTATGATAATTGTAGATTTTGATTATTTCCCTGAAGAAGCTCAGACTAGATTTTTGTGCGAAACGTTGGGACTTCTTATTTTAAATACGCTGAGATTAATGATAGATATTGGCTAGCAGTGGGATCCAGAACGTAAATTTAGCTGAATGAACCTGCTTCCCAGAGAATGTTGTTACCGCCTGGAATCGAACTCGGGAGTGATCGCTCCAAACGCAGGGCGTTATGCACTAGACCAATGAGTCACAATAGCCATTTCTTGTGCCATGGGTATAGTTTTAATATTGTTACATGTATTAGCCCGTCGTTGATTGAACCGAATTGATCGCTTTCTATTGGCATATAGGCTCCGGAGCGGATGTCTCGATATTGCCTGTGTTTCAATTATATATTGATGATGGGTAGTGGCTAGCAGTAGAATCTAGGACTCACGTTTCGTCCTATTTGGGGCTCGTCAGTTGGACCGATCAATTTGGTCTAATCAATGACGGAATAATACAAGCAAGGATATCAAAACATATCTAACTGATCTTTTCAATCACTGCGAAAAACTTATATTCTTAAATTCCTACATTTATTATGTAGTATAAAAGGTTCACTATTTTACAACCAGGTAATCCAGATGACTCTGAAAGTGCCTGACGCAAAACTCAAATTGCCGTCACTTTTATGCAACTGGTTAACCAAAATGATCTGCTACGTCTGAGGGTGGGTAGAGTCTGTTGTTCTCCTTGAAATGAGTTCATAGGTTCACAATCTTTGCTAAACAACTCCTAATCGGTGTCTTTAAGTGAAAAAAAAGTGTTTCCGAAAGGGTGGAAATGAAATCTTGGCGTATATTACTAAATTGATAGGTACAGAAGATTTGTCTACGAGTGTAGTAAAATCTGAATTCTAGATCCAATAGTAAATATTGGTCACAGGATTCAGAATGGACGAATGGCATGGATCATTTTCAGTCACTGACAATCATGGGAACACATATCCTGCCGTTGTCCCATTGCTTTATGAGACTTAGGCTCAATGAGAACTTATGGTAGGACTTGTTTATACACTGATCATGCTTTATTATGAGTTAAGTTGACAGCATGCTTTAGTGATCATTAAAGCCCTGACCAGACAGCCAGTGTGAGTACAATCAAGTGGTAGTAAAGCATCAAGAATTCATGTGGCAGTCAGATCTCGTAGCTCAGATGGTAGAGCACCAGCGTAGGAACTCGGTGGCCACTGGTTCGAATCTCACCACGCGCCAAGTTTTCATTTCACTTTCAATCATCCCTTCGTATCAAACTAGTCTGTCAGACCACGGGTATCTCACTCCGATAGTCAAAATGATAATCATTTGATTTGTCATCCTAGACAGATTGACGTAGGTTAATCGGTCGCGCTCACCAATGAAACTAAATACTAAAATGAGTTACACTGAAGACTATCTGTTAAACCTCTAGCAAGTACGAAATATTATAACGAATTCAGACTAGATAACTTATAACCAACTCTTTCTAATGATTGCAGTGTGACTGTAGTCAGGGAATGAACTAGAAGGTAAGGTGAACTGAAAGTGTGCCATCACTCTGACGTGAAGTTACAAATTTTCCCATCATTAAAAAACCTGCGTACTATCCGCTAGCAACCTCATACAAAATAATGACTGCAATCAGGTTTCTCAAAATGCGTTAAGAACTGGTTTGTAGAGAAAAGATTGAGTTTTTGTCAGGCTCTAGATGAATTGATCACAGATTTACTGACTGCCAGATATTTGAACACGCCAACAGAAGGCTGGAAATCCTTGTATCTCTTGAAATAAGGACTCCCTCTTATTCATCGAACAGGAGTGTGGTTTGGAATTTCATCAGAAGAGCGTATCTTTGAGATGTGTGTTAACATATTGACAGCTCTACTTCAGGTGGAGTCACACTATAAAACTATTTCTTTCCAGTGTTTCGAACCATTAGTGAGGGTTAAATAGGAATGTTTCATTTTTCAATGTTTTGTAACTTCGACATAGATGATATCCTCTAGATAGTAATCAGTATGCGGTGGTAATGTATTTCTTTCTGCTAATCACAAGATACTTTCCGATCTGTGCGGCAACATATAGTTTGTTTGAATCGCACTGACACTTGGTGATCAATGTTTGTATACATAGTACGTGCTTGTGTTAACAAAGTTGACAATCCACTTAAAAGACTTACAAGGACATTTGTCTGCACTTATCTTTGGTGGTAAACCGTCAGAAGCAATCGCAAAGTTCATCGACATGAGTAGTTTGTGTGTTGGCGAGCGGGGGGGGGAGGATAGTATACAAAATTTCTAATCGTATGTCAATGATCAAGGCGACAATCACCAATAAAGATCACTTTTGAAGTTATTGTGAAGTTACTCTAGCCGAAAAATGTCAGGTGTACAAGGCACTAGTATGGGGAGTTCTGCTCTACTCCCAATGAAACCTGGCTTCTGTGAGCTGAAGTTGTTTAACGACTGCCTCCGATTAATGTTGTATTTCTAGCGTTGCTGATATACTTTGGAGGCTGTGAGGTTTGGAAGCACATTATCATTTCGAAAAATTAGTTTTGGTAGCTTGAACACATGTTTTACATTTGGTTCGAAAGGCTCCAATGCCGTTTAAAGTTTGTTGACCCCAAAACTGGATGAAAGTGATGAACTGACCAATGAATGAAGTAACATTGACAGATCGAGGGTAGTGGCACTGGGCAAGCACCTGTTGGTGCATCATAACTTCCTGGATATAGTCAGGAAGAGCAAGCAACTTACTGACCACGAATGGTTCGGTACCGACACCAGTGAAAATTATGCTGCAACCCTTTTATCTCTTCTACCATCGAAAAGTAAACCGAAAGCAATGAGTTTCCTTTCAGAGGTTACGATTCAAATTGCTTCTTGAACAACTCGTTTATATCTACGACTGCTTTTGTCTCTTACCTGTTTGTCACTCTGATATCTTCTGAATGCTATTACGTCATTTTGTGTGATGCAATTCTCGGTGCGTATTTTTTTTTACCAAATTTGTGTTATAAATAAACAAAAAATAAGTGAGAAATCAACAGAGAAGTTTAGTTGAGTAAAACTGTTTGTTGGAATGAAAGCCTATATTACATTAAAACTAAGGCGTACTGTAATTCGGTTTGGAGGTTTGTGGGGATTTATAAGTATCAAGTTAGTATTCATCACGGACTGATATCAGTTTGAGAGCCATTGAAAACTTGAAAGCACTGGACATCTGTTTTATCCTAGTATAAGACTCCTCAGCAGAGAGCACCTATGACGTCTCTAGGATAGTAGTCATATAACTCTTTTGAATAGGTAGCATATGGTTTGATCATAGCGTACGTTAGTTTATGTAGTAATTCGATGTGTAAATGTAGATGACAGCCATTAATGACTTCACAGATAAACAAACCAGTTTGAACTTCACAGAGACAGTCAATCCCCACGAATATAACTTTCCGTCTATATTTTTTAAAACCTGTGTTGAATAATTTGAGTCACTTTCGCACTTTTTCAAAAATCGTGTCCATCGATTACTTTCATCACTCGAAAAAGATGATAATTTCCTAATGAGTTTTCTTCTGCGTTCAACACGTTCATTCATTTGTCTCTAAACACTTTCGATGAATGTAGACGACTGACCTATATAACCACTATTTTCTATACCTTCGTCAAATAAAATAAATCTTTTAATCCAAAATTGTCTTTTCTTCGTATCATCCAAATTCCCTGTGAAAAAGTAATAATTCGCTCATTAGCTAATGCAAGTTTTGAAAAATAAAACGAGGTTACAGCGAAGATAATCATATTTTCAACGACTCATTTCCAAAGCTGTACATTCGTAAGTATATAAATGAAATGAAAACATGTTCCATACAACTTTCCGGTCAAAGGTCAGACTTGATCGATATATGTATGCAGGGAATGAAGTGGTATTACGCAACACAAGACATGATCTCAACAGTTTCTATAATATGCAGTGAACAGTAAGATTTGATATCTGGTTAAATAAATAAACATATAATGAAATATAAACAGAGGTACAGAGTAGTAACTGATTAAGATCATGTTAAAGAGAGTGTTTATTCATATTCATCGATGTCAAACTCCAGAAAAGACCTGATAGTTCTGTTCTACAGAAAGTCCCTTTGAAGTGGGAAACTGACCAACTTTCAAAGTTGGGTACCTTTAGGCAGGAGGAGGAGTTTTTTGCACTCACTCTCATTAAGAATAAGAAAGATATGCAGTGATGATTCACCTGTTCAGGAGTTAGAAACCCTCCAAGAAATACTCCTAGAGAATGGATACCCGCCCAGATTCACAGAGAAAAATATGAACGAAAAAAAGACTTCGAGACAGATTCAGAAGGCTCAGAAGAAGACGAGTTTAATGAATCCCAGATTCAAAGGTGATATTGCCGCGAACTTCTCTAGTCAATGTTTATCAAAGTCCCTAAGTAGAACACTCTACGTTGCAAACCTCCCTACCGTGTTGTCATGTCAACAGGTGATTTGTCAGTGCGTGAAAGACAAACTGGTTCATTGAGCATCATCAGTGTGTTTTCTCCAACTAACTTGCTTCTGTGGAGCTGAGTACGTCGGTCGTACTACGCCTTTGCGAACATTAACCAGCTTGGTTGCTGAAAAGTGAGCACAAAGCCATCTTCAATCCCATAGTTGAACACTTCGTAGACTCTGGACAACCGGCTCCTCTGGAAACCTCATTCAAATTATTCAAAAGGGATGAGGATTTGACACTTATGTGCAGCCGAAGCTTTGGCAGTTCTCGGCCTCAAAATATGAATAAACACTCTCTTTAACATGATCTTAATCAGTTACTACTCTGTACCTCTGTTTATATTTCATTATATGTTTATTTATTTAACCAGATATCAAATCTTACTGTTCACTGCATATTATAGAAACTGTTGAGATCATGTCTTGTGTTGCGTAATACCACTTCATTCCCTGCATACATATATCGATCAAGTCTGACCTTTGACCGGAAAGTTGTATGGAACATGTTTTCATTTCATTTATATACTTACGAATGTACAGCTTTGGAAATGAGTCGTTGAAAATATGATTATCTTCGCTGTAACCTCGTTTTATTTTTCAATGACCAAGTGGAGATTTCTCGTTACTTAAACAACCAAGTTTTTTAAATGTATTTTTGAGATGAATGGTGACTTTTTAATTTAGAAATAGTATTCAACATGGACTGACATCAGTTGGGGAACCATTGAGAATCTGGGAGCACTGGACAGCTGTTTCGTTCTAGGATGGGACTCCTCAGCAGTACGCACCCACGACCCGGCTAGGGATCGAACTCAGGACCTTTAGGTTCCACAGCGAACGCGTTAACCATTCAACGACTGGGTCGGTTTTCCAGTGGTTCACAATTTCCAACTTCTGTCAATTTACGACATAGCGTGACTATCACCCAAGGTTTTCAGTTAGCATTCGCTTCATTTACGACTGGTTGACTCCAAAGGTCACGGCTTCTCATTAGAGCTTCGTGATATCCATCTGGAAGCCAGTCACTAATGAGCACTATACAGCAATGTATTTTTGAGATGAATGGGGATTTTTAATTTAGAAGTAGTATTCATCATGGACTGACATCAGTTGGGGAACCATTGAAAATCTGGGAGCAGTGGACAGCTGTTTCGTCCTAGTATGAGAAGCCGTGACACAGCCGAGTACACAGCGATAAGGTATTATTTACTTGACGTTTCGAGCACAAATTATTCCTTATAATCATGTCAATGTAATCACACTCCCGTCGATATCTGTTTTTTATTGTCCTGTCACCTCTTATTCCATGTTTTTACTGGTAGTAAAGTTTTCCATATCTCTGGTATAGGTGTTGGATCAGTCCCACTGCATGTTTTGGCTGGGTGTAGACTCGATGAACAAAGATTCAGTAATCAATCTCTCTCTCCATGTAACTACATTGTTACATGGAAAGAGAGATTGATTACTGAATCTTTTTTCATCGAATCTACACCCAGCCGAAACATGCAGTGAGTACAGTAGTTTTGTCCCAACCTATTGCGTGGTTGTGTGTGAATGCATTCATTGCAATAGCCAAGTGTTTTTCTAGATTATTAATCTTATTGAGATCTGTCATTCTATATTTAGCTGAATTCTCATGTTCCGCTGGTTTAACTGACCCCGATCGGCTAGTTTGACCTAGGTACTTGACCTCAGCCATTGCATGGAAGTTGCTTAATTGGTTAATTGGATCTATCGGATCCTTAAGTCAGCCGAAAAAGCTTATCTCTGAGTGTGTTTGTAGGTTTAAATATCATCTTAATTCCAGCTTTGTTGAGAATCCTACGTAAAGTTTCTGATGTGCCTTCCTTATACGGTAACACAATTTCCTAGCATAGTTCATAACTCAACTCACTACACAACGATAGTTTTACATATGAAGTTGTGATTCAGTCTCTTAGGGTATAAATTGGTTTAACTTAGGCAGGTCAGCTGCATTACATACGATAACCATGAGCATATACAAAATATTGCTGAGTTTTAAGGTTAGTTTCTAACCTCGAACAATGGGAGCATAACTTTAAATTCAAAAGCTGGCCACCTGGAAATTCGACTCATATGGAACGATAAATTGGGAAAATAGGCCTAAATAATTAACACTATATTTTGATCTGCATATACAAAACTATCGACTTTGATTAGGTATATACAAAAAAGTATGATAAAATAAAATTTTGACAGCTACTCTACATCATTAATATGTTATTATAAGATAGGATACGCTTTGAAAACTACGTGCACAAGCAGATACAGAGTTCAGAGTTGATCAGGTAGTAGTATACACGTTTTACTTTGATCACAATGGCAGTGTGAATTAGCAGAAAAGAAGAATAATAATGCCAGTAATAAGACACACAGACATAGATGCATCTTCACAGAAAGATTATACACCCAGAGAATGTATGTACTGACACCGATTCCCCAGCACGTGCACATACACAATACAAACAGATGAAGATATGGCCGTCTATTTATAGCTATGAGCTTTAAACACTAACCGATGACAAATATGTAGGCACGTAGACAAGATATTACAGAACCAACAACAACAAAACACCTATGGTAAATAATAAGGTCACAGAAAAGTGAATTAGAGCGAAAGAAAGTGAAGTGTTGAATTCTTTCAGTATTGTTAGTACGTCTATGCATATATTTCGTATATCGATTAACCGCTTCACCGAACACACATAAGGTTCAATTGATTACTTTATTAATTACATAGCAGTAGTAACCTTACCACATGAATACCAAGAGAACATGGTTGTATGAAAAAACTACACGCTTACACACATATCGGTACTTAAATACAACAGAATAAAAAGTTGAAAATATCTTAGCAAAACATTGTGTTATCTAGTACGTGTGAAGAACCAGACATCCAAAACCACTTGCAACACATAAATGGGTAGATTTCGTTAGTACAAAGATTATCCCCTTGATGATCAAAACTTTTCACATAGAAAGACAGCGAACACCACCATCAAATAACAATCGCTCGTCTGTAGCTCACTAATTAGCTAGACAGTGGGGACATACACCCGTACTCCGGCAACAAGGGACAGTAAATACGTTATACAGTGAAAAATGAAACGGACTATTTTCGAAGGCTAAAGAGCATAAGTAACCTTAAAAGTCTGCATGTGTCGGATACATACCAACGTTTTATACACCAGTTATTCACTATCAACGTGGAACAGCAAAATTATAGGGTAAAGGCACAATCTCAAAACAAAAGAAGTCCTAATATAACAAGCGAAAACTAAAGAAGCAAGTGGTCAGTAGCAGCAAAATAGTGAAAAGAAAGCGAGAACCAAAGAAACAGTTAGGCAAAACATATGACTTTAAAACACAGGCATAGTGGTAGACTGCAACTGCATATAAGATATAATATATAATAAAAGAAATTATCACGAACATTCAAATAGCAATAAATAACTGATACATATGGGACACAGCGCTTTGTCACATACAGTCTTTAACCACTCATTCCTGTCATCATGCACACAACGATTCAGAAGTCTACATCACCCTATACGGATCACATCAACAATCAAATATTTCATCACCTGATGTCATGTTTTAGTCTCACCATTCCTAACCTTTCTACAATCTATAACTACTTCACCTAACACTGAGCAACGGAGTAGATAGTAACTAGGACTGTGTATCACATGACCCAGACACCTCAGTCAATCTAGGTTTACACTCTCATCAATTGAATCTCCTCATACGCCAGACCCCTACCTTACCAACTTGCTGACACGCGACAAACGGCCTACACTACGAAGGAAATGGTGGTCAAACATTTCAAGCCTTCTCATGTCCTCCACCAGTAATGGCCATGTTTAACACCCACAAAGTAGATAACAGAGAGGAGAGCAGCACCTCAACGTCAAGCGACGCTAAAAATAGTCTTGCAAAAATAGTTAACTATGTCCGGTCAACACCAAACATGCGTGTGTCTCAGAAGAAGCGGCAACCACTCACCAACCATCAACTGGTTTTATTCATGGACACCATTGACGTCAGTGGATGTCACGACAGAAAATCTCTGAAGTTTGAAATAAACAGAATTAGATGGTTGTCTGAACACAAATTTATCAGGTGATCACTGTCATCCGTTCGTCCTACTGGGATTCGGAAAGTCAGTTTACGCATTGATTTCACCCACTATGGCAATCATACATGAACGTTTGGTTTTCAGTAGAAGGCTAGACAGCTTTTGGTAGAACTAGCTTTACTTCATCCAAAATACAGTCACTGGGTGCGTAAGGAGATTACATAGAGAAAACAACGAGTTGCACTTCTGCTGATAGTTCTTACTGCACCGTCCAGTTAAACAGCAAACAACTGACTGTCAAGCAGTACATTTTCCATCTAAGGACTTAATGGTATGCCTACATCTGGAGGACAACAAGAATTAGGTGTTGAATCTCCAGAAAATCGAAGAGTGGGTTTTGTAGATTCACCATAATGGCTGGGTGAGCTTAAGTGAATAACCCGGTAACAATCTACGCTACAAAGATAACTGCTTTTTGTCTTGCCACTATTCTGCAGACCTTTCTGATATCGTAAGACCTCAAGGGAACAAGTGCTGCCACATGGAAAGCTTTTTGGATCATTATCATTTGCTCAGAAACGCTTTCAGTCGGCAATTTAAAGGGGGTTGGGAATTAAGATCCTAGGTTGCGTTGCTGGTCTAAAGCCACTGATTCATGAAAATTGTAAAACTCTACCCTGGGAGCTGTGATATACTGTTTGTTATTATTAGTAGTAGTCCCTTGGGTTCCTAATGGAACATAGGGATTCAGTAGCACATCTCCAGTGAACTCTGTTCTCCGAAATCTTTTGAACCTGGTCCCACGACAGCCCACAAGCTCTCATTTCCTCCTCACACGATCTCCTCCATGTCACCCTCACCTCGGATGCCCAACTCGTCGCTCCCCATGGGGATTCCACTCGAGGGCCTGACCTGGCGAGTGATGTCCCCAGTCGGCTTTCTGAGTGTATGCCCAATGGAGTGCAGGAGATCTCCATACTGGTTTCAGGCTAATGAACACCTGTCTTGCTTTTCCGATTCTGACTTTGACATCCTCGTCTGTGCCGCCTGTAGTTGAAACAGTGCTTCCTAGATAGGTGAAGGAGGTTACTTCCTTTAAGTTTCTCCCGTTGATGGTGACTGGAGTTTGTTGTTGTTGGCGGTGGTGCGGTATCTTCATCACTTCTGTCTTCTCTATATTTACCTGAAGTCCCGTCTTCGCTGCCTCTTCTGCCAACTTGTTAGTTTTCGCCTATATGTCTTCAAGTTTGTGTGACACCAGGCACAAGTCATCGGCGAAATTCAGATCTTCTAGGTTCTTTTCCGCATAATGATCTTCGATTGCACAATGCTTCATCACAAACTAACTACATCTCAGCTCTTACAGCAAATACCTATGTTCTTTAATAGTGCTCAGCAATGAGATAACAAATAAATATATTTAGGCCAAAAGGTGGTTTCACTAACTGAATAAAAACCCTCGTTATGCTGCCACCGAATGCTGATAAAGTTACAGAGGGGATGAAACAATATACAGAATATTCTCCGACCCCGAAAAGTCTGCAAAGTGTATAGCAATAATATTGGCAGTAAGCCTTTTAACTAATAATAAAAATCCACCTGAACTATCCAGAACAGATTTCATACGTCATCCATATTTCTTATGATACTGTCCTGTTTTTTAGGCTGAAGTGGAGTTGGGTTTGAACCCAAAAGCTATTACTTAGAAGAATATAAAGTTATCATGCACACACTGAGACTTACCACTTTCAACAGAAGTGCGTGGGGATGGTGTAAAAGGACATAAGTCTGAGGACTGCTGCTCATTTTGATGATGGGTTTGTTGCTCTTGGAAATGCAGTTCACGCCTTTCAAGTTGATGGGGATTATTAACAAGTGAAATGGATGGTTTATCGACACCAGACAAACGACTGAAAGTCGAGGCTCGCTTATCACGTGCACGTTGGTTTTGAAACCATACTTGAACAACACGTACAGGTACACCCAACTCAGAAGCTAAAGTTTCTCGCATCTATAGTTAAAATACAACAAGAAATGAATTAATCAGTCTAGGATGAAAAAGGGATTAAATGAAAACTACAAAGTATATGTGTGAACGATGTGAGTAACAAGAAATCGATAATGAGTGGTGATTGAAGGCCAAGTGAAAATTTGGACAGCGGCCGGATTGGAAACAGCGACCACCGGGTTTCCGGTCTGAATCTGGCTGTGGTCCAAATTTTCATCTCATCTTCAAACCACGGCTATCTCATAGTCAAAATGATAATAAATCATCCACATTAAACCGGTTTCCATAGATACGTAAAAATTATGTCTGTAAAACCTGCTGAATGGTTAATCCTAAGCACCTAAACTTATCAGTGATATTTTGTCAGTTAATCGCACATCTATTATAGATCAAAACCTGCGGTATTGATCAAGTAGTTTATCAAAGCGAATATAGTTCACATCACCGTTGAATGATTGAAAGCAAATGAACCGTGGGAAATGAAAAATTTATGAATGACTACCAAACAGTCTAAAAAAAACTATAAGGTGTCTGAATTAAATGAGATGAAAGGTGGTAGTAGAGTCGCCTACAGATGTTTAGTGCTGGTTGGGAGACATAAACTTAAAAGAACTCAATCTCCATCTCAAACTTATACATGGATCGTAGCAAATGAAGATAGACGGATATTAAGTAACTCTTAGTATACTCGTGTGGAATATGAACGTAACAAAACGCACTCAGCAACTTTGTGCAGTTACGTGCAGTAGGTGATGAGCTACAACTATTGCGTAAGGGTTAATAATACTACTTGGGTGCTTAAACCTCGGTAGGTGGAGTGGTGTTTGCACCCATGGCCCACTGGTTGAAATCTATCTCCTAAAACCACTGAGCCATAGCCCCAACCTTGTATGGAGTGCCATAAGTTACATAAGCCAGTAGGATTGATTTCTGCCTGCTTGACTTCTCAATAACACAAGAATAAAATATTACGATGAATTACAAAGGAGGGCGGAAACAAGAAGGAAAATGAGTAGCAAAGTGTTCCAGAATCTAATTGAAAAAGTAAATATATTTACATAGTTGTGACCGGGTTACTATTATACTAGTTAAAATTACCAATCATCGATTTTCCGCTAAGTACAACAATCCTTTATTTCTCAACTAGGCATCAGTGAATATCATCGTTGAAGATGAAAAAATATGTCTAAATCACTTGATTTTTCTAGAAATGGTATTTTAGAGATTTTCAATGCAATCAGCATCTTTGTTTACATTTTTTTATGCGATTTCAGTAATTCACAATGGCGGGGTCATGGGTGCGCACTGCTGAGGAGTCTCATACTAGGACGAAACAGCAGTCCAGTGCTCCCAGGTTTCCAATGTTCCTCCAAATGACGTCACAGCCCATGATGAATACTAGCTTGGAACCACTAAATTCCTACAAATATCCAAATTAAATTGATCTAGGGCTCATTGGTGGCTAGCTTCGAGAGATGGCTTTTGAATTTTCAATGAGAAGTCGTGACCGATGAGACAAACTTGGTGGCCATGCGGGAAGATACTCAACGATGATATTGGGTGATGGTCACGCTATATCGTGAACTGACAGGAGTTGGAAATATGAATCATCGGATTCCGACCCAGTGGCTCAGTGGTGATGTGCTGACCACGGAGCCTGAAGGTCTTGTGTTTGATCCCTGCGGGGTCATGGGTGTGCACTGCTGAGGAGTCCCATACTAGGACAAAACAGTTGTCTAGTGCTCCGAGGTTTCCAATGTCCCTCCAAATGATGTCGGTCCAACTTGAGAAATCTACTGGAATACCCTTTGCGAAGTCGAATATCGAGTACTATTTTGAACACTACATCTAAGACAGGATTATCAAATAAACAAAGTACGCAGTGAATATATGAGTACTTTATGATTAGAGAGCATGTTTTGCAAACAATCGGTTATGCTCAATGATAACGGGGTAGATAGGTATATAAACTCAGGTTAAAACTTTACATAACACTTGTTTTATAAACTCTAGTCAATGATACTACTTAGTCTTCTGGTGCTAGATATTAGGAGTCAGTCAGCAAGACAATAAAAGCTTCAACTCACACAACCCATAGCTCTCAGAACACGAAGACACTTATAGACTGCCTTGCCTATCTTAAGAAATGTATGTGGCAGACAGGACTTAGCGATTTTAAAGTACAACTCATGCTAACAACCTTGTGACGGTTTGTTTGGTAATCTCCAAAAACACTGTGTTAAAGAGTCAAAGATACCATTCAGCTGACCTAACAAAAGTTGGCTGAAGTGAGGATTTGAACACGCTAACCAATTAGTTAGTATACATAAAGTAACTTATCTCATGAAATTAAACCACTACTGCTGCATAACAACTTGTTAGTGTTAGTAAACTGGACTTACACTTTTTGATGGACGAACATTTAATTCATAAACTTCTTGAAGTCGATAACGCTGTTCATCAGTAAGTGAAGTACGCATACGTCGACTCATGAGACTGAATCGCGCACCACTACCTAATGATTGATAATTATGATCTAGATGATTCTGATTTGGCGGCCAATCATTTTTGCCACTCATCAACTCAATATTATCATCTTCATCACATTCATTTTGTTGACTAGATAAACAAATATTTGATGAAGACTGGTGGATTTGTTCATCACAACAACCACTTCTTTCGTTTTGATATGGTTGCCAATTTCGAGCTGATGACGATGAAGACGATAGTGTAGATGATGATAATGACTGATTGTTTATTTCAGCAGGATATACATTAGCAGATGCACGTGTATTCTGTTGATGATGTTCCTGATAATGATTATGTTGTTGTTTCGCAAGAAAATCTGAACGACAAATTGGCCGACAACTGACTGGATCAATAATATACGCTTCACCAGCTGCTATAGGTTGTTGACAAATGCTACATGTAAAACAGGAGACATGAAAAATCAGCTCTTGACTTGAAGAGGATAACGTAGGTGGATTAGGTGAGTTTCTCGATGTTGAGGTGGAGTGCTTCGCTCGCATAAATAATTCATGACTTCGCATTGGTTGTCGACAGTTGGTACACTTAGTTGCATAGAGGCTGAATAGAATTTTCAATAACAACAAGAAGTTTTATGTCTGAATATATGCAAAATAGGTGAAAGCGTTGAATCAACTCAATCATCTTAGTTGCTTTCACGTGAAATCATTTGGATAATATTATACTTAGCAATACTGTTGAACTAATAGGATTTCAAACATATTTTCCTTGATCTGAGTACTTAACCCACTATCCAATCATTGCAGTGAGATTAGTTGCTGGTTAGTTCATTTCTGTCTGATGATCTTATAGGTTACTCTTGTACAACCACAGCTCTTGCGCTGTGACACTAAAGCATACACTAGTATTGATAGACTCTATCTCCACATGAAATCGTTAAACGATAAGTAGGGAACTTTTAAACTGAGGAGATGATACCAACATGCGACCTGAATTTACTGGGTAACGGTCCATTTAGCAAAAACATATATCCGTACATCATGCAAAAATGCACCAAGGTGAAAGGACAAGAAATAAAGGAAAAATTAGTCAAAGTGGAAGAGAATCGTGAGAAGGGAGAGACGCGATAATCCTCAAACTCAGTAGAACGATAAAGATGATGTGTGGAAATATGCGACACTGAGATCGATTCTGAACTTTGTCATATACAGTCTTTAACCACTCATTCCTGTCATCATGCACACAACGATTCAGAAGTCTACATCACCCTATACGGATCACATCAACAATCAAATATTTCATCACCTGATGTCATGTTTTAGTCTCACCATTCCTAACCTTTCTACAATCTATAACTACTTCACCTAACACTGAGCAACGGAGTAGATAGTAACTAGGACTGTGTATCACATGACCCAGACACCTCAGTCAATCTAGGTTTACACTCTCATCAATTGAATCTCCTCATACGCCAGACCCCTACCTTACCAACTTGCTGACACGCGACAAACGGCCTACACTACGAAGGAAATGGTGGTCAAACATTTCAAGCCTTCTCATGTCCTCCACCAGTAATGGCCATGTTTAACACCCACAAAGTAGATAACAGAGAGGAGAGCAGCACCTCAACGTCAAGCGACGCTAAAAATAGTCTTGCAAAAATAGTTAACTATGTCCGGTCAACACCAAACATGCGTGTGTCTCAGAAGAAGCGGCAACCACTCACCAACCATCAACTGGTTTTATTCATGGACACCATTGACGTCAGTGGATGTCACGACAGAAAATCTCTGAAGTTTGAAATAAACAGAATTAGATGGTTGTCTGAACACAAATTTATCAGGTGATCACTGTCATTCGTTCGTCCTACTGGGATTCGGAAAGTCAGTTTACGCATTGATTTCACCCACTATGGCAATCATACATGAACGTTTGGTTTTCAGTAGAAGGCTAGACAGCTTTTGGTAGAACTAGCTTTACTTCATCCAAAATACAGTCACTGGGGGGCATAGCTGGAGAACAGCGGCGAGTTTTATTGTTTTTCAGTCGTCCTTGCATCATTCAGTCAAACAGCGCACAGGCAAATCTATGTTTGAAATTTTTATGGGAGTATTTAAAACATTGTTTAGCGACATGTGTCTTTCACTCAGTTGAACTGAAGTGCGACAGCTTGAGTTGATGCATCTTTTGAGGGATTTTAAGTTATGTCGTTTGCCTTTTTATCTAAGCAGATTTCAGAAATACAGACAAAACAAATGCAGAACCTAGCACTCAAGTTGCCACACTTCACTGTGGTATACAAAGAACAGGTAAATAGAAACAGTGATATCAAAGTACACAAAAGTATGTGAGAGAATATACAATCTGAAAATAACGGTTAGTGCAAATATGCAAACTTTAGAAGATGTCATGAAATGAATACGTCTGAGACATTGTGACCGATCTTCAGCCATACCAACCACTGATTTCCATAGTCTCTGGGAACATAGCTAAGCAGTCCACAACTCCCAACACAACTCAGATCAACAGTCAGGGACTTAATGGACTGGTGCCACATCTTGGTTTGACCATTCTAAATCCTCCCCCAACCTAATCTAACTTCCCCTAGCATGGCACGTCGAGGTAGGCAGTGGCTCAGCGTGGGCAACACATGTCCAAGCTACCCAAGACGATGAAGGTCCCTAACCTCACCAATCGATTTGCCTGTCTTGCCTAGTACCTTTTCCCTGACCTCAACATTGTTCACACGATAATTCCACCAGACGCGAGAAATGCGAAGACGTCTATGATCCAAACCCTGTATTCGCTTCATATTTTGCGCTTTCAACGGCCACGTCTCGCACGCGTATAAAAGGAAAGAACGGTATACTCGTTCTTCGATAGATAGTCGGATATCTCGCCATTCGCGCCACAGATGACGCAAGTTAGCAAGTGCTAAACGGGTCTTGTGTATCCCAGCTGAAATTTCGTCAGTTACCAGCCCGTTCAAGCTGATGTGACTCCCCAAGTGAAGTGGTCGGCACATTCCACCATTTTACTCTTTATCACTAAGCTGAGAGTGGTTGGGTACCAGTCGTGGGGCATTATCTCACAGCTGACAGATGCGAAACGTATGCCAAACATACTTAGGTTTCTGCTCAACGCGTTCAGAAGACCCTGCATTTTATCCGCATCTTCACCTAGTGGGAAAATATCATATGCATACTTCACGTCAACTGAATGATCTTCGAGGAGAAGATCAATTTCTCTGAGAAGAGAGCTGTGATTAGCGTTACATATTTGCTCAGCACTCCCTTCACATTCAAACACTGCCACATCTCACGGTAGACGGGGTCAAACGCCGCCTAAAGGTTAACAAATATGGGAAGTGTCGGCCGCCAGTAAGTATGGCTGTGTTCCAGAACCTGTCGTCCAGGTCGTAAACCTGCCCGGTTTTCTAGACTTTGCTCTTCTCGAGCTCAAATTAGGAGTCGGATAACTATGGATCCTAGGATCTTAGGCACTCATTTTTGTCACAGGAAGACTTTTCTTTCTTCTTACAGACTGTGATGATCAGTGAAGTAGATCAGTCTAACGACACTGCCACTGATTCCTATATACTAACTAATACCTCAGTCACTCTACCTAGGAAATTTTTCCTCCATCCTTGAAAACTTCGGGTGGCAAACTGTCAGGTACTGCTGCTTTGCGTCATTTCACGTTCGATACAGCTTTCTCAACTTTAAGCAGAGTTGAAGGACCGACGTCCACGTCCCATTCAGGTTTAGGCTGCATGTTCGGCAACTGAAGCGTTGTTGTGAGCCAAGTGAACTGGGCTTCAAAGTATTCTGTCGAACGTTCTGGTCACCTATCCTGGGAGGTAATCAGCATCCCATACGTTTTGGTGGTTTTACTCATTATCCTTTTCATTTTGTCGGTATCCTTAATAATTTCAAGTAGTTGCCGAGTGTTACCGAATGCTGATGCCTTTTCTATCTCTTTCGCTCCTGCTACTCACCACTGCTAATGATCATTGACAAGAGTCTGGGTCAATTTACGTTTAAGTTGCTTCCGCTCCTTATTGTGGCCAGAGCCCACTGGAATCAGTCTTCTCGTATCAGTCAGTTCGGATGACATTGAGGAAATCCAGTGACGTTTGATAACCTTCGGCTGTAGGTTACCAACTGTCTTTACCGAGGTTTCCACAGCAGACTTAATATCACGCCAAGTTTCCTCAGGATGAACATTTCTGTCACGTTTAGATAAATCCTTCGCTACTCTCCTCCTTAAATACATACTTGAGGTTCTTATTTTCCAATCGAACATACACAGGCTTTACTATAGACTGTTTCCTGAGACCAGTCGGACGCAGACATACACGAGTCCGTACTAACGCGTGATAGGAGTTCAAACAGGTACTCTAGAAAGAGGGATAATCCTCCACCGGTCCTCTTTAACGATGGCTTACAGTAACATGATCTAACTGTGCTCATTATTGTTTGATGTCGACGGACGCTATGTGTAACAATGCCTCTCCTTATGCTTAAACTTGGTACTAGGCAGAAACAAGTGATTGTCAGGACAAAATTGCAAGAGATGATCACCGTTGTCCAGTTGTTGGCATGGGATTCCGTAAATACCCCCAAGATGCCCTTTTGACTGGCTGGGATTCTTTAATTCCACTTTTAAGTCATCCAACCTGCAGTCGGTGGATGCGTATGCAGAAATTACAAATGAGCATCGGTTAGTCTTACGATCCTTCCAAGTTTCTACACATCTATTCAGTCAAACAGCACATAGATGGGTGTTGACTGGTATCCAGTCGAGAAGCCCACTTTCTGCCCTACAGCTCAATGCTATGCCTACACTAGCCACTCTGGATCCTCAAAAACTTTAGGTGAATTTAGAAGATTTACCGAATCGGTCAGGTGAGGTCAAGTGAATAACCATACTCGGGTTCTGCATACGATCCTTAGAGATAGCGTACATCAGTGGCTAGAGTTTCTTAAGTTTTGGAGATCGATACTTGCTGTACGATTTGGCATACAGTTCGGAGATTGAAAGCTCCGATATGAAATCGATGGCGGGATCCTAGAAGACCAGGAAAGAGGTTTCAATGGCTTTGATCATTCACAATGATCACAGAATGAGGTTAGGGAAGGTTTAAGGGATCTTATATTAGTATCAGGAGGTGAAGGTAAAGGAAGAGACCGAGTTGAGGAAGATCGGTTATGTTTGATTTCGTCTTTATATTACTGGACGCGTGTGGAGGATCGAAACTTCCCAGCTGCGTACACTGTGGAAGGTTATTTCTCCTAGGGGTACCTGAAAAAGATTTTTACAACCACAGAGGCTGAGGATATCTGCTTGATACCTGTCACATACAGCCTTTTGTCGGTTGGTGTTTTCAGGTTTTATTGTTCTAACGTTGAATAGGAAAACCCCATACAGCCGTAACAAGAAGATACTGGGGCAGGGAGGAATGTGCCATTTTGGGGCCGAATTTTTGTACCTCCGTTTCCCATTGGGAAGGCAGCATCCGCGTGGCGTCGCTAGTCATCCAAGGGGAACACTTTGTCGCTGTCAAACCCCATCCAGCTGGCAGCAGTACACCTTCGTTGTCAGACCCCATCATAATGTAGTAATTTACACTACAACGGTAACTGCTTTTCTTCTCACCACTATTTAACAAACCTTTCTGGAAGGGTAGGACCTAGAAAGAACAAGTGCTCCAGTCGGTTTAGCTGGTTGGGTCATTGTGATATGCAAGCCTGACCACTAGGTCAAGGTAGCAGCTACAGGTCGGCATATTTCACAACATAATATCAGTAAAATAAGTAAATAATAGGTAGACTAAAGCGAAAAAGGCTACAGCAACAACAGAATAACATAAATCCAAAGGTAATGAGTAGAGCATATTGACTGTAGTGATGAGATCTATGTTGGAACAACTTAATCTATCTTTATTAGCCTTTAATTTATGGGCTGCGTCTCAATGGACGTGAGAAAACTTTGGCAACAAAACCACCACCAGTGCTGCCGGACAACGAAAACACCAAAGCCGTGTTCAGTGAGAAGTTGGCTAGGAAGTTATCGGAACAGACTATCACTCATCCAGAGGAAGCTTGGTGGCATCTCCAGTCTGCTGTAAAAGCGGCGTTGAAGATGAGAGCCAACTCCGAAATAGTGGCTAAAAAGATCCTGTGGATATCAGCAGCTTCTTCCGATCTAATGGACACATACGAACTCATCCCTGCAGACTTTGAGTACAATGAAGTGCGAGCGCAACTTAAAAGTAGATTGAGAAAAAGTCTACGTAACGATCGCGAACAGTGGTGGGCAGCGAAGGCTAAAGAGATGGAAAAGATAGAGGCGACTGGTAACAGTAAACAGTTATTTAGACTTCTTAAGGAAACTGCGGGGGGAAAGGTGGACAATGGTTAGTGAAACCGCAGCGAAGGACGGGTCTGCGATTCACTTGCAGAGGAGACAACTGGAACGATGGGCAGAACACCCCGAGGAACAGTTTAACTGGCCTCCAACCACCATTGCGTTCCCCACTATCCAGTCGGATCCTGAATGGAACATTGAGATAGGCCACCCAACACTAGCAAAGTCAAGACAGCGGTAGGTAACCTGAAACGAGGAAGGGCGGCAGGACCAGACGGGCTAACTCCTGAGGTATACAAGGATGGTAGTAGAGTGGTCTTAGTCAGGTTAACGGAAGTGTTAACCAGTATATGGGAACCCAATACGATCCACTCTGGCTGGTCTAAATCACTGATTATTCCAGTCTTCAAGAAAGTCCTCTTGTGATAACCACAGAGGAATCAGACTGACGAACATAGTATCCAAGATCCTAGGTTCCATAATTCTTCGACGCCTGAGTGGGGCTCGGGACCAGGCAGGCTTTAGACTCGGCCGCAGGTGTATTGACTAAATATTCACACTACGCCATGTTTTGGAACACAGACGCTTACCGACACCTGACACTAGCTGTATTTCTCGATCTGAAGGCGGCATCCGACTCCGTTGACTAAGAAGTCGAATGGCAATATCTCTCACTGAAAGGCGTGCCGAGTAAGTACATCACCTTATTGAAGGCTCTCTACTCGAACACTTGTGGGCGTGCTATGGTGAGATGTCTGGAGAGCTGTGCTCGTCGGATGGTGTCGGTCAAGCGTGCCCACTGTCTCCATTCTTATTCAATTTTATCACAGATATTCTTATGGAGGTCTCCCCCTCGTCACCTGATTATACAGAGGTTGACGTAACCGCAGGAGAATTTTCGTTAAACCTAGAATATGCAGATGACATAGTCCTGTTAGGTGAAAACGCTGACATGATGCAGCCTTCTGAACACTTTCAGTGGCAATTCGAGAATGTTCGGGATGCGTTTCTCACCACCCAAATCCAAACTGTTACTCCAGGATTGGTCTTCAACGGTGCCACGGCTAACAATAGAGTGTAGTGATTGAGTGCGTCCACCACTTCACTTACCTGGAAAGTAGGATCAGGCCTGGTGGTTCAGGAACCGATGAAATCTCTGAACGGATACAAAAGGCTCGGCTGGCTTTCGCCAACTTACACCACCTATGGCGCCGCCGTGATATCCGATTGTCTATTAAGGGTCGCGTGTGCTGCACAGCAGTCCACTCTGTTTTACTGTATGGCTATGAAACATGGCCATTGAAGGTGGAAGACATGAGAAGGCTGCAAGTATTTGACCGCCGTTTCCTTCGTAGTATAGGCCATATTCCGTGGTGTCGCCGTGTGAGTAATGCAGAAATCAGGTGCAGTTTTAGGGAGAAGAGGTAAATCAGTTGATGAGGTTATGACCCTTCAACGACTGAAATGGTCGGGACACGTGTTACTTATGCCTGGTCGCCGACTGCCTCGTCACACAATGTTGGCCGAAGTAGGTCCAGGCTGCGAAAAGACCAAGGGTGGCCAGACTAAAACATGGCATCAATATATGAAGTCTCTGACTGTTTGTTTTAACCATGTGGGGCGATGAAGACTAGTCGGTTGGGGTCCGCGAGACAAGAGGAACCAGTGGTTGGAGACTCTAGGTGATCGCATGACTCAGAACCCATATCAGTGGCGCAGATGTATACACCCATTTTAACGACGCTGTACCGGATCTCACCATCTTTCCATTCTTCCTTTCTCTCTTTTTGTCCTATATATTTCTTTTGACTGAATCTTCTTATCTTCATTTTGCACCTCACTTCCTTTTTACTTGATGTAGTGGTATGAGATGTGGCAAGTTGGACCGTGAGGCAGTAATGCCTGGTCCTTTGTTGGTACTGATGATGATATTCGAGACGCTTTGACACATCAAAATGTGACTACGTCATTCAAACTGTATCGCGCAAACGCATCCTATTTTTCAAAAAATCTTTGAGCTAGACCAAAATATTGAGCTTATGCATGTCACTTGATGTGGTATGTAAATAATTCTGTCACTCATAAGCAGCAAAAATCAAAACTCTTGAAACACATATTTTGTTAGTTTTGCTGCTCTTCGATCTTGAATTTTCACGCAGAACTTTTAATACTACTCAAACAAAATGCTGAATAAAGCTCTGAACTGAAAAACTTGAAATCCTGATACAAATTACTTAGAAGTCTGTGACAAAACTTTCAACTGTACCGAAAATAAAACAAATGATCAACGGGTATGCAGAGTTGGGCAACATTTATGAACCGATTATAACAAGTTTATCAAGTAGAAAGCCCTCAAAGTGAACAACTGTTCTATAGAAAGCCAAGCCTTCTGAAACTCCCAAAGACGTTCAATCATGAAGGGTATTTCAAGCCTTCATAAATAACACAAGAAAATAACTGGTTGCTGGGTTGTTTAGGAAGTTTTTCTATCACTATTTACAGCACATTACTGAACTTTTCCTACGAGAAAGAGTTCTTGAAATCATATAAAGTTGTGCACGACAGTGACATCTATGAAAGTCTAACTTACCGATCATAGTCTCGACGACAGAGTAATTCATTTTTGTTAACAATAAAGCATACTTCTACAAGTTCTGCTGAACAGACTGAGCAAATGGCACATGATTCATGCCAAGTTAAACCATGAATACGATAAAGATATTGGTCTGAAATGCTACGTCTGCATCCAGTACACATCGGAAGGGGATCTTTGGATGGCGGATGTGAAACTAATGGGCTATGTGGCACATCAAGAGTGGATGAGACGTTTATTGAGTTGTAAGGAGTCGTTCGATAGCCAACGCTCTCTGTAACACAATCTGAACTATGATGTCTTAATAGACCGGAAAAGTACGGATTTGGATCTGCTAAGAAATAAAAGACGTATCGATTACAATAAAACATCAAGGTGATTAAACACATGCAAATAATTGAGTTTAGTCAGTAAGACAGCATTCGGTAACAATATTCACAAGAAACACCTTATAACAAATATTTCTTGAATATAATAATGCAATGTTTATTTTACGAGTCCAAAGTGGCGCATACTACTAGTATCAAAATCTTGCATCTACAAATGTTTGTTGGGTGAGATGCCTCAGTGGCCTAGGTAAACGGCTAACTGTATGGCTGTAGTTTTGAGCTCCCATTTATCTACATTGCTCAACAAACCGTTACAGCTACCTAATCCTCATATCAAGGAGAATTTGCGAAACAGTATAAAAGTCTACATCTGACTACCAAGTTACACAATCACTTTGGTTTCCAATTGTTCATTTGCAAAAGATGTGTTGCTGAAATACAAGGAAATATATCTCAAAAAACTTAGCTTTATTTCATAACTATGAGGCATCACCAAATTTTGAAAGTACACAAATTAACTTTTCTAGGACAAAAGTGTAAAGCCAATGAGAATGACAAGATCAATTACAGAGAGTAGTAATCAAGATTTTGAATACTGGATAGCTGGAAACAAACCGATTTCAACAGAGCATTTCTTCACCATCGATTAGACAGTGATTACTCAGCCATATCTGAGCAGTAGACACTAGTGAGATGTACACTAGACTTCTGATACATAAGCAATGTTTCTTACCAATATCAAAGGTGGAACTTCCATCGATGAATCCTAAGTTTAAGTTTTAGGATTTCAGTTTTAGATGCACTGTGACCATAAACGATGAAGATAAGTGATAGAGAATTACCTAATTACGATACCTTAATACGTCAGCCACTTTAACTGATAATCTGGAACCACTATATTTGAAAACATTTAGAAGATACGGATTAGAATGCACTTCAATCCAAGCCATATACAGCCTTCGAAAATACAATAAGAGATGGAGACTCTCAGTGACTATTAAGACTACGACTACAAAGCCAGCAACATTTGAGTCGTACGAAAACTTACATGGGCTAGAGTTTCCATGATAAAAAAGGTTTTCGGAATTCACACCGTTTACGTAGTCAAATAACCCCACTCCTTAATTTTGTCTTGGCAATAACGCTAATCACCAACCACATATAATTCATAAACACGGCATAGGCCTACCTGTTGAGTGAGCACTAATGAAACACGAAGCAGGGTTTGGAACCATAGCACTGACTGAAAATCAAATGTATAAGTCAATGAACCACAGCTTCACAAATGACAAATATTACTGTGAAGTGCTTTGCCATGAGTTATGAGACCGTTCTAGAGGAATTCAACGCGAATATAATTTAGCAACAGATAACAGTGTCACCAGTTTGAGTTATATAGAACCGATGATTTTAATTGTTTACCATTTACACAGAGTCTGTGGAATCACATAGTCCAAGACGTTTGCTAATGCCTACACTACTTGCTATTTGAAACTGTGGACAGAGCTCTAATGGTCTAGATGGTAGGTGTTTTTAATCGGTCTGTCTTTGAGAAAACGTGAGTTTCCCTCATTGTATTTACACTAGTCAACCAGTGAAAAGCTACATTCAAAATATGTTCAAAAACACTAACGGGTAACTTGGCAGTAGGTATATTGTGTCGGCTGGCTTTTACTGGTTGGAAAGGCAGGTGGATGACTCAATGTTGAGTGGCTGTTTATGATGCTTATGCTAAGGGGATGATTTAAACACCTGGAACTAACAGATTGAACCACCCAAATTCTGGCAAACCTACTTCGAAGTCTTGTTAACTAACAAAGGTTTTCTGTCACCTTATTTTCTCCCCAGACAGTTCCAGTGATTTAGAATTTTTCATAAAAGTTTTTTATTTATTATTGTAGTGTTTTATCAAATTGTGCATTTACCAAATACAACTGGCAGATAGATTTATCAGTTGGGACAGCACTGCACTAAACAGCTGTCTACTAGCCTGATAGTATACAAGATTCGTTTGAGTAGTAAGTCCAGTTCGTATAGCTAATGCGCTCACTATAACTCTGTTGAGTAAAAATTTAATCCCCAATTCCTTTATTGTGTCAGTAACACTTCAAAGGTCACAAAAAGAACAGCCTGCTTTCATTCAGCACCTATTGCATAACTGGATCAAGAACTGATTCACAAAACCAATAGCTGAGCATGGTGTTTTGACACATCAGGGTATCACTCAAATAAAAGTCAACCGCTAGATTTAATGCGATGTGCTAAAGTGATATGTATTCAAGTCAGGAATTATGGGTTGGCTACAAGTGTTTTGTGACTATCCCCGAAATCCAGAGGTCGTCAATAACACTGTATGTCAGCTTCGGACTCGCTATCCTGCTCTGTCGTATGGCGAAGTAATACCAACAATAAATAAGCAAGTTCGGAACTCAATATGAACAGAAATAATCTCATCAGAACTTTTCAGTAAACTGGAGAAAAAGAGACCATTGCACAGTACTATTTGCTGCTGTCAAACTCATCTTCTAAAACAATAGAAGTCAGTGCAACACTTAAGAAAGGGAATTCTTGCCGTAGTATAGAAGTTGTATTTCAATATTGTAAGATGTACTAGGCTTCAGGCCCCAAAAAGACTTGTGCTGGAAACGACTACATTCAAAACAGTATGGTTTCGAGTGTTAAAAATTTAAGTAAATAAAGTATTAACCCAAAAGTTATGGTAAACGTATGCCTGAGAACATACCATGATTTACGGGAGCTGGAACACCAAGGATAGACGACATTCTTCGAGATCAAAGTGCCCTCGTCACCTTGACGGATTTAAACGCATAACCATTTACATTGCTACCTTCGAGCTGCATAAGTAGTGAGGTGAGAACTCTTCATACTCTACAAATGTACCCTTCTGACTTATTATTCACCTTTTTAAGTTTTTCTTTACGTTATTCTCCCCATGTTGCAAATACTAATCCAATATCTTTTTACGAGCTTGAATCAAACAATTGATTTCTTCACGCTTGTTTCTAGGTCTTGCAGAACGGTTTTAGGTATTTAATGGATTCCGATGCAGTTGGTTGGCCCACTGACTCACTGTGGCTCCGGTACACTCAATGAGCGGCTGAGTGTTGATTAAATTTGTATGGTGGTTACATGATTCGTCCAAGGACTATAGTGCAGACAGGTCCTTCAAATTTTGTGTCACTAGGCTGTTGTTCGAACTGGTTGTAAGGAGAAGGTAGAAAAGGGAAAGGTGTCCGGCGAGAACGGGGGAAAGAATTGAGAAAGAGGAGTTGAAATAAAGCAGAATAAATGGCAAGGATTTACCTGGGGAGATCCAGGGGAGATAAGAAACTGAACAGTGATAAGGAAACCACAGTAAATATGGTGGAGTTACGGTGTTAGAGAGAAGAGTAGGAGCAGGTGAGATCATGGTAGGGTTGTTGGTAATAGAAATAGCGATGTAGCTAGTGGAGGTATGGTAAATGGAGGTGAGACGCTTAGGAAGTTCGTTATAATGGTAGCAGTATAAAAGAGATGGTATAAGGGTAACTGTGCTGGAATGCTGAGGAATCAAACAGTTGAGTTGGCTTAGTTAGCATCCCAACCGGTGAAGCGCGGGCCAAGTGCTGCTGTGTAGCTATTCCAGATTCTTTTGAGCTGCCGATAAATAGGGCAGTAACCAACACGGACGGTGATCCGTCCCAGTGACCACAAACCGAAGAGAGTTAAAACATGAATGGAAACAGGTTCTCCCCTCTTGACGAGTGGGCTTCTCCAAGTTTCCACCGAACCATGTACACCAAGTGGTCATCAAGGCATAAGCAGTTCCACTGGAGGTTAATTGCCGCCAAAAATGGCTCAGTGGCAATGTCTCCTGCTGCAGCAGTAGGGGTTCGTATCTCAGGTAGGACGCCAGTTCCCTCGAGGTTGCAGATACACCTATGCAAAGGGAAAACAGCTTAGACCCGAGGCTCCCTGCCGATTCTCCATGCCTAACCAACACCCCCACTTGGTTCGCCGCGACAATGAGCCTGTTCACCAAACTTCAAAGTATTCCATAGAATATGAACAGCACAGGAGTAGAAAACATAAAGTCGGCTAGCCTCCGGTGGCCAATCAATATGTGGCCCTATATACCGAGTGAAACGTTACTCCTCTTTTTTCGTCAGCGGGTACAATGCGTCGTGAGCCTCCTCCCACAGATGTGTTTGTGGATTACTTATTCCTTATTTAATTACTTCATACATCTGCTACGGATATCCTTGTGCAGAGTACAATCACCCATGTTCTTACTAACCCTCTATATGTTCCCAGCAGATCACCCACACCGTATGAACTTGAGACCAAATGGCCTAAACCAGAAGAAACAGTAGAAGAGTGTCTTTGATAATTGTTTGAGAGGTTGCGTCCTTCAACAGTTCCCAATTGAAATCCTGATCGAACAGTCCATCAAAATCACAATTTTCTGGGTTTTGTCTAATCTTTTCACCATCAGTTTTCCTTTCATTTTCAAGTAGTGGTCGATCACAAGCAGGTGACCTAGATTTGGAAATGTTTAAGTAAACGAGTGCATGGTCACCCCATCTAAGATGGCTCTGGACATTCAACCTGCATACGATAATGGACTGCTATGTGAGAACGTTGTTAAGTCGGGGTACCTTACTATGAAACCTGCGGCGATCACGCCGAGTGAGGTGTCCAGTCAAGCAATCTTCCCTTAATAATTCCCGAAATTCGCTTATGAGGGCGAATGGACTTGTGGTAGTTGTGAGCTGCGGAAAGTTAAAGTTGGCAATAACGAAGGAACAGGGATAGTTTGATTCTGTAGATGCTCTAGTAAATTGTGTGAGGTCCCTATCAAATGTTGAGGTGGCTCATGGAGGGTGGAACGAAACCCCGATCAAACAGGGACCACTGGGACATTAAATGCCACACCGCAGCACATCTTTAGTGCCGATACTGCTAGAAAAAACCTCATAGGCCCCCGATGAAGGACAAGTGCAACCAGTGATGTCTCCACCTGGTCTCTCTGTTTCATCCCTCCGAACTAGGGTGAGCTCTCCAGGAGGGACTTCATTCTTCTTCATGTCCTAACTGTGCTATTTTTCACAGATAGCCACAATTCTAAGGCGATCATGTTCAACAAATAACCTCACCTTAGGTACCCTAGAGCCCAAGCCGTGCAAACTGCCGCGATAGCAGCTACTGTAAGTTTGAAAACCTAGAGTCCCAACAGTAGGTTTTGTCAAGGTGATCGTGTAGTCAGCATTTGAAGGGTTGACGTTTTCAATACTCTCACCTATAGGAAAGTAGAAATGAGAGCGCCATGATCTTGAAATAAACGCTTGTCTTAGGGTCACCACAAGATTCAAGGTGACAGGTGATTGAATCTCCTTTTATTTCTCCCTCCTTCGCCATTTGTACCCTAAATCATATTGATATTCTCTTTGAGATTTGTCGAACCATGGCAACAGAGTTATGCTGATGGGAACTAAGTATTACTGGAAGCAACTTAGGAATATGAATATTAGACTGGTGAGGCGGCTTTTCAAAGCCGTGGGATGTTCCGGTTCGCACGTCAATTTGCAGTTTACCCAATGACTTTCTCGGTTGAATTTGGCAGCCTGAGTAACGTCCTTACATCAGTGAATCACACGTATGATGACCAAGCAGCATGTGCCTTTGAAGTGAACTCTATTGTTATTGTGAGTAGTTCCTTCACGGACCACGAGCCATCAGGCCCAAATCTAATTTCTGACACTCACTGCTTTACTGATCGATGACCTTCAAACACGGCGTTTTCGGACGGACAGGTATAATTTTAGAAGCTACAGGAAACCCTTGAAAGCCTTTGGGAAAAATTCGTTGAGAACCAAGGGCCTCAAGGTTGGGCAGCCAGAAGAGTACGAGTGATTCAGAATTCAGGTTGTAATCCATCTTTTTTATGTGACTCCCCGTAGATGTGTATCCCGCTCCCCATTCAGTTTTTGGGGCCGACTCACAGGAAGTGAGTTGCCGACTCCTTGAGTCACTTTTGGGATCGAACTAGGCTGGTAACGAGGTGGGGTGATTGCCTCGATCATATTTCGGAGGTACCGAAGTCGATATCCATATTTCCCAAATCCCCTTCCCACTGAATATTCAGTAAATTGTTTATTCCAGGTATTGGTGTCATGTAAGGTTGAGTGGGGCGCATAGCTAATCAGCTACATCTCTATTTATTCTCGTAACCTTACATTTCTTCCCCTTCTTAAGGAACTTATTACTTGTGGCGTTTGGGTTCTTTGCTGATGACAGAGCTTATAGGGCCCTGCTACTAGGGTAGCAGTCCGTAAGATTAATTTTTCCATGGGGAGTTGATTCTCCTGTACCTCCTTTTTGATCTCTGTCACTACAATTCCTGGGAATATTTTTGATATAACGCAACTTTCACCTAATGAAGTCAGCTTTTGTACAATCCGTGGGTGGACCCACGTCATACCAGCCCCTGACCCGTCCGGTTATTATTTTCGATCCTGCAACATACACACGAATACCAGTCACCACAAATTAGACTATTCATGAGTGCGTAGCTAGGACCCGCGTATCGGTGAGTTTGTTGTGAGCCTCCTAACCCATTGCCACGACACGTCATGCAGACGTCAAATGACATCGTTACCTGGCAGAGTCAGGCTTGTACACATCCATTTATGTTCAGGTAGATACTGAACCAAAGTACGGGGAATATTTCAGTTTTCGGTATCTCCTAAAAAATTCTACTGCCCCTTTTGAAGGCGTGCGGTGGCATTTGCCACTGACATTTGTAATCTTAACGGACTTGGCGAAGTAATGGCCTTCAATCAGGCGTTAACACTGTTTGGGACGTGGTCGCGCAACGGCGCCTTGCTCGTTCATGAACCTCAACCTACTTAGCTGACGCTTGCCGATTCAATAACAACAACTTTTACTCCTGAATATACAAGTATGAATAAGTTGCTATAAAAAGTGGTGCGAAGACAGAAATCTAAGTAATTTGGTCTGAACTCAGATAAGGATTCAAACGAACCAAGCTGGTGCTATCGAAACAAGCTCTACTGTACAGTTTTCCTAACTTTCATCAGTCACGTGCAGTCAAACATTACATTTCAACGATATCAAAACACGAATTGATGTGGTAAATCCATGACAGATTCGCGGTAAGTCTGTGGTACTATAAAACAGCAACGAACTATATCAAAAGTTCTGTGGTACGGCGTAAGTTCTAAACGAGAAAAAAGATTAACTATACAACAAAATAGGGTCAAAAGTCTGCCTAAAAGGACCGAATCAACCAATAAACTTTTCCGGTAGATGGCCAAAAGACGGGAAGCCACTTCACAGCGCGTCCTTGAGTTGGGCCGAAACAAGATGTCGGAAACAGTAAGACGGCACCGTGTTATCGGCAGTCCAGCATCTTACAATGGCAAAATGTGCCTTAATGATAGGTTTTAATCAAAACAAAGACAAGTGATGCATTAGGTCACAAAAGACGGGTTGGCGACTAACCAATATTGCACCGATCAGGAGTGAAAGACAGTATGCACAAACAAGGCCAAAATTTTCAAATAAATGCCAACACTGTCAAAGGGAGTGCTCGGGATAGAATTTCAAATCATGCATCTCGCTACATTATGAGCCTATCCGTGTCAGGGTCTGTGACTATACAACCTTTTTCGTTGCGTCAGCCTGCAACTGACACATCAATTGTATGTCTTTGTTGCGGGTAATCTCAATCCCTACCAATTCTGTCATTGGGGATATGGGTGCTTCATGTTCACAAACAAAAACATCCCAACAGAATAAGTATGCAAAAATTTACAAGTTGGGCATCCGGAAGTATCACACTGACTGAGAAAGCAGGGTTTTTATTTAGTCATCACGTACATTATCAGGAAAAAGATAAAGCTGGAGGTCGTTTTTGTTAATGACGAGAGCTTTATGCGGAAATACATATAAGCCGTTTATTGATAGTTCCTGAACTGTATAATTCATGTACGCTCACACCATTTCACATAAAGATTCATAATCTTGCTGAATATCACGTGACTTGGCAAGTACATGACTGCAGCCTGGCCAAAGTGTTGTGTTGTTTTTCATCTCTCCTTCGTGGATGTTCCAAGAGTATAGAGAAGAAGTAGCTGATCTTTGGATTCATCTAGATTCCGAACGGCAGAATGCAACAGACTGCGTAGTTTTTCATGACTTTGTACCAACTTTCAATAAAGCCACTCCAGAACGCCTCACACATTCCCTTGTCTGCTTTTACGTTACTCTTCAGTGTCGAAAGACTACGAACATGTCCGAGCGATGGTAATAAGGTAACAAGGGAGAAAGTCATCCACACGTTTGAAGCAACTGCTAAATTATACAGCACCAAAAAATCATCTGGCGAGCGCCTCATAAAAGTTTTGAGCCATTAAGAAGACGTAATTTATTCACACCGTGCTTTTGAACAAAAAGGGAGCACTATGTGATGCCCAACATAACTCTCCGGAAAGTCAGGTCCTGTGCATCTAACCTTTATGTAGCCTGTAACAGCCGCATGACATGTTGGTACCTCTAAGTCTCTGTTCAAATGACTTTACCGAATTTTATCAGGGTTTTCCAAGCGGTTTCAGGGGCCATTCTTGCATGCAAAATTTCAAGGCTGAGTATTGGCTGTCGAGTCCCACGTTGGACTGCTGTCTCAACCGGAGGACGATTAAGACGCCAGGAGGTTCTGCCCAAAAGTCGTTAGGATTCACTCAGCCCAAAGAACGTCAACATCCAGCCTATCAAAAGCAGCGATTCCCAGTCAATTGCCGTTCTTATCTTTGGCGATGACCTTCCGCCATATGAGAATACAATGATTATTATCTAGTTTCAGCTTACTATTTCTATAGAGAGCCCCAAGATCCGGAGAGGAGTCTACCGCTCTACTGGCGGAGCTCAGAGCTTTTGAAGCGTGCATGAGAACTAACGTGCTGACACATAACACGGCGCGTTTGAAATTGTGCCACATTTTAACGTGAGATCTTAACTGTTTCATGACTTTGTTATCAACTTTGTCATAAAGTTATTTTATTTTTCAAACGACTAGTCACACATCAGGTATGCAACTAGATATGGTAAATGAATGTAAAAAGGCAAGGACACAATTATCGGTGGAACAGTACATCAACAGCAACCAAATGTTGGTAACGCCGAAAGCAGGATCCTCTCGCAACCGCATGAATGAGTCAACTTATACTCCAGTTATGCTCAACAGAAAAAGCTCTGTGTTAGATAAGCTGGTGAACGTCGATAACAATCGGAGCAACTCTACAGGCCCAACATGTAACAAGACCGCAACAACAAATGCTGCAGCGGATGTAAAGCTTGGTGGGAGCTCCATGTCTTTTGTAAGACCAGTCAGACTTTAGCCACCAGGTGTGACATCACTCCTTCCAGAAATCGAAAGTCTGAAGGCCCCCACAGAGGAACTAGGGGCAGAAATACGCAGATTAATGCACCACAAGAAAATATGGCAAGGGCTTTCGGAGTGTCACCTCAAATGGAGGAAATCAGAGCTCAGATTAGCAATCTCTTGCTACTGAGCATCTCGACGCGTAACAGGCCCGTTATTGAGGTTGGTATCGAAACACTAACCAAGGTAGATCACCTGGTAAGCTTATCACCACTGAAGTAGGTAAGAGACTTGCATTAATATAGATGCAAAACTTCGGCAATGTGGTCAAGCGTAATTCCATTTTAGTCTATTTATTAAAAATATAACACAGTGAAACAGTAGCACTTAGTGGATAAAGTTTCGGGCATAATTTATTGTGCATATTCATATCAGGTAACTCCACAACTTCAAGACAGTCTTTATATATTCCTAGTTTTCTCTCCTTCTCTGTGATGACTAGGGTAGTAGAATTTTCCATATATCTTGGACAGGTGTAGCATCATTTCGATTGCATGTGTTTGGTGTTGACTCGATGAACAGAGATTCGGTTATCAATCTCTCCCTCCACCCAACTAAGTTAGTTTTCAACACCGTCACCCTATCCCGCCCTACTGTGTGATTGTGTGTCATCGCATGCAGAGCTATAGCTGAGTTTTTCTCTAGACTTCTTATCTTATTAGGATCTACCGATCTTGATTTATCCAAGTTTTTCGTGCACTGTTATTCTAATCGACCCTGGTTGGCTGCCTTGACCTATGCACTTGACCTCGCAATCATTGCAAGGGATTTGGCAGACCAGATTATTTCACTTAATCGCATCGGTAGGACCTTTTAACCTACAAAACTTGTTTCTAAGTGAGTTTGTTGGTTTGAATGCCACTTTAATCCCGGTCTTATTGAGAATTCTTCGTAGTGCTTCTGAGCTGCCTGCCTTGAGTGGTAACACAGCAGAGGCTCTGAGTTCTCTCTTAACCCTGTAGATCGGAAAATCTCAGACAAGAAATTAGACACATCAAGAACACCCTACGTCCCAGTAGTTACCCACCAAAATTTATAAATAAATTCGTAAGAAATCGAAAGAAAAATATTGGCAGTGGTAGTAGTAGTAGCAATACAGATATTATTAATAATAACCCCACTACTAGTGGTAATAATGGGAAACATTCATTAAGGCAAAATCTGTCTTAGTAAACAACACCGTCTTTACAGGAATGAAGATAGTTCTTGATAAGGCCGTGGTGGAAAGGCAGGTGTACAACTTAGCGCATAGACCAGGCAGTCAAAAGGCTCCAAAGCTGCAACACACCAAAGCAGTAGGTATCTCCTCTAACGTGCCCAAGCCTAAGACTTCTTCCCCAAACCCTGTCAAGTCAAATGTACGGAAAACGGCACCGACCAACGTGGAGACCGAAGACTACGAAATGCACGATTTGACTCGACCACCTAATGCTGTAGATCTACACGTATCCACAGAAAGCCCCGACATAAAAACTGGCACTGCACTAAACGTCACAGAACTCTCACTGATGTCTGCTGGAGGTCTAAAGTCTACAACCCACACCAACCTGGGTCCTAGGATATCAGCCACTCGATATGCAGCCGATAAACCAATGCTCCCATGGAACCCGGCACGTAGAGACGGATGCAGAAATCATACAATGATCCGAAATGGTCCCGCAATCCCTTCTGGAATTGACAGAGGCACGAGCAGTGGCTTCACCAAAAAGGCTTTAAAAGCTGGGTTGCGTCCCACTAGTAACGAGAACATAAATAGAAGTCGCAGCAGCCCGACCCTATCGTTTACTAATCAGAAGAGCCAACATAAAACCACTTAAAATGGAGCGTCAGTGGGGTACTCTGTGAGGAAGAACTTTGATCGCCTGCATAGCACTAGCCTACTAGGAAACAGCCCCCCACTCAACATAACGTCAGTCATATCCGTTGTGAATTGTAACGGAAGGCAGTCACTGGCAATGAATAAAACGCAGAACAGAGGTTTACATGGACCGCAAAAACACAATGATCTTTTGTCCATTACGTCCCTATTAGCTGCAGCTTTGGCCAACCGACTGACGGGGATGCTGAGACCCCTTACTCTGAACCGCTAATCTTAGCGCCGTCGGAGCGACAGAAAGGACATAGTCAGCCATACACACAAATCCCAGGCGCCAACTGCCCAAGTGGTGTCAACAGGTAAGAAAACATAACACATCTGTTGAATCCTCCAAATGGTATCACCAGCCCTGCCCACCCACCACGTACAGTAGTAAAACTATCTACCCTCTACGAAATTGATACAGATGCTACAGACTACTCTTGCACGAGACCAAACTCTTCGTATGTGAATATGATGTGCTCAGTGAACACCCCAGATAGAAACATTGCCTCGTTCTTCTCTAATAAAGGTTGTACTATTTCGAGCCACTGTCCGTTCGATTTACCCCAAGTATATCCTAGTAACTACAACTACAAGTGAGCAAGATGCAGAGACGTTTTGTAACGTAATGACGTCAGACCATACCCAATCAAGCGACACTGAGATGCCTTTTGGCCCGTTTAGCGAATTAGAGAGCTCTGCATATTATCACTCCTTTTACTTGTACATCGTTCTCATAAACGCAAGATCCGTCCTTGGCAAGCAATCAGTATTGAGAGAAATCACGCTCATATATAAGCCGAGTCTTGGTGTCGCGCAAATATACCAGTGAGATAAGTTTTGATATGCACAAACAATTCCGATGTGACAGGAGTAGCGAGAGAGGATGAGGTTGTCTGATGTGCTTCCAGAACACTCTCACTGTATTTAGGCTGGAAAATATGGTTCTTGATAAGTGACTCCCTATGCGCTATAGTGAACTGTAGGAATGTCACAGTATTGGTGGGATGCATTTACAGAGTACCTGGTACCTTTAACAATCACTTCTGTTTCTAACTGAAAGTTTGTTTCACTATGCTGTCTTCATCCACAGGGCCTAGGCAGTGTTGCCTTAACTAGTGGAGCCCAACAGGATAGACAGTAGTGACAGTGAAGCAGTAAAGCTCCTAATCCACCGTTATTTTCGAACCTTGTAGTCATCAACTTCCTGCTTAGGAGTAAACGAACATTTGACTGACCAAGTAACACCTTGTCGTTGGCAGCAAAGGCTGTTAGTGCTCAGATAGAATGTTGTTCTTTGACTCGACAAAGGCCACGCGACACTTCTGAGAAAGAGTGTGTCGATCTTGACCAAACAGTGGCAAATTATTTGAAAATTCCCCACGTCAAGAAAAGAAGCCGAATCGGTTTAGGTAGGGTCACAGACTTCATGTCTTCATGGAGGGCCGACGGAACAGTTTGAATTATTCCAAATCGGCAACCCTCATATCCATAACTTCCAAAGCAATAGAGTAATTACGTTCAAAGGACTTAGCGATCTTTTTGTGCAGGTGAACTTAGTTACTCGCCAGCAACTTGGATTTAGAAGAAAGACCCCTTGCACACGGCATTAGACAAGTGGGTTGCTGAGCGCCGGAACAAAATTGCCACTATTTATTTCTTCTGAAATCCTCCTTTTCACAAGCAATCTGAAATCACGGATAGAAAGCGAGGGTCAAGTTCGGGGTCACTCTATCACACTGACTGCAAAGATTGTTACTGCTCAGCCAGTTGGCAGCTTCAAAAAGAGGGTCGAAAGCCACACAGAGATGTACGGCCTGCTCCCATCCAACAAGAATGTAGACTATCAGCACAAACAACTAATTTCACACAATTTGGGGCAACCAACGCTATACCGAATCTCTGGTGCAGCAACTACCATCGCGAACCTGACTTTTACGTCCATAATAGGCGTTTCGCCTCCAGTTACCGCACCCCAACAACATCATTACTATTTCTATTCCCAGAATTCGTCTTATAAACTTGACTTCCCTTTCTCTCTCACCTGGCTCTGTGAACTTATCCAATATGCTAGCGTCGTGCATATCACCGTTATCTCCCCTGAATATACCTAGGTTTCCTCTCAGTTTCCTTTCCGTTTCTTTTCACCTTTTTTACACTTCATCGCCCTTGAGTTCACTGGATGTCCTTTCACTATCTCTGCCTCCCCTTCACAACCAGTCCGAACAGCTGTCTGGTGGCATGGCACTTCAGGAACCCACTTGCACCACATTCCTTGAAAAAAACCATGCGACCTCTATAAATTTAATCGACGCTCAACCGCCTAACAGGAATAGCTGACTTACTATGGATAAGCTGGTCTCCAGAGAAATAGCGGATCCTCTGCTTCTGAACATAGAAGGTATCTGACCAAAGCTTCTTCCATCCCGTCAACAATTATTTGGAACCACTGGAAATTAGATATAGTATTATTTACTGTAACTGGGCCTAACTAAAAGCGTGAAAAAGAATAAAGAGGCAAAATGAACCTTTCGCTTCAGCTTTTAAGATAAATGTAGCAATTTTATCGGGAACGCGCATGCAAAATTAAAACGTTTGTTTTAGCACGTGAACTGAGAGTAACAGTTCAAGTGTACATTTTGGAGGCACTTCGAAGTGTAATTTAGGTAACTGTGATAAATTATCCAATTTTGCGCTTGATTGAATAACCTGAAGAACCCCTTCTCTCTGTTGTTAGCATAATTTGACGTATCGCTGAAATACTTGCATTATGTGTGAACATGTGAATGGTGTTCGGTTATATTTGATTACATTGAATTAATTCAATAAAAGGTCTATTTGACCTCTTCAGGCTCACTCCATTCATTCCTGCTGAAATATAGACTAACGAAGCGTCCACAGTGATAGTGATAGTCTGTCTTTAACATCCATATGCAAGAGGTGGGCTAATCACCGGAGTCTGGTTGCTTGTGTGTTTTCGTCTACTTTGCTTTGCATGGTGTATTATTCTTTAGTCCAGCAATAATAATAGTATGCTAACAGACCTGTCTGAATCCCTGCAAGCGGGTTTCTTTTTTAGGATCTCTTTTGTCATTGAGCTCGTTGAATAAAACAACTGATACTTCTTGTTCAGATAAGGGATTTCATTCGTTGACCAATCTGTGTGAGAAGCGTAAACCCATAGTAATTTGATTCTAACGTGGTTTCTGAGTTTTTGTGGTGACTGCAAAGATAATCGATCGTCGTTAGTGGGAGGGAATAAGACATACCAATACCAAGGTCTCTATTAAGAATTCGGAATGCTAACAATAGGGTCCCTCTACCCCTACGATAAGACTGTGGAAAAAGGATTTAGTCTCTCTAAGCAGTCTTTCTAAAATAGGTTCATCAAATCAGCCGCCAACTTAGCATCAAGTCTTCGAATGTGCTCCAATACCTCAGCATCCTTTATGAAGCAAGCAATGGCCGCTTGAATTAAACATTCGAGATGGGATCACACAAACTGGGATACGATATCTAAAACTTATCTTCACGAATGCATTTGGATTTTTGTGAAGAGATCACAACACCCGAAATCCTTCTTCTGTTGCTTCAGTGGGTACACGTTTTCAAGTTTTGTCTGACTGTAACTCCTAAGTCTTTAATTTCTTGGACATTGGGTACTTATGACATCTGGTATGAACAGTTTGCATAACTGCACATTTAACAAGATTAATTTTTAGATATCAGTGCTTGAACCAATCGACTAATACATTTAAGTCCGCTTGTAGTGTACTCCTGTCGTCAGTGTTATTGATTACCTTCTATATTTTCACATCTGCAAATAATAACACAGGTGACTCAACCTTATGTGGGAGTTCATTCACATTCAGAATGTAAGGAAGACGACTCAAGATTTTTCCTTGATGGACCCTACTCCTTTCGGGTCACCATTCAGATAGTGTTCCATTCATTCTCACTCTGTTTCCTGTCTCACAGAGTTTCTTTAATTCAGGACTGTTTACTAGCATCAAACTGAAACTTTAGAAATTCTTCATTAGTCAAACATAGAAAAACTTATCAAAAGCCTTAAAAAAACGACTAACGCAACACCTGCGAGCATCTTGTCGTCACGAGCTGCTATCCATTCCTCTTTTTTAAAAACTTTAATTGTCAATGCTGCTATGATTTTGAAGCAATCCTTTGCGAGTGACTTGACTACAATTTCCCTGTTATCCAGGGTATCCAATTTTATGCGTGCGGTGAATGACTTCCCTGGTTTTGTGCCAACTTAACACTGGCAGGTTTCAAAAGATCCGGCAAACAACCCTTGTCTTGGCCATGCTGCTTTCGCTGTAGGCTGTTCATGTCATCAATCCAAGCGCTTGTAGACATGGTGGTGTCTCAAAAATCGTTTCGTAATTTTGTTGACAAAAACAAAACGACTAGTTCAGAATTAGATGATGGCACACGTGGTGTCATTTATAATAAAATAGCCCAGTGACAAAATACCAATGATGACTGAATGATATATATACATAATGGTGTCGAGGTAGGCACTAGTTTTCATACACATGTTCCGAAGGCCAGACGTAGGCCTAGAAACGTGTGAAGTTTGATAAATCTACTGAAAATCTTGTCACATCGCGGAGGTAGCCTTATAAAATTACTTCCCCAGGCATATTTGAAAAAAATGAGGCTTCCAGATATCCGAAAACATCCCAATCAAAATGAATGGGAGTCTTTAAGAAGAGTAGAATGCCCAGAAACAACCGGTTGCTGGCGAGCATTACGTGGAAAGATATCAAAAAAGACATGTGCATGACCCTAGCCTTAGTAAAATAGCACTCTAGATCCTTCTCCCAGGATTTTTCCTAAGTGTAAATGTGAAGAAAGTTATAAGACCAGATAAGTGGAGTGATGATAAGACTTTTCATACATGATGTCTTGTAAAAATCGTTTTGGAAAGTCATGAAGAAGGAAACACAATCCTCAGAAATCCATACAAAGCTAAAGTTAATAATATTAATGAGTCCCAGTTAACCACTTGAGGACAAGAAACAGAGAATGGATGTGGTGGCCAAACTGAAAGCTAGATAATATAAGGAGAAGAAAGAACTGAAAATTATCGATTTCCCGGTATCCATAAGCTGGACGTCTGTACTAGCAGCCTGGTGCTCTGCCACACTAATGCCCGTAATGTCGGGAACAAATGTTTGAGGTGGGCAACTCCAGTAGGCACCTAATGCCAAATTTAGTATGGATTTCTAAAAAGTGACTAGAGATGAGTGTGAATACCTCTGTGGTCACCCCAGGCTACACATGTGTTACGTTGGGGATTAAGAATAGTGTTATTTTGAATGACTAGACTTTTCATGTAGTTAGTTCGGTAGAGATGCTTGGGATGGGTTTAGAAATATATGTGATGGAGTAACACCATCGTTTATTCCATAATCGACTCATCAGTTATCTTCCCATAGATAACGTTGAATTGACAGGCAACGAAAATGACTATTAACACAAAGAAAACATGTATAGCATGCATTCATTGTGATAGGCAGTAAGTTTGCAAGCAGGCAGTTTGATACTTTACCTTAAATTTCGAAAACCAGTTTCTTTTGCTTTAGTGGAAAATGTGCGAATTCCTCCCTTAGCAATTTGAATATTGGTTAAAGTATTTCATTGAGTAACTGAAATCCCTTATCATCAGTACAAGTGTGCAGCACATATATGTAAACGTAAATAGAAGAGATGTTCGTCGAAATTTGCCGTCTTTAGAAGTACAATAAGGTCACTCTACATTGATAAGGTAGAATTCAAGAAGTCAGTGTTATGAATGTGAACTGTATAAGGCACTGAAAACTAATGATGAGGATCAAAACCAATTACAATTGGCATGCTTTTTACAATTACGCTTTATGATAATGCATTGTCGAATGTTGTAAGAATAGCAAACTAGTTCCTTAGTGGTATATCAACTCTTCTTCATAATCCAGGTGCTGTACAGAATAATTTAATAAGCTGAGCAAAGCAAACTGCAGAAGGTATACACGAAAAGCTTTTTTTAGATTAGAATGCACGGCCATCAACTTCCTGTCTAATAATCCTACTCCTCAGGGCACCATTTTCATCTCCGAAAGTATCTCACCGTCTCCCTATAATTCGCTTTTCAAGCAACTCCAAAAGATACTCCCTCTGAGGACGAAGATCGGGAGTAACTAGAGATGTAGGTGATGAAAATATGTTTAAAACATGGTTCGCATATCTTACTTTAAAACTAATACCTTGCTGTTATCTGATAAATTTCATTACTAAGATAAACAAATGAACAAATTTCTGGTCGAGTGATATAAATATACGAGAAAAATATGAGCATACCACCTACGCTTCTGCTTATTTTACTCCAAAAGGTTAAGGAAACCTAATAAACTCCAATACATTATCTAAGATATAAAATAAGTAACTGCACTTGGTTTATCGGCTTACGAGGATATCTCTGTGTGTAATGGGAGTACTTGCTCACTCCAAGCCCAAGCCATCACATCGCTCGCACTCGATATGGAAGACTAATTAATGAGCGCAAAGTTTAAGGTTACGCAATTTACCAAACCTTTAAAAGGCAAGGGATGTGCATCACACAAAGTACTTAGTCTGTCATTTGGTACATTGACTTGTAAACACAGCATTTTCCCAAAGCTAATACGAATGTTTTCAGTACCAACCCTAAGAAGTGGTATTTGAGCAGAATATGGATTTAAAGAATATTTCCAGCGTGTTCTGAACTCTGACTTCATAAACACTTGTTATCACAACATATTGGTGATCAAAAAAGTGTTTTAAATATAATAAGTTAGTATATACCATTCAGAGTTTATACTTTTGGACACTAAAATCATGAGAAATATAAAACTTCAGTTTTGGAAATGGAATCTGATTACTAATCGTGGTATAAATTGCTATGTCATACACCTTACATTTATTCTATCTTAGATAGGGGGTATTTTGTTTGCCTTTTTAGTCCTTAATTACTTAAAGCTTGTGATAAATTTGGTATTTTTCCAGTTATCATATACATCTCCATCTGTTTGACCAAAGAAACAATATCAGAAAGCCATGAGTCTTGTTTTTACATGCAACAGAAACTAATTTTCTCTATATTTTTCCTTGGGCAGATAAATCATGCACTGGTGCGCAAATGAGCGCAACCTTAGTGATGACAAAATCTGACTGACCTGGGTAACTTTATTGCTAAAGCTGTACTGCTATTCAGTGAAACACCAATCTTATACTCTTTTATAGGACAATATTATTTTTTAATTGCTTTTGACAAAAGTTTTGAGGCATAGTTTTTTAGTATGTTATGTTCCTGTCTTGAAATACTTATTGGAAAAGTAGGGTCAATGACACTTTAATAATATTTGTCAGCACAGGTTTGCATACACACATGAGTTGTAACCACATGACCGAATCTTGGGCTTTAGGCTGTTATCAGTTGAATATTTATGGATTGTGCTGAATCCATTTTAACATCTCGATAATGGAATTAGACTACTGTTGCAAGAGGGAATTGATACGTGTTTCTGCCGTAACCAAAGGAAAAGTTAGGATCTGTTTGATGACATAGCGTAATTAGTAATGAATCCCTCCGAATTTGCAGTAAATGACGATATCTCCAAAATACTACTTAGATTCTCTAACGAAAATATACTTACTTTTTTACTACCTGGCATTTGAAGAATCCTGGTATATATTTGAAGACCAATGGATTGCCACAGTTTTAAAACTATTTTGATGGAGTGTAGATAAACAATAAGTTAATTTCCAACAGGCGACTGAATCCGTTTATTGTTACACGGGTTACGTCTTTCAATAAAGAAATAAGTACACGCGAAAGCAATCACAGAATTGTGTTATTGGAAGTTTGACAAACGATTTGATAACAATAAAATACTTTATGAATATGATTGCTAGTTAGAACTGAGTTAATAACATATTCCAGAACATATAAAAGCTCTGTGACAACAATTTACAAAAAAATTTCTGAGAAATTTTGCCTAGCCGATTCTGATAAGTGACTAATATAATGATCATAAATTAGAAGGGATCTTTATAGACTACTAGTCGCTAATTATAAGTAATTCAATAAAAATTTCAGGAATCTGTTATCACCTGATATAAGTCTTTTTAATGATTGCATATTAGGCCAATTGTCTCACTGTCCTGACAACTCATAGTTGAAAATGATAAGAAAGAAAAAGGCGCCAGGGAATTTTTTTATCCAATGGTCTAATTAAAAACCATACTTCAGAAGCTTACAAAATTTGTAGTTTTTTTATAGCATAGACAAAAATGGATATTATTGCTATTCTAAACAGATCACGTAAACTGAATTTCAATCCCTAAGAATATTTATGACTATTAAGTGATATATTTTCACTAAGTATTCGTCTTTTATAACAGTACTGATGCTGACTAAAATTAAACTCTGCAGTCAGTGAAAAGCAATGAGACTTCAATCTTGTTTGTATTATAATTTGATTGATTTGTTGGTTGGCTTTTACTCCAATAGTTGTGAAAAGTAATGGATTCACTGAGACATTATTATTCTGGTGGTAAATATAACTAACCAGTGTGTCGCTTTTAAAGTTCTAGACTGCCTGATGAGTGACCGATCTCTTAACTTTCCCAATATGTATTCATAAGTCTTTTTTAACATCCACATTGGTTGTTATTACGTGGTGTTAATAATTCAGCTATCGAAAGTGAATATGACTGACTGAGTGATTTACATATTCATGGATAGTAATGTCAGTTGAAAGAAAGACTAAGTAGTGACAAAATTAGTAAGTATTGACCGTCTTCATTCTGTGTTAAATAAAATGCAACGACCAACCGCTAATAAGATCTAATTACTTGAAGCATTCGATATCCTACCCAGCCTTCTTGCAAATGAGAGATGCATAACCACAAAAATAGATAATCTGAAGGCTTCTTGTCAGAATACTGCCATGACCCAATTTGTTGTAAAATTTTATCATTATCCTTCAGTGTAAGGACAAGTCTTTCAACTTCAGTTATTTTAGTGGAATTAACAGACATTCAGTGGCTTACACTCTTTCAATTGGATACATTTAGATTGGCATGAGTAAAACTGACTTAATAAACGAATAGAAGATAGTTACTAACCTTTTATTTACTTGATAGCAAGGGGGAAATTCCACTCTCTAAACTGATTGGTAAAATGGCTAGTAAAACTTTGAATTGATGATCAGGAAGATGGTAGTTTAAATATCCCTTTCAACCGTGGTTTTTTATCCATTTTAATAATCATCTGTGGATATCATTATAAACACTTTATTATTATTATTTGTCCCTTGGGTTTCTAGTGGAACATAGGGCTTCATTAGCGCATAGCCATTTCACCCTCTTCTCTGCAGTCTTTTCAATCTGGCTCCACCACTACCCACAAGCTTGCTTATCTTCCTCAAATTATTTCCTCCATGTCACCCTTGCCTCGGAAACCCAACTCGTCCTTTCCCCTTTGGGTTGCACTCGTGGGCCTGATCTTACGCGTGATGTCCCCAAGTGGTCTTTTCAGTGTATGTCCAATTCAATCAATCTCCACTTCCTCCTGAGTATTTGTTGCGCAATAGGTTCTTGCCTCGTTGGTTCGTCACCTGCCTACCTGCCAGCCAGCCAGCCAGCCAGAGTGAGTTCCTCCTTGCTTATTCTTATTATTCTGACCATCTGATCTAATCTTCAATATGGAGTGAGCGTAGGCGTCAGCTGTTGATGTGTGTCTACAGTTTGTTGGAAATGCTTCTCGCAACGCGCCAAGTCTCCCAACCATCACATAGGATCAGTGACTTGACTGAATTAGTGTTGAAAATCTGGATGTTGTTCATGCTTTATGCTGAGTGTAATGGAGTGGAGTGGAATGGAGTGCAGCAGATCTCCACACTGATTTCAGGTTGATGAAGACTTGTGTTGCTGTCTTTCCGATCCTGACTGGCTTTGACATCCTCATCTGTGTATGTGCCGCTTGTAGTTGAGATGATGCTGTCTGGTTAGGTATGTAGGTGAAAGAGACAACTTCATTTATATTTCTCCCATTGATGTTGATTGGTGCTTGTTGTTGTTGTTGTTATTGTGTATCTTCATCACCTGTGTCTGCTCTACATTCACGTGAAGGAAGTCCCATCTTCCTCCGCTGCCCCGCCTCTTCTGCCAACTTGTTGGTTTTTGCCTGTAGATCTTCGAGTTTGTGGGTTAACGGACATAAAATATCTCATGGGTGAAATCCAAATCTTCTTGTGGGGTCTTTTCATTGGTCAAACAGCGTATGCACATGTTCTCGCTCCTCACAGTTGTTTATTGTATGATCCAGTCCAGTCGACGACAATCAGGAAGATCATAGGTGAATGTAGTCAACCTTGTCATACTCCTTATATCATAACAAATATATGTTTGACATCCTATGGGAGAAGTGACTGACGAAAGTAATCTTGGCGTTATTACTGGTGTCAGATAACTAATATATATCTTGATCAGGACAATTGTTATTCCATAGAAAATTATAGTAAAATTCAGAAGTTGAATTCCATCTAGCTGTCTCACTTATATTTGACTGACAATTCATTCAACATCTTATATATATATATATATATATATATATATATATACGATCAAATTCTACATTTATTTGTTTTAAACATTAAAATTATACTACACTTTTGTTTTATTTCAGACAACTCAATTTTCTTTCTATTTTATCTTGAATGAATCAAGTATTATCTGGGATACTAAAATTTACACAAATTGGCAAAGAGACATTTTTGAATCAACTTAAACTATTGAATGAAAATTCGAATGTAGGTTGACCTTTTCTTATATTTCTTTGTTTTGTATTTCTGTAATACTTATTCATTCATTATTTAGGTAATCTTTATTATACTTCTTTATTATTCTAGGCAATAGCAGCTGTTATTACATGTGTTGATTCACGTGTTGCACCATCAAAATTTTTATGCTCAAATGTTGGTGAATTGTTTATTGAAAGAAATCCTGGAAATTTTGTTTGTTGTGAAAATTACACATCAAGTCATTTCAATAAAATCTCTGTTACACCAGGATTTTTAGAGATGACTCTGATTCGATGTAAAATCAACGATTTAATTATATGTGGCCATTCAGACTGTCGGGTAGGTTAATTCGCTTAATTCTAATTCTGTTTATTATATAAATCGTTCAATCAGGAGGTTTGTGAAGAATCTTTTGATTTTGAGATGGTTTTCCCCATGAATTGGATGACTGAAAACGGTGATTAATGAGTTATTATTTCGCTCTAGTTTAGAAAGTATTAGCATGGGGTGACTTCAACGTCATACGATATTAAGCTTACAACCAACAGGATTCACATGAAATATTTTGATATTTAGTAACCGGACTAAAGTAGAATGGTCCACATCACTATACTTCCGTTTAATTGTTATATTAGTCCACTACTATCTAATTTCATTGTTGAGTATCTTTTCATACCTTGAATTAGTTCACTTGACACTGTTCAAGAAAACCCAATGACAAGTAACCTATTCAAAAGTCCATTCTATCCTGTTCCACGGCAGTGAAACCTAAAGGCTGGAAGTTGAGGATAAAAAGGGACTTTCGGTGTACGACTGTCTATCTTGCCGATCGATTCAATCTGAAGTAGCAGTACAACACAAGAATATAGTACAAATATATGGATTCTATGAATCTTGTAGGGATGTGTAGGTTACTCAACTTCAGTCCTTGGGAAGATATGAATAAATAATAGGAATCTCTTGGTTATATGATTGTGAAAAGTTCACAGTATAGTGGATACATCCAATCTTTATTATCTTTGGAATTTAGAAAAAATCTGTCTACTTCAGCTTCATTCACTTTACGTTCGTTCACTTCCTTTTTCTGTCTTATTGTTGAGGGTGATAACCTAAATTGGTGCATTTATCCTCAAGTTTATACATTGATATTTTTTGATTTTGTGTTCTGTTTTCTGAACTGTATAGTATAATCTACAAGCTTTTATTATACCTTTAGACAAAATCAAATGCATTAACTATCGAAAACGAAGTTATACTAAGACCATCGATCTGAGTAAAAAAATATTCTATCTCATTTCACATGTCTCTCTGTTTGCTTAGATTGTTATTTGAGTGATCTATGAATTAAATCTTTACAGTGCTTCCTGATTTTCAGGAGTTCTCTAGCTCAAAACACTTCATAGTTAGAATTACCTTGTAATGTTAGTGAATCTTCTTACCAAATTATCAAATGTTCTAAGAATTTTTTAAAGGTTAATAAAATGACCTTACAAGGCAACGTGAATAGTCATATGACCAATAATTTAGTCATTCATCACCCAAAGGACATCGATCAAAGTTTAGATACATCAGAAATCAATAGATGGATAAGTACATACATATGGTGTATATATATATATATATATATATATATATATATATATATATATATTTCATGCACAAATATGCACGTGGATAATTGTGGACATGAATTCAATTTTGACAATGTAGAAATCTTCGACAGGGAAAACACAAAGAATGTCAGGGAATTCTTAAAAGCTTAGCATTCAGGTCAGTCTACAATCAGTAGATGTATAGATATAGACAGAATCCATCAACCAATAGGGCTAGTGATAAATGACAGAAAGGTCAGAGATTAAGCAGAGGAACAGCTAACAGAAAAACCTATGCTGTCAATAACACAACAATCGAAGGAAATAACTAACCACAAAGTAGTTAAATTGAATTTGGGGGTTTGTGAGGATTTTAGGGATTTTTCAAGTTACATCATAGACTGACCTGGCGGCCATGAGGACAAATACTCAACGTTGATATTAGTTGATGGTCGCGCTATTTCGTGAACTGACAGAAGTTAGAGATATGGACTACTGGGTTCTGACTCATTGGCTCAATGGCAACATGTTAGCCACCAAACCTGAAGGTCGTGGGTTCGATCCCCGGTGGGGCCGTGGGTGCGCTCTGCTGAAGAGTCCTAAACTAGGACGAGACAGATGTCCAGTGCTCCCAGGTTTCCAATGTTCCTCCAACTGATTTCAGTCCATGATAAACACCAACTTGACAAAGTAGTTCATCAGGGCAAGTTACTGAATCACTCGCAGAGGGATATTGACAGCTCATTTCATACTGAAGTTAGTGCTGATGTGGTTATGTCTAGAAAGACGATGAAAGCCCCACGACTAAACAATCTAGCTCAGAAAACACTCCTACACTTAACCCAACTATCAGATTACAAACTTGACGTTCACATTGCTAATCTCCTTAGAAAAAAAGTGGGTGACAGACAGAAAGTTGACCTCTCTCATTGTAACTGACGATGATGATGATTATGTGTGTCCAAATCGGCACACAGCTTCCCTCGACCTTGCTCTCTCGATTAACATTACCTCTATTTGTGATGTTGAAATTAACGTGATATATTATTATTATTATTATTATTATTATTTGTCCCTTGGATTCCTAGTGGAACATAGGGCTTCAGTAGCACGCCTCCATTGCACTCTGTTCTTTGATTGTAGTTGTCTGTAGAATTCTTCCTTCTTCTCCTGATCTGCATTATTTGTAGGCGCGTAGCATTGAATGATTCTGGCTTTTTTCCTTTTGAGTTGAATCTTGTGTCATGATCCAGATGCTGGAGAAGATTGGTTCCCATTGCATGAAAACCTTTTATGCTGTTGCGGACATCATGATAGCCACTGCACAACTCAATGTGCTCGTGGTTGTCGTCTGGGTGACAATATCGGAGTAGATTATTGACTCCTCTCCAGATGACAGTTTAGAGAGTTCACTTCCATTCCATTTGCAAATTCCTCCCAGATTCCTAGCACTTCTATGCTGTACCTTCTCATCTCTTTGTCAATCTGGGCAGCCTTGCTAGGTTCAAACATTGTTCGGACATTCCATGTCCCCATTCTTACTTTCGCTTTTATCGAGAGAAGACACATCGGTCAATTGGCTTCCTAAAGGCTTTCGCCAACTGGCGTCATTTCGCCTCTCCGATTCCAGCGGGGAATAATTTTGTTTTTATTTTTCATATTTTGTTTGTGCTTTGAAGTTTCTTTAGCGGTTAGATTTGTTTTACGTGATAGCGTTGCTAGCCCTATACTCAACCTTCCCTCTTTAGCCGGGCTTAGGTTACTGGCCAGTAACTCGTGAACTAGTTACCAAGGCGAGGTTAAACGTGATATATTTGACCACTGATACAAATCAGGCAACGACAGGACATCCTATATTGTACCTAATTTAGTGTCTAGGCTAACTTATCTATGTCGGTTAGTTGAATGCTTACTTAGTACACATAAGTGAATAGCAGAATATGACAACTACATATGATTCGGTTAGTCATAGAAGGATCTAGACTGAAGTACAGTTTTTCATCGTCAGAGTAGTCAGGAACAACTAGTTGTTAATTACGGTGCTGCCTTCCTGATTGTCATACTATTAAGATTTGAAAAAAAATAGCATTTGTTTAGACTAAGGTGGTTCATAAATGAAGATGAAGGCCGAATAGCAGTGGAATCTACAACGGGCGTTATCTCATACAATGGATTCGTGAGCTGGATGAACTAACTGCCTCCCAATGTTGTTATTCCCACTAAGACTCGAACGTAACACGCGTCGTTCCCAACACCTAAGTGTTATCCAATGGGCAACTAACTTACAACGACCACATCTTGTTATTTGTAAGCTTATTTCAGGCCACTCCAACAGTACTAATATAATTATAAGACTACAAGTATTCTCTTCCCTTATAGTGTATGATTTCATACTCCAAATTATAAAACAGTCTGAGGAAACTGGTTAATTACTGAACCTATATAGTACTCAGTTGACATGATCCTTAATGTCGGGAGTGTTTTGTTAAGCATGAAACTAAATTGGCAACTACTCGCATCGTGCAAACAAATCCTCAATTTTCACTTTTAATGACTAGTGCTGATGGCAATACAGAATGTGAGTACCTTCAAAAAAATTAGTCTATGACAATGTTATGACTGGTTGACAAAATCAACGTAGAACCTCACAAACCAGAGCATCGGTTGGAGTTTCCACACTTCACAGTAGCATACAAAGAACAGGTAAACAGAAAAGGAGCAATACCAGAGTAGATAAAATAGTATGAGAGAACAAACAACCTGAAGATAAAGGTAAGTGCAAATATTCAAGCTTAAGAAGATACCAAGCAATGAATACATCTGTGCCGTTGTGACTGATTTTCAGCCATGTCATCAAGAGTTCTTAACCACTGATTCATTTCATATCTTGGACCCCAAACAGGTAGTCTACAGCCCCGAACACGACCCTAACCAACAGTGAGAGACTTCATACAGTGGTGTCTGGCCTTGGTCTAGCCACCCTGATCCCCATTTCAACCCGATCTGACTTCTTCTAGTGTAGGATGTCTAGGTAGAAGGTGACCGGGCATAGGTAGTACGTGTCCTAGGCATCCCAGTCAATGAAGGTCCACAACCTTATCAATCGACTTGACTTTCTTGCCTAGTACTCTTCACTTGATCTCAGTAGTGCTCACATGACAGTGATATAATCGATTATGTAGGTCGGAGACCACATCTGCTTTATTATCACTGTAAAAATCTGATGAGATCCATTTGATTTTATTTAGCGACTCAATGATTTACAAAAGATTGTCTACAGCACTTAGCTGCCTGACCAAAAATTACCATTTTATTGCATCGTTAGTCTTTTTCCGATATTTGTGAGAATTAATGTTTTTTTATTCTTACCGCAACTATTGTCGTTATTGTCGAAATGATCCATTCTAAGGCTAGTACAAAATGGTTTGATTTTTCGTAAACTAGTGTGTAACTAGCTTCAGATGAAATACTAGGCATTCACAATCCTGTTACGTGTTTTAGTCTGCCTAACGAGGCAAACCTGTCCTGTTATCCAGATTCACATTTAAAACGTAATAAGTGTAAATGCAGTCAAGAACCTTATGCACATTCGTGTAGCAGGTATTGAGGTATGTCTATTGAGTGAGAGCTAATGGTACTACTACTAGACTGCCCAAACCTTGGTAGGTGGAACGGGTCTTAGACCCGCAAGTCATTAGCTGAAATTCATCTCTGAAAGTCAATGAGGCACAGCTCCGTATTCACATATTCATTAAAAAATTAGATTTCTTGTTTAGTTGGTCAATACGTATGAATCTATTCATATATGATATGAACTAAACCGTCTACCTATTAAAGTAACTAATGAAGAAACCATATTATATTCACTAATTCAGGGACTTTTTTTAAATTTCTGAAATGATGCCATTTCAATAACAAATGACCAAGAAATAGGCCAACTGAACCAATTACTGACAAGTTTCATTCTGATACCCTTTATTGTTTTAATACGTAATCCTATGAAATAATCGTTTTTCTTTTGAACTACCTCTTTCTTAAATTTAGATGGCCCTAAATGTTACTGATAAATGTATGTTTGAAATTGACGTTGTTGTGTAACCCTAGGTGTCTAACAAGGCTTATTAAGTATGAAAATAAATCATTTGACGGTAAAGCTTTACTTTGCTTGGAGTAAGATTTAACTTCTAAGAAAGTTAAGGGTTACTTATAAAAACTATAGTAGAGATAAGGTGTAGTCACCGTAAGCAGCAACTTGATAAATGGCTGGAAAACAGACCATTGAAATCGCAAAACGTTGAAAACGTACCTCATTGATGAGAACCGTAGTCTTAAAAAGTGAACTGATGAAAAATCTGTGGATGGAATAAGTTTATTGGCCATGTTATAAACAAGTTTTCCAGTTTATTCTTGGGCTGCTGATGGAAATGTTGAAACAACGTGTATTCATTTATTCGTCAAGGTGGCCGTGAACCATTTCATTGTATGAGGAATCTAATGTACGGAATCTATTCTGCAGGCTTCCTGGAGAACTCTTCAACTGAATTAATACGTCTACCAGGAATTGAGTCAACAGAATCGGAGAAATGATTCACGAAGTAATGGATATATTCTGAAGACGAAAAATTGTATATCCACTTTGTTCAGTCAATCTATTGTACACAGAGACTAAAAAGCGTATCTGCATAGGATTGAAAACGTAGTAAGGAAACGCTATTTTCCCTACTGTTTCACTGGCCAACATCTAAGCAATGTCATTGATTGTTCTAGGTTATTTGGTTGGTTGTTGATAATGGTCAGTATTTCTTTTCTTCCCTAAAATTGTGAGTCTATAATGCTTGCTATACGGGCCTGAATCATGAACAGAAGTGTCAGCTTTCTAGTTGAGGACTTCAAGATAAACAAATTTGAATGTATGGAATCTCAATCATAGTTGGGATTTCAGTTGGGCAGATCAGTATTCGTTTATTCTCCAACTTAATCGAAAAAGTCTAATAATCATGAATCTTCATTCCATTTTGCTTTTCATTTCATCATCTAGTTTATTGTAAAAGAATAGCTCACTTTGATACATCTGTCTCTTTTTGTGACGTTTGCCTTGATGTGCAAAGTGATTAAGCTACATCCCTTATTTTTTAATGTTCATCCAGTCTACGGTTGTAAGAAAACGCCTAGTCTACAAGGCACAACTTCCTATTGACCAGTAGATAACTACAGGGAGTTGTTAGTGATTGTCATTATCTCTATATCACTTATTTATCTTTCGACTCACAGTCTTTTTCATTTACACAACAGCTGGACAAAGCCTTTGGTGACTAAAGTAAAAGTGAGAATTTTATTGGTTTGTTTCGATCAAAGTGTATGCTTATTATATAGTTCCGGTTTTCGTCGGGTAGGTTTGAATTCGACAAAAATGGTATAGTAGCAATAATCAGTGAGCACCAATTTTTTCATGATATGTCGAAGTTATATTGCAGAAATTTCAAACTGTTTTATACGCACAAAACTGAAATCTTCGTTGTAGTTAATTTTTGTGTAATAAATTTGTCATATATTGAATATTTATTCATCCGTAAAAAAAACTAACCAGTTGTTGCCCTGATGACTCCACAAAGTATGGAAACTCGCTGACGACCGACTCAAACTCTTATTAGTTATCTGAGTATTATGATTTGCGATTTCAGGATAAAAATAAATTTTTAATGTGTGAAATAAGAACAAGAAGTATTTCAGCAAAGAGTCTGTCTTCGGTGATTTCATTTTCAAAGCTGTACAGTCGCAAATTTCTACATTTTTTTTCAGTGTAAGGATTTGATAGTTAGAAAAAACGGTTTGTCAAGCATGGCAACACAAACAGTGTCAACAAATGAATTGTCATTAAACCCTTTTTGATAGCAGTCACATCTAATGACCTATATACTTGACTCCATAACAGCCGGTGAATTGATATATGCATAAAGAAGTGGTCAGATGTGAAAGTTTCCCCAATGAGTTGTTAGATATCGTTGAGTGACAAGAGGATACTAGTTTCAGTGTTGATGCGAATCCTTGCACTAGGAAAATGTATAAATTTGCGACTGTACAGCTTTGACGATAAAATTGCTGAGAAGAGACTCTTCGCTGAAACATTTATTCTTCTTAAATAAATTTTTGTCTTATTTATGTGTCTTTGGTATTTTAGCTTAAACTATTGTTCTGATGAAGATCAAATACGGTTTTCAGGTGGAACATTGAAGTTGGTTGATTGCATACACCCCAAGATTTATACAAATATAACTTATCTATCTATGTAGTAGGCTGCTTCATTCAGACCCTGTGTATAGACAGTAGTTCGTAAGTTATGAATTTAAAAGTTCAGGATTTAACTGAACGAATCATCAAAGAAGTACGCTTTTAAATTCTCCAGACTAGAATAATATGGATTTCCAATGTTCCAATAGTTTTTAAATGTCCTATTGCTGACAATATTTTTTTCGAAAGATTATTTATAGTATGATAATGTTGTTACTAAAGAAGTCCAAATTCACGAAGCTTATTTGTTAGTTTAAACTAAACAGCATTTCATGATTATTACTAGTTCGTATTGTTTTTTACTTACCACATATTAGTTATTCACATGATCATAGCTGAAGCTTTAAAAATATAAACTTAAGAAAGCATAGTCTTACTTTCCCCATCTAACGACGAGGAAGCTAATTCAATTAAAAATAATATAATCAAAATGGAACCGATAGACTTCTCAATCTTGGCTAAGAGGTAATAAATAACAGAAATTTCACTATTCAAGGAGAATGTTTTTCATTTTGGCAGTAATCTTGAACTTTTGAATCCACTTGTAACAAACACATAAGCGTAACTCCACAAACAGTGTTATCTAAAATAGCTTAGTTGTTCAAAAACTAATCCCCCTTTTTATCTTGAAATATTTCATTCAGATTAGCTAGAAGAAAATATTTTGTGCACTATCTTAAGTCAACAGAAAACACCCATCGATTTCATGTTGACGATATTGCATCTGGTAACTAAGTTAGATACGAATATTTGGCTATTGTTTGTATTTTAATTTTGCAAAAAACCATTATTACAACATAAATCTCTGAAGCATTCACTTCTTACTAAATCCTACCAATCTAAACTTTTTATTCGGCTGATGAAGCACCAGGATGCGAAATCCACGAGTTTCACATAAAAGTGGTTTGTGTATGTGTAAATCTGAGGCTTTGACTTGGCAACATCTATTCAGATGAAAAAAAATTGACTTTTTCAAGTTGTTATTCACCATAGACTGACATGAGTTGGAGGAACAAAGGAAACCTGGGGGCACTGGACAGCTGTATGAGACTTCTCAGCAGTGCGAACCCACGACCCCGCCAGGGGTCGGACCCGTGACCTTCGGGTTCCGTGGCCACCACGTTACCATTGAGCCACTGGGTCAGAATCCAATCGTCCATATTTCCATCTTTTGTTGGATTTTTGTTTCAAATCACCTTGATTCCACTTTCTTTCTTTCTAAAATTATGTGTACACATAGATCTTTCTCGCAAAGTTAGCCAGGATAATTTCTTGAATACATAATGATCGTGAAAACTGGAAATGTTTTAAGAGTAGTTTCTTTGTTAAAAATAGTTGACTGTGTATAACTATATTCAACCATACGGAAATGGTCCTTACCTAGTTTGTATTCATGTTGCTTCTTCCGATTGGTTTGATAATCATACGCCATATTCTGAAGAAATTCATCACTACTAATTACTTCGTCATTTTTTCTATTCACATCTGTGTTGTGAATTGTGCAGATTAGAAAGTTTACGGATCAACGGCATTGAATAATTGAAGATACAGTTTTATGCTTCATATTTAAAGGTGTTAACGATTTAACTGTTCAACAATATTTTGATGACACAGATGGCATTTACCATTCAAACATGATTTTTGGTTAGCATTCTCGGTGCAGTTCACCTACTTTCAAGAAAAACACTAATTCCTTTCATTTTTAAGCGGATAAATTGTGTTCTTCCATTTTTTACATCATCAATATTGCATGATCATAAAAACTTAAACGGATCAAAGTTGACTGGTGATCACAATAACAGTGATGAGCGTAATTGTAATTTATAAGCAGGTGTGAAAGTTGTAGAAATCTTCTGCTGTATGCCTTATATTCATACAACTTGTGATCTTTAAAAATCACTGTCATATGATGGAGTAAATTATGATCACCGAAACTTGAGGGAGTCACCTTTTGCCACCATATATCAAACTTGATCTCTGCAGTAACAATAGCGCAAAAATCAGCTGACGAGATTAATGTAAAAGAACATATAACATCTGTATTTCACTATTATTACCTGATAAAATTATTTTGAATTTAAATCAAGTGTTTTTTGGCACAATCGTTAGTGGACTCAGTATTTCAAGTTCATCGCTGGAAACTATCAGAAGAAGAAGTAGAACTGAAGGTATTTATGGCAAAATCAATATTTATGATTCATTTTGAAATTTAATGAACCAAGTTAGAAGTTGTTTCCTCGATAGGAAACAGACTGGGCTTGTTTTGAGATGCGCTAAAATGAAGAATTAGCAAAATAGGGAGAGGTAGTCAGTTGATAGCAGTTCAACAATAGATCAGTTCGCTTGTTGTTGGACGAGACCCCCCATAAATCACAGAGCATGCATATGCACCCCAGTTTTCCTCGTGGATGAACAAAACTTCTGCGAAAAATCGGTATGTTCCTAACTTTACTCATTTAACACAAATAAACCTCATACGCTTACATCAATATGATCAGTTTTGAGTTCTCTTGTATCTTATTTCAAGACTTCAACCACTGACTGCAATTGTCTGCAGAACCCTACATCTAGGTACCCAGGAGCTCCTAACACGACGACAACAAGGAACAAATGCCACTCACTGGTAACATCTTTTGATTTAGCTACGACTAGGCGCCTATCAGCTACTCGTACTCCACTTAACATCTAATATTGACATCAAAAGTGGCTAGGTATGAGTAAGAATTATTACAACTACCTTAGACGATAGAAACACATAACCTTATACAGTAGTTTACCTTCTTGATCAGCTGCTGTAAGGATTGATTGTTTGGTGATCTCGCTACACATAAGTGATAAATGGAAGATATCAGTGATCATAAAAGTAACTACGTATGGATAGGCTATCAATTTTTAATAGGAATTTATTACATCACATATATTCTTGAGAGAGATAATTTCTTCTTCCAACAAGTAGCTGTACTAAAAGAAACTATTTGAATTGGTCGTTTATAAGAGTTGATTTTTTTCAAAGTAGTTTTCATCGCAAAAGACAGGATAGCTGTTCCGTCCAGTGCCCCAGATTTTCACTTGTTCTCCAGTTGCCTTACATTTTATGATGCGAACTACTTAAAACATGAATTCGCTAGAAATAGCTGTTTTGCTTTAAAAGGAAAATTAGTTTCATAAAAATATGTTTAAATTGTTTTCCTTCTACTATCAGAAGTAAAGCTACCGTTTATTTGACGCTTTTAGTGACTATACCATCAACTATTTTTTGTATTATATTTACCTAACTGATTAAATAGGAATAAACAGGGTTTTTTTTGTATTTTGCTGCCAAGTCACTGGTCTACAGACTGTTTTGCCAAAATGAACTTCAGATTAAAATAGTATAATTTACTTGGCTGATATGTAGTCGTGCACTGTTGTGTTTACGGTTCCCACTGTGAAAGGGCTGATCAGAAGTTTCGTAATCCATGAAAAATTGCTGTATCCTTTAACAGTCACTTTCTTTAAACCTAATTATACTTCGATCAAAATGATGGATTCGTATGCATGGCACAAGTACAATCATCCGTTTCTTTGAAAATTCAAAGTATTGTTGATAGGTTTACCCTCTTTAAATTGTGTTCCTCGCTCACACAAAATGAAATATCATATCAAACTTTCAAAAATAAATCTTTGGAAGGATTCTGATCTTTTTCGAACGAATTTAATGACAACATTTAAAAGTATTACTTTGAAAAACGATTTCGAAATGGGAATAAAACAGGACAATGTGATATACTTCTAATATTTAGTTATTTTGATTGCCAAAGCATTATTTTACTGACAAGTAAACCATTGAAGTCTTGGCCGACCCTTAGAAACCACTGACCAACTCAATCTACAGCCTTAGCAATACTTTCACAGGGTTTTAAAAGTAATGACTGTAATAATATGAATAATCCACTTAGTCGTAAGAGTTTGAGGATTGCTTTTGCATCCATATGAGCAATGATTTAATCAAAATTAGATGTTTTCTTTGTAAAACAAATATTTCTAGCTATTCAGTCCTCCCAGTCAAAGATAGGGAAGTGAGTAAAGATAAGTTGATAAGATTTTGTATTCCACTTGTTCTATAGTAGCTATTTTAGGGTAGCATATACATCCCCATACCATCCAATACTTTCAAATTGCCACACGTAAAGAAGCCTGGTTGGATATCTATTGGTGTGTGTTTATCGAAAAATTACCCACCTTTTAGAATCGGACACTTTATGAAAACATCGGTTTCTATGCCGTCAGAAGAATCAACTGTTCACTTACACTGAGTGAGTACAAACCTTACATAATTCTGCTCCTTCCTCTGTTTTCACAGTCTTCTTGAAGTACTAGTATTAGTTTATCACCATCATTCATATTTGGGATTAATGTAACATTTTCCCCAAAATTACGTTTTCAGTCAAAAATCAAGTGTTTTAGCATCTGAAAGCAATGTCAGATCAGATAACATGTCTCGGTTGAATTTCCCGGCATATGCTTTTGTTGCGTTTCCAAAACATATCAAGGTAAAAGGTGTAATAAGTTTATTATATTTCAATGTTTTTCTTCTTCCTGACCATTGCGAAGTTTCAGAATGCATATTTGATCAGTGTTAACCATTTTTACGGTCCCATCCTTGTTAGTAAGTATGAAATAAGATTAAGCGTTATTCCCCATGTATATAGGAAACTGTAGAAATAAGTGCCACTCGTGTGATCATAATACAAGAGTTCGAACACTAGTTGTTAAAAAGCGTAGTAAAAAGCAGAAAGTGATGATGCTGTATTTAAGATTTGTAAACTAGTAATATGAACGACTCAGTAGGCTGGTTAGCTGTTGTTGACTGGAATGTGTGTTATTGTATAGTCTTAAGTCAGTCACTGAATTCATTTGGTTCAGTTGTTTAGAATAAGAATGCAGTGAATTTGATAGGAGAGAAGCTGTTTTAGAACTTAGTGTCAGTCAAAGATCAACTACTAACGTAAACTGTTTAAAAGAAAATATTAGTTTCAATGGCGAAATTGCGATAAACAGCACTAACTGATTACTGCTACTAGTCACGTTTGCAGTTATCACTTGTGTAAACCAATGACAAAACTTCCTATCATTACAAAATTTAAGTACTTCCGTTACACTTGAAGCACACAGTTGAGTCTTGAAGGCGTAAACCCAGCTTTATTCTGTTCAATATGCATGACGTTTATGGACATTAAAGAACTGAATTTGCCAGTTATGACAAACTAAACACTCAATTTTGAAGTTTTTGAGAATTTATTTATTGATTTCAGGTTGGAATTCATTATGGACTGACATCAGTTGGAAGAACATTGAAAACCTGGGAGCACTGTACAGCTGTTTCCTCGTAGTATGGGACTCCTCGGCAGTGCGTACCCACGACCGCGCCAGGGATCGAACCCACGACCTTCAGGTCACGTGGCTAGCACGTTACCATTCAGTCACTGAATTGGGATCCAATCGTCCATTTCTCCTACTTCTGTCAGTTCACGATATAGCATGACCTCCATCCAATGCGACAGTTAAGTAGTTATCCTCTAACTGATGTCAGTCCATGATGATTACCAACCTGAAATCAACAAATGAATACCCACAAACCTCCAAATTGAATTAATCTAGTGCTTATTAGTGACTAGCTTCAAGAGGTGATTCTTGAAGTTCCAGTGAGAGGTCGTGACCGGTGTGGCCCACCATGTCGAACATGAAAACAGTTACTCAACGATGACATTGAATGGTGGTCCGCTATTTCATGAACTAACGGAAATAGGAAATATGGACCATTGGATTTCAACCCAGTGGCCCAATGGTAAGGTGCTGGCCGCAGAACCTGAAGATCCTGTGCTCGACCCTTGATGGATTAGTGAGTGCGCACTGCTAAGGAGCCTCACACTAGGACGAGACAGCTGTACAGTGCTCCCAGGTTTCTAATGTTCCTCCAAATAATGTCAGTTCACAATGAATACCAACCTGAAATTAAAAATTGTTTATATAATTCATTGATATTTCTTCAAAACCAAATGACCTTAAATGATCTGATAAGCATAGCTGACAAACATCCATCTACATCTCTTAGTAACATATACTAGAAATCAGTCAAATAGTAGACACTATAACACCTTTTAAAGTATTACATAGAGTAGTCAGGGCCGAGTACTTAGATTGATAGGAGCTGTAACCTTCCGTAAATTAAAAGCCCCTCGATGCAAACAAAAAAACAGAATGTAATTCAATGTGAAGGTTTAAGAGGATTTCATTGATTTCAAGTTGTCATTCACTGCAGACTGATGTCAGCTGGAAAAAAGAAAATCTAAGAGGATTGAACAACTGTTTCGTTTTAGAGTGGGACTCCTGAACAGTGAGCATCAATAAACTCGGCAAGGACTAAACTCAGGATATCTAGGTTCCACAGTGAGCAATTTGCCATTCAGCTAGAGGGTCGATATTCATTAACTCACATTTTCTTACTTATGGTTGTTGATGGGGTCGTCTATGTACGCTGCTGAGGAGTCCTGTACTGAGACGAAACAGGTGCCCAGTGCTTCCTGGTTTTCAATGGTTCTCCAATTGATGTCATTACGTGATGCATACCAACTTTTAAAATAATATGTATTCACTTTGAACGTACTCTAATAGTAGTGATTTTAATTTTCATACTAGGGGTATATGATTCAGATTTTTATTTTTCTGTCTTACCTTTCATTTTCTTATATTCCTTATCGAATTAATTTAATTTTTTGGAAATTTCCATATGTGTTATTGAACAAGTCCGTGTATGATCAGATTGTCTGAAATGTATAGCGTCAATACATCCCATGTTTCAGATCATTTTTGTCTTCTGATAACGTTTATAGATGTTTTATAATGACTAACGATTCCAAATAGATATTCGTTTTGTTTAAATGAATTTTTGTCAATAGTTAAAGATGGATGTTATAATATAATGTATTTTCAACATAGAAAAATTTTTGTTTTAAATTATTTGAGTAATGGAGTTTAGATTCTTGTATCACAGTATAGATGAACTAGAAGTCTATTTTGGTTCAGTATCTGTGGCACAAGAATACGATTTTGAATGTAAACATTTCTATTACTTTGTAATCCTCGTTAAGGTTTACAAATTAATAGGAAAGTATTATTTCTGAAGAAATAGGATGTTTGGAATTTCGCGTCTTATACATAAAGTGAACCGTTTACGTTTTTTAAAAAGGTGCGTTTCCCATGGTTACTTATGTAATTCAAATCCAATTGTATAACCGTTATTTTTGTGTTTTAGTTTAACTTAAATCCCCTATTTTAAATGAAAAAGTCACGCATTCAGATTACTTAAGAAAGTATGTATTTTAGGTTAGTGAGTGAATGATTTTCACCATAAAAAACAGAACTCATTGCTTTAAAGGTTGCATTTCTCTTCAAAATACTTATTCAAATGGTCGAAGAGAAAGCACCATGTGATTTGGACTGAATGAAAGGTATCTGATATAAGGCTATACTCAAGTAGATAGTCTGTTGGAGCTCGGGGGAACAACTGTTGGTTCCCTCTCCTAGTGTTAAAGACGGATCTGACTAGTAAGTGTTCAACAGGATGGAATGGAAATCCTAGACTTCGCTGGTAGCTACTAATGAGCATAATAACGATATGTTTGTATTGCAACTGGGTTTTTGGCTGTTGTTCATCTAACATCTATAGTGATACTTTTTTTCTGATTGCATTAGTATATTCACCAAATTTAACACATTATTGTGTAGTGCATATCATATAAACTTCAGAATAATACCTATCGGCCAAAATCAGTATTAGGATGAATGTCAACTCATTTCATAAGAGAGAACTCACACTATCTGCTTTAATGTTTATGAAGTTTTCTGCTTTGTTTGCAGCAAATACTTCTAAAAATACAGTCACTCCCAACAAAATTTGAGCTCATTAATATCTTGTGAAAAATCGCCTTGAGTGGTAGACTATTTTCAGATCAAACAAACTGCTATGTTGTTAATATGCCAAATAATTCTCGGAATTGGTTGTTATTTCATTGTGGAAAAACCCCAAAGGACTTTTATAGGCAAAAGTAAACTTGCTGCTTGTTACCTAAAGTGGGATTATTAAGGTAGTAAGGTATCTTTCATTGAAGATCCCTGAGTAGGCGTTAACAGTTAAATCTGTGATACACTTTCAGTTCTGTACGTCATTCCACTTATGAATCAACTTGTTTTTCGGTGAATGCACGTAAATTCAGGAGATGAAACTTAGATTGATGAAACTGTATATTTTTCTAAGTAGTTTTTACTACTGTAGAGACGTCGTTAACCATACGAACTAATGTGATCTGCGAGGTATGAATGTGCTTGTCATCTTGGTTTCAAAAGTAGCAGAACAAAGTTTAGGCATGCTTTTGTGCCCAAGTGCCCAAGTGGATAACTTTTTGGCGTTTGTAGCAATGGGTATTAGGTTCGTGTCTTGGTGGGAACAACACGACTGGAGTGCAGGTACATCCAGCTGAAGAGTCCTAGATAGAATGAAACATGCGTCCTGAATTCTACTGCTAGTCATTATGATGAAAGTAGTTTAACTTTCTTTAGCATTCATTCTTCGCACAAGTGATTATTCAGTGGATTTATTATTTAATTACAGGCAATGGGTGTATTGAATAGCTTTAGAAACTATATGGATGGCCATGTACAACATAACAATAGCAATGGAGCTGATGTAATAGAACCTAGCCCCTTAGAAAACTGGATATGGGAGAATGGAAAGAAAACTTTACAAAGCTTCAATCTGAAGTCAGATATAATCAGCTTTTCGTCCACAATTCATCCAAAATGTCCAACACTTGAACTTGATATTAGAAAAATCAAAAGTTTACCAGAAATTGACAAGTTATCTCAGGTAATGGAATAATAACAATTAAATGATTTTTCATTGTTGATTTCAGTTAGTTAAACAGTTACCTAAGATTTCATTGTACTATAATATCTCTTCATTTTAGTGTTATTGCTTATATTACACCGTCGTTGGTAGGACCGAATTGATCAGCCTCTGTTAGCATATGGGCTCCTATGCGGATGCCTCGATATGGCCTGTCTTTTAACTATGTTTAGTAATGATGGGCAGTGGCTAGCAGTGGAATCTAGGATGCGCATTTCATTTTACTTCAAAATTTCACAGCAATATATCATTGAGTTCATGTAGTAATGAGTTAGGTACCTTCGAATCTTTTGCTGTTTTTTTGCTATCATGTCACTGAGTGAAATTCATCTAACAGGTACTTTTAAACTCATTACAGACATTAAAAAGCTTAACTTCAACCGTAACAGTGGATCGAAATAGATTACCATAAGGCCTAAATGTGCTAAATTGACTCAGATAAGTGATTGTTGGTAAGCGGTACTTATGGAAAGTATAAGTATTCAGCACTTTATGATTTTCAGTCATTGTCAGTCTGTGACTTGAACCGTTTTGAAAGTATTCAGCTTTTGGATATACTTCCCTGAAGAGAATGATTGGAATAAAAGCGTTAAATAAAATGTCATGGACTGTATGACCGTTTGTGTTACAGTCTGAAGTATTTCTATAGTTTTAAATGACATAAATTACTTTTGCAAATGTGACTGATGATTAAACCTCCATACACAAATCACCCTTTTGCAATAAAGTCTAATTGAATCAAGGATTTTTTGCACGTGTCTACGAAACTGTTAGGCCCAGTTCTTTGAAATCCATGCTTTAAGCGTATTACCTTATATGGAATACTACATCACTCCATATCCTTTATAAAACCGTCTTGATCCTGATATATTGATGATAAGCATATTCTATGCTATCTTGAATGATGAATGCTTTACCCCGTAAAATTAACCAGAAGGATAAACGAGTTTTATCCAGTCAAAAGGCATAAGTTTCTAATACACAGACACAAAACCTACTACTCGTTAGCATTCAGTATCACTTACTGCAATGATTACTTCGCATAGTCTAACAGAAAGATTTCGACTACCACTGAACACTACAAAATGATGCTTATAAATTAATGTCCGATGAACTAGTTGTCCAATGTATAGTTATTTTGATAAATTTTTATATGTACTTGATTTCGTGATAAAATTCAACAATTCGAAGATGAACTTTACAAGTTTAATGATTTAGTAAAACACTGAATTTGACATCAACCTAATCATTTCGAATAAAAAAAGTGTTTGTATCAGCTTGATTCTAACTTCTTGATGGTACAGAAATGTTATTCTCAACAGAATACAAACCTCACCCATATATAAAGACTTACTGACACATGATGCACTTGATCAACAATTTAACACACAAAATTCCAGTTCATTATCATTGTATCCAACTCATCATCATCGTCATTATCAACATAGGACCAGGCATTACTGCCTCACGGTCCAACTTGCCACATCTCATACCACTACATCAAGTAAAAAGGCAGTGAGGTGAAAGATGAAGATAAGAAGATTCACTCAAAGGAAACATGAAGTATGAGAAGTGAAAAAGGAAGAATGAGAAAATGGTGAGATTTGGTACAGCGTCGTTAAGATGAGGATAATGTATGTACACATCTGCGCCACTGACATGGGTTCTGAGTCATACGATCACCTAGAGTCTCCAACCACTGGTTCCTCTTGTCTCGCGGACCCCAACCGACTAGTCTTCATCGCCCCACATGGTTAAAACAAACAGTCAGAGACTTCATACATTGATGCCATGTTTTAGTCTGGCCACCCTTGGCCTTTTTGCAGCCTGGACCTACTTCGGCCAACATTGTGTGACGAGGCAGTCGGTGACCAGGCATAAGTAACACGTGTCTCAACCATCTCAGTCGATGAAGGTTTATAACCTCGTCAACTGATTCACCTCTTCTCCCTAAAGCTCTACGCCTGACTTCTGAATTGGAGGTGGTTACTTCAATGATTGCATACAACTTACTTTCTAGTACATCAGGGGATAAATTTAAAAAAGCTGTCTTCTAATTAACTATACTTTTCGAAAAAATTCTTGGTTCTGCTGACTGATTCCAATGTAAGAAGGTGATGAATTTGGTTGAACGAAAGCTCTGATCAGGACAGGATTCGAGATAGCAACCTCGATCTTACTGACCACACAATCTACCCACAGTGACAAATGTGGCGATGACCGTGTATTGGACGTTCAAATGACAGTCAGATACGACACGGTAACTAAACTACAATAAGCTCATAGGCATACCACTTTCGTAGCTGCAGCCCTCTACTATTAAACCGGCAACATAAAAAATGTTAGTTCGAATCTTAACACCAGTATAATTTAATCGTAACCATATTATTTGTCCCTTAGGTTCCTAGTGGAGCATAGGGTTTCAGCAGCAAACAGCCATTTCACTCTCTTCTCTTCAGTCTTTTCAACTTGGCTCCACCACTACCCACAAGCTTTCATTTGTTCCTCACACCATCTCCTTCATGTCATCCTCGCCTCGGACGCCCATCGCGTCGTTTCCTCTTTGGGTTCCACTCGACGGTCTGGCCTGGCACGTGATGTCCCCAAACAGTCTTCTCGATGCATGTCCAATCCAATCAATCTCCACTTCCTCCTGCGTATTTGTTGCGCAATAGGCTCTTGCCTCGTTGGTTCGTCACCTGCCTACCTGCCAGCCAGCCAGCCAGCCAGAGTGAGTTCCTCCTTGCTTATTCTTATTATTCTGACCATCTGATCTAATCTTCAATATGGAGTGAGCGTAGGCGTCAGCTGTTGATGTGTGTCTACAGTTTGTTGGAAATGCTTCTCGCAACGCGCCAAGTCTCCCAACCATCACATAGGAGCAGTGACTTTACTGAATTAGTGTTGAAAATCTGGATGTTGTTCACGCTTTATGCTGAGTGTAATGGAGTGGAGTGGAATGGAGTGCAGCAGATCTCCACACTGATTTCAGGTTGATGAAGATTTGTGTTACTGTCTTTCCGATCCTGACTGGCTTTGACATCCTCATCTGTGTATGTGCCGCTTGTAGTTGAGATGATGCTGTCTGGTTAGGTATGTAGGTGAAAGAGACAACTTCATTTATATTTCTCCCATTGATGTTGATTGGTGCTTGTTGTTGTTGTTGTTATTGTGTATCTTCATCACCTGTGTCTGCTCTACATTCACGTGAAGGAAGTCCCATCTTCCTCCGCTGCCCCGCCTCTTCTGCCAACTTGTTGGTTTTTGCCTGTAGATCTTCGAGTTTGTGGGTTAACGGACATAAAATATCTCATGGGTGAAATCCAAATCTTCTTGTGGGGTCTTTTCATTGGTCAAACAGCGTATGCTCATGTTCTCGCTCCTCACAGCTGTTTGTTGTATGATCCAGTCCAGTCGACGACAATCAGGAAGATCGTCGGCTATAGTAGGCAACCTTGTCTTGTCTTGCTGCTGTCTTCACTTCAAAGGCATCACTTAGCTGAGTTTTCCATTGTGAATCCATTGGCAAATCGTAAGATTATTGCACAGAAATGAGTGTCGTAAACCAAGGTTAGCTCTAGTAGTCGCATGAGTTGCTTTTTAATAATGATAATAATAATAGGTTTATTGCAAACAAGAATTGTAGTCCAGCATGGAACTCTCATCATGTATTAGTTTAATAAATTCATTCCTTGTACAATACCGTTAGGCAAAAGAATCATAGCATTTGACTCATTTTAGTGCTAACAGTAATACAAGGCACAATGTGAAACAGGTACCTGGTATTATGATGGCATATAGTTTGGACTAGTAAATGAATATGGAGCGTAATTTTGGTGGTGGTAGCTTTTTCAGCCAGTAGCAATATCTGCTGTTCGATAAGGTTATTCAAGAAATAGTAATATACTGTATTTCATTGCATTTATTAACCCATCTCTTACTGGAGCATCGTTTAACTCTTCGTTTTGCTGTTAACTTGAAAAATAGAAGTTTGAAACCATTTTAAAAGTGTGCCAAAATACTTGATACATTTAAAAGACATAACTGAAAGATTAAAACAAATTGAAAGTGAAGAATTTGATAAAATAAAATCGGTGGGAAATTTTTCGGTGGTCCAAAGTTCAATACTAAAAATATTTATTTTTCATTTAATTTTATTTTTTTCCATTTCTATTAATTTTGAAGGTGAATGTATTACAACAAATGATAAATGTCTATTCTTACCAGACATTAATAAGTCAAATTACTCAGAGGTCATTACGTGTACATGGTCTATGGTTTGCATTACATTCAGGTGATGTACATCTATACAGTCGATTGAACAAAGAATTTATACCTATCAGTCAAGAGACAATACCTTCACTTCTTGATGAGATGAAATAAATTATTTTACTTTTATCATGATTTATCGGATGCTGTTGATTTATCTTATCTAATTTAAAAAGTATTTTTCTGGCTTCTTAAAATTTTTTTCATTGTTTCACAATTTGGCAGCTATTAGTTTTATTGTATTGTCCAAGTTTATATTTTCTTAGTTCCTCGTGTCAAACTAGACAGTACGGTCAGTACTATTATCTACTCAAATTGACTGTGATATAGATATAGTTCTTTCTTATTGATTAACTCAGGGTATATAAATAATTGTACCATGTTTTACGTACGATTCATTAGATTTTTTAGTAAGACAAATTATTCTGAAAGCCTTTCTATTCCCCTCTTGGCTGACTGACTTCTGGTTGTATATCTCTGACTTAACACATTTTGATATTTCCCACTTATTTTATTTTGTGATTATTGTTTCTTATACAATCTAGTCATCAGTGAAGGTTATATTATTTTGACGATTCTACTATATTGTACTTATCTGTAAATTACCAATAAATTCTCTATACAGTATTGATATTTTTGGCTATCGTTGGTTTCCTTTCAGTTACTTTCATTCCAGTATGATTCATTTCTGCATAGAATGTTTGGATTATCTAATTGCTGAGATTATATTTGAAAGAAAATATTTATTCTGGGGTTATTTCATTGACATTTATCACCTTGAGTGTTTTGCCGATCTCACAGAACTGAATTTATCCAGTTGAAGAAATGGATAATTTCAACTGAACAAATTTTTGACAAAATCATACTGCCATCAATCACTCATATCATATGAACATCATAAGAATGAAAAGTGTTTTCTCCAGGATATAGAATAAGATAGAAATGATCACTACCAAATAATTTAATGATAAGTAAGCTTGCTTTCTAACTGAAAGAAAAGCTTTAATTATTTGAAAAGAGATTTTCTGAGGAACAATTATATTTATTAGCATCAATGTCAGTAAAAATCTACTCTGACAAATTACAAAATTCCATCAAATTATTATTGGATTCTATTTTATAAGGAGTACTGAAATGATTAACTGTGAAGTTTTGTCACAGCTACACGAACATGAGTAGAATAAATGGCTTAAACATACACAGTACATACTCTCTGGCTTTGGTATACCTATGGTTAGAGTGTTTTCCTCACGAAGGATTCATTGAGACATGTTTATGTTGATTATTGAAGTTTCTGAAATTTTATCAAACCAAATATGATGCTACATGCAACTGTAAAAGCAGAAGTTGGTATTTCAGTTCAACTTCTGCCATTTTCATACTAAATCTGCTTTAAAAGATCTTCACAGATTAATATTCAACCCAGAGTAGTACAAAATAATGTAAAGGCATTACAAAAGCTCGAACAGTAGCTACTAACAAAGAGTTTATAAGTTTAGAACCAAGCTTCCCAACATGAAGTGCCTAACTTCTATCCATTGACTTGATACACTCCTAATTTTTCTGCTTGTCACCATATTCTTGGCCATTATTCACTTATAAACAGCATCAGCTTATCAGGATGGAAATGTAGAAATGTGCATCTAAGCGAAAAGGTGAAAGTAAGTATAAATAAATACTGCTGAGGAGTCCCTTACAAAGAAGAAACAGCTGTGCGTTGACCTCAAGTTTACAATATGCTTCCGCAACTAATGTCAATGCGTGATAAATGCTACCTCAAAAGTGAAATCCTCACTCACCTCAAATACATATATTGTATAGTGACGTGCTTCCAGATGGATATTAAGTTCTAACGAGAAGCCGTGACTTGTGGGATCAACCAGTCCGAAAGGAAGTTGATACTAACTGAAGAATTTGGGTGATAGTCGCACTATATCTCGAGTCAACAAAAGGTGGAAACTGTGAACCACTGGATTTCGACCTAATGGCTGAAAGGTTAATGCATTCGTCACGAAACCCGAAGATTCTGAATTCGATCCCTTGCCGGGTTGTAGATGCGTACTGCTGGAGAGTCGCACACTAGAAAGGAACAGCTGTACAACGCTCCCAGGTATTCACTGGTCCTTCAACTAATGACATTTCGTGTTGAATACTTCCTCTAAATATAATTTTGGTTTATTTTAGTTCTAGTTTTTTGGTGGACTGATATATTGACCTGAACTTTGATTGTGTATTAATTTCGAGTTTTTCTTTTACACTTGTCGACTTCAGATGGACTTGATTTCCTAGTTCCTAGACATTTTTTTGACAGATAATCAAAGATTCTACTGAAATGAACAAAAATCTTTCGTTTCTTTTATTGTGACAGTAGCTTAGCGTACTGAAGGCTATTTAAATAATCAAATAGTCTTCTTCTACTTAAGAATAATGACTATTACAACAAACTGTTCACTGACTCCTGTACTGTGGATTAGGGTATCTGTCGGCAACAACAGTCGTTCACCAATATAAGTCTTATAATTACCTTTCGAACTTACTTCAGTACAGGATTACACTTTCATTGTTAGTGTCTAGATCCCGAAACTGATCACAATATTTACTAGTTATTCGATAACTGATTTTCTGACTGATTATCAGAGATGAGTTCATTTATCGAAGGGACATTCGGATAAACTAGTGCTACACATCCAGAATCGTGGGCCTGTAAATAATACTGAGGTGTTTGAAACACATACCTTTGAATTTTAGTGCCATTGTAGTCGTTGATGTTAATTTACATAAACATATTTAAGGTCTAGAAATTATGAGTATTATTATTTATCCCTTGGGTTCCTAGTGGAGCATAGGGTTTCAGCAGCAAACAGCCATTTCACTCTCTTCTCTTCAATCTTTTCAAACTGGCTCCACCACTACCCACAAGCTTTCATTTCTTCCTCACACCATCTCCTCCATATCATCCTCGCCTCGGATGCCCAACTCATCGTTTCCCACTTGGATTCCACTGGATGGCCTGACCTAGCAGGTGATATCCCCAAACAGTCTTCTCGATGTATAATCATTTTATATTATACCATGGTCGATCGGACCGAATTGATTGGCCTCTACTGGCATATGGGCTCCTGTGCGGATGCCTCGAAATTACCAGCGTTCTAATTATATTAGTGATGGATCTATGTATGTCTAATTCAATCAATCTTCACTCCCTTCTGCATAGTTGTTGGGTAATAGGTTCTTGCCTCGTTGGTTCGTCACCCGCCTGCCTGCCTGCCTGCCAGCCAGCCAGAGTGAGTTCCTCCTTGCTTATTCTTATTATTCTGACCATCTGATCTAATCTTCAATATGGAGTGAGCGTAGGCGTCAGCTGTTGATGTGTGTCTACAGTTTGTTGGAAATGCTTCTCGCAACGCGCCAAGTCTCCGAACCATCACATAGGAGCAGTGACTTTACTGAATTAGTGTTGAAAATCCGGATGTTGTTCACGCATTATGCAGAGTGGAATGGAGTAGAATGGAGTGCAGTAGGTCTCTACACTGATTTCAGGTTGATGAAGACCTGTGTTGCTGTCTTTCCGATCCTGACTGGGTTTAACATCCTCATCTGTGTATGTGCCGCTTGTAGTTGAGATGATGCTGCCTGGTTAGGTATGTAGGTGAAAGAGACAACTTCATTTATATTTCTCCCATTGATGTTGATTGGTGCTTGTTGTTGTTGTTGTTGTGTATCTTCATCACCTCTGTCTAAAAATACACATATTGAAATCTCCTGACAATCACTGCGTGAGTGCATCTTTGCTAAATATGACGACCGTATTGATAAGTTCACACCATATTTGCTTCCTGTCATTTTTTAAAATCTTTGTCCTGTGTTCCGCTAAGCGAAATCTATTTTGATCTGCCAGTAATTACAACAGATACTCTCTTTGCGCTAATCATATTCAAAAAGAAAATCTCTATTCTATGAGTCCACTTTCAGGTTATATATGCCGTGTGAAAACTGAAATGTGTCGAAATCCGGTGGTTCACAGTTCGCACCTCCTGTCGATTCGCGATACAGCGCCACCCAAGGTCTTCAGCTGGCATCCACTTTTCTTTTGATTGGTTGACCCCACATGTCACGGCTTCTCATTAGGACTACGGGATATCTATCTGGAAGTAATGTATTTTGAGGTGAATGGGGATTTTAATTATAAGGTACTATTCATCACGGTTTTCAACGGGTTCTCCAACTAATGTCAGTCTGTGATGACTACTACCTCAAAAATAATAATAATGAAATAATAAATGTATTCATAACAGAAGTATGCAAATCATAATCTGACATGAGGGAAAATTTGAAACGATGTTATGTTGAAAGCCAAAAAAAGACCTGTAAATGCTTTTTCCCTATGAAGTCCGGATATCTGTACACGAATAGCCAAGACCTGTTTTATTATGAGAAACTGAAAAGGAGAATTTAAAGGGTACCAAGAGATAAACTTTACATCATTGTTCAAATCAGATAAATTATTGAAGTCTACTGAATATTCAGAGAAACATTCTAATAGCCTAACTTTTGCCAATATAATAGTAGGCAGTACTGTACACATATCTGTCCAGGTAGACCCAAAACAAATTCTGACTAACAATGAGATAATAGTTTAGTACACTCAGTATAAATACAAAATAGTGAATAGTGAAAGGTAAAGATCGAATATTCATCAACAAAAATCTCTTTTAATATAAGTATTTATTTAAGATATAGACTTTTCATCGTTTTCATGTTACCTTGTTATATTTTCTCTCGATTGATTGGTCTTCTATGGGCAAAGTGAGAACAGGATTATAATGGAACTTCATTAGATTGAGAATTCAGATAGCCTTTAAAAGTATTTTCACTTGGTTGGCTTGCTTCCTATAGGTGGTATACTTCCATAACTAGCTGCATATTTACTAGTCTTCTAATGAAAGTATATTTCTATAAGTATCAATTGACCCTGTCAAATATACAGTTAAAAATTACCATTTTCAAAATTAGAAGACATAAAAGCGAACTATATTGTTTTCAATTAGCTCTCATCAAGCTTTACGCTAATACATATAAATTTTCTCATAGATAAAACATTAAATCAATCATGGTTGATTATTTGGTCTATGATAATTAGGAAATGAAGCATCCAAATAGTAGATATCTAGGCAATCCCAATAATAATAATGGCAATAGTAGTAGTTATCTCAGTGATGATAAGAACAATGGAAATAGCATGGTATTGAAAATATTTAAATAAACAATGTCGACCAAAACTTAGAGAAATAAAAGTTACGTAATACTAAGGGATGAAATGTGTAGATAATCAAAGAGGTGAAGAAAGGGGAAGAGGATGAAAATCGAGTTTATATGAAGTTATTTATCTGACCAAGGCAGAGATAAAGGCTACGCAAACGTTTTCTGTAGAAAAAGACTAGGTTTGTTTTCTCTTATTCCCATTTCCTCAGCTATATGCAAAATGCTGGTGCGAATTCTGTTTGAAAGATTTTATGGAATGCGATAGATGATGTTGAACGCTTTGGTCTTGTCTATTACGTGACGATTGTCAACTAAATGCAATAGAACTGAACTTCGTATTGACTTCACTTGTCCCTCTCCAAGCCTCGACGGCAGGTATTCAATAACACGTTTGTTAGGCTGCTTAGTTGTATGCCCAATATAGCTTTCTCCACAGGGCAGCAATTATCAGCCGACTAGAAAATGATAAGCAGAGGTTAGCAGCATAAAAGGTTCTTCTGATGATTGTAGACAGTCTATGGAATAGAACTTCACTAGGTGTGTCTCTTTTGAGTTGGAGCTTCATGAACATTGATTTCTTTTGGACAACCATTTGATCAGATTTCCTACTTATTTTGTTCATGTGTCTTTTGATAAAACTATGGAGGTCACCCATTTCTAGCAGCATTTTATTGATGTGTTCTAATTCCTTTTGTATCAAGTCATCGGTGCAGATCCTACTGGCTCTGTTTGCAAGAGACTATTATTATTGCCATTATTATCATGATCGTCTAGATATTTGCATGCTTCATTTCCTAATTATCACAGACCAAATAATTCACCATGATTGGATTAGTGTTTTATATGTGAGAAAATTTATTTGTATAACCGTAAAGCCTGATGAGAGCTAATTAAAAACAATACTATTCGCTTTTATGTCTTATTCCAAGTATATAGTTGACAGTGGGTGAGAATGGAAGATGAAATGAAAATTTAAGTGGGGCAAGATTCGCATGCTTAATCGAATAACGAGTCAGGGAAACCACAGCTATGTCAGTTAGTTACACTGATAAATACATGGTTTATAAAACACCATTCCAGTTGTTTCTGACTTAGCCTATATACAGTATGACTTGAAGGAATTCTCCGTCATACTAAGCGACTATGTGAAAACCAAAATACCACAAATCAGATTACAAGGATAATTCACTTCACTTCTCATCGACAAGTCATCATAACTTGACAGTATACTTATATGATGTCAAGATAAATGAGTTTTAAAGTAATTTTTAATAGGACATAAACAGACAACTTGAAAGCACAACATGCAGACAAAGTTAGCTGTATAAATCTACAGTTTAGCAATTACTGTCTACATAAATTGACAACATGCATATACTACTTACAAATAGTAAGTAGGTTAACTCAGAAATGTAATTTTATGTTGCCTTGACTGTTTGAAGTATATAAGTGAAATATACTGCTATTTTGAAGAAAAAGTTTTACCAGGACTCATGATCCAGTTTTAACTTTAAATTAAGTGTGTTCACGAATTTTATTGTATTTATGGCTATAGATGGAGTTAAAATGCCATTCAGTTCATATTGTTGAGACATTTCGATTGACAGATGAACAGTCCATAACTAAACTGGTTAAGATGAAAATTTTGTAATACTAGCCTGTTGATCAGGTATTCAATAATAGTTCAGACTGAGCTGATAGGAAAAGACAAAACAAGAATATCAATGAATTAAAACAGACAGTTACACCAAAAATGATGACGTAACCTTTAAGTAACTAGTAAACAGTCACTTGTGATACAGAGGTTAGCAGGCAGCCGATAATCTTCAACTGATCAATCTGAAGCTGCACTTTTGTCAACGTCGAAATATCCATTAGTGTATATGTTTTATATATAATGTCTCCTTTGAACTGGCACTCAGTATTCGTAGTACCATCTTGTCAAACCTTGACCAATCTTCCCGAATATAATGACTTCTTTTTGTTGTTGCAAAGCTGGTAACATTTTGAGTTTCATAGGTATTGGCTATGAACAATAAATCCTGCTGAAAACGTTATACGGAAATAAAGACTTCCAGCTGGACCATCAAACTGATCATCCAGTTGTCTGTAGTTTGAATTCTCCGAAAACTTAGGTTTCTATCAACTCAGATAACTGTGAAAATCAAGACCAAAGGATGCAACAAGCAAAGAAGACAAACCGAACATCATTTACAAAATCAACTACAATAACTGTAGTCACAACTACATTGGACAAAGTGGCTGCCCTCTTCGTCTGCACGAGCACCAATTGGCTATTAAATGCCACGACATTTCATCACTCATTTCAATACACGTGGATAATTATGGACATGAATTCAATTTCGACAATGCAGAAATTTTGGATATCCATCCATCTAGATCGACCTTTTGGAGAGAGGAAACACAAAGAATGTCATCAGAGAATTCTGAGAAGCTTGGCATTCAGAACAGTCAGTCAGCAATCAACAGGTGTATAGGCATAGACCCAATCTATCAACCAATAAGAAAAGTGATAGATGATACAGAGGTCAGAGGAACAGCCAACAGGAAAGTCTATACAATCAATGACACAACAATCGAAGGAAACGACCAATCACAGACCCTATCGTCAGAGCAAGCCACTGAATCACTCTCGGAGAGATATTGACATCCTCTTCATACTGAAGTTAGTGCAGATGATGTCGCTGTCTAGAAAGACGATGAAAGCTTCACGATTAAACAACCCATCTCAGAGAACACAATACAACCAAGAAAATCAAGACTATTTTGAATAGTTTCTTTTCTTTCGAGAATAGCACAGGTTGACATGTACGATAATAGGTAAAAACATTTACATTCAGTTAAGGGCTATCACAATCATCATTTGTCATAAATGCTTTGCCTCAATAGCAAATTGCTTGAAATTCTCAAAAGGTGCTGAAAATTCTTTTGTGCTAACATGATTTAAATTTTTAACATTTAATGAAAACGAAATCTCTTCACTGACTGGAACATCAATCGTATCTCAACCTACTTGAAGGCATATTGAAATGAGTTGATTATTCTACTGTAGCAATCTCAAAGGGCACAAATTGAAACCCTCAACTCATTGTACTTGAACTGCATTTACTGATATTGAAGAAAACAGTAAACCAAGAGAACGAATAGTTTTATTTTAAATGGACTGTATTCACTGGCGAAAACAAGATGTCTACTGTGGTCACAGAGGAATTGTTTGCATACAGTTCAATGTCGTACGAGTCAACGTAAAATCTCTAATACTTTATCGTTTCCATTTAGCTAAATTAGTTTACTTGAAATTTGTATATTCAGTTATTCTTACTTCCTTAATATTTGTTACTTACCTTAGATTCAACATAGGAAAGCAAAGTTTGCAGTATATGAATCTTAACATACGCACGGAATATGAAGCACCTATTAAATTGGAATACATTAATTACGTAAAGCAATTCGCTGGAGATCATCACAGTCAAACTCCGTAAGATTTATAAATCAAAACAGTCAAGTTATCTTGTTCAACAATCTCCCAGGGAATATCTGACAGGCACGTGATAAAGATTCAGTACTTCATGCTGACTAAATGAAAGCAGTGGACACAAAAATATATTGTGCTGTGCTATCATTTCATATGGTCTTGTATTCACTTCGCAAACTTGATCAGTTACATAGATCACTCTCGAGCAACAAACATATAAAGATAAGAATCAATAAGCCTTCTCATCTTCTTAGAACTACTACTATCTCTCATATTTGTTCCTTTTCCTAATTGTCTAACAAGACTTCATCCACCTTTCTGTTTAACATACCGATTCATGTGTAACTTTTTGAGTCTTCCTATATGTGTTGAATCCCTGACTTTCATTAGGACTGTGTGTGTTAGTTGTACAAAAATAGTATAATATGATTAATAGTTGGAATTCTTACACTCTCTTCTCAGTTTTATTCGCAGTAAAATCGTCTAGAAATCCAGTTAATCAGAATTTATTCGAAATAAATTTTAATCCAAGCAGAATCGAAGAGTAGAGGGGGAATAAAAATGCTTCGAAATACTTAAAATTTGATCAAGTATCCTATTAAGTTTATTGTAGAGTGAAAAGGTCAACCCATTGTTCTAAGGATCTTAAATAGAGATACAAAGTAAGTGTGTAAGTAAGTAAGTAGGTATGTAGGTAAGTAAGTAAGTAAGTAAGTAAGTAAGTAAGTATGTATGTATGTATGTATGTATGTATGTATGTATGTATGTATGTATGTATGTATGTATGTATGTATGTATGTATGTATGTATGTATGTATGCATGTATGTATGTATGTAGGCAAATAAGTAGGTAACTAAATTGTACTTACGAGGTGAGCTGTTACCCATTCGAACACCACTATAATGAACAAAGTCGTAACTCTTTTTGTTTTGTCTTTGAGACAACTGCTGTTTTAAAATTATTCTGATATATGTATTCTAAGCATGAATTCAATTCTAAAAAAAGTGAAAATGTTAAATGATGTAGAAATTTTTTTAAAATCCTAGAGGGTCTTTAAAAGTCTCGTATTCAGCCTCACCATGAGTCTATGAGATCATACAACACCTTACAATGTCAAATCTGCTAAAAGTGAGATAACGAGTTCTGTATAAAATGCTGAATTCTTTCTATTTCTTACCTTGTCTTTAGTTACAGACAATCTGAAAAATACAAAGAATAAATATGGAGTAAAATCAGTAGTATACTTCGGTTAGTACAGAAGAATATAAAGACAATAAATGTTCAACAAAAAGAGATATACAGGAGGATGAGTACCACCTGACCATTTTAGAATGTAGAGTTGGAAAGAGTGATGCAGTAAATCCAAATAAGTTATCAGAGCATTGCAGGCTGGTAATAAATTCTTTCTGAATATATGAGTCATACTGAGGTCATTTGCCAGCCAAAACCTCAGTAAAACAGCGCACTATAATAAAATTCAGCTCTTTATTTATCCTGTTCACTCAGCGCAAAATCTGAAGGTCCTGGGTCCGATCTTAGTCGGAGCTTTGGGTCTGCAATGTGGAAAAGTCGCATACTACGACAAGACACTCGTCCAATGCTTCGATGTTTTCAATGGTTCTCCAAATGATAAATATCACCTTGAAATTAAGAAATCTCCACAAATCTCTAACCTCAATTGTATTGTTTTTCTGGACTATAAAGAGTTGATGAATAAAATAAAAGGAAGTGGACAGTAGAAATTTTATTAATGTTACTACTAAAGGTCAATATGAGGAAACTCAAAACACAAGACAGTGGAACAGAAAAGGAAGTATTTCTTTGTAGAAGGTGAATTCATGGTGGATGTAAAAGTAGTGACAGAAGATCAGCATGAAGGCAAAAACTAGTAGGACAGTTGAAATTCATGTTCATTCCCCCAGCTCAGTCTTTGTCTTGAGTAGATAAGCGCAGCCTAGATAGCAATATCCAGCTATGTAGCATTTTTTTGAAGCTTTCAGCAGATGAAGCGGTAGCTATATCAGTTGCCAATGCATATCAGTGGCTGCATAACCATGACATAAGATAGCACTTACCCTTTCTTCCTTCAGAACTTCTATCTGAGTTCGCACAAGAATGATCACTGTGGTAGTCAAGTATTATCCTCCTGTTTGGATGATATGGGTTACCTGTAACCTCACCAGTCACTATAAGTTTACCACACATCCGAACTAAGGTTGTAAGCTTAGTCCACTTTCAAGTATGGCTTATGTCTGTGATCTAAGATATCCAGTACGCGTCGTCTCTTCCTTATCTCCAAGAGATAAACATCCCTCTTAAGGTGTGGTGGTATAACAGCAAGGTGAATATCAAGGTGATATGTCATGTAAGTCTTGAAGAGCCACTGAAAGAGATGTAAGGTACGCATACATATTTGTCTCATCACAAAGTATAGCACCTTGCAGGGCTTAGAGGTATATTAAGGGTATTTTCAGCACTGTATTCAGTTTATCTGATAATGTAACGTTCAGTCTCTTTTAATGGCTGCATTTCTAAGTCAATTCCTCGACGGCAGTAAAGACACTGAGATTAAAAGGTGCAAATTAGTATTGTTCGACGTCTTGTAAATTTGGACGCAAGTCACTTAAAAACACAAAGTCGTCTACAAGAAAAGTCTTTTTTTCGGAAAATTATCTTCAGCAACTGCACAATAGTAGTTACAGAAATAAAAACCAAACAAATAGGTCAATTACTGTCCATTGCTTAAACATAAGCCACCGGAAAGTAATGTTCTAAGATAAAAAAAAGTGAGTAGTTTCTACAGTTACAAAGAGATTGCGTAATCGCAGGGTGTACAAGAGGAATATGCAGCCAATCATAGTGACGAAAAAAAGGCTAAAAAGCAACACTTATTATAAACAGTCATTGGAGGATGTTAACAACTTTCCTCCCTGTTCTCGTTTACCCTATAGAATGTTCCCCTTACCCCTCTGATCTTCAGTCTTATACTACTTGGCATGTTTGAGTAACATAGTTCATGTACCCTTATAATGTTGTTTCACCAGCTCTCTTGACTGTTCATTCTGTTACATTGTATCTTCACCACCATTTAACATCCACAGATATCAGTATTTCTCATACTTCATGATGCTCTTGTAATTTCTTTCCTTGTTCCCTGATGTTCTATTTTATATTGGACATTTGTTTATCTTGAGTCTTTACCTCATCTTTAGAACTGATGCACATCTTTTATATTCCCTTCTGGTTGCTTTGACACAGCCTTGTTAATTTTACTGTAGACGCACTCATTGCATAATTCTTTGATAACGATACCCCAAGATTCGAGGTCTGTATTTTATTACTCGATTTTGTTGATTACCATAGAACTGTATTTCAGACAAATCCTGTGTTTTGGATTTATTGTTGAAAAGTCGTTTGTTCACTTTGGTTACGAATTTCTTGAAAAGACATTTGCAGAGGAAAATATCAGGAGAATTTTAGTGGGAAATAGGAACCAGCCTATTAAGAGTGAGGAAGGATAATCATCAAGTATGAATAACTTTTAAAAATCAGTCAATAAGCGTAAGATGAATAGTGAAGGAATAAAGAGACTCAAGGAAGGATTGTTACAACCACATGCAGAATTTGGACTTCAATTGTTTCATTGGCAACGTCTCTGTTGTACATAAGTGACAAAACGGTTGTTTCTTCGTTACTCATAGCGTGCCTTACAATGATCTTGCAATACACTTGTATCGCTTGCAACTCTACATACCCGAACATCATTAGCGTACAAAAAGAACCGGAGAAATTATGTGAAACGTCGTCAGCAAGCATGAAAATGAATAAAAGACACAATATAAATCCTTATCTTTAAGTTCAGAGTACCGTTTAGAATTTAGGTGAAAATTTTGTCATCTAAACTGTCTACCATAAATGATCAGCTAACAGCTTCACCAGTTGACGAAGACTAAACCACATGTTAGTTAAATGTCTGCAGCCAAACGATAAGTTGAAAATTCAGCTAATATTCACTAAATATCAGTCTTTTTAATTAGGAATGGTAAATGACTGACCAAGTTTTAATCAATGTGATTAATAATTCTATGACGATGAAATCTTTTATCAAAGTGTTGACAAAAAGCTCAGATAATTGGTACTTCAGTAAAAATTTCCACTCCTTCCTAACCATAAAACATAAATGAAGTCACAGACATAAACTGTTTGACAGTATTCTCTGTAGTTGAAGATGACATCCTCTCATATAATAAGCTCTACACAGACTGAATAAGTAGTACAAATTAGTTCTCAAGTCATATTCTAAACTAAAGTATCTTCGTTCCATATGAGATTTGTTCATTTGATTTATAACACACAGTGGTACAGTATTATTTACTTGATGACATTTTGAGCATATATTATTATCCCTCATAGTCATATCAATGTAATCACGCTCCTCTCGATATCCGATTTTCATAGTCCCATCACCTGATATTATTTGTTTCTAGAGGTAGTAAAATTGTCCATATCTCTGGTATCGGTGTTGTGTCATTTCTATTACGTGTGTTGGTTGGGTGTAGATTCGATAGAGAAAGACTCATTAGTCAATCTCTCGCGATTGGAAATAACCATCGTGACTAGAGGATATGATTTACTCTAGCAGATTTTAATTGCCGTTTATCAGAAAATTTTAAAATCACATAGTGAATAGTATCAAATATGCAGTCTATAGTGTCTACAACTTGTGTAGTTTGCAGTATTCCCCACTTCTTAGTTAATAATGTTGGTTTCTGGATGGATATCGTGAATTTCTTTTCAAGACATTCGTAACCAAATCGAACAAGCTACTTCTCAACAATAAACTAAGCGCTCGACTTACGTATAAAATCCAAACACAAGATTTGTCCGAAATACAGTTGTATATCAGGAAAAAACAATGGGTAATAAAATACAGACCTCAAATCGTGAGGTATCTGAGGGTTTATTGCTATCAAAGAACTTTGCAATGAGTGCGTCTACAGTAAAATTAACAAGGCTGTGTCAAAGCAACCAGAAGGGAATATAAAAGATGTGCATCAGTTCTAAAGATGAGGTAAAGACTCAAGATAAACAAATGTCCAATATAAAATAGAACATCAGGGAACAAGGAAAGAAATTACAAGAGCATCATGAAGTATGAGAAATACTGATATCTGTGGATGTTAAATGGTGGTGAAGATACAATGTAACAGAATGAACAGTCAAGAGAGCTGGTGAAACAACATTATAAGGGTACATGAACTATGTTACTCAAACATGCCAAGTAGTATAAGACTGAAGATCAGAGGGGTAAGGGGAACATTCTATAGGGTAAACGAGAACGGGTTAGAAAAAAATTAATAGATATATTTTTCTATTCACGATTCACTAAGTCGACAAACTTTAGCTTTGACTGACTACAGTTGAAGACTTTAAAATGTGGTCATTAATTCTTATTTATGATAAGTCTATTTTAACAGCTTTGTATGTAACGTAGTTGATTTGGAGAACAACAGTGGCATGAACATCGCACATTTAGGTTTTATTCATCTGACATGAATACATGATCTCGGCTGTTGACCTAAAGAAGTCTGCGTTATCATAAATAATATATGGAGGTGAGTGTAACGAATAACTGACAGAAAAGATGTTAGTAGCTCCCTCAAATTTCAGTCTTTGTTAACTGGTTCGATACAGACTGAAAACCAGTGCAAACACATGAGAAAAACAAACGGTCGAGAAGGGTAGAGTTCAGTAAATATACGAAGAGTTTGTGTAAAAGTGTTGTCAATATAGAAAGAATTTATTGAAAAAGTTGTTTCCCCCCAAAGCTTGAATAATGCAGCATGCCTACGTTGGCTAATCCATTTCACAGGATACACCAATTGATAAGTATGCTGTGTTATTAGCTAGAATAATTTGACTTATTTTACAGCTGTGTAATAATTAATCATGTATGATAAGTATGCTTAGGAGAAGTGTGGAAATACTGTTAAGAATTTCTTTTGACATGTTGATAAGTGAGACCAAAGGTACTCGAAAAAACCTTACCTTGGGTTTTAAACAAAGGTTACATTGGACTGAATGCACTACTCACTTGACACTCTGCTTACTGACTGTTCGACTAACTTTCTAATACCTAAAATGTTTCTGATAATATTATTAGGTGAAGTAGATTTTTGCTTTGAAGAGCTTGATATTATCTTAAATCCATCAGTGAACCCTTAGAAATCAAGTAGCTCAGAGGATTGAAATATTGTAGTGCACCTTCCTGGCACCAAAATATAACTAAAGCTAAAATGAATAGTTTAAATTAAATTGACTACATAAATCTCTAGCTTGCCTCCAGATGCTTAGGGTATTTTAAGTTTTGTTTTAACGAGCATGCATCCGAGCAGGCTTGGACGCCATTTTTGCGCTCCAGTGTGCTGATTACCACACACGTACTCCGAGTCCCTAGTTCAGCCTTACAAGCCAGATAAGTTGGTTGAACTTTTCTCTCATTCATTATTATTACATTTACTATAATTAAATACATCGCTGCTTCAAATACATTGCTTACCAGTTCTTTTGATTTGTGTTTTGTTATCGGTACTTACACGTTAGGTAAAGTACTGGTTAAGCAGGTACTAGAGGACATCAAGTTAAGTCGGGTTGATCAAACGTTAAAGAATTGTAACACTCACCCCTAAAAATTGGGGAGCTCGAGTATCACCTTTTACTTTGCCTAGTGCCTTTGCTTTTTCTTGTTTTGATTTATCTGGCCTATTTTCTCGTTTCTGGCACGGTCTTGAGTTTTTTTCATTGCACTCCTCACCGGTTATTTTGCATTGTAATTTTTTTATTATCATCATGGTGCCTCGTTAATTCCTTTATCAATGGCTGATAACGACTCTACCGCGCAGATGGCCGTAACCCTCCAGCTTCCCACATTCTGGGCCCACAGACCATCTGCATAGTTCTCCCGTGTTGAAGCTCAGTTTGCCTTGAGACACATTCAATCACAAGAAACTAAGTCCAACTTAGTCATCGTCAGCTTACCGGAAAATGTGATTGAAGACGTCTCAGATGTGCTAGATGACCCAGCACCGAATCTTTACTATCGCCTCAAAACCGCCTCATCATATGTGTTGCACTTACTGACCAGCAGAAAGTGCAAGAGCTTTTCAGGAATGTGCATCTGGGTGATCGTAGGCCGAGGCAATTGCTTCTTCAGATGAAGCAGCTGGTTGCCGACTTCAACACTGATGAAGCATTTCTCAAGTTACTGCGGTTACAGGGGTGACCACAATCGGTTCAAGGGATCCTCGTACCCTCCAATAATTGGTACCAAAGAACAATGGTATGGACTGAAGGCCTTGTGGTGACTACCGGGGGCTCAACGCCAAGACGATTACAGATCGCTATCCAGTCCCTCATACACACAATATGACTGCATCTTTAAAGGGCTCGTTTATCTTCAGTAAGCTCGACTTGACGCGTGCATATCATCAGATCCCGGTTCATCCTGATGATGCTTCCAAGACAGCCGTCATTACACCATTTGGTCTTTTTGAGTTCCTTCTTATGCCCTTTGGTCTTCGCAACGCAGCACAAACCTTCCAACGTTTTATTCATGATGTTTAAAGTGGACTCGACTTTGCCTATGCCTACTTAGACGACATACCAACCGCTAGTCCAGACGAAGACACTCATTTTAACCACTTGAAACAGGTTTACGCCAGACTGGCAGTTGAAAATATGAAATGGACCGAGTCTCTGCCGTTGGTTCTTCTCAGCATTCTTTCTACACTCAAGGCGGATATACAGTGTCCTTCTGCTGAGTTAGTTTACGGCAGTAACTTACGTTTACTGGGTGAAATGGCCGCATCAGATTGTAGTGACCCAACTCCTACCGATATCCATGGCTATGCACAAACTCTTAAGCTTCATATGCGTCGCCTTCAACCCTCATCCACACAGACACAGTGTAGATGGGTGCAGCTGGATAAAAGACTCCAAGATTGCATGCACGTCTTTGTGCTTTGTGACGGTGTACGTAAACCCTTACAGCTACCATACGACGGACCTTTCAAGGTTCTCTGCAAGAAAGAAAAGTTTTGAAGTGAAGGATAACTTCGACTATAGAGAACAAAACTTACTTATTAATCAGGAATTCACCTAACAGGCATACCGATTTTATTTCACTCAGATATTTTGGTCGTTAGTAGCTACTGTTCAATAATTTAGGTGCTGATTTCATTTCAGTGACTGGTTGTGATTTTAATTTGTCTTTTATTAACTCCTACATAAATACTGTATCCCTTAAACATTGTGATATTTTCATATAGAAAACAGAGTCCATATTAAGATAACGAAACAACAGACGCGGTCAAAACATACTGTATAAGACACACAAAACAGTGGCTGGGGAAATGGCACTTTTTCTAGCTCTAAACCCTACCTCTGATCTATCTGTAATCCTATGTTTATGATCACCAGTAACAACGCAGTCAGACTAAAAAGAAAGACCAAGCAAAATCAGTATATCGAGAAGCAAAGGACCACAGACACCTGACAGGAACGATTTTTTCAGCAAAACTAAAATGGAATATAACTTATACAGTGGCAGCACAAAAATCAGCACCAAACCCAATGATTCTCTACCGAATATGACGCGCCATTACACTGATATCTTTTAGCCAGCGCCGTACGAAAAGATTTCTGCTCTGCTCTGCTCAATGATTCTAGTCAAAAATGGGCTACAATGCGGAAAAGGATAACTTGGGTAGTTATGACCCCTGTTCGACCAGAATGTTAATGGACATATCACAACCGACATATGCCAAAAAGGGACGGTAACATGTAAATAAAAGGACAAAGCCCATGAGATTCAGAATGATTTACCCGGTAGGGTTATTCACTTCCCAATGTAAATAACAAAATAAGTCTCAGTATAAATATGATGCTGGTGGGCGAGATGTTTGGTGTGAAATATGAAGTTACATGAAGCATACAACAGTCTCACAGGCTATACTACCGCACTGCTCAAATAAATGAATCAGCACAATTTGTGTGATCGGTAGTGTAAGTATTGGTAATGTACTGGAAAACAAATCCTCTAAATCAATACCCTAGTGTGTGACTAGATGTGACATTGATACGGACCTTCATAGTTTTAACGGACTCACCAAAATGAAAGCACATGATCATTTGGCACATTGCCGTTTTCCGTTGCGTCACCCATGAGCGATCCTCTAGCCAGTCATTTGGAGTGCATTGGTACTTTGGCACGCTATATCAACTATACTATCCCGCCTGGATGCTCTATCGCGTTCTCTCTTGGTCTCCCACCTCTGGGTATTTAACAGGAATGAAGAGTTAGCGATTGGTTTTTGCGTCTGTCAAGTTCAAGACCCAGTTCCTAAACTGATGAGCTCCTTTCTTTTTGTATTTGATTAGGCATATCAAAACCTCTCATATCCATATGCGAGAAGACTCCTAAATAGTCCGCATTAAACCGACGACGAACTTGATCCAGCTCTTGCAGCACTTGCCAGACAACACAGAAACATGATTTCTGTACACTGAAACTGATTTCCAAGAAAAGGTAGTCACAGATCCCCATTCAGGGTTACTCCCCGCCATATGATCATTTCCACGGGAATTAACCAGACAAGACACAGTTCATATGTTTAACCCTGAAATAAGAGTTCTTTCTTTACTTCGCACTTGTAGGAATTTGACAAATAAGAAAAATTAGTGATTGGTCACTGCATCTATCTGGTTCGCGCAACATCAGTTCCAAAGTGTCAGTCACTTTTTTACCGTTTTCCTCCATCTTATGTTACATAGCGTGTACAAATAGGTACCTGCCTATAAGTGGGTATCTCACACATACACACTTCTGTATTCGAAACACCGGTGCTCTTCCCCGTTCCTATTGAAGTGGCCACTCTTAAACGTTTTGCCATTATCAAGTGGTCAGGAAGATAAGCCAAAAATAAAAAAACATACCTCAACACAGTACCTATGAACCTCCAATGAAATTTAGCCTTTGCATAGCTGCATCGTCGGTTAAATGACTCTACATACTTCGGTCATCGAAGACACGTCAACATGATAGAACCACTGCGGTATAGAAGCATGACACTAGGAATTAATACGAAGACAGAACACTTACTCTGAATGTAAGGGACTCTTCCATAAAATCCACTGGGCTTAGCTGAAACACAGGTTGAGGATTCGTCTGCACATCTGTCAAGTATGAAGCGGCTACTTAGCCCTGTGTTAATGACTTCGCAAATGCAGTGGCTGCGTGGCTTCGCAGACGAGACTGATGGTAAACTGTACCACAAACTCTGCTTAGGTCCACTGTTGAGTATTTAGGAACGCAAATGACTACAAAATTCGGATGGGTGGTTACGGAACACGACAATGCTTTGAGGGCAGGCTTTCTTAGATGTACCAGAAGTGCGCGTTCACGTAGGTAGTGTCGATTTGTGAATGCTCCACGGCTGCGTTCACATGATTGAAGATCAACTCCAACTTAGTGGCCATTGTTAACTAAGGGAGCCTAGTTGCATATTTATAACATTTGGTCCTTGTGTAAAGGAAAAATGATCTGAAAATCCCTCCCGATCACCCTTATTTGATTGTATTGACATTTATTTTAACATTTTTACCCTCGTTATGGATGGTGTACCTTTGACCCTCGCCGGTGTAATGTTATTTGCTTTTTTAACTGTCTTATTTGACTTTACACTCGGTATTTGCCTTTGTATGTTTGAGACTTATTATGAGTGTTTCACTTTCCTATTATGTGACGCTGGACTGTTGATAAGGTGATGTTGTTTTACTGCGCACGACATTTTGTTTTGGTTCAACTTACGGTTGTGCAGTGATTTGACTGTTTGTCTTTTGACTGTCTACTGGAAACGTTTGTTTGTTGATTTGATTCCTGTAGGCAGAGTTTTGATCCCTCTTGCCGGGAATATTCCTATTGACCGACAGGTATTTAACAGTTGTCTTTTTTAACCAGTTTTTACCGTGTAGTACGTATTTGTACCCGAGAACGTTTTGGACTGTATAGTTACCCAACGGCACTGTTGAGGTATTTTTGTAATTTGACATAACTTATTGTTGCTTTGATAGTACCACAGATTTTGTTACGAATCTACTATTGAATTACTACAAACCGTGTTTTGATATTTCGATCCAACCTTTGACTGTACGTCACTCGCGGAAGTTAGGAAGCTATACAGTAGAACGCAGGAACTAGTCAGATTCACGTCAGTTGGCACCGCCTAGCTATTTCCCGCGTTCAGGCCAAGATTATTGGATTCTGGCCGCTACACCTTGATACAGCAGCTTCAGTATTTTTGTGAAGCAACTTCGCGCTTTCCAGGTGTACACCTTTAGCTAACTCTTATGTGCGGCATCTTTTGTATTCTGCTGTGTGGACATCTAACACAATTGTTGGTAATGTTTCCAAGAGTAAGTACATGCCTCCTATATGTCTTGGTTCTGTCCCTGTGATGTATTCAAGAGCACTGACCATTTGTTTCGCTTGATTTCATTCAATCTGTCCGCATAACTGCAGTGAAGCTCGTGTCTACATTGGTGGCACCACTGTACTTTGTACTGGTCATAAACTGTGGAAGCCATAAAAATGAGCGTTTGTGATCACATTTTTTACAGAGTTCCACAACAATTTGAATATACGTTCCTTGTTTGGCGAACAAGCGTTTTGGATTCAACCCGTTTTAATTTGGATTCGTACCTTCGTTAAGAGCTACACAGAGACTGAGGCCGCAACACAGAGTTCTTCAGTAATCTCCACTCTTTATCGACGCTGGTTTGAACTAATTCTGGATCTGCCACAGTACCTCAGATGTACTGTTCATTTATGATGTCCAATATCCAACATTCCAAAGTTGATCGTGCGAGCGTAGAAAACTAACAGCTTTCGATCGCTCGCGTCTAGTTCTTAGGGCTTGCTTCAGGTTGTCTGGTACGCCCCTGGAGTGGGTGAGTAATTCCCTTCCTATTATGGGTTAGTAGGCTGTGATTTGTAGAGTGATTGGGGAGCTACACGCCAAAAAGAAGGCTATAGGGACTGCTGTGAGACCCGTCTGCGTCAGTGCATCAAAAACAATCGTAAAGTGGCAGTAAAAAATGAGAATCAAAAAAAGAAAAACGGAAGAGAAAAATAAAAGAAAGAAAAACGCAAAAAACAAGAGAGAAAAGTACGCAGGAATTGTCCGAGAGCCAGACACTGAACAGGTTAAAGCGCTGCCGAAGAATTACCAGGTAGCCCGAGTCGGTTGGCACGGTATCTCTGATGGGCGATCTTGTATGCCATAATAAGGTCACCCCTCTTCCCACGATAACCCAAGGTAAATAGGTTTAGGTGTTTAATTCTTTCGGGATACATCTTTCCCCTTAACCCCACAACAGGTTTTGTTGCGGTTCTTTGTATTCTTTCAAGGGGATTCGAGTCTCTCTCGAGTGTTGGAAGAGCCACCATATTGGAGACCTCTAGATGCGGCCGCACGTAGGATTTGAAAATGGTGAGGAAGAGTTCGGGAGTGAGGGCGCCAAGCAGTCTACGCAGAAAGTGTAGAATGGCGTTCGCTCTGGTTGTCATACCTTCGTAGTTGGAGCCGGTGTCCAAGGTGTCAGGGGAGCTGAGCCCCAAATCTTTCCCCATAGACACTCTGGTGATAGCACGGTTGCTCAATAGGTACTGGAAGTCGGTCGTACTTGCTTCATTTTTACTGATGTGCATTGCTTTGCACTTCTCCAGGTTGAAGCTTAGGCCATTTTCCGACGACCAGAGCTCGAGTTGCTGGGAGTCCCTATGTAGCGCTGTACAATCAGCTTCTTCGTTTGCCACCCTCCAAACTTTAATGTCTTCAGCGAAGATGGTGATGGGCGGGGACATTTTCTCTGGCAAATCGTTGACAAACAGGAGGGACGGAAGTGGTCCTAGGATTGCTCTTTGGGATACTCCTGACGTCGATGTTCTGCACTCCGACCCCATTCCATTTACTCTGGTGCAGAACTGCCTCCCCTTCAGTTACCCCTCGAACCAAGAGAGTAGGGATTCACTTATACCAGCTGACATGATCTTGTGAAGCAGGACCGTGGGTGGGCTAGGTCGAGAAATATGACATGTACCGGTTTTCTGTTATCCCAGCTCTGTGTCCAGTCGTCCCAGGTGGTTAGTAAGTTGGTGGCACATGAACAACCACCCTGAAAACCATGCTGAGCAGCACGCACCTTGTTCCCCACTGGGGAATTCACAGATAGTGTCAGCTACCAGGCTTTTCAACACTTTCGACGCAGTAGGAAGTAGAGCAATTGGCCTGCAGCTGCCGGGGCTTTTTCTGTCTCCTCCCTTGAAAATGGGTGACAAGATGGCGCTCTTCCATTCTTTAGGGAGTTTGCACGAATCTATTGAGTGCTCGAAAAGGTTGCGAAGTGGTTTAGTAAGCATCTCGGCGCGGTTTTTTAGAACCACTGGCTTCAGGTTATCGCAGCCAGGGGACTTGCCTGGACGTAGCCTAGATAGTTTCTCGAACACCTTTTTCTCTGTGGTTGAGATGTAGCAGAGATATTTGTTTCTAATGGCCTGTTCGGTTGCATAATGTGCCGGCATGAATTTAGTGTGGGCACTAAGTTGGGCTTGGAAGTGTGAGCTCAAAAGCTCGGCAATCTCTAGACTGCCTAGTATACTCCCGTCACGGCCTGTGACAAGATTCACCCCCTGCTGGTCGACTTTCTTCTCGACATGAAGCGGTACAAGCTTTTGGGATTGCTTTGTAACCTCCCTGCCAGGTTTGTCTGATAGGAAAATCTGGCACTACGCACTCTAATGTTACAGCGTTTGCGAATCCTTTTGTAGTTCAAAAAGTCACTCCCTGTGTGATGAGCACCACTTGAACCAAGCCTGCTTCGTGCTCTGGATAAGCCTCTCTGTCCCACGCTTTAACCATGAGGTTCTCACTGACTGTCTGTGTGTTACTTCTGGTGCAGTGTGACTGATGGCCCCAGTGATTATCTTCTTCACCTGCAACCAGCATTCATCTACTGTGAGATGAGCCCAGTCTGCCGGCCACGATGCATTCATCAGACAGTCCCTCATGGTCTCATAGTTGGGCTTGCTGTAGCAAGGGAAGGTGTTGGGTATCTCCGGTTGTTGGACCTCCCTAGCAATCATGGAGAAGGTGATTACAGCGTGGTCACTGAGGCCAAGGGGAGGCTGGATGCAAACGTCCTTAATGAGAAGTTCACCGTTCGTCAGAACGTAGTCATGGCGCGACGTGTTTCCGTTAGGTCCCCAGCGTGTGGCATCACCCACTTTCTCTGAGAGGCCAGCAGTCTTAATTGCATTCTTCAGCTTCTGATTGAGGGATCTGATGCGTCTCCCTTCTGTTCCGAAGAGGGTGGACGGGGTGTTGAAGTCTGCAGCAATGATTAAGGAGTGGTAATTTGCAGAGGCTTGGGTTGGCTATGGATGGCGCGCCTGACTTTTCAATAGGTTTGTCGTGTATTTCTTCTGGCTGTTTTTCAGTCACAGGACGTGAGAAGCTTGGGGTGGCTTTCGTACAGTCTGGTGGTCGGTATCTTTAGCCATGTGCTTGACGGTCTCTGAGGCCGGGTAGGGGGTACTGAGATCCGACCGGATGTGGTCCACGCGAGAGGTTGCATGCGCACAGCCGAAGAACTAGTGCTCTTTCAAAGTCCATCTGTGTTATTCTTTAATGTTAACCCTGCCTTAATGTGGGATGTCGGTAGATTTCAATGGCGGGGAGCACCTCCTTCAGGCTTTCTGTGAGGAGTGCGGGCAGTTTCCTGCACTCTGGACAGATGTGCAAGAACCACTTGCATAGTTGCCTCTTCATCAGTTTGTAATATTGTCGGAAGACTTCGGTGTCGCAGTGGCAATGAGCCTACCGGTGACATAGGTTGCATGCAAACGCCTCGTCGACTACCGAAACAATTTTGATGCAAACACTGCAGCCATCGGGTGTCGTAATGCAGCCTTCTTTCCATGAATAACGTTCTACGGATTGTGGCGAACTGCTTGTGGCTGCCTCGTTCATAAACCTTATAGGCCGTCTGCTCTCTTCAGTGATGGCCTGATCCCTGCCCGACGCAGAACTAGTTTATGACATGCTGGTGCTACTTTGTGTCACCTTATTGATGGCAACTGGAATTCTAAGAACATAAGTTGGAGGCTTCTTTAGACATCGGCTGTTCTGCCTTACCTATGCCTGTGGGTACAGACTAGTGTGTTATTTCGGGTATTTTCAGCCCTTTTTGTTCACTACCGCGTTATCCGTATTGAAGCTGCCGATCTAGCGTTTCGGGTGGACATGTCACTATTATATAAGCTTCTCAGGAAAACAGATATTTGACAGCAGTAGGAAGGTCGAAGAGCAATCATTGTAATCAAGATGCTGAACTATTTCATGATGCCAGATCAAGATTTCGGGAGAAAATTTCACATTTAAAAGGTAGCCTAGAGGTTTCCAAAGCCTTTTATAAGGACAAGGTGAGTTTTCATGATGTTATTATCCATAACTCACTCAGTGAGCCCAGTTATTGTAGTTATTAGACACACTGATTTCGTTAATGTGACAAAAGGCTAGGAGAGGAATTAATATCGAGGACTATACTGTCTCTTGTCGTGACATATGTCAAGGATAAGGTATAGAGGCATTCGGGAGTTAAAAACGACGCAAGTCCATCTTAAGCCTCTAAAGTAAAAGCTGGCACATGTGACTTATAGCAGACCAGAGGAGTTTTTGGTTCGCTATTGCGGGCTTCACCTCGTTTCCAAAGAGATAATCGGTGCATCTTGATGGGGTGCCCAATCAATATCAGAGCTCAGTCGGTTTAAAAGTGTAATGTGAACCAAGCCTAATGAAAAGACCTTAATTTTGACTCGTTTGCCAGTCTTTTGCCAAGGAAAGACGATGAAGGTCACGGAAGCATGTGTCTTACTGTCTAGTGATCTCAGATGTGTCCGAGCAAGATTCGTTCTTCAGGGCCTCGTTTTGCAGAAACGTATGATTGTACGATCACTTGTCTGAAATTTAGTTAGGTGTGAACACTCAATAGGGAGCTTGGTGGAAGATATAGTTGAGTTCTCTGTGAGGCTCAGGAACGTATCAATAACAGTACTTCGGACAGGCTGTGTTACAGACCATAATTTGTTTGTCAGTTTGGAAGCTATCGTTAGCTGGCAACTAAGTGATCTATAAGGCAAGTGGGCTGAAGTAGTGCACGAGATATGCCACTGGAATTGAGCCTGATCACGAAGACTCATTTCGCACCGTCAAAGAAAAGGTATAGAGTAGCCCAATTGTACTGCCACTTGTTGGCTCCACGCAACCGCAGGACAGTCGAACTAAGCGTTGTGTGGTTCCGGTTTTATTGATCTGCTAGATGTACCATGCAGTGTGAAAGCATCGCTTGCAGGATTACGCCGCGCACAAACTAGCCTCTAAATAAGCTCTGTAGGTTAAAAGGTCCTGTTGATGTAATTAAGAAGAGCAACTCCGAATCCCTTGCAAAACTTGCAAGGTCAAACACATGGGCCAAAGTGGCCGACTAGTGCCAACTAGGCTATCCGAACACAAAGACCTAGCTAGGTCAAAATCGGTAGATCACAGTGAATTAAGGAATTTAGAAAAAGAGCTCAGCCACAGCCACGCGTCCGATTACACAGTCACACGATAGGGCAAGATTGATAACTGAATCTTTGTTTATCGAATCACCGCCCGGCACATGAAACAGAAATGACTCAGCACCTGCTCCGGGTACATGTAAAACCTCACTACTCATGTCACAGGGGCGCGAAGAAATCAGAACTTTGTAAAGGATATCTCAAGTAGTGTAGTTATCTTGATATGACTATGGACAATAAATTATTTCCGAAACGAAATCCGGTGAACAGTACTGTTACATTGTGTGATAAATCTAATAAATCAATAAAAATGAAATTACATTCTGCTTCAATGCACACGTTTTACCCTTATATTTAGTGTTGTGTTTCGCAGTTAACCTTGACGGCGCGCCCCTTGAATAGTGACGTGTTTTCTCTCGTCTCTCAGCTTTCGGATTTTTCCACATTGAAAAACTCCCACTGGTGACACTCACTCTAAAAAGGTCGAACGTTTGTAGCACTTCTGTTCCTGCACACACCTCACCGCTGCGTATTCGTCAGCTCACTTCCCAACAGCTGAAAACTGGCATTATTATTCCTTTGAACCAACCGGTCTACTCCTGTCATTAGTTCTTGGGTGTTTCAACTGCCAAACTGCCTTAGCTCTCGGTTCTCCTCGGAGGTCATTCCCCAGGAAGTATCTTTCCTGGTTATACATACACATCTGGAGCTTACGGTTAAACTCGTTGGTCAAGAGCAAAGGATCAAGTGACAAGTGTCTGAAGGTGAGCCAACATAAATTGTTATCCCTTATCTATCCTGTCCTTTCGGTGCATTCAGTCTTCAACCCTCTTATTGTTGTCGACTATTTGTTTTCCCAGGAAGTTTATATTATGGCAACATGTTTACCCAGAACACTAGATCCGAAGCCTTGACACGGATAACGCGGTCGTGCACAAAAAGTGACAATAAAACCCGAAATAACACACTAGTCTGCACCAGAAGACAAACAGAGGTAGGGCAGAACACCGAACTTCTGAAGAAGTGGCCAACCCATGTTTCTGGAGTTCCAGTCGCCATCAGACAGGTGACACAGAGTAGCACTAGCCTGTCACAAACCAGTCCTGTCTTGAGAAAGGATTGTACCATGCCTGAAAAAGGAAGACGACGTAAAAGGCTTCGGAACAAGGCAGCCACAAGCAGTTCGCCACAATCCGTAGAACGTTATTCATGGAAAGAAGGCTGCATTACGACACCCGATGGCTGCAGTGTTTGCATCAAAATTGTTTCGGTAGTCGACGAGGCGTTTGCATGCAACCTATGTCACCGGTAGGCTCATTGCCACTGCGACACCGAAGTCTTCCGACAATATTACAAACTGATGAAGAGGCAACTATGCAAGTGGTTCTTGCACATCTGTCCAGAGTGCAGGAAACTGCCCGCACTCCTCACAGAAAGCCTGAAGGAGATGCTCTCCGACACGCAAAAGCCACCAGTACCCTCGAAGCCTTTTACGTCGCCTTCCATTTTCAGGCATGGTACGATCCTTTCTCAAGACAGGACTGGTTTGTGACTGGCTAGTGCTACTCTGTGTCACCTGTCTGATGGCGACTGGAACTCCAGAAACATGGGTTGGCCACTTCTTCAGAAGTTCGGTGTTCTGCCCTACCTCTGTTTGTCTTCTGGTGCAGACTAGTGTGTTATTTCGGGTTTTATTGTCACTTTTTGTGCACGACCGCGTTATCCGTGTCAAGGCTTCGGATCTAGTGTTCTGGGTAAACATGTTGCCATAATATAAACTTCCTGGGAAAACAAATAGTCGACAACAATAAGAGGGTTGAAGACTGAATGCACCGAAAGGACAGGATAGATAAGGGATAACAATTTATGTTGGCTCACCTTCAGACACTTGTCACTTGATCCTTTGCTCTTGACCAACGAGTTTAACCGTAAGCTCCAGATGTGTATGTATAACCAGGAAAGATACTTCCTGGGGAATGACCTCCGAGGAGAACCGAGAGCTAAGGCAGTTTGGCAGTTGAAACACCCAAGAACTAATGACAGGAGTAGACCGGTTGGTTCAAAGGAATAATAATGCCAGTTTTCAGCTGTTGGGAAGTGAGCTGACGAATACGCAGCGGTGAGGTGTGTGCAGGAACAGAAGTGCTACAAACGTTCGACCTTTTTAGAGTGAGTGTCACCAGTGGGAGTTTTTCAATGTGGAAAAATCCGAAAGCTGAGAGACGAGAGAAAACACGTCACTATTCAAGGGGCGCGCCGTCAAGGTTAACTGCGAAACACAACACTAAATATAAGGGTAAAACGTGTGCATTGAAGCAGAATGTAATTTCATTTTTATTGATTTATTAGATTTATCACACAATGTAACAGTACTGTTCACCGGATTTCGTTTCGGAAATAATTTATTGTCCATAGTCATATCAAGATAACTACACTACTTGAGATATCCTTTACAAAGTTCTGATTTCTTCGCGCCCCTGTGACATGAGTAGTGAGGTTTTACATGTACCCGGAGCAGGTGCTGAGTCATTTCTGTTTCATGTGCCGGGCGGTGATTCGATAAACAAAGATTCAGTTATCAATCTTGCCCTATCGTGTGACTGTGTAATCGGACGCGTGGCTGTGGCTGAGCTCTTTTTCTAAATTCCTTAATTCACTGTGATCTACCGATTTTGACCTAGCTAGGTCTTTGTGTTCGGATAGCCTAGTTGGCACTAGTCGGCCACTTTGGCCCATGTGTTTGACCTTGCAAGTTTTGCAAGGGATTCGGAGTTGCTCTTCTTAATTACATCAACAGGACCTTTTAACCTACAGAGCTTATTTAGAGGCTAGTTTGTGCGCGGCGTAATCCTGCAAGCGATGCTTTCACACTGCATGGTACATCTAGCAGATCAATAAAACCGGAACCACACAACGCTTAGTTCGACTGTCCTGCGGTTGCGTGGAGCCAACAAGTGGCAGTACAATTGGGCTACTCTATACCTTTTCTTTGACGGTGCGAAATGAGTCTTCGTGATCAGGCTCAATTCCAGTGGCATATCTCGTGCACTACTTCAGCCCACTTGCCTTATAGATCACTTAGTTGCCAGCTAACGATAGCTTCCAAACTGACAAACAAATTATGGTCTGTAACACAGCCTGTCCGAAGTACTGTTATTGATACGTTCCTGAGCCTCACAGAGAACTCAACTATATCTTCCACCAAGCTCCCTATTGAGTGTTCACACCTAACTAAATTTCAGACAAGTGATCGTACAATCATACGTTTCTGCAAAACGAGGCCCTGAAGAACGAATCTTGCTCGGACACATCTGAGATCACTAGACAGTAAGACACATGCTTCCGTGACCTTCATCGTCTTTCCTTGGCAAAAGACTGGCAAACGAGTCAAAATTAAGGTCTTTTCATTAGGCTTGGTTCACATTACACTTTTAAACCGACTGAGCTCTGATATTGATTGGGCACCCCATCAAGATGCACCGATTATCTCTTTGGAAACGAGGTGAAGCCCGCAATAGCGAACCAAAAACTCCTCTGGTCTGCTATAAGTCACATGTGCCAGCTTTTACTTTAGAGGCTTAAGATGGACTTGCGTCGTTTTTAACTCCCGAATGCCTCTATACCTTATCCTTGACATATGTCACGACAAGAGACAGTATAGTCCTCGATATTAATTCCTCTCCTAGCCTTTTGTCACATTAACGAAATCAGTGTGTCTAATAACTACAATAACTGGGCTCACTGAATGAGTTATGGATAATAACATCATGAAAACTCACCTTGTCCTTATAAAAGGCTTTGGAAACCTCTAGGCTACCTTTTAAATGTGAAATTTTCTCCCGAAATCTTGATCTGGCATCATGAAATAGTTCAGCATCTTGATTACAATGATTGCTCTTCGACCTTCCTACTGCTGTCAAATATCTGTTTTCCTGAGAAGCTTATATAATAGTGACATGTCCACCCGAAACGCTAGATCGGCAGCTTCAATACGGATAACGCGGTAGTGAACAAAAAGGGCTGAAAATACCCGAAATAACACACTAGTCTGTACCCACAGGCATAGGTAAGGCAGAACAGCCGATGTCTAAAGAAGCCTCCAACTTATGTTCTTAGAATTCCAGTTGCCATCAATAAGGTGACACAAAGTAGCACCAGCATGTCATAAACTAGTTCTGCGTCGGGCAGGGATCAGGCCATCACTGAAGAGAGCAGACGGCCTATAAGGTTTATGAACGAGGCAGCCACAAGCAGTTCGCCACAATCCGTAGAACGTTATTCATGGAAAGAAGGCTGCATTACGACACCCGATGGCTGCAGTGTTTGCATCAAAATTGTTTCGGTAGTCGACGAGGCGTTTGCATGCAACCTATGTCACCGGTAGGCTCATTGCCACTGCGACACCGAAGTCTTCCGACAATATTACAAACTGATGAAGAGGCAACTATGCAAGTGGTTCTTGCACATCTGTCCAGAGTGCAGGAAGCTGCCCGCACTCCTCACAGAAAGCCTGAAGGAGATGCTCTCCGACACGCAAAAGCCACCAGTACCCTCGAATAAAGTAGATTTAACACTAAATGTTATCACAGAGCGGCCTTAAAAGACCTAGAGCTCCAGCTGTGGGCACGCCACCTCGCGTGGGGATCACAATAGGTCAAGTCTAGACACCTCCTACCCGGTCGCAGGGAACGTCAGACACATGGCCGAAGGCATCGACCGCTGAACCCTCTACGAAACCCCCTCCCCACACACCGTGACTGAGAAACAACCGGTGGAGTTACTCGAACCTGTTAGGAGGTCGGTCGTGCCACCCACAACGAACCCAGGTCACAGTAGGACCAACTCGATCATTTTGTTCAACGTCGATGTATCGACAGACTCATTGTTGGTCGAGAGGGAACGGCTTGACAGCCGGATGTGGACCGACTACTGTTAGATGCTGGGACTCCTCCCCCCTGCGACTTCGTGTCGCCTTTCTCGAGGAAGCCGTGCGCCCCGAGATAAGCCACCCCCTTCACGTGTGTCCCTAAATACTGCCAAAGAGGCTGAAGACACCTCCTTCTCTCACGACAACCGGGCATTGTTAATGCCTGTAAAATTCGGGCCAGGCCTGAAAAGCCATGGTCAATAAGAGAGGAGGAGAGAAAGTCAGCGGTTGGAAACCCCAGCAGAAACAACACTATAGTTGTACATGGGATCCCGGAATCGCCAAGTGACCACTCGGTTAAAGATCGGTACTTTCACGACGTCCAACAATAGCAACGGCTCTCAACCAAAGTTGGTCTCGACAGTATACTGGCCAACAGCGTCAGTAGACTGCCAAGGCCAGCGCACCTGAAGACCATACCCAATCCCAGACTACTCGCCGTCCAGTTCGACTCATATGCCTCCCTCACAGACGTTCTACATGCACCGTATAATGCGAAAGATAGCATGGGTGGCTCAATAAGCATGTGTGAAAGTAAGCCACCAAAACCTCTGGAGTCAGTGGTCGTCACACAGGCGCTGACCAGTGAGTTAGATACATCAAGTAAAGAAGCCACCACCGCCACAGCCCCCACCCAAGTTAAGAACAAAACACAAAAAACGGAACAATCCCAGTCCTATAAGGACTGGAGACGCTACACCCAACCACATAAGCGCTCATCCCGTGAAAATACACAACCAGATCTCCTCTCTCACCAGGCACACTTCAACATGTATGTACAGCAACCTTGGGGGGCTAAGAGGGACGCTGCGAACATCATATTCATCACCGAATCCTGGCTCTCGTCGGTCATCTCCGACGAAGAGATGCATGTTACTGGCATGGAACTCTTCCGCAGGGACGAGGAACATAGAGCAGGACGGGAAGTGGCTCCCCACGTAAACTCCTGTTTAAAGGCAAGGGTGGTTAGCGATACGGCCTTAACCTATTTCCCAAAATCTCTATGGTGCTACTCCACTCTCCACCTTACCAAATACCTGATCAAAGTCATATATCGGTCCCCACCGGCCTCCCTACACATAAGGAAATAGTCATCAAGGCGATCTTAACGACTTTCTTTGCAAATTATGATTCCGTAGTCATTGCCGGTGAATTCAACACCCCGTCCACCCTCTTCGGAACAGAAGGGAGACGCATCAGATCCCTCAATCAGAAGCTGAAGAATGCAATTAAGACTGCTGGCCTCTCAGAGAAAGTGGGTGATGCCACACGCTGGGGACCTAACGGAAACACGTCGCGCCATGACTACGTTCTGACGAACGGTGAACTTCTCATTAAGGACGTTTGCATCCAGCCTCCCCTTGGCCTCAGTGACCACGCTGTAATCACCTTCTCCATGATTGCTAGGGAGGTCCAACAACCGGAGATACCCAACACCTTCCCTTGCTACAGCAAGCCCAACTATGAGACCATGAGGGACTGTCTGATGAATGCATCGTGGCCGGCAGACTGGGCTCATCTCACAGTAGATGAATGCTGGTTGCAGGTGAAGAAGATAATCACTGGGGCCATCAGTCACACTGCACCAGAAGTAACACACAGACAGTCAGTGAGAACCTCATGGTTAAAGCGTGGGACAGAGAGGCTTATCCAGAGCACGAAGCAGGCTTGGTTCAAGTGGTGCTCATCACACAGGGAGTGACTTTTTGAACTACAAAAGGATTCGCAAACGCTGTAACATTAGAGTGCGTAGTGCCAGATTTTCCTATCAGACAAACCTGGCAGGGAGGTTACAAAGCAATCCCAAAAGCTTGTACCGCTTCATGTCGAGAAGAAAGTCGACCAGCAGGGGGTGAATCTTGTCACAGGCCGTGACGGGAGTATACTAGGCAGTCTAGAGATTGCCGAGCTTTTGAGCTCACACTTCCAAGCCCAACTTAGTGCCCACACTAAATTCATGCCGGCACATTATGCAACCGAACAGGCCATTAGAAACAAATATCTCTGCTACATCTCAACCACAGAGAAAAAGGTGTTCGAGAAACTATCTAGGCTACGTCCAGGCAAGTCCCCTGGCTGCGATAACCTGAAGCCAGTGGTTCTAAAAAACCGCGCCGAGATGCTTACTAAACCACTTCGCAACCTTTTCGAGCACTCAATAGATTCGTGCAAACTCCCTAAAGAATGGAAGAGCGCCATCTTGTCACCCATTTTCAAGGGAGGAGACAGAAAAAGCCCCGGCAGCTGCAGGCCAATTGCTCTACTTCCTACTGCGTCGAAAGTGTTGAAAAGCCTGGTAGCTGACACTATCTGTGAATTCCCCAGTGGGGAACAAGGTGCGTGCTGCTCAGCATGGTTTTCAGGGTGGTTGTTCATGTGCCACCAACTTACTAACCACCTGGGACGACTGGACACAGAGCTGGGATAACAGAAAACCGGTACATGTCATATTTCTCGACCTAGCCCACCCACGGTCCTGCTTCACAAGATCATGTCAGCTGGTATAAGTGAATCCCTACTCTCTTGGTTCGAGGGGTAACTGAAGGGGAGGCAGTTCTGCACCAGAGTAAATGGAATGGGGTCGGAGTGCAGAACATCGACGTCAGGAGTATCCCAAAGAGCAATCCTAGGACCACTTCCGTCCCTCCTGTTTGTCAACGATTTGCCAGAGAAAATGTCCCCGCCCATCACCATCTTCGCTGAAGACATTAAAGTTTGGAGGGTGGCAAACGAAGAAACTGATTGTACAGCGCTACATAGGGACTCCCAGCAACTCGAGCTCTGGTCGTCGGAAAATGGCCTAAGCTTCAACCTGGAGAAGTGCAAAGCAATGCACATCAGTAAAAATGAAGCAAGTACGACCGACTTCCAGTACCTATTGAGCAACCGTGCTATCACCAGAGTGTCTATGGGGAAAGATTTGGGGCTCAGCTCCCCTGACACCTCGGACACCGGCTCCAACTACGAAGGTATGACAACCAGAGCGAACGCCATTCTACACTTTCTGCGTAGACTGCTTGGCGCCCTCACTCCCGAACTCTTCCTCACCATTTTCAAATCCTACGTGCGGCCGCATCTAGAGGTCTCCAATATGGTGGCTCTTCCAACACTCGAGAGAGACTCGAATCCCTTGAAAGAATACAAAGAACCGCAACAAAACCTGTTGTGGGGTTAAGGGGAAAGATGTATCCCGAAAGAATTAAACACCTAAACCTATTTACCTTGGGTTATCGTGGGAAGAGGGGTGACCTTATTATGGCATACAAAATCGCCCATCAGACAGACCATGCAAACAAATCAACTCTGCGTGGAACTCAGCGGTCTTTGCGAGGAAACCCTGTTAAGATAGCACACCAGGGAGCCAATACCATACTCAGGTCCCATTTTTTCTCCCCGAGAGTATGCGCGTTGTGGAGTGCTTAACCGCGACATATCGTTATTGTTCCCTCAGCCGACTCATCCAAGAGACGGTTAGCCAGTTACGTCACTTCTGAAGATCTACCACGAACTTGCCCAGGTGGTCAGCAACCTCACTCGCGCACCCTCACCTCCCTCCTACCAACCACTCACTATCTGGCATCCTGATACACCTACATTACCTACTAATCCTCCTGTGGGAACCAAACCCACGCTACCATTCGCGCAATTCTTAAGTACTTTTCTCTCGTTCTTATTTCTCTTTTTCACCCCTCCCATTCTTCCCTTTCCCTCATTATTATTTTTTCCTTTCTTCTCTTTTTGATTCTCGCTTCATTCTTTCGCCACCCTACTATTCTCTTTCAGGTACCTACACAGACAGGAGTCATGGCAGTTCCCTATAATTCCTAGCAACCAGTAGCTCCCCAATCACTCTACAAATACAACTTACTAACCCACAGAACATCCACATCTCCGAAGCTAAAAGCAAGAAAGCAGAGGGTATTTCCTCGTCCACTGCAGGATGAGCCGAACAACTGGAACCAAGCCATAAGAACTAGACGCGAGAGATCAAATACTACCAGTTTTCTACGCTCGCACTATCAATATAGGATAGTGGATATCGGCAGGAGGTTGCATAGTGTCCAAATTTACCAGCAGATCTAAATGCTCGAAACGCCTGCATATGCTCAGATTGATCTGGAACTGCCTACCAACCTCATACGTAGCTCAAGAAATGAAACAGGATAGTGATTTCTCCCTTGGAAATATAGAATCTAGAAAGTACTCTTATCATATTTCTTAATATCCTACAGTGCCGATGTAGACTTTGACCTTCATGTTTAGTTTGGCGCTTTGTTAAACACGAGACGCTACGGTCGCTATGGTTAAGACACATGCTCCGACTTCAGTTATCGATTCACCAGCTGAAGAGGATCATGTAGATACGAATGCTGGTGAAGAGACTTCAGATATCTGTAGTATATGTCTACTTATGTTTTTATATATTCTACAGGTATGTGACCGTTTCTAAACATTTTTTGTCGCATGGATCTATTGTACACAGGGTTCTAAAAGACCATTTAGAACTGTAACTTATTTGATATGACTTTTAATTGGTAATGCAATCAAATAAATGAGTTGGGTTAATGTCACCTACTTAATTCAACCAGTGACACGTAAGCAACACGTGGTGATTTCATGATTCACATTATATTAAAATAACCACATTTGTACACACCTACACTTACAGTACGATCATATATGTCTTACTGACGTAGTCTATGTCCCTGGCTAGCACTCACTTTGGGTGCACATGCACTCGAAGTTTTCAAAGTATACTCAAACCTAATGCTGGTTTTTTCGAAATAGATAGCTCAATATTTCCCGACATAGTCGAACAGCCAACAAAGATAAAAATCTGTCCGTTGGCCAGAGATCTGCTACAGCATTTATAAATGACGCCCAGCTAGTAACCGTCAGAGGGAGTTCACCAATTACTCCTGAGGAGGTTAGAAAAATTCCTGTAAGGTGAACGTTTGTGTTAATGAGTATTGGAAATGCAGAGATAAACACAATATTCCTATAGGATTTTTTCCAAAAGCTTGTGCAAAATCCCCCTTTTTCCCACATAGATGTCGATGAAAGGATGAACCAGTTACGGCATCCATCCATCCAGATGATCCGTTTATCTGCCGTGTTCGCTTATTAAGTTGACTTTAAAACCTCATGGAATTTATTTGGCCAGCAATTTAATAAAATGATCCTAAGTTACGGTTGTAGGCTGTTAGATTTAGCTAAACGAAGTTGTCAGAAATTACGCGAACGGCATCCTTTGCTTTTGACGTGGTTGGTGAAATCATGTTGGTACCGACTGTTCAACGTTATTTGGCTAGTCATTGGATTAAGGTCATCCTTCTTTGTCTTCTGAACAACGCCTTCAGTAGCATCTAACTAAACCGAATCACTAGGGTTAGTGTGCAAACTGTATGGTTCACAAATCTGTTTGTTCTGTTTATGATATCCCGTAGTCCATGTCAGATATTGTTAGATGAGATTAAAAACTCATGCAGAGCCTAAACGATCTTCTGGATGCTCTGAAAATATTCACATTTCTATCGAATCAATAAATATTTAGCTTATATTATATAAATATACTTTTGCCGTGACAATAAGTTGGTTTTTATATGATAGTCCCACGCAAACGATCAAGTATCTAGAATTTTCTCCTCAATTTTTATTACCTCGATTCGAGAAAATCGAGAATTGAGAAGTGATTGATTCGATAGCCTAACAATGCTCAACCGTAATTTTAACTCCATGAACCCTAATATTTAACCATAAGTTAACTCAAAATTTCCTTTCGGCCATAAAATGCAAAATGCCTAGGATTATGCCTTTTTTTCCAGCGAGGAAACGTAAAAAGCCGTAGGAGAACAGAAAGAGACAGAACACCAACGAGTTTCGGAATGGCAACTAAGAAGGAGCTAATGTATGGATGCATCTGGATCATCGAGATTAATTCCTAGACTTATCGCCTAGAGTCTGCAACTGCATGTCTCGGTTATCATGCTAACCCCAAGCAGAAAGTCTACATTTCCATACATGGCTCAGATTGACAGTCAAAGACTTCATGAACTGGCGTTGTTTGAGTTTGGTTGCTCCTAACTTTTTCAGGCCTAAACGTGCCTTAGGTAGGTTCGCACAGCGGGACAGAATGCGTAAAATATTTTTAGGCTATATGAGTCGGTGAACGTTCACAGATCTTATTGACTGACTTCCTCTTACACAAAATTCTACGCCTGACTTAAACTTTAGTGACTGCAGACCCTGTGGCCTGTTACGATGTCAACAGTGGTCAAACATCCGCAGCTTCCTCATAACCTCTGTTTCTAATGAACATTTCACACATAGCAAGACAGAACGAACTGCAGCACACTATACTCGGTGTTCGGTAGGTAATCGAATGTATCACGGTGACGCTAAAAATGGCATAAGTTGGTGAAGGCCAATCGAGTTTTAGTATTATCATCTAGCTGCTCTTGAAATAGTCATGCGGCTATAGTTACTTGCATCCATTCGGGAACAGACATATCTGTTCTTTAAGTAACGCGTTATCATTGCCCAAATGGATGCTGTAAAATGAGTGAGAATCTTTCACTGATCCTCGCTAGCGATAGCTGAATGCAGTATGTCCTACTCGTTCACCGTTGAGTTGCAATCAGTGGGCGCTACGTCAGACAAGGTTTTTCCTGATGTCCTTATGTCCGAAGTTCATGCTGGTCGGAAATGAATGCTTTTCTGATCACAATTGTGGCAGGTGATCACCATTATCTGTCCGTTTTGCTTTGATTTAAGAAGTGCCACCTAAGCGCCTTTCTGCCTGCCTTAGCCTTCCCACTTGTGGGTGTGTAAGCAGAGGTTTAAAAGAGTTACACTATTTTAGTATTCACTGCACTGTCCAGTCAAACAGCACAGTCGACTGTCAACAGAGATCCAGTCGTGCAGTGATTTTCCTGCCTAAGAACTGAATGCTACACCACCTGAAAGACCGTGAAAACTAGTCATCAGATCTTCAGGAGCTGGAAGAGTGAATTTTGTGGATTCACCATGTTGACGCGGTTAGGTCAAGTGAATAATCGCCCTTGGTTCCTGTGTACTTGTCTCACAAACACATCACACGTCCATACCCCAAAATGCCGGAGTTTTGACTAACGAAACTTCCTGAATGATGATGGAGGGTACGGACATTTAAAGCTTCAATTTGTAGTTTTGAACATAACTTCGGGAGACTATGAGTGGCGTTCCGGGAACATGAATCGTTATCAAGAGCTACAGAGCTGAAATAAATTAAAGATAAAGTAGGACTATTGGCCGAGAAACGTGAGGAGAGTTGAGAAGTAAAAGATGTTGCAGGTTAATAATAACTTGAGGGAAATTGGTTGCTGACTTGTCGACACTTCCTGGTTACATACACTACAGGAGGTTACATCTTGAGACAGCTAAAAAGGAAATTGGGTTGGTAATTGTAGTGTATGATTGCATCGTCAAAAAGACTTCCACCTGAGGCCTAACACATATAGCCTTTCTAAAAGTTTAAAGTTTATATTTGTTTGTTATAAATCCTACTAGAAAACTGATCTCCAGCACGGGAAGATCTGGAAGCAAGGAGGAGTGTGCTAATTTTGAGGACGATCTTTTCTAACTCATTCTTTTTCATAAGGAAGACAGCATTGCCATTAACTGCTGGTTATTGCGGGAAACATCGTACTGATATCACACTCTGTCTAGTCAGCAGTGTGATTTTCCTCTCACATCCCTCATCGTAGCGTAGCTATTTGAAGTAAAACCACTACTTTTTTCCGGCTAATGTTTTTGGCATGGTAGGACCTCGATGAACAAATGTTTCCACCAGCATACACTGTTGGGTTATTGTGGTGTACAAGCCTTACCATCATGTCAAGGCTTGCATTTCATCTTTAGGCTATGAATTTTTCTACAGTAAAGCGGCATCTTTGTGTTGTCTGATATCATTTCATAGTGACTGAAACTTCATGCTCAACTTCAGGCTTCGTATTTAGCCTAAGGATAATAACGAAAATAGATGGTGATAAGTATTTCGTTTCTATCTTTCTCTCATTTTATAAAAATATCAGTATTACCACACCTGGTTTCACATTTTTTGTATCCAGCGTGCTTTTAATGTTCACCGTTTTATCTCTATTTTGGAGTTGAGCGCTTTTTGTTGTGTATTCATCATTTTAGGGCATTCCTCTCGGACTAGCAGCTGCAGTTCCATATCTGCTTCAGTCAGATCAAAAAACAGTTAGTTATCAGTCACAAGCAACATTTTCACTTGTAACATGGCCGTTTTCGCTTAAATTGGCATGGGCTCCAATAGTGGACTCTTTATACAGTTCACGTATCGGCAGGCGGAAAACTTGGCTTATTCCTGTGCAGTACGCCATCGGGATTGATCTGCTCATTCTTGCACGATACGTTGACCATTGGCTAGGACGTACACCGAGTAATCCGTGGGGTCCTTTAGGCGTGATGCATCCTGTGGATATTTCAAGCTTGACTATGGCTTTCTTTGGGCTCACATTTCTTGCGGCCACTCAAGACATAGCTGTTGATGGGTGGGCACTTACGATGTTATCGAAGTAAGTTCATTATACTACACATACATATGTCAGATAATTTAAAGCAACTGGTCCCTTTGATAAATTTAAACAGCGTAATGAGAGTAATTTTGAGCGTAATTTTCATACCAAGAATAAGGTTTTCCTTTTCTATCCCTTCCTATTCCTACGTTTCCCATTAACTTCATTGACCTTTTCGTAAATTTTCATATAAATAGTTCGACAAGTCCATGTGTGATCAGATTGTTCGAAATGTATAGCCCTAACACATCACATGTTTCAGATAATCTTCGTCTTCTCATTACGCTGTTTAAATATGTCAGATAAGTTTAACCGTGTGTTTGAACACAAGCAAAATACTCTGTATTTTTAGGCACTCACTGTCAACGAGAATTTTGGTCACAAATTTTTTGTGTAGTATGAAAAACCCAGTACAGATTTTTGGCAACTGGTCAGTAACATAATAGATTTCTCTGTGATTTTATCATGTGAACCTAGAATATTAATAAACATACCCACTGGACATTAGTAGTTTATACTGGTGTATTAGACCTGAAGTTCTTCTTGGTGAGTAAGGTAGGACTATCCTTAGAAAAGGGATAGTGGAACTGTGGCTCAGTTGTTTAGGGGGGGGGGGTCACCATCAACCATTGGGTCACGGGTTCGAGCCTCGTTCCATCTACCGACGTTCGCGCAGTCAGGTAGTGTCATTAACCCTCGCACCATAGGTGTGGCTCATTGCCTACTGCACATATGTACATAAGGTAGCTCAGTGCGTTTTTTCGTATTTCTATAAAACAGCCCAACTCTTTAAGGCACAGCACCATGCTAACTATTCAGTTTCAACCTAAGCGACTGTTAATAGATAGAGTTGTGCTTATTCGTAGTGAAAATACAGTTAGACATACATGTGATCAGTGACGTCTTCCGGATATTTTATAGGAATGCTCAAATGCACCAAACTTCTGAGGTATTAATAAACAAAAATGGTTCATAACCTTGATAAAAGTTGAGCAATACTCTTTTTTGTTTTCTTATCCTCACGTTTTATCACGAAGGTTAAACATACTGCTATTTCTTCATAGATGTCGTAAGTTGCATGTCTTAGTCTTCTGACGGGATGCATTCTGGAGTTTCAGGTTGCATTTCATTGTTACTGTTTGATTTTTGTGAAAATAAGCTCTATTGCACGCGAATTGACTTTAATGCTTACCGGATTTCTAGCTAATCGATCGGTGTTTCAGCCAATCGTATCTATGATACCTTAAAGCCAGTTTCAAGATACTATTAGTCATCGTATAAGCTGATGAGTGCCTATAGTGTTACTAAAGAATCAACTCTTAAATCCATTCATTTGCTTTGAAAGCACAGTGAAAACGATAGGAGGGACATTTCAAAGAACAGTTCAACTGGCCTCCAGCTACTGTCCCGCTGCCCGCTAATCTGCCGGGCCCGGAAAAGAGCCTCCAAAAACTGCAGAAATAGAGAAAGCTATAGGTAACTTGATACGAGGAAGGGCAGCAGGGCCAGATGGACTGATGCCGGAGGTCGTGGATTATTGGTCAGGTTAATTGAAGTATTAGCCACTGTACGGGAGCTAAATATATTATCTCATCTGGTCTCAATTACTGGTTATCCCAGTCTTCATGAAAGACGAGAAGTCTTCTTACGATGATGACAGATGAACCAGCCTGAAGAACATAATATTTAAAGTGCTAGGATCAATAACCATTGAACGCATAAATGGAACTCGGGAACAACAAACCCGAGAAAATCAAACAGGTCTCAGACCTCTTCATGGTTATATTGACCAGATATGTGTTTCTCACCAGGTTCTAGAACACAGGCACACTTACCAACTCCTGACCTGAATGCGACATTTGACTACGTCTATCCGGAGGTATTTTGGAAGTCTTTTACTGAAAGGGGTCCAAAGTAAGTACCTCACTCTACTGAATGTTTGTATTCTAATACCCATGGGCGTGATGGAGTCTATGGGGAGTTGTCAGGTGAGTTGTGTATGTCGAATGATATCTGTCAGGGATGTTGACTCTCTTCATTCTCATATAATTTTGTCGTAGACATGCTTTTTCAGGTTTCCTTCACCTCGCCTGACTTTATAGGGACTGACCTAATCACAGTTTACTCAGTAGATCTAGAGTACTGATGTGGAATAGTCGTGTTAGGTGAAAATGGTGAGTTGGGTTGCAACATGAGAATGTTTGAAATGCGTTTCTGGCCACCCGAATTCGAATTATTGCTCCAGGGTTGGTGTACACTAGTACCTTGTTTAATGATAAGGAGTGAAATGGTTCAATACCTTTACCACTTCACTTACCTGAAAAGTTGGATCAGCCCTAGTGGGTCAGTGACCGTTTAAATAGCTTCATGAGAAAAAGACTCGATTGGCTTTCGCCAAATTACGCCATTTATGGTACCGTCGTTACATCCAATTGCCTACTCAGGGACGAGTATACTGTGCTGTAGTTCGCTTGGTTCTATCATATAGCTGTGAAACATGACCATTAAAGGTACAGGATGTGCGAAGGCTTCAGGTGTTCGACTGCTGTTGTCTCTATAGCACACCCCTAACTGTTGATCTGAGCGTGGTAGGGAGGTGAAGATCACCTGGCTGGGGTCACCGAAAAGTTAGGAATCAGTCCTTCGGACTCTTGATGAAATGGCTGAAAATCGATCACAATGGCGCAAATATATTCACTCTTTGATATCTTCTGAAGCTTGAGTGTTTTGACCGGCCTTAATTTTTGGATTCCCTCTCATCCCATTCATCTTTGTCTACTTTGATATCACTTTTTTTCTGCACACGTTTTCGTTTTATACTGCTGTGAAGGGTGGCAACTTGAACCTATGCACTCGTGTGCGAGTTTCTACGTTGATTGTGTCTGTCTGTCTTGCAGCATAGTTCGTGTGTCGTAGTGTCACCACGCGAGTAACATAGAAGTCATGTATAGAATTTTCAGAAAAAGAGGAAAGTTAGTTGATGTGAACCTTCATCGGTTCAGTTTGCTAGGACATGTGTTACGCATCCTTAATCACCGTCTGCCTCATCGCACAATAGTAGCTGAAGCAGTTTGTTTTTGGGCAGTCATACTAAAACATGGCATCGGTTTGTGAGGTTTTTGAATACTGATCCGAGCCCTTTAGGAGAGAGGAGTGTAGATTTGCCAGCTGAGACCCTGGTGACAAAGAAACCAGTGGTTAGAGACCGTAAGTGATATGGCTTAGAGTCTATCTTAGTGGCGCAAATGCGCTGACACATTGTTTTCATCCTAATCGCTGTGCTAAATGTGAGTATTCTCTGACTTTCACCCGCTGTATTTTAATGACTTTTCACCACTTTTGACTACTTTCTTTATTGCTCAGTCTTTCATCTTAGTGGATTCTCGCTTAATTTACTGATATTAGATATATTGACTTGGACTACTATGCAGTAATGGCAGCTTCTATGTTGACATTGCCTGTCTGTCTTTGTAAGCACAATGACTTGATGGAACTTCTTCTCTACGCCCTTGAAACCTCGTTTATCCGAGCTGATGTTCGACAACTCTGCGTTTTCGATCATCGATCATCAGGATTGGTCTCATCCAGTGTAAACACCTTGTAATTAAATCTGAGGTAATATGACGTGCGTTTTGGCGTGATGGTTGCCATCATTCCTTAAGTATCTTCATTTTGAAACTTTGGCCTGGGTCACTTGAATGTGTGTTGCGCATATCGTTTCAGCAGATTTCCCATCACTCGCAATACTGATGCCATGGAACTGGCTGGAAGAAACAGAGAGATTGTCAGTGTATGACGTGGCTCTGTGAAATCAAGGATATATGCGTTAGATTAGCATATTCAAGTGCTTGACGACTCTCTGTATGGGGTCCGAAAGTTCATGCAACTCCGTGACTTTGGACCATAGCAGACGCGGCTCAAAATCGAAACCAGTGGCTACCATGCTTTTTTTACGATTATTCTATTACTGAGAAGTAAACAAAAGCAGTGAATGCTTGTCTGTATCTTCGAGACTGCTTCTTTAATCAACCTCTTCCATTCTTTTTCTGTTCCGTCTTCTGCTTTCATGATGTTGCTTTATCCCGACCGATAGCTGCTACCTTGACGTGGTGGTCGGGCTTGCATATCACAATGACCCAACGAGCTATGCTGGTGGAACGCTTGTTCCCTCGAGGTCCTACCATACCAGAAAGGTCTGTTGGGTAGTGGTTAGACGAAAAGCAGTTACCGTTATAGTGTAAATTGCTACACTATGATGGGGGTCTGAGGGCGAAGTCGTACTGCTGCTAGCTGGATGGGGTGTGACAGCAGTAAGGTGTTTCCCTTGGATGACCAGCAGTGCCATGCTGATGCTGCCTTCTCAGTGGAAGGGGGGGTTAGAAAAGGTCGGCCCCAAAAATAACACACTCCACCACGCCCCACGGTCTGCCGGGCCGGCGGTGTTGGTTCACTTGTCGTTTCCTTTCGACCATCCGGCCCCAAAAATACAAAAATTCAAAATAATCATACTCAAAAGGCTGGGTGTGACAGGCCTCAAGCAGATGTCCGATGGGCTCTGCGGTCACACAAATCTCTTTCAGGTACCTTAAGAAGAAATAGCCTTCCACGGTGTGGGCAGCCGGGAAGTGTCAACCGCCCTCACAACTCTGTCAGCACCCAAGTTTCTTCTGACTGCTATCCTCCTCCTCCATCATTACCTTCTAATCTTCCTTCACGTCTCTTAATTAATGATGCTGCATCATCTTCAATTTCTCCTACCTCTGCAGCCTTCGACAACGATCTGAGTCCACAGAACAGCATCCCTGGTCTCCTTAAACCACGCTCCAAATTACATATTGGAGCCTTCAATGTCCGCACCCTCCGTCAAATTGGCCAACAGGCTTCGTTGGCAAAGACTCTAGCAACTCGGGCATGGATGTGTGCTGTGTTTGTGAGACACGCATACAGGACCCAAGTGTGGTTATTCACCTGACCTCTCCTGACCAATCTGGTGAATCTGCAAAATTCACCCTTCGAGTTTCTGGAGATTCGATAGCTAGCTCTCGTGGTCTTGCAGGTGTAGGTATAGCATTAAGCACCAGGGCAGAAAACTCACTACTAGACTGGATCCCAGTTGATAGTCGCCTCTGCGCTATGAGGCTGAACGGCACAGTGAGAACTAAAAGGAATAGTGAGACTCGCCGTTGTCTCTTTGTAATCTCTGCTTACGCACCCACTGACTGTAGTTCGGATGAAGTGAAGGACGAGTTCTACCATAAACTGTCTAACCTCCTCTCGAAAGCCAAACGTTCGGACGTAGTGGTTGTTGCAGGTGACCTCAACGCACAGGTGGGTAGACTGAGTGAGGCAGAAAGGCACTTAGGTGGCACTTTCGGAATCCCAGCTGAACGTACAGATAACGGTGATCGCCTATTACAACTATGCTCAGATAACCGCCTATTTTTAGCCAGCACAAATTTCAGACATAAAGAAAGGCACTGTCTGACCTGGCGTCCACCGAGCTCGACTCAGCGATGGACACAGATAGACCACATTGCTATTAGTCATCGCTGGAGAGGATCGGTGGAAGACTGCCGCTCCTTCTGGAGTACGTGTTTGGACAGCGATCATGCGTTGGTCCGAGCACGTATATGCCTGCGTCTCAATGGACGTAGAAAAAATTTGGCAACAAAACCACTACGAGTTCTGCTGGACAACGAAAACACCAAAGCCGTGTTCAGTGAGAAGTTGGCTAGGCAGTTATCGGAACAAAAGACTGTCACTCATCCAGAAGAAGCTTGGTGCCATCTTCAGTCTACTGTAAAAGCAGCACTGGAGACTGTAGCCGACTCCAAGATAATGGCTAAAAAGAGCCAGTGGATATCAGCAGCTTCTTCCAAACTAATGGATGCACGTGAATGCATCCCTGCAGGCTCTGAGTACAATGAAGAGCGAGCGCAACTTAAAAATAACTGACGAAAAGTCTGCGCAACGATCGTGAACAGTGGTGGGCAGCGAAGGCTAAAGAGATGGAAAAGGCAGCGGCGATCGGTAACAGTAGACAGTTATTTAGACTTATTAAGGAGACTGGGGGGAAATGGTCAACAACAGTTAGTGAGGTTATAGCGGAGAAGGACGGATCGGCGATTCACTCGCAGGGAAGGCGACTGGGACGATGGGCAGAACACTTTGAGGAACAGTTTAACTGGCCTCCAGCCACCATTGCGCTGCCCGCTATCCAGTCGGACCCTGAATGGGACATAGAGACAGGTCCCCCAACACTAGAAGAAGTTGAGAAAGCGGTAGGTAGCCTGAAACGGGGAAGGGCAGCAGGACCAGACGGACTACCTGCTGAGGTATACAAGAATGGTGGTAGAGTTCTCTTAGTCAGGCTAACGGAAGTGTTAGCCAGTATATGGGAATCAAATACGATCCCCTCCGACTGGTCTAAGTCACTCATCATCCCAGTCTTCAAGAAAGGCGAGAAGTCCTCTTGTGATAACCACAGAGGAATCAGCCTGACAAACATAGTGTCTAAGATCCTAAGTTCTATAATTCTCCGACGCCTGAGTGGAGCTCGGGAACAGCAAGCCCGAGAAAACCAGGCAGGCTTTAGACCTGGCCGTGGATGTATCGACCAAATATTCACACTGCGCCAGGTCCTGGAACATAGGCATGCTTACAGACGCCCGACAATAGCTGTATTTCTCGACCTGAAGGCGGCATTTGACTCCGTTGATCGAGAAGTCTTATGGCAGTGTCTGTCACTGAAAGGCGTGCCTAGTAAGTACATCACCTTATTGAAAGCTCTCTACTCGAACACTTGTGGGCATGTTAGAGCCTATGGTGAGTTGTCCAGGGAGCTATACTCATCAAGTGGTGTCCGTCAAGGATGCCCACTATCCCCATTCTTATTTAATTTTATCATAGATATTCTTATGGAGGTTTCCCTCTCGTCACCTAATTACAAGACGTTGACCGATCACAGGTGAATTTTCCTTAGATCTAGAATATGCAGATGACATAGTCCTGTTAGGTGAAGACGCTGACAAGATGCAGAGTCTTCTGAACACTTTGAGTGGGAATTTGAGAATGTTTGGGATGCGATTTTCACCACCCAAATGCAAATTTTTGCTCCAGGACTGGTCTTCAGCGGTACCGCGGTTAACAATAGAGAGTGAAGTGGTTGAGTGTGTTGACCACTTCACTTACCTGGGAAGTAGGATCAACCCGGTGGGTTAGTTGCCGATGAGATTTCTGCACGGATACAAAAGGCTCGATTGGCTTTTGCCAATTTGCGCCACCTATGGCGCCGCCGTGATATTCGTTTGTCTATTAAGGGTCGCGTGTACTGCACAGCAGTCCGCTCTGTTCTACTGTATGGCTGTGAAACATGGCCATTGAAAGTGGAAGACAAAAGGTTCAGGTGTTTGACCACCGTTGCCTTCGTAGTATAGGACGTATTCCGTGGTGTCACCATGTGAGTAATGCAGAAGTTAGGTGTAGAGTTTTAGGGAGAAGAGGTAAGTCAGTCGACGAGGTTGTGAACCTTCATCGACTGAGATGGTTGGGACACGTACTACGTATGCCTAGTCACCGATTGCCTCGTCACACAATGTTGGCTGAGGTGGGTTCAGGCTGGAAAAAGGCCCGAGGTGGCCAGACTAAAACATGGCACCAATGTATGAAGTCTCTGACTGTTGGTTTAAGCCATGTAGGACGATGCAGACTAGGTGGTTGGGGTCCACGGGACAAGAGGAACCAGTGGTTGGAGACCCTAGGTGATATGGCTCAGAACCGAAGTCAGTGGCGCAGATGTATACACACATTATCCTCATCTTAACAACGCTATACCGAATCTCACTATTTTGTCACTCCTCTTTCCTTTCTTCTCGTACTTTATATTTCTTTTGACTGCATTCACTTATCTTCATCCTTCACCTCACTACCTTTTTACTTGATGTGCTGATATGAGGTGTGGCAACTCGGACCGTTACGCAGTAATGCCTGGTCCTATGTTGATAATGATGATGATGATGATGTTGCTTTATTATTTCGTATGGTTCATCTTTTGATGCCCATATTGTAACAAGTTTTGTTCTTATATTGTTCTATAAAAACACTCAGTCAAGTTTCAAAATACCAGTCGTTATCAAGCTTGTGTTGTGGATTCCAATCGTAGAAAGGTTTCTCAGTGCATTCTATAAAGCATTGTTGTAGTGAAAACCAAATGCAGTCAGCTAACAGATGTGAAGTTGGTCAGAATTATGGCTCATTAGATGAAATTAGTTTATTACTGTGCTTGGTGCTACCTGAAATGAAAAATAATTACATATTCTGTCATATTTACGTTCAGTATAGATACAACTTAGGTAGTTCTAAGGTTTTTCAATAAAACAACATTTTGTTTATGAACAGTTTTACATTGTGTAGCTGTACAATTTAGTCTACATCTGTTATCACTTATTTGGCAGGTAGTTAATATATAATGGGTTTAGTTTTGTTTTGTTTTAAGTAAGTAGTCATTGTATATACTGCTCAAGTTGGGATATTTCTTGAAAAAGAGTATGATTATGCCTTTAATGCCTCGTTTCCTACCAACTGCATGTTTTTATTTGAGTTGTTTAAATTTCAAACTCAGGCAATTGCTAATTAGTGCCAATTTTCCATTTCTTGACCTGACTATTGGACGAATGCTGCTCAGCATGAGTTATACCTACATTCTCTAGGTCTTATAAGCATAACGTATCAAACTGCTTCAATATTTCTACTCTTGTTTCTGTTTTATATTTTTGCTAGATTACTTTATCGACGAAATAGGGAGGTACATTCTCTAACCTAGGTATCATAATTCATTTTGAAGGTTTGTGGGGATCTATTGATTTCAAGGTGTTACTCATCACAGACTGTGGCATCAGTTGAAGAACCACTGAAAACCTAGGAGCAGTGGACAGCCGTTTTGTCCTAGTATGCGACTCCCCAACAGTGTGCATCCATGATTCCATCAGGTACCAAACGTAGGACCTTCATGTTACGTGGTGAGCATGTTACAACTAAACAACTGGGTTGTAACCCATCGCTGAGTATTTGTCCTCACGTCTAACATGGTGTGCCATATCGGTCACGACTTTTCATTAGAACTTCGGGGAATTTCATCTCGAAGCATGTCACTAATCAGCAATCAAGGATTATAACGACGAAACAATTCCTGCTCAGTTTTCCGTGGTTTTCAGTGGTTCTCCGACTGATGTCAGCCTGTGATGAATACCGCCATGAAAACTAGGTATCATACATTCACATTGTATGTCTGTATACAACCAATTATTAAATTTGGTAATATGTCTAAGGGAATTACTGTTTATGATCACAGCTGGTGAGTGAGTTGATATAATTAATGATACATCCTGGTATTATTACTGCTTAATGATTCGAGTTTCTACATCTCTATGATTACGCTAAAGTTGGGATTCTAAACCTTCATTTATTGCTTGTCGATAGTTTTATTCCAAGTAATGTAATATCGAATAAAGAAGCACTATGTTGGAGCTAAAAATCTGTTTATTTCTCCGTACAATATGCAAATTTTTCGTGCTTGTTTCCAGTTGTAATTTTTAAGTATTTTGAGAAAATTTATTAGTTTGAAGACATAGGAACGAAAAAAGCGTGTTGGGTGAACAATAGGCTAAAAATATATGATATTTATTCATAGTGTCTGTTATAATATTCACGATTAGTGTCGATGGCATGATTTAAAACGTAAGGTTTTCTCTGAAATTTATTTAGTAACTTAACCTGATGAGCCAATCACATCGAAGACCATCAGGACAAGCTACTAAATGAATTGCACAGAAAACCTTATAACTCACTTCTTTCTGAAGTTTGTGTTGATGATGTTGTCTAGAATGACAATGAGAAAGCTCTACGATTAAACAAGCCAGTTCAAAGAATACAGCATCATCATGATTTATAATAATTTAATTATTGGTATGTTGATTGGCAGTGCTAATTATTCGGTTGAACAGATGTAATCATAGAAAATAAGGGTAATAAGTTATAAATATCCATCCTATTCATAGTCATTACGAATGTCCTGGAAGAAGAAACTGAACGCCTAACCTGATTTAACCACCGTAAAGGTAAATCTTAAAATAATTTCAACGTGTTAATAAAATCAAAACAAGATTCCTCTGAACGTTTTTCTGTGTATGTTTATAGTTTATTCAGTGGTTTAATAGTAATCTGAATATTTTGCTGAAGAAGTTTTGTCATGTTCAGCGAAACCTTCAGAAAAAGCTTGTTTTGATTTTTTTTTAAATAATGCTGGGATTATATATAAATTTCCTTATGTAGAAAAGGTAATAAGGCAAAACAATGCAGATCAAAAATCTTGGAAGGCCCCAGCTAGCATAAAACACTTATTGATTTTTGAGATGAATGCAGATTTTAATTTATATATTATTATTAACTTATTGATTTGATCATTTTTAACTTGTCATTTTCACAGCATGACTAGTAGTTTATCTTCTACCCCCACTTGTAACATAATTCGCTGATTGGTTAATCCTTATTTTCACTATGTTAGTGCCTTAATTTGCGGACAAGGTCACATGTCGTGCGTATACATACATACATACATGCGTTTTTTTGAGTTAATTAATTGATTATTATACTCGAGGGAATGAACCTGTCCCATCCAACTCCGGCCTTCTTCTCTATTCATCCCGGCTTGCAGTCGGTGGCTCTTGCGTACAAAGTTAACTGTCAGTTAAGCGTGCATATTATATCCGTTCAGAATGTATATCTGTTTACAATAGGCGTTCTGAAGAATAATCCCTTCTGATAATTTCAAACTTCCTCCACGTCATGGTGTGTCCTTCCATATCTCTGAGGAATAGTCATTGAATTGGGTGGAATTGTGGAAATTTCCTTTGTGTCTGTGTTAGGAAGAAAAGTAAAATATTCTTTTGATAAGACATGCTGTTTTATATGAAAGTCTTTTATGTTCCAGTACTTACCAGTTCTAACTCTTGAACTCCTGTAGCTGAACAAAGGGCTATTAGATCGCATGATGATTGTTGAGGTAGGCTTTTAAAAGCTTAAAGATTCACATTTTACTAATTAAAAAAACAATATGAACGAAGAATATTCCCTGCAATAAATTCTTATAAGGTTTTATAGTTATGAAACTTAATAGTTCAGCAGAAAAACGCAGGTCAAGTTTTGCGGCAAATATACTTTTCAAATGGATGAATATAAATTAGGGACTCCTTAGTCTGAGGCTAAATGATACATAACCTAATCTTATCTTCTTATCTTGCATAATATCAGTCTAACTACGTCTATGGAACAAGTCACATTGAGGCGTACAACCAGACATGTGCATCTTTGAATGCATAAACATTTGCTGGCTTGGTTTTGGAAAGGTGGAAGTCAAAGCGATAGACACAGCGCACTATATATTCGCTAATATAGCTTTCTACATTATACACTGTGTTCAGAAAGCACTTCCACGTGTAGCCCACCAACGTCATCTTCACAAAGCTGAAGCTGTAGCATTGAAACTGATTAAACATGAACACGTTTATAAGTTTGTCTTCCCTTGGCGTTCAATAGATGAAAGGTTCCTCTCATCTTCCTTTGTTTCGTTGTTTTTTTGATTTATTTCTTTCAGTACATTTCTATGTGTATGTAAGTCATCTTAACATTGACAGATTTAAAAAGAAATCGTTCTGCTTGCAATCTCTTATCCATATTCTATTTAAAAATGTATTCTCCTCGAACTTGACATGTTCTTCTTTTCCTAAACAATTACATTTTATTGTTGTTGCTTGTATTATCCCATCGGTAATTGGATCGAATTGATCGGTTTCTATTGGCATATGCGCTGCTGCGAGGATCCCCCGATATTACCTGTGTTTTAATTGCATACTATTGATGAATCGGTCCAGAGTTCTAGTCCCAGTAGGAACAATACTCACTGAGAGACAGGTACACTCAGCTGACGAGTTCGGAATAGGACGAAGCGCGGATCCTCGATTTCACTGCTAGTCACTATCCATCATTAATATACAATTAAAACACATCCGCGCAGGAGCCCATATACCAATAGAAACTGATCAGTTCGATCCAATCAACGATGGTATAATACGAGCAACAACACTAAAAGGGTACCCGTCGCACAAGATGTGGCTATCGTGGTTCGGTGACCTACTGGATAACGCTCTGGCGTTTGAAGCGATGGGTCCCGAGTTCCAGTCCTAGTGGAGGGAAGCATCACTCAGTGGAACGCAGCCAAATCCAGTTGACGAACCCCAAATAGAACGAAACGCGCGTCTGGCTGGATTCCACTACCAGCCACTATCTATCATTAATTACATTTTATAACTGTAAAGCCTGATAGGAATTTATTGAAAGCAATATTCTTCGTTCATACTGTCGTTTGACTATCCATGTGTTAATCTACTAGTTTTGAATGCAGTTGGTGGTCCCCCACTATTACAGGTTTTTCATGATATAGAATGCATTCAGGCCACTTGATTTTCTTAATTTATCCTAATCAGTAATTTACTTTCATATGGATTTTATAAATTTCTGATAATAATCTTATGAGGTAAAATAATCGGAGAATAATGAAGCATGCTAAGCTTTAATATCATCTGATAATAAATATATGCTATAGATTATTTGAAGTTAGAAAATGCTAACTTTGGAATTCTGTCAATGGTATGCTTTTACAGGAAAACCTGAAGATCCTAGGCTATATCTGATATAAAAGCGTGAGTATAGACAGTGTTTCATGCTAGAGAATAGAAATTTTTCTTAACAGTAGTTTGTTTTCAATAGTTTTAATCATGGAAGCTGCCGTAACATGACTTCTGACTCTGTATGCGAAGACAATTTACCTCTTTTACACATGTAAAACTTTCATAAATAAACCTGAAAATATTTTCTTTATATTCTTCTAATTTTATATTTTAGAAAGAATTTAGGTTGGGCTTCTACTTGTAACACAGTTGGTCAAACATTCGGTTATGTGACAGCCTTCATTTTATTTATGTCTTTAGAATCACCGTATATTTCCAACACGTATATACGATTCACCCCTGTTCAAGGCGAAGGGATAATTACCTTTTCAGGTTAGATTTCAATCAATTATCAACTTGTTTATTTTATTATGATGTATATTAGTTGGATAACTCACAAATCTATCGAAAATTTCACAGTCTGTGTTCAAAAGTTTCGCTGCTTAATGGATTTGTTCATACTATCTATAGTATTAAATAGTAGTAACGATACAGCTAGGCAACTGTACATACTACATACTTCGTTGTGAACCGCATCCATCATGTGATGAATGGTTCTAGCTAACTACCGAAACCTCAATAGATATAACGGCGTTTGGCTCATGGCGAATATCTGCTCTCATATGTTGTAATCCTAAGATGGGAACTGTTTCAGTTAAAAACTACTCACTATAGACTCTCCTGATAGAAATCAGTAGACTGAAATCACCGTTTTCACCAACCATATCATAATGATTTTATAGACTTTAGGATCAAAATTTGACCTGATAAAGTTGAAAAAGTTGGCCTGGACAACGTGATCTGATTTGTCACCATTTACTATTTAACTATGCAAGTTTTACTCTCTGAAGAAGCGATTTCCATGAAGTCATGAAACTTGAGACATTAGGATTTTACAAATATATTTCACTTAAAATATATCATAATGGTTTTTTTAAATAAAGTCAATCATCCATTAGAAATACCGATGCAAATTGTCTTACGTTTTTGGAATTCACCAGTTTTCAGATATTTCGAACAACTCAATCTTCGGAGTTAAATCTTTCTTCATACACCAGTGATATAGTTCTTTTCAAACTAATTTCACTGGCAAAACTTAAGTTGTATGAGTGATAAGTAACCACTCAGATGGTCCAGTCAACTATTTTAGTATATATGTAAATATACATGTGTTTGGATTCATGAACAAAATAACCTCAGGCTTCACTCTTGAGGGTCGCTTGGTTCCTCTATAGCAGAAAGAAGCAGCGAGACGGTTAAAGGTTTATTGTCAATTCGAGATGTGTACAAAATGTAACGATATATACGTGTTTTCAATAACCTTGATATTTTTTATGCCTTTCTAGGAAGCCATTTAGCCAATCTGAAACTCATACATATGACCACGTGGTTTTTCACAAGTGTTTGACATACCATGATTGTCTGTGAAAGCATTCAGAGAATTTTAGGCCTTGAGGAAAATAGCATGTACTAATTCACTCGAGAACAATTTTTCGATATTTAGTTGTGAAGTAAATTGAATAAAGTAACTATAGAAATCATTGTGAATACTAATTTTAAACTAATTTTTTATCTCAATAACCATACTATAACAGTGAGAGGAGTTTGCGAAACTAAAGTTGGCGGCTTCAGTAATCTCGAAAACAAGTGATCAGGCACTGATCTTGCCTATTTCAGACTTATTTGCAGTAAGATAAGGAAACCTGATTGAGCAACTAATGTGGTAGTTGTGAGTGAACAATGATTTATGGCTCATTCATGCGACAGCCTGGCAAAACCATTGGTGATTGTAGTAGAACTGAGACTTTTATCAACTGTTTTAAGTCTCAATCGGTAGAGCGCCACCTGAGTAACATAAGGCCTAGAACTTGAAACCTACTTGGGTTTTCCCTTAGCTTCAATCATCGACTCACAGCACTATCATTTTGACTATCTGAAATAGCCGTGGTTTGGCAGACCAGTATTTATACTGGGTGGTGATTAAAGGTGAAACGAAAATTTGGACCGCGACTGGATTCAAACCAGTGACCACCGAGTTTCAACACTATATCAAATGCACTAATGGATTGATGAGTGCGTATCTTATTTCGAATCTGATTTTACCACAATTGTTTGTTATTATAAATTTAGTAGTCTTAAAGTGTTTTTTTCCTTTCTTTCATTTCATATCAATAGGTTTTCTTTATTTTTGGGGCATTGTATTTCTTTTAACAACTACGCTTGTTGGAATTTTTAAAAGAGAAAGAACTCATAACCTAACTTATAAATCATCCAAGCATTTTGATCATCGCGATCATCATCCCAATGATGATAGTGGTAAAGATCGACCATTCACTTCAAATCATTCAGAGGAAACGCCTACTCGGTCTTCACGTTCTCGGAATCGTATTTCAGATGGACAGAATACCAGTGGTGAACAAGCTAACCATGAATTCAATCGACTCAAAGATTCAAATACAACTCGATACCCATCAGATGGTCGGAGTTATATAATTGAAGTTTCTCCAAATGAACAACTACATCCAGTTGAGTCGAATGAAGAATTATCATTGGTTGATACTTATCGTGTTATGTTAGGCATTTGTCGACTGAAACCTATCCTACAATATATATTGTTTCTTTTTACTGTCAAGGTAAGAAAAGTTTTATGTAATCAGTACTTTATTCCATACTTTTTTGGTTAAGTTGTCAAAAATGGGGGTTTCGGTATCTAAATAAATGAGATGTGATGATTTGAAACACTTACTATTTTGAGGTAGTATTTGTCACAGACTGACAGCAGTTGGGGAACCATTGGAAACCTGAGAGCACTGGACAGTTGTTTTGTTTTAGTATGGGACTCCTCAATAGGGTGCACCCATGACCCTACCGGGGGTCGAACTCGGGACCTTCAGATTTCACGGCGAGCGCGCTAACCATTCAGTCACTGAGTTGGAGTTCAATAGTTCACAGTTTCTAACTTCTGTCAATTCACGATATAGCACGACAACTATCCAAAGTCTTCAATTGACATCCACTTCTCTTTTGGTTAGTTGAACCCACAGCTCACGGCTTCTCATTAGAACTTCGTGATATCCATCTGGAAGTATGTCACTACTGAGCACTATACAGTAATATATTTTAAGGTGGATGGGGATTTTGATTTTGGGGTACTATTCATCGCGGTTTTCAATGGTTCTCAAACTAATGTCAGTCCGTGATGACTACTACCTCAAAACTAAAATTCTCATTCATCTCAAAAATACATTACTTAGTATTTTCCCTTGGTTGATCAATTTATAGCTTCTATTGAAAGCTTTCTTCAGGATAACAAAGTTGACCAAACTCAGTTTTTTAGATGTAAAATTTTATCATGACTTTCAAGTATACGTGTGTGCATTTTTTAAAATCCCCTGGGTCCAAGGATTGCATTATCAGTCTATCTGTAACTATGAGAAAAATTCCTTCCACACTCTTCTTTCTTTAAGCTTATAGATATATTCATTTTATGTTGTTAGGTTGACGAAAAGTTAAGGTTAGCTGTAAAAAAAACTCGGCATCTGTATTTGAATCTTCATAGCATCGCTAGCGTTTGATGGAACCGCAGTGAAGGGCACCAGGCAAGATAGGGAATTCGATTGATCAGGTTGTGAACGTTAGTCGACTGAGATGGCTTGGGCATGTTCTGTGCATGCTGAGCCACCGCATACTTCCATGTGTCATGCTAGGGATACTGAACTAGGTTGCGGGGGGGGGTGGTGTTCAGAGTGTCTAGACCAAGACGTGGCACTAGTCGATGAAGCCTCTTACTGTTAGTCCAAGCCGTGTTGAGAGGTGTAGACTACCTGGATTTAGTCAGTGAGATGAAGGGAATCAATGGTTGAAGACATGGCTAAAAATTGGTCACAATGGTATGGATGTATTCGCTTCTTTACATCTCCTAAAGCTTGAATGTTCGCACTGACCATCTCCAGATTGTTTATTCTCTCAGACAACCTCGTTCACTTTGATGTAATTCCTTTTCTATCCTCTTGTTCTTTCTATACTACTGTAAAGTGTGGCAAGCTGAGCCTATGCACCCGTGTAAGAGGTTCTACTTCGAGTTTACTAGTCAGTAAGTCATCCTGACTAACGGTCCGAAACATTTATGGAAGTGCCGGCTTCTTAGATATAATTTTCAATATATCAGTAGTTCGTGGTTCAGTGCGCTTTGATAATGACACAAAGTCGATAACAAAAGGTCAGATATATTCACTTTTTAAATGTCTGTGAATCTTTCAGTCATAGTCTTCTAATTCATGTCATTGATCTTCCCTTTCTTCTGTATTGCTTTGATCTGTATCTGCCTAAACTGACGCTTTTGGTTAAGTCTTTTGCTTTGTTGTATTCGTCTTGATGAAAGTGGTTGTATAAGGTTTTTGTGCACCTGAAGTTCTATATTTCAGAGCGACATCTTTATTTCACTGGTGCTAGGACGAAGTTTTCCAAACTATTTAGGTGGCATCAACTAAAACCAGGTGTTGTTCGCAGGGGAACCATGTTATTCCTTCTCTCTTACACTTTCTCTTTGTAATGAGAAACATTACTGTTAGTTGAATTACCTTTTACAAACAAGAAATAGGAACAGAGACTACTTATTGCAGCGTTGATCATATTTTCAACTTCATATTGGTTGATTCGGGACAGGACTGTATCTCTGAACTGAGCAATGTCAAAATCCCTATGCTAAATTAACTCTGTTGCCTACTAAATGTCTCAAGAGAACACTAGCACTACTAAACTATTTATAGGCAAATATCATTAATAGACATTGATTTTTGTCATCACTTATAATAACCCCAATCAGTTCTTATTCCATTGATACGTCGTTTTTCCTTGGGAGACTTCACGGAATCAAGAAAAATGGGGTCTGCAGAATATAGAAAGCTTATGTGGTCTAGCAATTCGACGCTGTATAGCGACGGGAAACTACAAGTATCAAAATAATAGAAAATAGTACCCGTTGCACAACTGATAACTCTGGTTCCCCAGTGGTCTAGTGAATAACGCTTGGGCGTTTAAAGCGATGGGTAGGATGTTCGAATCTCAGTGGGAACAACATCATTCACTGAGGAGCAGGTACATCTGGCTGACGAGTCCCGAATAGGACGAGACACGCATCCTGAATTCCACTGTGAGATGAATACACAAGATTTCATGTCTTTATTTTGAGGTTGCTTTCCAGCAATAAACACCCCAACATTTACAAACAGTCATTAAATAAGAAAACAATGACATACAAACAATTCAAAAGGTTTCCTTACTCCTCTGTATCGTTGTCCCGTCTTGACTGATTTCGCTGAACTGAAGTTTTAAACAGCTGACGACAACGGCCGAAATATTATTCTGCTATAAAGTTTTTTTTTCTTGCTCTTTTAAAAAAATGAAATAGTAGAAAATAATATCAGGCATAAAACAGATAAGTGAATGAAAATTAATCAAAGGGCCAAACAACTGTCAAAAAATATGAAAATAGAAAGTGATACAATAGGGCTTTCAAGAACCAAGTAGTCACCAGGGTAAATCATAATAACAATCACTTAATTCCAGACAATAACTTTGAGTACAGTTTGGAATTCTCAGTTTGATATTTCAAGTGATTTACTTCTTGTACAATATTTTCAAATTAAATAACCATGGCAGTTAAATAGTGTTATTAATACCAGTACGACCGGCTGTATAATGCACAACGACCAGTAGTTTCTAGGTCATCATCTAGGTTGTATGTTGTTACACATGAGTCGGATAGGGAAGCATACGTAAATTTGGTGGTGGAGGTTCATTTATCCAGTATGAAATTTTGTTGTTCCACTTACGTGTTCCTGTGGTAGCACCGTTGTGCGTTCAGGAGCCAACTGTCGTCTACTGTGATATTTTCTCGTGGTCTTGTTAACCCATTTAACGATAGGTTGAAGATATTTTAGGAGTTCGCGAGAGTATTTTTTTACGATTCATTGATATTGGGATGATTAAAACAAGTAAAAAAGGAGCAATTTGATGAAATATATTCAATAAAATGCTCTTGGTAGCTCACAATTTAAGTAGACTGCCAAGAAAAAGCCAGGTTAATGACTGGTTATTTTGCGGTACAGGTCTCTTCAAGGTCCTTTGATGACCAACAACTGATGAAAACGAGGAAATATTATGGTTTTCTGTTTATGGATTATTTCAAAGGCTGTAGAGATACCCATTTTGTTTCCTGTATCGGTTAGATTTTAAGTGATCATACTGGACAGTGATTGTGTTCGTTTCAGTCTCAGATTCTTCGGTGTATGCTTGCCAAACCGGATAGACTTCCATCTCTCCGTTCAATATAATGGCTTTAATAGATAAATGTGGACTAATGGATACAGTTACAGGTGATGTTAGTTGGCTATGTATCGGTTCTTGATTGATACACAGTGTCAGTAGTATTTTATACACAAGTAAGTTTAGTGGTTGGAAAGGTTCTTGTCATGCCAACCTTCAGTCTTTATCTCCTTTGAATCATTATCTCCTTTAAAAGGCAAGCGATTGAAAACTCATTTATTTCTAACGGTAGGGACATTCATCTGTTCCATTTTTATGAATAAACTAATTGTAATACCCATTATCGGGTAGACACTTCTCGAGGATTTTTGTCTTTCTTAATTTATTATTTTAAACATGGATTTCTTACACGATCAAGAAGTTCTCCAACAAGGCCACATTTATGATTCGTTGGGTAGGAGCTTCTATAACTTTATTATCACTCAGCCCCTACCTTTTTGCGATGGCCCCCCCTTTGAACTCTCTCACTCTCTCAATACTCAGATCCAGAAAGTTGAAGTGGTTCTCATTTTCTTTCCCTACTGTAAAAGTAATGTCTAGATGCAGAATATTAAAGATCTGAAATAATTCCGATGCTTAGTTCATATCTTTACAATCACAGGTGTCGTCCATATATCGTATGTAAAGCGTCGTATCGTCAATTGTATTGCATAGTGGCTCCTATGGAACACTAGTAATAGTTGTCACCTACTTACTTTGATTGAAATTCCTGAAAATCGGTAAGAGATTAATGCTGATTGAAACTGATTTACCGATTTACACTAATCTCTTATCATCACAAATTATGCCAGCATCGATTGTATCGTATGTAGATTACTATAATCTTATCTGTGATCACGATAACATCCATAGCTTACAATAAAGTTATCGTCTTCTGACTTGCACTCAAAAAACACCAAGTGACGTGCTGTGGACATATTTTTGCATAAAAAGGCTTCAAAAAGATAATAAGATCGACACTGTAGTAGGTTTGATTAAAAAAAGTAGCATTAGAAATCTTTCTGATCCAATTTTTATCAGTTTCTGCTATCATATTTGTAGACAGTAAAGATGATCTTGAAGTTTTCAACTTCGATAATATGCTGCAGTAGTTTTCATATATCACATGTCATCTTTTCCTGTCTACGTTTTCTGCAAATCTTTACAAATGAAAGATAAAAATCTACTAAGAAACTACCACTCGTCAACTATGGTCAACGTATCACAACCTGCCTATATTGAGAGTTGCTTATAGCGTCTAACTAATTATTATTATTATTATTTGTCCCTTGGGTTCCTAGTGGAACATAGGGCCTCAGTAGCACGTCTCCATTCCACTCTCTTCCCTGCAATCTTTTGAACCCGGCTCCACAACTGCCCAGAAGCTCTCATTTCTTCTCCATATGATCTCCTCCATGTCACCCTCACCTCAGACGCCTAACTCGTCGTTTACCATCTGGGTTCCACTCGAGGGCCTGTCGCGATGCGTGATGTCCCTAATCGGCCTTCTCAGTGCATGCCCGATCCATCTCCACTTCCTTCTGCATATTTGTTAGGTGATAGGTTCTTGGCTGGTTCGTCACCAGCCAGAGTTCCTTGTTGCCCATTCTTTCTGGCCATCTGAGCTTCAAGAACGAGCGAAGGCAGTTGTTGATGATTATCTGTAGTTTGTTGGAAATCCCTTTCGTAACGCGCCAAGTTTCTGAACCATATAGCAGCACTGACTTGACTGGATTGGTTTAGAAAATCCGGATCTTGTTATTTGTGCTGAGTGCAGTAGATTTTCACACTGGTTTCAGGTTAATGAAGGCCTGTCTTGTTGTCTTTGCGATCCTGGCTTTAACATCCTCATCTGTGCCTGTGCCACCTGTAGTTGAAACGATGCTTCCTAGGCAGGTAGGTGCAAAAGACAACTTCGTTTAGATTTCTCCCGTTTATGGTGATTGATGCTTGTTGTTTTTGTTGGTTGGGTATCTTCATCACCTCTATCTTCTCTACATTCACTTGAAATCCTGTCTTCGCTGTGTCTTTTGCCAACTTGTTGGTCTTTGCCTATAGATCTTCGAGTCTGTGCGACATTAGACATAAATCATCAGCGAAATCCAGCGTCTAACTAATAGTTCCTGAATATAAACAATGAAAGTTAATCATCAAGGGGTTTACTCTTGACGTACTGGTTGTCTCCTAACATCAAAAACTGTAAGTAGCTCATAAGCTGGTATTTTCCTCACACAGTCTGTTAAATAGCTATCACTTAATTGATTTCGGTAATCAAATTTTAACCAGTGAACTATGTGTTCAAACCTCATCTCAGGAAGTATTATTAAGTCTTCTCACATAGTCTCATAAACCTATGCATACTTGCTGAAAGTTTTCTTTTCAACTTGTCAGATGATCGAAATTGAATGTTTCGGTAATCGTTTATATGGACAGTTGTCCATTGTGACAATACAGTTTATCATTTTGCAGGCAGTCGCAGCAACTCTTTCACCTTCTCAAAACATCATCGAGTTTTGGCCACCAGAATACTATCATTTGGTTTATCTGAGATAACTGTGGTTTGGCAGACTAGTATTTACACTAGACGATGATTGAAGGTGAAATAAAAATTTGGACCGTAGCTGGATTCGAACCAGCGACCACCGGGTTCCCAGCCCAAGGCTCTACCAACTGAGCTAAGAGGTCCGACTATGATGCACTCTCTCTCTAATTCATTTAAATTTGGATTGGGATGCAAAGGCCTGATTAGGTAACCAAAGTGAGTACAATCAAGCTATAGTAACGCTTCACGAATTCACATGGTAGTTGGGCAATACCCTTGGTGATTGAAGTGAAAGAAAAATCTGGTCAGCAATCAAATCTCGTAGTTAAGTTGGTAAAGCATGGGCCTGTAAACCTGATGGTTGCTGGTTGGAGTTCGGCTACGGTTGAAATTTTCATTTCACCTTCAGTTATCACCTAGTATAATACAGTTTGTCAACTTATTACCGTAGTCTGTAATGTGCAACCAAAATATGCTGTTTTAATATCATTTATAATTGACATCGATGAATCAACCTAGCCCAATAATAGTGATAATAATGGTAGTAATAATAATAGTAATAATCACTTTATTCCAAATAACATGTAAGATACAGTATGAAACTTTCAGCATGAAATATTTCAACATATTTGCTTTCCAAACAATATTTTTTAAAGAAATAATTATTATGTCTGAATATTATAAACTTCACGACCAAAATTTGACTTGATAAAGTTGAATAAGTTAAGCATTAGGTAAATAGATTATAAATGAAATATGTTTGTAAAATCCCAATGAAGTAGAAAAATTAATTTCTGACATTTTTGCGACTTCGTAGAAATCGTTTCTTCAGAGAAGAAAACCTTTACAACTTATCGATTGTTTACAAATCCATTTCTATCTAATGTAACGTTTTTCCTTTGTTTCGTTCTTAACTTGAGAGACGAAAGTTCGAAAACATTTTAAAAAAGTGCGAGAGTACTTGATGCGTTTAGAAAACATTTAACAGATTAAAACAAACTGAAAGGGAAGAATTCGATGGAATATATATATTTTTTTTGATAGCCCAAGTTTAAGCAGCCCACCTTAAGTTCATCCTAAGTTTAAATTGAAGTGGTTTCTACTGTAGAAAAATAATTTCTTATCGCTTAAATGTATGCAGATTTACATCTTAGAAACCTCCTTTATTTCCTTTACATCATTTTTTGATGCAACAGATTCACATAATGATAACGTTATTAGCTTATACGATGAAGAACTAAGTATATTTTTCATTAAAATCATCTAGGTATGTTTTGCCGCAGCGGATACCATTTCTGGATTAAAACTAATTGAGCAAGGTTTACCAAAAGAACGACTGGCATTTATTGGAAGTCTTCTGTTACCACTTCAAGCAGTTTTGCCGCTTTTTATCACTCGGATAACAAATGGCCCAAGAGTGTTAAAATATTACATTTGGGCTATATTACCCCGGTAACTCATTTTTATGAATTTGTGTACAATACGTTTTGCACAATCACTAGTAGTGATCAGATATTTTTGTCTGTTTATAAAGTGTGAATTGAATTTTAAGGAAATTTTCATTCAAACATTTGTACCTTATGCAATTCAGCAAACATTTCCAGGTCCTTTCACTACTCGATAAACTATATCTATTGTTTAAAGGGTTGATATTATGTGGCTGCCCAGACCTCAGAACATGTAGCACGTTTTGAACCCACCCACTGCCTAAAACCACAGATCTATTGATATAGGAATCATAAACAAGGTTGACGGACAACCTTCATTACCTATGGATTCAAAATAATGGTCTCCAAATTACTAGTTAAGTGTTTTGTCCTTTGACGGAAGAGATACATTTGGTTCTTGCATCCGTGCTTGTCAACACTCATCTCTAAGGGTTGTAACACACTTTATTCAGCATATGCAGATAATTTTTGTCATTTGTCTTGTCACAAGTCTTCATCACTTATTTCGCCCGTCTCTCGTGTAGGTGGAAAATGATGACAGTTCACTTTCTTCACCTTGTTTGTCCTCTGAATAGCAGCATCTTCCCATCCACATCCAAACAACGACATTGTGATGCCTTTGTTTAGTTGCAATTATGTAATGTACATGATTCTACTGGTTCAGTTGTAACACTGACGTACAACTTGATTCATTTCACTTGTATTTGTCCCGTCTTGTATGCTCAAATTCACCCACACGATGAGTCCACGATTCAGCCCTCCCAACTGCGTACAACAGATCACAAAGTATAGGACTTATTGTCCTTATATTCGTTAGCAGTTTGAATCATGTATAAATATACACCTAAATTGTGTGACCCTAGTGCACCATAAACCACGCAAAAGAGAGAATGAAACTCAGACGTAAATTGACCAAGAGTCTTCGCGTCCATCGCAGGCAGTAGTGGTGACAGAAACGAGATAGATAAAGAAGGCATCAACTTTAGGTAACACTCTGCAACTATTTAAGCTGATTAAGGATACTGGCACGAAGAAGACGATAGTGAGTGAAACCATCACCGAAAAAGATGGGACACTGATAACACTCTGAAGCACAGTTCAACTGGCCTCCAGCAAAACTTCAGTTGCCCAACATCTACCCTGAACCTGCATGGGACGTAGATATCGGTCCCTCAGCTCTCGTTGAAGTTGAGAAAGCTGTATCGAACCTGAAACGATACAAAGCAGCAGGACTTGACAGTTTGCTACCTGAAGTTTCCAGGTTCTGGAACACAAGCATACCTACCGATAGGCGACACTTGCCATATTTGTTGACGTGAAGGCACCATTTGACTCTGTCGACCGCAAGATGTTGTATCAGTCTGACTGTGAAAGGATTACCGAGCAAGTATTAATCGCTAATCAAGGCTCTACTCGAACTCACGTAGCTGAGTCAGGACTTATATAGAGTCGTCGTGTGAATTGATGACACCTCGTGGTGTCCACCCTAGACGTCCACTGTCGCCGTTCCTGAATAACTTCGTTACAAACATACTAATGTACATAGCCTTAAACACATCTTACTTTACAGGGATCGATCTGCTCTCTGGAGGTCATCTGGTTGACTTGGGATATACAGACGATATTGTCCTGCTAGGTGGGGACGCTGACAAAATGAAGGATCTTCTGAACGCTTTGAGCAAAAATCTGGGTGTCTGAGATGCATTTCACTGGCACTTGTCAAATATAACATGATGTTTCAGGACTGATCTTCCTTAAGTATTCCAAGTTAGTTGATGGGGAGTGAAATGATGGAATGTGTCGACTGCTTCATTTACTTTGGGAGTCTCATCAAGCCTAACGGACTGGTTACTGACGAAATCTCAGCTGAAATAGAGATGGCCCTGTTGTGACCGAGTGGTGGTTGCGTGCGTAGGTATAATGATACTGAGACTCAACAGACACCCCAACCGAATACCTTTACGACTGACCTCCCTCAGTACCTTCTTCGTCACTGAGCCGCGAAAAAATCAGAAGACAAAGACGGCCTGTGACTGCAAGAACAACGACAACTTTTAGTAGGCAAATACATGACATATGAATTTACAAAACTCTCAGAAAGTGAAGCCATAAATGAACCAATCCGATTTCCTGTGTGAGGTCGAACTTCTCCAATCAGGTTCCCATGTCAGCGCATACATAAATCACGACCTGATCATGACTTGAAAACAACTCCCCTATTGGCGGCCTTTTGTCGATACGTAACAGGCCCATTCGGCATTTCCCAACTTGCGTCATCTGTGTCACCCATTGACGGGATATCCGTCTACATATTAAAGGACGAGTATACTGCGCTGCAGTTCGTTTTATCCTGCTCTACTATATGTTTGTGAGACATGACCGTTAGAAGTAGGTGTGAAGCGATTACAGGGTTTTGATAACAGATGCCTTCGCAGCATTGCTCGCCTTTGGTGGAATCATCGTGTAAGCGGTGTTGAGGGGAGGCAAAGGGTACCAGGTAAGACTCTGAAGTCGATTGATGAGGTTGTGAATCTTCATTCGGTGAGATGGATTGGACATATACTACGCATGCTGAGCCACCCCCTACCTCGATGTGTCATGCTAGAGGATACTGAATCAAGTTGGAAGAGGGTTCTCGGTGGCCAAACCAATGTGTGGCACCAGTTGATGAAGTTCTTGACTGTTGGTCGTGTAGAGCGATGTAGACTACCTGGTTGAGGTGCAGAGACGAAAGGAATCAGTGGTTGACGACTCTTGGTGACATGGCTGGAAATCGGTCACAATGACACAGATGCATTCACTCCTTGAATATTTACACTAAATTTTATCTTCAGACTGTTTATTCTCTGTACTTTGACATCACTTTTTATCAATCCACTTGTTCTTTGTATAGTACTGTGAAGTGTGACAACTTGAGGCTTATGCACTTGTGGGGGGAGGTTCTACGTTGTTTTTGTCAGTCAATGCACTATAGTTTATAAAAATGAAACAGCCAATTTTATGCACAGAAAATGAAATAATACACAGTAATTGATATTAATATGCAGTTGTTTCCGAAATATAAGTCATACAGAAATGGATAAGAAAGTCAATCGAAAGCTATTGAACTGAGTTATACAATACTTTTACCTAACAAGTTATAATTTTGACTATTTAAGAAGATAGCTGTGGTTAGGCAGGCTAGTATTGATACTGGGTGATGATTGAAGGTGAAATGAGAATTTTGACCGTGGCCGGGTTCGAACCAAAGACCATCAGATTCCCAGCCTAATGGTCTACCAACTAATCTACCAGGTTCAACTGCTGATTAGATTTTTACTTCACTTTAATCACCAAGGGTTTTGCCCGACTACCATATGAATTCATAATGCGTTACTACCTGTTGATCGTACTCACACTGGCTCCCTAGTCAGAACATCTCATCCAAATCTAAGTGAATTAGGGAAAGGGAACATCATATTGATTGTTATTTTGACTATCTGAGATAGCCGTAGTTTAGCAGACTAGTATTCATACTGGGTGTAGATTAACTTTTACAATAAGTAGAACAATACGACCGATAATGATTATATGATATTGACGTTTACCACTTATCCGCCAATATAACACAACCCGCTGTGAATATAACAAGTATTCCAGTTACATAATTAATGTCTCAAACTTCAGGGTCGATTATCACCCTTTTAATATTTTTCTATAATTAAAACCAATCATTTTGAATGAACTTTCACTATCATATTGATTTCCATACATCGTGTTGAAAAGAGAAACCCAAATAGCTATGTATATATAGCTGGTATCTGGCTAGAATACTGATATAATGTAAATACAAATTGGTAGTGAAATAGTGGAGAATATTTGTAACTCAGGCGGATAGTCTTGGTTGTATTGTGTTCTGTGAGATGGGTTGTTTAATCGTGAGGCTTTCATCATCTTTCTAGACAGCGACATCATCAGCACTAACTTCAGTTTTATGAGGATGTCAATATCTCTCCGTCAATGATTCAGTGGCTTGCTCTGATGATGTGGTCTGTGATTGGTTGTTTCCTTCGATTGTTGTGTTATTGACTGGATAGACTTTCCTGTTGGCTGTCCCTCTGACCTTTGTGTCGTTTATCATCTTTCTTATTGGTTGATAGATTGGGTCTGTATATGCATCTATTGATTGCTGATTGACTGTTCTGAATGCCAAGCTTCTAGGAATTCTCTGATATTCTTTGTGTTTCCTCTATCGTTCAAAATTTGTACATTGTCGAAATTGCATTCTTGTCCATAATTATCCATGTGTATTGAAATGAGTGATGAAATGTCATGTCATATCATCCCGAGCAGATTGCCACTAAAGTTGTTCAGAAAACTCCTCACTTTGTCAGCATTTTTACTTGATAAGCTTATGTCACCTGTGTACTCTACATCTACTAAAAGGTCTCCTGTGACAAGATCAATGCCTATAAAGTCCAACAACTGGGCTCCTCCGTAAAAAGCGTGTCATAAAGTTGAACAGCACCAGAGGCTCTAGCTCACCCACAGGAGTTCTAGTACCGAACCTTCAAGAGAATGATACACTTATTCAGCACCTTTTCGCAAAGAGACATCCATAAGGCTTCTCGATTGACTTAGTCTAATACCGCATTTGGGTTGAGAAATAAAGCCAGTGTTGGGCATTGGTGAGAAATATATTCAGCATGTGTTTATAAAACCTTATATACAACTCTTATTAAAAGAAAGTAAGCCGTGCTACATTAAAGGCTAAAGTCTTCAAGTATCAATATTTGGGTGAGAATGGTTTGATGGGAAACACTTTTGAATTGTAATTCTGTCCAACATCGAATAGGTATTAAATCATATTGAAATCATCAACAGCTTTGTCAAGTACAACAGTAGATTTCTAGTAGATTTTTCATCTCATAAAAACCTAAATTGTTGATCGTCTATCCCGGTTTCTGTGATCAACACAATTACCGTTACCAGCTTAATGGTAAACAAGTGTTTTTTTCAATAATCTAGTATATTTGGTATTTTCATGATATAACGAAAAGATGTTAATTATCATTTGACTACCTGAGATAGCCATAGTTTGGCAGACAACTATTTATACTGGACGATGATTAAATGTAAAATGAATATTTGGACCACGGCTGGATTCGCACCAGCTACCACTGGGTCTCCGACCCGATACTCTGCCAACTAACTAGTCAGCCAGTGTGAATACGATCAAGTGGTAGTAACGCGTCACCAGTTTATATGATAGTCGGGTAAAACCCTTAGTGATTAAAGTGAACTAAAAGTCTGGTGAGGAGTTGGACCTCGTAGGTGAGTTGGTAGAGCATCGAGCCAGAAACCCGATGGTCTCTGGTTCGAATCTGGTCACGGTCCAAATTTTCATTTCACCTTCAGTCATCATCCAGTAGAAAAGATGTTAGTTATCTCGTATATATATATGGGTTTTTTTGTTGATATTTCACAAGCGTTTTTTTATTACAGTTTATTTTTAGCATCATTATCAGTTCCATTGGTTTATTTTGCACCATATTTTAAGATTTCGGAAGAAATCTCTCCTATCATGCAGAATAATCATATGAGTGCTGACAACAATACATTGAAATCAACATTTGTTCAAGGAGTTGTAACATACACCTCATTTTCATGGTCATTTTATGTACTCATAGCAAGCCAATTGATTGTATACTCAATATTCACCAATATTATGTTCATTACTCAAATGTCTTTTCATGCACGAATCAGTGATCCAGCTGTGGGTGGAACATACATGACTTTATTAAATACAGCTGCTAATTTAGGTGAGTTAATGGTTAAGCTTGTTTAACTTTGAATAACTTTTTGTTGACATACTGGTAATACTGAAGTTAGACTTAGAGTTTAAGGTGGAAAAAGTCAAGTTGATGAGGTAATAAACCCTCATCGGTGAAGGTGGATGGGATATGTGTTACGCATATCGAGTTTAGTGTCTATCATAACGTATAATGTTAAGGAAGATAGGATTATGGGGGAGAGAATATTAAGGCTAGTCACACTAAAATGTGACATCAGTCTTTGAAGTCTATGACGATTGATCTAAATGATGTACCGAAATGCAAATTTGCTACTTAAGTTCTGTTTGCCACCCAAAATCGATAAGTGTAAACGATAAATATTACAGCACGGATGCATCCACACCTTATCCTCATTCTAACTGTTGTATCGTCGTGTTCCTATTAATCCTGATTCACTTCATTTTCTTCTTGTTGTGAAATGACCGACTGATAAAATCAGCGTAGAACCTTGCAGATAGGTGCATCAGCTCAAGTTGTCACACTTCACAGTAGTATATACAGAACAATTGGATCGAAAAAGACTGATATCAAAGTAGACAAAGTTGTTTGACAGAATAAACAATCTGAAGATAGAGGTTATTGCGAATATTCAAGTTTTAGAAGACGTTAATGTGTGGGGATCCATCTATGTCATTGTGACCAGTTTTTAATCATGTTACCAAGAGTCCTCAATCACTGATTCCTTTCATCTCAAGAACCCTTAACTAGATGGTCTACATTCCCTCACATAGCTCAGATTAGCAGTAAGATGTGGTAACTTAGACCGTTAAACTGTAACACCGGGTTTCATTTTGTTTCCAACTGACAATGACTTATATATTGTCATGGTGTACATACTAAGCCTACAATCGAAATACTAATTCGAATTCTTGCCTATTTTCCACTTTTTTTTTAACATAAGGCTTCAGTTGAATACTTTTGGCATTCTTTGTGATAATCACTCATTTGCATTGTAGACTTGAGTTCTTTTCGATGTATTTCTGTTGAGAAAAACCTTTAAGACTTGAAGAACATCCTCACTCATCCTGAGTTACAAATCTCTACTATTATCTATCTCAACAGTTGAATAGTATTATAACAATTTCCATTGAATAGTTACAATTGTATTTGGTATGATATACTGAATTAACTATTGTAGTAAATCATTTTCACTAAATTATTTGAATTAAAAGGTTGTGTTAAATGCTGCAAATTATTAAGTTCAGTTTTTTTTTAAAACATATTCTTACTACAATAGAGAAAACTTGTTGGTTAACTGGATAGCCTTTATGTGTTGCGTCCAGTATTGAAGTTAATGCTAATGATGTTTTCTTGAAATATAATTAAAGCATCTAGCTCAGAGAACGTAACACAACCAAGATATTCCTACTATAATTCTTCTCTATACTTTTATCGTACCAGTAACTGGATTTATTTACAAGATTTATGCAAACTTAAGATTATTCTTATTTATTATTCAAACTTTCAACCTTCATCATCGTACAAAGTAGAATCTAGCGTTATTTCCTAACAGTTCAAATTGCTACATCGCATACAAACTAAAAATGAATGGAACAGAAATGTACAGAAAAACAACATTTTCCAAAGTCCTAGAAATACGTACAGCTGAAAGAAAAAAGTATAAAGCTAGCAAGGGAATGTAAAATACCAAATAAGAGAAAAATAATGCCTGAATAAAGCTGCGCCATAATAATCAACTTCGAAACATACCATCTAAAGTATCCGACTGTCGATTTTAGTTTTCTCGTATAGTCTAATGCTTCCGTTCACGATTTTGAGATTGCATATTGGTTCAAGAGTAGAATTTAAGCTCTGTGGTAAAGTATAATTCTATTTTAGTTTGTTGCACTACACGTATCACAAGATGACGTTTCTGACACAATTTATTTCTCATAATCAAATCAAAGTGATCGCACAATTTTTTAATAGTAAAATTTTCCAGTTATCTATCAAAGTCAAACCTAATAATAGTTTGACAAAGTTGAAAATTCTCTAGTTTTAACATGAAAAAGTCTGCCAATAATGGTCTGAATGGTGACCCCATCGCAATTCCATCCTTCTGTTTATAGATTTCACCTCAACAAAAGCTCTGTCAAGCAGCTGGTTGGTAGTCCTACGTCTAAATTATGTGCATCAATATAGTCATATACATAACAGACAGTTTCGGTGAGTGGCACACTTGTGCATATACCAGTTCACCTGTTCTTGTGGAGCAAGGTACATCGATCGTAGCCAGAGATTGCTTTATACACGTATACGACAACATGTTCCTGCTTGGTTTTATCAAGGTGAAAGAAAGTCTGTTAGAAGTTCGATTCTAGAACATTTGATTGATTTCCATCACTCAACAAACCTAGGCAATGACTTTAAAATTATTTATCAAATCCGCCAAAACCTTTCACGTTTTCTTCGTTTTCAACTCATTAAAACAGCGAAGGCGTTAGCTATTCATGAACTAAAACCTGATCTGTGTGTACAAAAGAAGTATGTACAGTCATTGTTTTTATCATGGTCATAACATTTTCCCACCCCTATTAGTTTCCCCTCCCCTTCTGTATCCTTCATTTATCACTATTATTGTTATCATAATTACCTTCACTTTGATTAGTTTGGGCGTTATTTCACTTAATTGTCTTGACCAACCTGTCTAATCCTACTACATAATACTCATTTGATTTACCACTTTCATCAATTATTTCAACCTCTTCTGAGTCATATACCTTCTATGAACCATTCCATATATATTACGTAATCTACCTTGTTATTATTCATACTTCAATTGTTATCATGATCACAAGTGCCTATGCCATCATCCGTTTTATTATAATTGTCGTCATCATCATATAGTGTTTAGTTTTCCTCACGGGCTATAATTTTTCAAATATCATGTATATACGATTGTACAGCTTGAAGATAAATTCACTGAAGAGTATCTCTGCTGAAAATCTTCACTTATTAGTATGTCTCTACCTATCGTGGTAATTTTAAAATTTCTCGCTTTACCGTTTCCACTTGTGTGATAATGTATAATAGTATACATAGCTATAGTTGAGCTATTTTCTGAGACTGAAGTTTACATATAGAAAATATGTTGGTTTTCCATGTTCTGCTGATCTAGTCGACCGTAGTCAGCTAGTTTGACATCATAGTGCATGGAATTTGATCGACCAAATGTTTGGCGTAGTAGGTTCGATAGTGTCCTTTAGCGGATGAAGGTTTATCTTTAGGTGATTTTCTCAGGTTTAAACTTAACTCTAATCTTGGCGTAATTAAGAGTCCTAAGTAAGGTATTTTATGTCCTTTCTTTTTACGGCGAATTAATTAAGTCCGTAAATTCTTTTCCCAAAGTGTCATTGATGTCACTGTTATTTGTATCTCTAGATACACTCAAAGTAACATTCTTCCTACCATTTCGTGCCGATTTGCATAAACTTATAGGGTAGTTATTGAGCAATGGTATTTTTTCTATACGTTTCATTTACCTTTGTAATCCACAAGTAGATCACGAAGCTAAGTCGTGTGGGTGAGATCAAAATAGGCTGAATAGTTCTTAAATTTTGGAAAAGGTATTTCTTCAAAATAGGTCCTATGCAAATCAAGAATCTTTTTTAAAAAAAATACCGAATGATTTGAGTAGAAACTATGCAGGTAGTCAGCCTATTGTCAAACTTTACGTGTAAATTAGTGATTTTAGTCTGTGCATTGTGAACAATGCATATCATCATTGATTTTGATATGTTAAAATTCCAAAATTATTTGGTAACTACTTTATTCTGAGTTTGATCCCAAAGTAGTTATGTGGGAATAATGCGGAGAAGGTATGAACTATCTTCGGTTGTCTTTAAAATTCTTGTAACTCGTTATCTGAATCAACTTTTGAAGGTATATCAGGAAGGGTTATTGAACAAAAAGATATTGTTTTGTATACCGTCCGGAAATCAAACCCTAGTTAACTCTTCAGAGACTAATGTAATGGCATAAAATTCTATATGAGTGATATTAGGAGACTTTCTACTATCGAACTAATAGTTTAAATTCCTCTCTTACCTGCTTCCGTTTTTATTATGCCTTCCATGAAAATAACTTATGTAATTCGCGTCGTAACACACGAAAATCTCCGTTATCACTGATTAACGTGTATCTTTTCATTTCGTGGCAGTGTAACTAGGAAATTATGACCGTTGTTCTCGATTTATATTTACATTAATAACTATTCCTAATTATCATAAACTCTATTGTATTTTTAGCTACAAGTCTACCGAACACAATATTCTTATCGCTTGTTGAACCACTTACTGTGCGATTATGTTCTGGAGCTGATATTTTAAAGGCTGGTTTATTGTTTTTACATACCAAGTCTGGTAACGTAATGAATTTAACTGAAAGTATACAGTATCCAAAAGAAATTCTGTACATAAATGGACAGTCATGGTTGACGAATAACGCTACGTGTCGAGATTCTGAAACTGTAAAGGTAAGTGTGTTATACAAGTTACTTTGATTTTATTTTGTTGTTGCAAAGAGTTGGATGATTACTCCTTTGGTTGATGTAGAGCCTTCAACAGAATCGTCGAGGAAATGCCGTTCTTTAATACAAGATCATACTAAGTGAAAACAATTATTTCCTCATAAATACGCATATAAGCTTATTCAATCAAACTAAATGACAATTGGTCCATTTCGTTCATCTTAATTGCATACACCTACACTCCAATTGTTACTGCAGAAAACCAGGTCTCTATTGAGTTTGTATGTTTGCGAATAAAAGCTAACGGAGTCAGACCTATTTTCCTGGAAAATTTGTTTCTAGTGTTTTATAGTTTCTCGTAAACGATCTCTGTAATCACGAAAATGATCACATCGAAATTTGGTCTGTGTATTTAAATTTTTACATTTCTAAAGAACTGTTTACCTACTATGCGACCAATAGCTGCTGTCTTGAAGTGATAATCGTGCTCGCGTATCACCCAGCAACCTATGATGGTGGAACGCTTGTCCCCTCGAGGCTCTTCCGTATCAGAAAGATCCGTTGGATAGTAGTTAGACAAAAAGCAGTTAACGTTATGATGTGATTTACTACGCTGTGATAGGGATCCAAGAGCGAAGTTGTAATGCTAGTTGGTGGATGTGTGATAGCAGTAGAGTGTTTCCTGCGGATGACCAGCAGTGTCATGCTAATGCTGCCTTTCCTATGAGTAGGTCGAGGTTAGAAAAGTTTGGCCTCAAAAATGATACACTCCTCCCTGCACTGGGGTATTCTAGTGTCGGGGTTTCTTTTTTGGCGTTAGCATAAAAGGATCTCAGACCAGCAATCCTGAAAAAGCTCTGCGTGATTAACCTCAGGCAAATATCCTTTGTGGTCCGCGGTCATCCAAAAATATTCCTCTTTCTCTCACCCACCTTGCATAAACAAATTTCACGGTGAAGGAGATGGAGAGGCCTTCAATATGAGATAGTCATCGGCAATTTTTAAACTGACTAAGGATGCCGACAAGAAGAAGATTGTAGTTAATGAGACCATCTGAGGACCTATTGGGTTACGCGGCGAAAATGTTAGTTGGAACACTTTGAAGCACAGTTCGATTGGACCACAGCAACGCTCCAGTCCCCACCATTGAGCCTGAACCTGAATGGGACGTAGATGTCAGAGTTGAGAGGGTTGTTTCTAACTATTTAAGGGAGCAGGGCCTGACGGTTTGCCATCCAAGGGTTTTGAGGATGGATTTAGGAAAGTACGGAGTAGAGTAACTGACATATCTCAAAGGCATATAGCAGAGCAGAACAAAACGAACTGCAGCGCAGTACACTTGTCTTTTGATAGGTAGATGGATATCTCGTCAACTGGTGACATAGATGACGCGAGTTGGCGAATGCCAAACGGCCCATCTCTGAGCTGAAATCTGGTCAGCAACCAGCCCGTTCAGACTGACACAACTCTCCAAGTAAGTGAGGTGGTCGGCACATTACACTTCTTCATACCCTACTATTAAACTGGGAGAATTTGCAGCAGACCAGTCCCGGAGCATCATCTCACTTTTAGCAGGTGCCAGTTTTTCGCACGCCAAGCATACTTAGATTTCTGCTCAACACGTTCACAAGACCCTGCATTTTGTTAAGTAATCAGTGGTAGTCCCACTAGACTAGTCAACTTCATTTCATTCCATTTTATAAGGAAGGAGAGAAGTCTCCTTGTGACAAGCACCAGGGAGTCATTATTATCGATTGATACCTGTAATTCCCCTGTTGTTATAATAGATTGTATTGCTCGACCCCTGTTGGCAGATTGGCTTCTATGCATATTCCTTCCTTCTGCCTTAATTACAGCATGGTGGAGTCAATTTGCCTAACATCAAGTCCTAGATCTTGGCGTCTTTAGTTTTCTGACACCCAACTAGGCTCAAGGAAAACAAACTCGGGAAAATCAGGGAGGCTTAGACGTAGATGAGGATACCTGGATCCTTTCGACAAGTTTTCGAGCATAGATATACGTACCGGCGGTCGTCACCTACCATATTTCTCAACCTGAAGATGTTATCTGACTCTATTGACCTAGACGTATTATCACAGTATCTGTCATTAAAAACAATGAGTTTTGCTTATCAAAACTCTATACTGGAGCTCACTCACTTGTGTAAGGGTTTATGTAAAAAGTTGGATGGACACAGCTATCAATAGTTCCCAGTTGTTAGAATTCTGACCAGGTGACTGAATGGTTAACGTGCTCATAGCGAGAACTGATAGGCCTGGGTTGGATTGCTGATGAGGTCATGGGTTCGCACTGCTGAGGAGTCCCACACTAGGACGAGACAGTTTTCCAGTGACTCAAAGTTTTCAGTGGTTCTATAACTGATATCGATCCATGGTGAATACCACCTTAAATTAGTCTATCCCCAAAAACTGGAATTATTATAAAGTGACTTACTTCCTGTGGGATACTTGGATGACTGAGAGTGCGAAGATGACATAATCCTGTAAGGGGAAAACGCGGATGAAATGTATTTTTGGAAACGCACTGAGAGAAAATCTCAGTAGGTGTGGCATTCTTTTCACACCTGTCAAATGTAACATGGTGCTTCAAGACTGATTTTTAGCTGCTCCCAGTTTAAGATTATGGGGTGAGGTGGTCGAATGCGTTGACTACTTCACCTACTTGGAGAGTGGTACCAGGATCGATGGGTTGGCTGCTGATGAAATCTCATCTTGAGTTCGGAACGCCCGCTCTGGTGTTTCCCAGTTTATGTCATCTCTGGCGGACAGACGAAATCAAGATGGTACCTGGGATTACTGCGTAATAGTTCAAGGTGCCACTTCTTATATCACTATATCAAGCGAGAAAGCACTAAGAGGAAAAATGAAATCAAGAAGAAAGTAGTAAAAGTGGTAGGAAGTCGTAATAAGGTAACAAGGAGGAATAAGAAAATACTGAATACTACAGTATGACAGTTAAGATGAAGATATTGTGAGGACACACCTGAGCCATGTCCTGTAAGCATGCGTAACACATATCCAAGCCATCTGAACCAATGACGGCCCAAAACCCCATAAAAACTCTCCCCTCCCCCCTAAAACTCTACACCTAACTTCTGTGCTACTGACATGGTGACAGCATGACACGTTGCCTATGCGACGACGGCAACAGTGGTTGATCACATGAAGCCTTCCCATATTCTCTACCTTCGATGGCCATGTTTCGCAACCATGCAGTAAAGCAGAACAAATTGCAGCGCATTACACTCAACCACTGAATGTCCCGAGGACACTATTGATGGGTTAAGTTACCAACTGATAATCGAAACTTTTGTTTCTGTGCGGAGATTTTGTCAGTCAATTACCTAGCAGGACTGATTCGACTTTTCAGGTAGGGGAAGTGCTGAACTACTTCATTACCTATTGTTAGACAGGACACCACCTCAAACCATATTCGAAGCAACAAAATTCATATGGGTGGAGAGAAACGCATCACAAACATTCTGAAATTGCCACTTAAGGTGTCTAGAAGACTGCATCTTGACCTAACAAGATTATCATCCGCGCTATCCACATCTACTACAGAGTCTACTGTTACAAGGTCGATCCCCGTAAAGTCAAACGGGTAGACACAGATTTCCCTAATTACGTCTCTGACAAAACTGAATAGGAATGGAGAGAGTAGACGCCCTTGACGGGCACCAATCGATGTACACAACTCACCAGACAACTAACCAAAGGTTCTGACATGCCGATTGGTGTTCGAGTAAAGAGCCTTCATCAGAGTGTGGTACTTACTCAGAACCCTTTTCAGAGAGACACTGCGAAAAGACCTCGATTGACAGAGTCGAATGCCACCTTCAGGTCGGGGAATGCAACTAGTGTCAGGCGTCCTTAAGTGTCCATTTGTTCTAGAACACTGGTAGAGGTTGAATATCTGGTTGATGCACCCACGGCCAGGTCTGTAACCTGCCTGGTTTTCCCGCGCTTGCTGTCCCTGAGCTCCACTCATACATCTGATAGTTATACAACTTGGAATCTTAGACACAGTTCATCACACTGGTTTCCCTGTGGTCAACACAAGAGGACTCCGCACATTTCTTGAAGTCTGGGACAACCAATGACTGAGACCAATCAGATGGGATCATATATGACTCCTATACATTATTCAAAAGTTCAGTTAACTTGATCAATCATTCTCTACCACCGCCCTTCAATACCTGTAGAACTAGTCTGCCTGACCATATTACCTTTCCTCGCTTGAGTGCAGTTAAAGCTTTCTCTGTCAAAGTTCCAATGAGGGCCTGACTAGATAACGAGCAATGGAATAGTAGCTGGAAGCTAGTTGAGCTTTTTCTCGAAGTGTTTATCGCTCCAGTCGTCTCCCATGCAAGTGAATCAGACCTGTCCCTCTCTGCTATAGTCTCACTAACCACTGACCTTTTCTCTTCAGTCCCCTTGATAAGTCTGAATAACTGTCTACTGTTGCTTATCACCTCTGCCTTTTCCGTCTCTTCAACCTCCGATACCCACCACTGTTCACAGTCATTGCGTAGATTTCTTGTCAGCATGCATTTAAGTTGGTTCTCTTCCTCATTGTGCTCGGAGCCTGCAGTGATGCGTTCAGAAGAAGCCGTTAAGATCCACTGACCCTTTCTAACCACTTTATCGAAGTCATTTACAGTCTTACGCTGTTTTACGGCAGATTGTGGAGATAGCCCCAGACTTCTGGTTGGATGATGTTGTTCTGTTTCGATAACTGTCTAACCAGTTTCTCGCCGAAGGTAGCTTTATTGTCCTCATTGTTGAACTGCACTCCCAGTAGTGTTGTTACTTCAGTTTTTATACATCCATTTAAGTGCAGATATACACGTGTTAGAATCAGCGCGTGACCGCTGCCTCAAAGCTTGCTCTAGAAGAAGCAGCAATCTTCCACCGACCCTTTTCCAGCGCAAAATGTTGTCGATATGGTCCATTTGTGTCAACTGTTGAGTTGGAGTTGGTAAACGCCACGTTCGAAATATGTCTGTCTTCATATCTGTGCTGGCCAGAAATAAGTTGCTGTCCGAGCACAATTTTAGCAGGCGATCGCCGTTATCTGTTCTTTCTACTGGAATTCAGCCAGTGACACTTGAGTGCCTTTTTGTCTGACTTATCCTACCCACTTGTGAATTGAAATCGTCTGCAGTAAAAGCCACATCTGAACGTTTGAATTTCAGTAGGAGGCTAGAGAGTTGTCGGTAAAACTCATCCTTCACTTCCTCCCAGCTTAGGTCAGTGAGTGGGTGCGCAAGGAAAAACTACAAAGCGATAACGTCGAGTCTCACTTTCCCTTTTTAGTCTTCACTAGGCCACTCAGTCGAACAGCGTATCAGCAACTGTCAACTTCGATCCAGTCGAGCTGTGAACTTTGTCTTAGCATTCAATACTATACCTACAACAGTAAAACCGCGAGAACTAGCGATCAAATCTCCGGAAACAGAAAGAGTGAATTTCGTAGATTTACCGTATTGACCGGGTGGGGTTAAGTGAATTACCGCACTCGGGTCCTGCATGCGTGTCTCACTATCACAGCGCACATCCGTGGCTTGACATGCTAGAGTTTTGGCTAGCGAAGCTTGGCCGGTTTTACTGAGGGTACAGAAATTGAAAGCACCGATACATGGTTTGTACCGCTATTTAAGGAGACCAAAGATGCTGTTCTGTGATCTCAAATCATTATCAAAAGCTGGGAGAAGTCAAAAATGATGTAGAAATGTTGACTGAGAGACGTGAAGGAATATTGGAAGTTAAGAAGAATGCAAAAGGTGTGTGGTCATCTGAATAAATATGAGTGCTGACAGAATTGTGAGGGCGGTTGACACTTGCCAGCTGGGTATATTGTGGGAGGTTGGTTCTTCTAAAAAACCTAAAAAAGGTTTAATGCGTGACTTCATAGCCCAAGTGACATTTGTTTGAGAACGACTAAACATGACCCTTTTGGAAGTTTGAAGTTCCTTATCTTCGAATCGAACTATAAACCCATATCCTCAAAATTTGTATCTCTTGGGGTAGAGGGGAATGTGCTATTTTTAGGGTCGACCTTTGTTAACCCGTACCTTCTCATAGGAAAACTAGCATTAGCATGGCATAGCTAGTCACCCACGGAAAACACTACTGCTGTCACACACCCCTATCCAACCAATATTACAACTTCGCTGTCGGATCTCTCTCACAGAGTAGTAAATCACATCATAACGTTAACTGCTTTTTGTCCTACCATTATCCAACTGACCTTTCTGGTATGGCGAGGCCTCGAGGGGACAAGCATTTCACCAGCACATATTGTTGGGTGCAGTCCAACTGAATAGATAAGACACGCTAATCCTAAGCATTACCCACACATGTAAGCTGATAAACATAGTGTGATGTGATGCAGTCGTTTCAGTTTATGCTTCATCACAGACTTTGTCTTCTCTACAGTGATGAACTTGGCTCTGTAGTATGTCTTACTAATAACAGATAACCTTTTTTCCCCATAAGGATATTTGAACCACTCACCTCCAAACGACAAGCAGGTGAAGACATTCCTAAGAACTGAAGACTAACAACTGTCACATCTGTTAATAAATTTCAACGGGTAGTGATTCTGTATTAGTGTTGCCGCCAACAGCTTGATTTCATCTTCTCTTGTGTCATTACTACAGACGCGATCAATCCCGTTAAAAAAGCGTCTAATTAAACCACATTTGCATTGGATTATAATGTTTATCGACTACATGTTAAAATTCCTATTGTTATAAATCTACAACTCATTTCCGCTGGAATATTTGTAATGACCACGATCAATCCCATTGATTTTGTGGAGATACTGATCACACTATGTACAATAGCATAGTTTAATTCATGTCAGACAGTTTTGGGGCAGTTAATAGGAATTTTGGACCTAGATTTCGTGCTTTTGACACCTGTGAAGAAGGCGTATCTGCAACATTATGAGGACTGATGCCTCGCCAGATGTGCGATCCTGGACTGTCTATTGCTGCCGTAGTGCCTCTGATTCCTGCGCCAGACAACGTGGTTCTGGATCTGTGAGGAGACAGCAGCTCACTAAAAGTTGCAGATACATGTTTCTGATTATAGATGAAATATGTTTTTAAAATCCCAATGAAGTGGGAAAATAAACTTCTGATTTTTCTCAACTTCGTGGAAATCGATTGTTTAAATAGTAAATGCTGACGGATCAGATCACATTGTCTATACAGGATAGTAATATGAGCATAAATGTCATTCTTATGCTGGTCAGGAAACGATTCAAACTTGTATTTATTATCCATTATTAGTATTAGTCTAGATGACAAATTCGATCTGTTTTTGTGTATGCACTTTTGTTGTGATAATTGTATATGATGTGCTGTTTTTGGAAATACTGTTTAGGTTGGCTGGATAGTTAGGCCTTCCTTTCTGTTGAAAGTATTAAAATTTAACGTGATGTGAAATGCTGCAGCTATTCTTCTTTCTTTGTAGTTTAGAAAATCTTTTTGAATAATTTTAATATTTTCAATATTAATTTTGTGGCTGTGATAGATTCCATAAACCGCGATTGCCGACTTGATTTGTAGATTCTCTAGTTCTACAGGATTATTTGGTGGTTGTTTTGTGTAGCTTGCATATTCTTTAACCCGAATGAGGATTTCACGTGATAATTCCCCGGTATAATAGTCATCAAAATCGACATAGCCTAATTTGTAGACACAATTTTGTGTGGAGATAAAAGGAATTTTATCTTTTAAATGGACTAGAGCATTCTTGAAAGTCTCTAATTTGGTGTTTTCTTAAGATTCTTTGCAGCTCTTCAGTTGTACCTTGATGGAATGGTAGAACTACTGTACTAATCCAAGAATCATCATTTGAATTTCTCCTAGGATCCTTCTGTTCATGTTTTAATCCATTTACCCACTACTCTATCAGGTCAAATTTTGATCTTAAAGTTTATATAACTGTTATGGTTTCGAAGCGCTAATGGTATATGTATATGTTCCAGAACGAATATAATACGCACGCTTAGTTGACAGCTAACTTGGTATGCAAGAGACACTGACTGCAACCCCGGGACGTATAGAGAGAAGACCGAAGTTGGCAGATGGGAGAGTGTATTACTCCGAGAATACAATATAATAACAATGAATCAATCCAAAACACGTGAATAAGTATACACACGAGAAATGACCTTGTCCGCAATTGGAGGAATTCGCATAGTAAGCGTAAAAATTAACCAATCAGCAAATTACATTACAATGGGGACAGAAATAGACTATTAGTCATACCGTAAAAATAATGTGGGAATGACACGTTAAAATGTTCGAATCGATAATAATGTTTTATACAAAACTGGGACATCACAACAATAACCGTTCTGGTTAGTTCTGACAAATCATTCAAACGTTAATGTATTTTACGGTACATACTTGGGGTTCATACTTTTTTTGAAAGAAGATCTGAGTTGTATACTGTTGAAGTGTCCTGCAGTTGACCAAGTAATCGATCCAGTACTAACTGATTTCTAATCTAATAAATAAGTGTTAAATACTTGACTTTATTCTAGTTTTTTCTTGTTTCATTATAGGCCTGTCAAGATATTGATGGAACATGTTCAACTCTTTTAGATGGTTTCTATGTAGAAGTTGGATTATGTCTAGTATTTGGATTGTTTACTTTCCCTACAATAGTACGTCCTTTGGCGAATTGTTTAGATACTTTACCAAATGAAGCCTATACCTTTTATCTTTCGTCTAGGTCAACGGTTGTATCATCACAAGAAAAACAACGGCATAAAATTAAAATGAAAAATTGAATAAGGTTAGGAAGGATTAACAATTGAATTCCACTTTATTTAATTACCTCCAATCTATTATATGTATACCGTTGTATGTTATATAGACATGTTCCCTTGAGCATTTTGTGCTTTTGTGTGTGTGTGTGTTGATTAGCTTCTTCTGATCTCATTCTTGTGTGTGTTTTTTTTGCCCATTCTCTTCAGTTTTCTGTTGGTCTCTTTGTTTTTATATTTTCAACTTGTACACAAGTGTGTATTCCACATTCTCTAAACTCATCTATGATCTTATTATTTTACCATTTGTGATATATTTACCCCTGTGTATATTATACAGTGAAAAATCGATAATTGTTGTTTCTGTTATACTTAATGATCATCTATTTATTTTTTGTATAATGGAGAATCTGTGTTACTCTTTTGGATATTTGTTTAGAAATGGGAGGGTCGTTTATTTTTATTTATTTGTTTATTTGTTTTATCTCTCTGTTTGTTTGTGTACATGCAATTGCATGCATAATAATTACTTCTTATTACTGTTCGATATTTTGTACATTCACTTTATACTCTTATTTCATAAATGATGATTATTTTGTTAATGGAATGAGACAGTAGAAGAGGTACAAAATGTGACTGATATTTATTGCTGTTTACTAATTTCATCACTTTATTGCTTACCTGTTGATAACCGTAAATGCTATCAGTTTGACTTTCTGAGATAGATATGGTTCCAAGTTGTTATTCATCGTAGACTGGAATCAGTTGGAGCAACAAAGGAAACCTGGGAGCACTGGACAGCTATTTCGTCCTAGTATGGAAATATCACCAAATCTCTACAACTCCCTCAAAAATTCAATGGATGTGGTTCGACAGGTTTGTATTATTGATACTTGCTTATGATTGAAGGTGAAATGAAGGTATCGGTCGCTACAGTACCAGTGATACAAGTCTGTCAAAGCATGTCTACCTCACATGGTCAGGTTGATAATCAATATGATACTCTCTCTCTCTAATTCAGCTCGATTAGGATTGGATAAGAACTCTTAGGTGGGTCAACCAGTGTGAATACGAGTAAGTGGACAGTGACATATCACAAATCCACATTGCCTTTGTGTGGAACCTTTAGTGATTGAAATGAAATTATGATCTGGGTCTCTTAGCTCAGTTGGTAGACCACTGGGTTGTCAACCCAAAGGCCTCTGGTCCGAATCCTATCACCACTCAGGTCAGAGTATACTGCGCTGTAATCCGTTCTGTTTTGTTGTGTTATACAGCTGTGAGACATGTTTGTTAAAAGTAGAAGACATGAAGCGATTACAGAGTTACGATCATAGATACCTTTGCAGCATTTCTCGTGTTCCATCAAATCATCGTGTAAGCAATGTTGAGGTGAGGTGAAACGTACCAGGCAAGTCGATTGATGAGGTCTTTAGTCTTAGTCGACTGAGATGGCTTGGACATATACTGCCCATGCCGAGCCACCGCCCACTTCTGTGTGTCATGGTAGGAGTTACTGGATCAGGTTGGAAGGGGGTTCATGGTAGCCAGACTAAGAAGTGGCACCAGTCGATGAAGTTCTTGACTGTTGGTCTGAGTCGTGTGGGGAGATATAGACTGCCTGGTTGGGGTCCCAGAGACAAAAGAAAAGAGTGGTTGACGACTCTTGGTGACATGGCTGAAAATCCGTGATAATGGTGCTGATATGTTCACTGCGTGACGTCTTCTAAAGCTTGAATATTCGCACTAAACTTTATCGCCAGATTGTCTATTCTCTCACACAACTTTGTCTACTTTGATATCAGTCCTTTTCGATCCAATTGTTCTTTGTGTACTACTGCGAAGTGTGGCAGCTTGAGGCTATGCACTTGTGTGTGAGGTTCTACGTTGATTCTGTCTGTAACACAGATTTTCATTTCACCTTCAGTTATCACCCACTATTAATTACAAAGGTATAAATGCTTACACCACAGCAATAGTAATGTTGATAACAGTGGATCCTAAGTTAGACATATACCACGTTCCTTTATTCCTACTATCAAAATGCACTTGTTTCCCTGTCTTCTATGTACAGGCATAATATTACTGTGAAGTCAGTTGCAATCTAATTTCGGGAAGAATGGTCTTTGGTATTCAGTTGTGGGGAGCGACAGTTGAAAAGACAGTCATTTTTCATCTTTAAGACTCTGGTGAAAGGAAATAGGCGTTGATTATCACTAGATACTATGTTGCATACAGTGGTTGGTCTAGCAAAGCCAATATCTGTTCAAAACCATGGGCACTAGGATGAAGGCCAGCGTTGCGGTTGAATTCATGGTGGCTTTTAATCGTTATATCTAGGGCTTAAGAAGGTAGGATAGTTGTAACTTCTGACGATCGCTTTTATTCTTTCTGCACCTAAGCTATTGGCATAAATCTCCTTTAGAACATGTTGAAAATGTAACCATGGTGCAGTGACAGTTGTTAATAGCACAAAGAAATCCTTTTATGTAGAATAACTGGGATTTCTTCGTTGAATGCATATACAGCCATTTATTCTGGGAATGTATTATCCCTTTTCATTTGTCTGATAATCGTATGTCTTTTTTTATGTACTACACCGTGGTAGGAAATCCACGTTATAGACAACTCTAAAGCCAAACAGTATAATCTTCCTTGATCAGTGAAGAAATAACAGCATCTTCGTTTGAGTTTCGATGCTCACTTATAAGTCGCAATAACAAATCAGTATTTTCGAAATCTTCCCAGCGGTCTTATTACCAAGTCATAACTTGGTAGTATTATAGCTCAGTGTTGTAGTGTTTCAATTGGGTAAGCAGTAAATATTTCATACATTGTTGAGTATAAATGGGTCATTTAAAATTTATAATGTGTCATCGTCACTTTAGTCACATGTACGAATGCATAACCTACAAATTATCAAAGAAATGAGTTTAATAAGACAAGGATTATGACAATTTACTTGGTTGTGGCTAGCAAAGAAATCCAGAGTGCGCTTTTCGCCCTATTTAGAAGTCGTCAGCTGGATTCACTCGCACTCCAGTGAGTGGTGTTTTCCCCACTGAGACTCGGACCCCATACCCATCGCTTTAAACGTCAGTGTTATCGACCAGACCACTGAGGTCGAACAATTCAGTACAGTAAAACAATGGAGAGTTACAAGCGTATCGACATATAATAAGACAAATATTTTTAGTATTCGTCTTTTTTTCTATTCCCTAACTGACTGAAGCGTGAAATCCAGCTTAGTTCAAAATAAATCTGTGTTTAGGACGTATCCTAAATTGAACTATGCAATAGCCTGTTAAGCTTACTATAAACTATATGACTGAAGACAAAGGTCATAAATTAGGAAAAACAAGACAAATACATTTTTTATGGTTCTTAAACTTCTCGACATTATTAAAGTAACCTTTGGTCTGGTTCTGATATTGACCTAATGCCATATTCATACTCCTGAAAACATTCCTTCTAGCAATATCCAAAAGGTTTTCAAATGATACAAAATATTTATTTATCCCTTCGAATCTTCAACTCCTGGATTATACAGTTAAAATAAACTTCATATATTAGAACGAACCTAATTGGCTATTTTAATAGTTGTAGTCATGATTACATACCTAATGGGTTATTTCGTTTAAAGCACTTTGATTTACTTCGTTTGTAAATTTATATCAACAAGAAAAGCAACGTGGTACTTTTACCTAGTGTTACTAGCTGGGTAGCCTATAAAAACAGTCAGAAGTAATTTCTGTAGGCTAGTTCAATGCTTTCAGATGAATTTTTAAAGCCTTACTTTCCTACCATATTTTTGATTGTATAACTTAGTAATTTGTATGCAGAACAGTAGAATATTGAGGTTTGTAGAAATCAAGTGATTTTCCAAGTTGGTATTCATCATGGACTGACATCAGCTGGAAGAACATTAGAAACTAGGGAGCACTGGACAGCTATTTCATCCTAGTATGCAACTCCTCGGCAGTGCGCACCCAGAGAGGGGTCGAACTGACGACCTTCAAGTTCCGTGGCCAGCACGTTATCACTGAGCCACTAGGTCGGAATACAATGATCCATATTTCTAACTTCTGTCAGTTCACGACATAGCGCGACCATCACCAAATGTCGTCGTTGATTTTTTGTCCTCACGACCCCACCGGTCGTGACTTCTCTTTAGAACTTCAAGAATTACCTCTTGAAACTAGTTACCAATGAGCACTAGATCAATTTAATCTGGGTGTTTGTGAGAATTTAGTGATTTTCCGAGTTGGTATTTATCATGGACTGACATGAGTTAGAGGAACAATAGAAACCAGAGAGCATTGGACAGCTGTTTCGTCCTAACATGGGGCTCCTCGGCAGTGGGCACCATAATCTCAACCATAATGATTACCAACTTGAAAAAAGGTAGTGGTCTGGTGTATTACGCAGGTTTAAATATTATTCTCTGAAGTGGATCAATGAATTTGTGTTCGTTCCCAAATGTATGATACAATCAAGGAATAAACAGTTTTCAGAATTTTTCTTTCAAATACTGAAAATATCTTCATATGGTCTTAAATTTATTGACTTCAGATGTAACTTTTGCTTACTACCACATGGTTCATAGTAAGCCTAACAGGTTTAATTTAGGATACGCCCTAAACACATCTACTATATACTTGTCTGGATTTCACGCCTATGAGTCAACTAAAGAATAGAAAAGACAAGCGTTAACAGTCCTTGTCTTAATAATCTCGTCTTTTTGATAATTTGGAGGTTATGCATTCATATATGTGGCTAAAGTAACTATGACACACTATAAATTCCAGGTGAGCTATTTATGCTCAAAAATGGGTGAATATTTACTGCCAAATAAATATTACTTCTCATTGGTCGGATATACAACCATTATCACTGGTTGAAAGGAAGTCTTAGACGAATAGGAATCTAAATAATTTGATTTGATAATGGTTTACCGGAGTCATCTTTGACACGGAAAAATTAATCTATTAAAATGATGTCATAAGAAAGGGAATCTTCTTTGCTACTTTACGCTGATTAGATGGATACATGAATATTTGATTTTCATGTCTTCCTGTTATTTACATTTTTTTATTTAAGAGAAATAGTATATCATGAACCAGTGAAGTTATGTTTATTGTCTTTATTTTTTATTGGGTGTGCAAAATCTATATTTGTGCAGTATACAATGTATCTAAGAGATAAAAAGACTCCACATAGAAGAGACAAGCAATGTGATTCTCTCCGGTTTAGTAACGATAATCGACTAAGATACTGATGAATATGCATTTTCACGAAATTACATTTCCGAATGCTAAGTAAGTGTTTTGTTGACCCTGAAGTTAAACTTTGCTTTGATAATGTAGAGCGGACAGTGCTGCCAACCTGACAAATACATACGTAAAGTTAACCCATGAACTTCACTAACCATTCATCCAACCTTTTCTATCAATCTATTACAAATGCCTCCGTCAAATGCTTATTTCGTCTTTTCATCAATATCCAGTAGTTTGCGATCGTGATTTCTTGCATCAACTCGTTACTATTAAAAGTTTTAATGTGTACAATACTTGATCAGTAGACCAATATCATATTGTCTGTTCTGGATTGCTTACCGAATTCTACTTGTCATTTTCGAAATGTGGCCAACAATCTACGAGACTGTCTATCGCGGTGTACTTTGATGAATGTTAGTTGGTTGGAGGCAACAATAACTGATCTGCTAGATGGTTGAATCACGAACATTATCTGTTTTGTCCTTAGGCAAAACAGGAAAGACCAATACTGCTTAGGCTAATCTCTCTTAAATCGAGGTTATCTTGTATCGGGAAACCAGCATGCTGCATGAATACATGTTCTATCTGTTGGCTTAGACTGTATGGTTTTTGGCCTATTCCAATCTAGAGATATTGCTACATTTACATGAGATGCTTTGGTTTTTAATTCCAAATGTCCTATCTCTGTAACACTTGACAGGATCTCCACTGGTTTTCTTTTTGTACTGAAACAATAAAACACTTAGATAAACTAGAATAAAATTCGTTGTAGTATGCATGACTTCATCACAATTATCTAATCTTCCAGAGATTTAAAAGTGTATATGGCAGAGTGTGAGTTCTGTTGTTTATGAGCCAGCATTCTGTTTCGATCTTTCTGTATGGTCTCATTGATCCTCGAAAAAGAAACACTTGTTTACTTCCTGCGTCTAAGTTCTAATGCTGATCATTGGTCCATACAGATATGTGATTGAACATTCTGTGTAGTGACTGGATTTTACATTGAGATGGAGAATATTTGTAGCTCAGGAGGAGGATTTTGATGGCGTTGTGTTCGCTGAGCCAGATAGTTTAATTGTGAGACTTTCATTGTCATTCTAGACAACATCATCAGCACAAACTTCAGATGGAAGTGAGCTATGCGATTTTCTACACAAATGGCTCAGTAAGTAGTCCTGACGACCTTGTGTGCAATTAATTCTTTCTGCCAAGGTCTTGTGATTATCTCCATATTTATTTCGATCGGTTGTCCTGCCGACGTGAACTTTGATCCTCTCGTTGTTTCTTATTGACTGGTAGAGTCGGCCAGTGTCAGTTGCTTGGTGATTACTGACTGACTTGAATACCAGGCTCCTAAAATTCCTTTATTTCGTTTACCTAGGATTTCCTCAGTCAAATTCATGTTCACAGTTGTCTATATGCATTGATATGAGCTAAGATGTGTCATGACGCTTCACTGCTGGTTGATGTTCGTATAGACGGATACGAAGAGGACGACCACTCTTTTCGGCGTAGTGTTTTTCGCAGTTTCTGCTGTTTATTTTGTAGATAATGTTTGGTTTGTCTTCCTTTAGTATTGTATCTTTTGGCCTGTTTAGAAGAGAGTGATGAGATCTTATGGGTTTACGAGCTACAGCGATTCCAAAAGCCTTCAATAATCTAGTCATGACTTCGGATATGCTCTTCATGTAGGTTAAGACAATCCGTTTGTTGTTTTTCGAGGCTGACATCTTGATTGATGACGAATTATGCAAACGTTTTCTGGTGAAGTTACGTGAGTAGCTGTTTAGTTTTTTGTTTTCTCAAATCCATACTAGTAATCTGCTGTATACCCCTACTTTTGCGTGATATTTACCTATAGCCTTGAAATAACCTAATCATTGCAGTTTTACGCCCCCTTGGCACCGTTGCTAGCTTTTTTTTTCCTACTGCTTCTGAAAGCTGAACTCTCATGGTTATTGACTCTTTTAACCTATATATTCAGCATTGCTCTCAACTGTTTTCCTCTGTTGTTGAGACAGTAAAAGCTCTTTGTCAACGGTCCGTTTTCTCATCTTGTCTTCGCGTTACGGTGGTATTGTTGTGGTGGTGGTTGACGTTCTGATAAGCTTTACGATCAATTCGTTTGCGCGTTAGTTTCATATTGCCTGTAGACTAATAGGTCAAACTACCAGTTAAAACAATCCTATAATTGTGCTTAGTCTTACCAAACTGAGAACTTTCAGCCATTTGCTCTTTACCTTTGTCATTTTAACCTCTGTAATAATTTTTGCTTGAATCGGAAACACCGTACACATAATGCTGGAATTCAGTAATACATACACCACAGAAGACTTCGTGAAGGGAAGCCATCTTATAGCATAAGCTTTGATAGTCTGGATAACTTTTAAATATCTCATTAGAGTTGATTTCATTTTCAGTGCTTCTGACTGTACCTTGAACTGGCTCAAATCAATGCCAAAGTTAATACTCTCTTCGGTTCAAACTCACTTTTTTTATGTGAACGTTGTTTATTCTTCCTTTCAAGTTAGAGTAACAATAATAAATTTCTCCCTAATTATCATTCTCATCCCTTTCCTAACCCCTTTCAAATGTATTCATCTAATAATCCTGTAGTTAGTCAATCTTTCTTAACATTCATTACAATTTTCTCCACTTCAAACTGCCTTGAAATATTTTTAGTCTTAATGAACTATGTGTCGATAATTTCTTGTCAACCTGTATGTCAACCTATGTGGGTTTAGGTTGTAATTACCTCAGGGAAATTCACCAAGTAATAATGAATTCATGTCTTCCTGTTAGATTTACGATTATTATTGCTCTGCTTCAACTAGTAAGTGCAAAAATATTGTCTAATGTCTTGGTTGTATTGTGTTCTCTGAGATGGGTTGTTTGATCGTGAAGCTTTCATCATCTTTCTGGACGACATCATCAGCACCGACTTCAGTATGAAGTGAACTGTCAATATCTCTCCGTCAGTGATTTACTGGCTTACTCTGACGATGTGGTCTGTGATTGGTTGTTTCCTTTGATTGTTGTGTTATTGACTGGATAGACTTTCCTGTTGGCTGTTCCTCTGCTTCACATCTAACCTTTCTGTTGTTTATCATTTTTCCCGTTGGTTGATAGACTGGGTCTATGTCTATACATCTGTTGGTTGCTGACTGACTGACCCGAATGTCAGGCTTCTAGGAATTCTCTGATGACATTCATTGTGTTTCCTCTCTCCGTTCAAAATTTATACATTGTCGAAATTGAATTCATGTCCATAATTATCCACATGCATTGAAATGAGTGACGAAATATCGTGGTGTTTAGTAGCCAATTGGTGCTCATGTAGACGAAGGCGAAGAGAGCGACCACTTTATCCAATGTAGTGTTGACTACAGGGATTGCAGTTGATTTTGTTAATGATATTCGGTTTGTCTTCTTTGCTTGTTGCATCCTTTGGTCAGCATAATAGTGTTTCGAGGAAATTTGTTGGTTTATGAGCCATACCAATTCCAAGTGGTCTCAGTAATCTTGTCGTGATTTCTGATACATTCTTTATGTATGGTAGGACGATGCGTTTGTTGATTTCTGTCTGTGACTTTGTAGTTGATGATGTGGGGGATAGGCATCTTCGGATAGTTTCATGGGTAGCCATTCTTCTTTAGGGCGGACATCAAGTGCTTTTCTTCGTTTCGCCTTGAAGTTGTTGTGCTGCAGATGGTAAACGACAGAAGGGTCAGAAGTCAAGCAGAGGAACAGCCAACAGGAAAGTCTATCCAGTCAATAACACAACAATCAAAGGAAACAACCAATCACAGACCACATCGTCAGAGTAAGCCAGTAAATCACTGACGGAGAGATATTGACAGCTCACTTCATACTGAAGTCGGTGCTGATGATGTCGTCCAGAAAGATGATGAAAGCTTCACGATCAAACAACCCATCTCAGAGAACACAATACAACCAAGACCATCCACCTGAGCTACAAATATTCCCCATTATTGTCTAGTATTTTTATCCAAGATTGTTTATGCATTGCCTACAACTAGCATGAAAATTAGAAACATGTGGCTGGAAATTCTTATGATGTAAAACTCAATCCTTACATATTATTGGAGGATTTAGGGAGTGGCAAGAACTTTTTCATTCTCCCCCTTGTAAGTGAATTGGATGGCGCCTACTACTGAGTTTATTCGTGTGACAAAATTGTCGATATGTTCCGATTTCACAGTAAATGTATCTGCATATCGCCACCAAATCTTAGGTACAGGATTAAACTTTTGTAAAGCCATATTTTCCCAACTATCTATAAATATATCGGCCATGGTTGGAGATATTGGCGATCCCACTGCTATTCTTTCTGTTTACCATATATTTTGTCCTGAAACTTGAAGACTGTAGAGGTTAGGCATAACCGTACGCCCAATATGATCTTATCAACCGATATCTTAATTCTCTGAGTAAGTTCTGAGTCAATATTAAGTTGATTTCTGACTGCCCCCAGTACCATATTGATTGGTTTTTAATATAAAGACTAGCTACATCAAAAATAACCATTTTTTTCATCCTCTTCTACACGTAGGTCATGAAATTTTAGTTGTTTACCAGTCTGGAATTTGAATAGTTTCTAATAGGACATAATACTGATGCTAAGTACTTTGATAGTTCATATGTTGGGGTATTTGGAAAATCAACTGTCTGTCTAATGGGATAACCTGGTTTATGAACCTTAATAGAATCATATATTCTGCGAGGATTATTAGTTTTAGGCACTAAATAAAGCCATTTAGGCTCACCTAGAGATGGCTTTAGTCGGCGTATCAGATCTGTTGTAGATTTCTTAATTTCGTTCATGATAGTGTCTACAGGTTTCCTGATCTCTTCATATGGTCCCGTTTGGATATGTTCATCTATTTTGTTGAGACAATCCGATTTTTCCATAGCTACTGTTGAATAGCCTTTATCAAATTTAGCAATTACTGTGTTATTATTCAAAATTCAGCTCTGAATAAAATGGCAAGCGCCCATTGCTTGGATGCTTTCAGTCTACAATAAAACGCATTTTAGGCTTTGCTCGTATGGTTTAAAGCATAAACATACTGAATGGTCTACTGCTTTTGAAGTCATTAACATTAGTATAACCAAGTCATTCTTAAGAATAGTAATCGAACAAACTGAACTGATTCTTCAGGCTTAGTCCAGTGCTAAATGAAAATAATAAAAAGGTAGGAACCTCTTGAAGGATATGCCAAATTTCTTCTGAAAAACCATTATCTATGAGACCAGTAAAGTCAACAGTTGGAACGAATGAAAACTACCGAATCTGTTTTGCAGTTCACCAACATTGAAATAAAACTTAACAAAGCTGAAGAATATCAACTAATGTTGTGATAAGTTTGATGGTGTTAGCTATGGTATTCATCACCAAGTCAAGTGATGAGACGTCTACGATAAAATATGAAAACATAGAGAACACACGTTGATGTGACCCAATGCTTCGGCTTATTCTTTAAATGCTAATGAATGAGTTTTTGACAAGAGAAACCTTGCTGGTCTCTTCTAAGTATATCTGCCTCATTACCTCCTTTGAATTTGAGGTTCAACAGTAAAATCTTTTTCAGATCAATATGTATGCATACTGTGGCATTTTTCGGCTTTAGATTCTTATCTATAAATTTCACTGGCTATAAATTTTTCATCAGGATTTCTCGAAAGTTTTCTAGTTCATCAAGTATGGTATACTTTGTGCATATTCTTCGTATTCTTGAGGAGAGTGAATTGAAAAGGTCCATAAAAAGAACATTCTTTTCCACCAATCTTAGAATCACACTCATTTGTCAGCACGCAAAGGATAAGCCGGAGCATTGGACGCCATCATTGTGTTTACTTGCTCTTGCGGAGCTGGGTATGTTGGCTGTACCGTACGCCAACATATGGAGAACACCGAAACCATATCATCTTCATTGTGAACTACAAATTTATAAGTCGTTGGATTTGAGCTAACAGGTTAATAGTGATGTGGTTTGTTTGAGACCTGAAAATCAATGAATACATTCATATCACGAAGTTTATATTGGAAAAAAGCAACCATGTACTAGCCGGTACTCTGCGAACCGTCATCAGCTAGTGAAATTTATCTTTGGTCATTTACTATTAATATATCTAAAGTTAAGAAAAGTGCTTTTAGAACTTATAACCAAAACAGTAAATTTCAGTGTCATAGATAAAGAAAAAAATATATCAATGAGTTGTTGAAAAGAAGACTCAAACCAGTTAATCTATACCGTAAACAGCTTATGTGGTGTATAAGTATGCTTGACATCTAATTAAATAAATAGTATATAGAAGTAAAAAGTAGTATGTATAAAACAATCAAGCTCAGTGATTCCTTTGAAGTGAAGAGAGGAGTGAAACAAGGTTGCCTACTATCCCCCATGATATTCCTGATTGTGGTGGACTGGATCATGCAGCAAACAGTGGGCAGTGAGAAGAGGGGGATACGCTGGACTGCGGAAAAGAACCTAGAAGATCTGGATTTCGCCGATGACTTGTGCCTGATGTTGCGAAAACTAACAAGTTGACAGAAGAAGCGAGGCAGCGAAGACATGACCACCTTCAAGTGAATATAGAGAAGACAGAGGTGATGAAGATACCCAACCAACAACAATAACAACAACAAACTCCAATCACCATCAATGGGAGAAACTTAAAGGAAGTAACCTCCTTCACCTACACCTGCCTAGGAGGCACTGTTTCATCTACAGGCGGCACAAGCACAGACGAGGATGTCAAAGTCAGAATCGGCAAAGCAAGACAGGCGTTCATAAGCCTGAAACCAGTGTGGAGACCTTCTGCACTGCACTCAGAATGTGGAACAAGATGCAGATTTTCAACACCAACGTCAAATCAGTGCTTCTGTATGGCTCAGAGACTTGGCGCGTCACGAAAGGCATTTCCAATAAACTACAGACATTCATCAACAACTGCTTACACTCGCTACTGAAGATCAGATGGCCAGAAAGAATAAGCAACAAGGAACTCCGGGAACGAACCAACCAAGAAGTTATCGCTCAACAAATATGCACTGAGAAGGCCGACTGGGGACATCACGCACTAGGTCAGGCACTCGAGTGGAATCCCCATGGGAAGCGACGAGTTAGACGTCCCAGATGAGGGTGATATGGAGGAGGTCGTGCGAGGAGGAAATGAGAGGTTATGGGCTGTCGTGGAACCAGGTTCAAAAGATCTCAGAGAACAGAGGTCACTGGAGACGTGCTCCTGAAGCCCTGTGTTCCACTAGGAACCCAAGGGACTAATAAAAATAAAAATAATAAAACAATCACATAATGACTATAAGACTCATACTATCAATCATTATCTGATGTTAAACCACGAGTACAATAATCTACACTGATGTATAAATGGAACACAACGAATATCATATTACCATTTGACTATCTAAGATAGCCGTAGTTTGGCAGACTAGTATTTGTACTGGGTGATGATTGAAGGTGAGATGGAAATCTGGACTGCGGCCAGATTCGAACTAGCGACCACCGGGTAACCGACCCGATGCTCTACCAACTGACCTACGAGGTCTGACTGCTGACCAGAATTTTATTTCACTTCAATCACCAAGGGTTTCGCCCGACTGCTAAGTGAATCAAGAGGTAGAAACGCATCGTGGATTCACATGGTAGTCGGGCAAAACCCTTGGTGATTGAAGTGAAATAAAATTCTGGTCAGCAGTCAGACCTCGTAGCTCACTTGGTAGAGCATCGAGTCGGTAACCCGGTGGTCACTAGTTGAATCTGGCCGCGGTTCAGATTTCTAATATCTATCATATTGTTTAGTCCTCACAAACGATCGAACCTAATCAATTAAATTCGCAACATGGTAAATACTCTAAGTGAAGTGACATTAGTATGCAGTTTGTTCGATGTTGAATGAGTATATTCAGCCATCAGAGACTTGTCCCATGTTTACTGATAGTCAGTTATGTGTTTTCAGTTATGCTGCATTGTGATCTTTAAGTCGTTTTCACGCCATTTTTTTTTACAGTATGACTAGTAGTTCATTTTCTGCCCCCATTTTCAATGTAATCCGTTGATTGGTTAATGATTACTTTTACTACGTCAAAGTCTCAATTTATGTACAAGGTCATATTTCATGTGTATACATACATACATGTTTTTGGGTCAATTGATTATTATTCTTAGAGGAATAAACTCTCCCATCCGCTTTCAGTCTTCTTCTCTATTCGTCCCGGGTTGCAGTCGGTGGCTCTTGCATACGAAGTTAGATGTCAGTTAAGCCTGCGTATTATATCCACTCGGAATATATAAATAACAGTGACCATCTTGCGAACCTGATTAACCGAATTCACTTAGCACCAGAAATAACACTGTACCAGATTCATTACTCTCACCCTTTCTCTCTTTCTGTTTCCTTATCTCTCACAATTACAATTAGAGTAGCTCAGTACTAATATGTCATAAAACCAATGGTTCACTTTTTCTGAAAGACTATGCTTATCAAAGAAGTTACATATGCGTCTTAATAGTGTACATCGAGAAGCGATCCACTTGTGAGTGCAAAAACACCTAAAGACTATTCACCATAATTATTCATAACATTTTTTGTATAGGATAAGACGATAAGCTTCGAAGAAACTAATAATATGTTTGTTTTTTTCAAAAGAAACCTGAGCTAATATAGATGAACAGTGGATGATGATTGAAGGTGAAACGAACGTTTGAACTGCTGCAGGATTCGAACCGGTGACCACTGGGTTTGCCGCCCGAGGCTCTACCAACTAAGCTACGAGGTCCGATTGTTGACCAGGTTTTTTTAGAATTCCACTTCAATCACCAAGAGTTTTGCCCGATATACTAATATAGATTAGTAACGGACACGAACGTCAAAAAAGCCTTCGAATTAATAAAACAGGATCTATCAGAATGTTTTTTAAATCTTATGCAAGCTAATGCAAACTGCCGACTACACCAAACAATCTTCGAAGTATTACAAGGTCTCAAAATGAGTGTACTGAGTAAAATTATTTCAAAGCTGAGAAAGGAACCTGATATTTTCGAAAAGGGTGTCAGAGAAGTCAGCATTGTATACCGAATCAACTTTATTCAAGATATTCAGTTGAAAACCAGTCAACCTCTTATGAAAACATTATCGAAATCTATGTTAAAAGATCAACTGTGTGATAGTGTTCCTGCAAATCCAGAAAAATATGTATGTAATCTATGTAAACTTGAATAGAATCCAAACGGAAGCACTTTCGCTTAGTTTCAAATTTGATATTCTCAGAAAATATTATACAGCTGATGCAGCAATCCAGTTTGAGAACTTACTTCACCAACCATCAGAATTTAAACCTATGAATGGTGAGAAAGAAGGTTGGTACAAATCTAACCAGTAAATTCTGTCACCAGTTGGACAACCCAGAGTCTTATCTAAAGATCATAAAGCAGCAGTGTGAAATTTAATGAATAGTGAGACAGTCATTATACTTTGACTAAACAAGGATCCTAGTATAATCATCACTGAAAAACATGACTATGTACGTGAAACTAGATCAGTTGTGAATGATTCACCAAACTTTCTAATTAATTGTTCTAACAAAGACATAACTGAGGCTACAGAAAAGCGGATTACAAGGAAGTTGTACGAACTCCTGAGGAACAATTTGGCTGATTACTCGGTTTATAATGAACTCACCCACTGTATTTATGTGGCTTGCCGAAGGTGTACAAACCTAATATCCTGAAGAGACCCATATTGTCTATGGTAAACTCTCTCGTTGGTTAGCAGAGCAGTTGAAACCGATTCGTTAGAAGTTAACAACCCATGGTTTGAAAGATAGCTTTGAATTTGCTAGAAAACAGGAAGGTTTAAACATTTCTGATAAATTCATGTTGCTTTTTGATGTGTCTTCGATATTCACAAGGATATTCTTTAGAAGAAACTGCAGAGATTATAAGTTGACATTCCGATCTTCTTCCTCTACATAAAGAAGGATTTAAACACCACTCATTCATGTGCAATACGAGTTTTAAACTCAACAAATTGGTGGATTTGTGATGGACTATCCGTTGGGTCCTGTACTATCTGACTTATTTTTGGACAACCTTGAACTCACAGGCACTAAATATACAAACGATGACACAATCTCCTACAATATGTGTTGATGAAACATTCTTAGTTTGTAATAACCTGGAAAATGCCTCATGTTTGCTTTGTGTACTCAAGAATGCACGCCAAAACCTAGAATTTTCAATGGAATCTGAACAGAATGGTAAATATCACTTTCTTGACCCCAGAATTCAACGAACTACCGATAGTGACATACTTAGACATACCCGTCGTAAAGATTATTGAAGTGGAATGTATCTTAACTTCAACAACTTTGGCCTCATTAGTCATGGGGAAGAAGCTGGTGTGAACACTCTTCGACCGCCTAAGATGTCTTTGTTCCAAAGAGATAATGGAAGAGGAAATGAATATTATGGAAAATTGCCTCCATGGTAATGGATATCCACAGAAATCAACCAATAAGCACAAGAATGGGCCGACTAAAACCGTAAGGTGTGATACAGTCGAGACAAAACTTGTCTTCCTATATCTTGGTTTTAAAGGTGATTTTTTCGGGAATGTAAATAACAGAATAAACTCTGCCTTGGAAAAGATTTATCCAGCTCCTTATTTTATCGCACTCTACCGAACGAATTGCTCATTGTGACAGTTAAAGTTTGACAAGTCCCTTTTTCTTGTTACCTTCAATTGCATACACCAACTCGCATATACGTGCTGAAGCACATAAAATGGACGAAAAGAAAGTAGGATATGTGACCGCATATCTGAGTATATTGCAAGGAATATGCGACTGAGAAGTGGAAAAGTCCTCAACAGTGCTTTTGCTCACCAGCGTATTGATATTGATAGTGAGCATGAAGCTGATGTCTAGAAATTATTCATAGTCATTACCAAACAGATGAATTCGCGTTTGTTGCATTTTGCTGGAGGCGATAGCCATTAAACGATTGAAACCTTACTTACGCATTCATAAAAAAACAGTTTTTATTTGGTGCTTACCATGGTAAAAACCTTTGTGTTTTTGACAATCACGATTATTATTATCATTATCTATTCATACACCTTTCTTGTTATTCCATTGCACACCCTTGACCTAGTTACCTGAATTCTACCCTTCTTAGTTGACATAAGTCCTCTGACTTTTTTAGATATTTTATATAACCTTCCTCAACATTTCGGATGCATTCAACCCTATCTTATCTAATTTCTGTCGTAAAATATTTGTCTAACCCTTCTCTTGATATTGGGTGATGATTGATAATGAAATGAAAATCAGAGTCCTGACAGAATTTAAACAAGTGACTTCCGGGTTCCCATGCTGGTGTTCTACCAATTGATTAACCAGACCCCGCTGCTGACCACATCTTAATTTCATTTCAACCATCACAAATCTTTCGAACCGTGTTTATCTCAGATAGTCAACTTGGTAATCAATATCTTGCTTCCCTTCTTATTTTAGCTCGACTGGAATTAGGATGAGATATCTTTGCTGAACACCCATTGTGAACATGATGAACAGACAGACGAATTCACATAGCAGTCGGGAAAAACCTTTGGTGATTTAAATGAAATTAAAATCTGCTCAGCTCAGTTAGTAGAACACCACACTCGTAACCCGGAGGTTGCTATTCCAAATCCAACCACCAACCAGATTTTCATTTCACCTTCAATCATCACCAAGTATCAGTACAAGTCTACTGAAACATGGATATCTTGGATAGTTAAATTGATAATCCTTCTGTTTGTCGGCAAGCTTACTGTTAGTTCTTGTTTGCTGATTAACTCAATCCGTATGTCTTCAGTTACGTCATATCAGCACTGTCTTTTCTCCAAGCCGACAATTTTCTATTAACCTGTCTCATGTATCCAAGCATTTTGTATAAATTGATGTCAAATTTGTCCTAGGTAGTAAGCAACTGATGAGAGACTTCAAAACGAAACAAATCCATGCTATTCTGCTAAAACTGTTTTTCTCGTTTCTTCTAACTTTAGTTTGAAGTTTTCAGAGATTCATTTTTCTCAAAGTAGTATTCGATACCGACTAGTGCTCACTAGTGACATGCTTAGAGACAGATATCCCGAAGTCCTAATGAGGAGTCATGACCGGTGGGACGAACGAAGTCGGAGATGAAGAGGATTCTAATTAATGACCTTGGATGATAGTGACGAAATATCACAAATTGAAACAAGTAGGAAACTGTGAACCGCTTAGCTCGGACCCAGTGGCTGGATGGTTGGCGTATTCTCTGTGAAGTCTGATGACTCTGGGTTTGATCCCCGGTAGGGTCGTGGGTGCATACTGTTAAGGACAGACGGACAGACAGAAGGAGTCCCATACTAAGACGAAATATCTATTTAGATTTGTCAGGGGAAAAATTTGTATGAAAAATCGACACCAATGGCCAGTCAGCAATGGAGTCATAATCGTGTCTGTAGCTCATTAGGATTTTCTGATATGAACAGTAAGTTTATTATGTATTTAGGTTTTTGTAAACTTTCTTGTCTAAAGATATGAGAAGTAAGGGTTATATCTCTTCAAAAGTCACTATTTTGACTGCCGCTTGCGTGATAAACTCAAAGTTGCCAGGAGACCATGAGAAAAAAGTGAGCATGAGAAGCTTATCTTGTCTCAGCGTAGAACTTCTAAGCATTGGGTATGTGTTTCATCCATTAGTCAACCCATCGTACCACAAACGTTTGCAGTCCATTATGATTATGCCATGAGAAGGTACGTATTAACATTACAGGTAACCAGAAATCAATGCTACTTAAAACTGATACAAACGAACTATACCACACGAACTGCTCAATGAACAGTAGTTTTTATAATCAATCAGCTATCATCCATTGAGACAATGAAGTTGATTGCCAGGAGACATAACCACCGAAAACAATATTATGTTATTTGCTTGGTGGTGGCCCCACTGTAGTTCAGGACAACCGTTGCATCTTACTTTGAACTCATCAGCTGGAAATGACTACATCCAGATAGTGAGACTGGAATTTATTACTTATTATCTTAAGCTTCAGACCCTTATCCACTAGGCTGTTGAGTCATGAGAAATAACTTTTAAGGAATGCATATCGTTTTTTAATTACAGATGCTTGTAACTTCCTCAAAAATCATGAACTGGACAAACATACCTCCTAGATTCCACTGGTAGCCAACGCCAAGTAGATAACATCTTAATGAAGCTCAAAGCAATATCTAGGTATGCATTCAAAGAACCCACTTGTCAACAGAGGTTAATCAATTTGGTTCAAAGTAAATGTCAATAGGAAACCACAAGCATCAATAAACAACTGGTAACATTAATTGACTATCGTGATTTTGCCATATCACGAATTGACAAAAGTAGGAAAATACAGACCAATGGGATCCCAACATTGTGGATGCATGATAAGTTAGTCATCATCAGCTATGAAGATGCTTCTCTTGATCCACACTAACTGGCTACATGCATATATTTGTTTTCTGTATCAGACCAACACTATGTATACTTGCAGGAAAATGACCGACATGATAATTATTGTTTGTCCTTTGGGTTCCTAGTGGAACATAGAGCTTCAGTAACACGTCGCCATTTCATCCTATTCTCTGCAATCTTTTGAATTTGGCTCCACGACTACCTAGATGCTTTCATTTCTTCCTCACATGATCTCCTCCATGTCACCGTTAGACGCCCAACTAGTCGTTTTTCGTGCGGGTTCAACACTAGGGCCTGTCACGTGATGTCCCAAAACGGTTTTCTCAGTGTATGTCCACTCCACTCCATTTCCTTCTTTCTTCTGCGACAAGTTCTTGGTTGGTTCGTTGCCAGCCACAGTTCCTTGTTGCTTATCCTGTTTATTCTGGCCATCTGATCTTCAGTATCCAAAGTGGGCAGCCGACATGACAGTCTAGTGAAATAACAACTTTGTCACCTTTTTTTCGAGTGTGAACTGAAGATGACTTCGCCACTGATATTAAAAGTTCTGTTCGTGAAGTCTGAAGGTTGAAGAGTGATTAACATTATCATAAAATCCAAAAATTGAACTGCAGATGCTTACAACCAAATCAGCGTGTAAAACTTCTGAAGCAAACTAATGAAAGTTGCTGAGAAGTTTATCCACTAGGAAAAGAGAATAATATACCAAGAAGCATTGCCAGTTTTTGCTTAAATAAACTTTAATGTAGTGCTTAAATATTGCCATAATATTATGATAAATAACAGATTCACCTTTGAAACTAACAAGAAGGTAAATCAGTCGCATAGTCTACAAAGACGTGTGACTCATTGGCTTAAATACTTGGCATTCAACCGATCGGTTCAGAGTTGAAACCTTACTCCACCTACTTTAGTATTTGCGAATGCGCAACCCTATAAGCCCTCATAAGCCTAATGTAGCTCACAGCTAAGTATGTCAACACTTATGCTCGGTTAAGTTGCATTAAATTCATTTAGAAAGGAAACAACATACTGCTCATAGAGGAAAGGGCCCCACCTGATTGCTTACTGTGGCTGGTGTTCCCCAAGGAGCCATCTTTTTCTCCTGTCTTTTCTCATTCTTTCTGTATAACTTACAGTTTTCAGCTAGTATCAGTTTCACCAAATATGCTGATAACCTAACAGTTTCCATGTCTATCTCCAGTGGATTGTTCTCAACTAATTGTTTTCCCGTCTACTGTTAGACGATACTCCTCCAAAATTGGTCTTATGCTTAATTCTGCAAAATGTCAGGCCATAAACTTTAGTTTTCGGTGTGAACATAACTTGTGTAAACTGCTTAGTTCTCATGATTCCTGTTTCATTGATAGTTGTGCACTAGAGAATGTTATAAGTGTGATTTATATCAGTGTTTGTTTTTCTTCGGACCTTTCCTGGTTCCTCTATATCTTACTAATTTCCAAAAGAATTTTCAGCCTAAACTTTCTATATTAGAAAGCTGAAAGTGTCTGATATTACTCAGCCTCTCATCTTGTGTTTCATATACTCCTGCATCTTGCCTGTCCTCCACTATTATTCTCCTTTGTCTTTCTTGTGGCTGCTGAAAAAAGACTATGCTATATTAAGTAGAACTTTGAGAATTGTCACCAGAACTAGTGGTGTACCCCTAACCTTCTTGTTTAAACTGTTGTGGACAAATATATTAACTCATGTACACATCTGGCGCGAGTTATTTTTCATCAGATGACCAGCATCCTGTTCATTCGAAGCTCTCTGTGTGTCGGTCATCTGGAAGGACGAGGAACAAGTACTTAAGACTCTATGCAAGTACTTCAAAATGTAAAAACTCTACAAAATTGTATTTAGTTCGTCTGCTGTGCGATGAAGAAAATATTGGAAATGAACTAACTGATCAACTTCTGTTTTTGAAAACAAACTAACTGAAGATGAGCGTGTTCCTTTTTACGCATTATGGATCTAATTGACAATGTGATTGTCTACCTAAATTGACTGTGCATTTTGAAGGAAGTTGCAGATAGAGTGAATATTCTTATCCTTCTTTTTTATATGTAATTTGTATTCAGTTCATTTTGCTATGTATACATATACACTTTCTGTCCAATGGATGCTATATGGCATGCTGAAAATTCTGTAGACTATTCTTGAAATAGCTTTCAGAATAAAAACATTGTTGTTATTATTAATACTATTATTATTATTAACTATAACCTCGGGATACGATGGCCCACTTTCCCTTCTCCTGTCAGTTCGCAGTATGTTGAAACCGTCAGTAGACATCCATCTGATCCTGGGTTCAACCCTCCCAAACTAAAATGAAACAGGTTTTGGTTGCTCTCTGGTTTTCAGTGATTCTCTAAATGATGTCTAACCATGATGAAAACTATCTTAAAATCAGTAAATCTGCTCACTTCTCCGTTTGAAAAGTGTTGTTTATCAAAGAATATGATTCAGTAAACAGGGGAAGGAGTGGAACTTTAAGAAAAGAGTACTGAATAATAACTGATTATATGACCTGTTTAAATAAGAAATGTGTAACTGGAGGTCTGAGTGGCGGTAAGAGACTTTACATTGTCACCCTGATAAAGTTAACGATTAACTCACTGCTTCTGTAAAAAAAAAAGATCACAGATGGGGTTTTTTAAACTGTTTTTTGGGGAAATGTATGTTCCTTCCAAAAAATAGTTAAGAAGAATTAGATGTTCATTGGTTTGGCATTTAGTAATAGAGTCCTCAAAGTTCTTTTTTCTTTCATCAAACCAGTGAATAAATTCTTCTCAAGTACTGTGTGCTTTTTCATCCAGTAAACAATGAACCACACCTTTTGTGTCAGAGTTAATGGCAACACCTAGTTGCCCGAACCTGTTTAGGTAGAACGGAATTTGAAACCGATCCCTCATTGTTTAGAATCCAACTGCGTAAACAAATGAGTCAATAGTCCATAAGCGTACAGACCATACTTGAAGAAAATAAGTAGACTAAATGATTCATAGTGATGGAGACAATAGAATTACCTTTTCTTGAAGTAATTTTAAATTATTTTCGTGCTACAGAATGTGATTTTCCTGCTGACCATATAAGATTTCCTTTTCCAATATTTTAAGACTTGATTTCCAAGGATTTCTGCCACAATTTGCAATCGGGAATTCCTGATTTGAACGGTTAGTTTTCTTTTCAATAGCTAATTCTCTCTGTGTACACATTTTTCTTAGTTTTTTTGCAAGTAATGAATTCTGGTGGATATCTATTTTAAATTAGAAAATGGGGCAAACTTTTAGTATAGTTTTCTTTGTATCTTCAAAACAGATTTTACGAGTTATTGGACATATTAACAGTAAGTTGTGTTCCCGAGTGAGTTGTATATAATAAGGCTTCTATTAACACACTGTCATTTGGATAAAGAATTTTATATTAATCTTGGAATGAGAACTAGAATTACACCAGAAAAGAGATTCCCCTTAGAAATAATTATAATTGTATTGCTTTCGAAGGTTATTCACTGGGAATAAAATCTCTTGTTTACCTTTCACTGTCTTGTACTCTCACAACATGTTACACTTCGTCGCTACGATGAAGGACAGCTCGTTGATTGGCATTTTTCCTCCCAAGATACTCAGAATAAGTGATAAATAAATTTTAAACTGAAGCAGATTACCATGCAATTTAAAGTTATCATTCATCGTGAAATGGTGTCAGCTGGACACCCTCTGAAAAGCTGAGAGCACTCGACAGCCGTTTCTTCTTAATACAGGACTCGTCAGCAGAGCACAATCACGAGTCCACCAGGTATCAAAACCAGCACCATCAGGTCTTGCAGAGAGCATTTTCCAATTCAGGTGCAGGGTAAAAACCAAAAGATTCCAACCCGTTTTCTGAATTATGACGCTTTTACCATGAAATCCAACGGTTGTGTTCCATGTGTGGCTGGTTCCTAGGTGTGCAACGATGTGGAGTTCTGATATTGGGTTTTCATTGGTTCTGTAGCTGATGCCAGTCCGTGGTGAATACACCCTTGAAATCATGCAATCCCAGCAACCTAAAAATTAAGTATTATGCACTTTTCTTATTTTGATAATAACAACACCTAATAAATGAAAATTAATAAAGTAGATAAACGGATAGCTGAGTTGCTGAAGAATTTTAAACATCAGGATTCAATTAATCATAACATATATATGTCGTTCAAACACATAGCTTTCGTTTCACCATTACATTTTAGTCCCAGGAAAATACGAATATCCATCTTGTCTCTCTAATCTGTAATGGTAGGTTAAACTCCTAAAAGCGTAAATTTGCTTGGTGGTCCCATTGTAAAGCGTCTTCGATAGACTTCGTCCAATCCTTAGCATTTAAGGCGACACAGATATATATGTTGCTCCCTGGTGACCGATTCGTGTATATAATTCAGTCCTACAGGAAGTCAGCTGTACCCTGAGAAGCTTAGTGATTCAGTCTAAGAATCCAGTACTGAGTGATACAGGTTTGAATCACATACAGTATAACAATTTCCCTATGGTTCCAAACATATTTCACAGATGAGTGGTAGGAATCACGATACCTAGTTTTAGGATGTCCCACCGATTGACTCTCACTACCTCATACTTCCTAAAGTATTGCAAAAAAAATGTTCTGAAGTGTAGTTCAAAAAATGTAACTGAATTTCTCAATGAGACTAGGATCCTGAAAGCAATCAAAAGTCTCACTGTGAGCATTTATTGATATTTACCAAAATTCGTTTATTTGGAAGTGTTTTCTATATGCAGTGAAATGAAGAAGCATAACTTGAGAACAGGAATTACTACTTCCACTGTAAAAGATCTTTATTGATGGGAAAGAGGAACGTATCTTTTTTCCTAACAATTAACCCTATAAACAGTTGAGCAGTATGATAAGACGAACACTAGTTCCAATATTAACTGATTTTTTCGAGGTCAAACTGAAGACGGACTTTTAAAGCAAAGTAAACATGTATTCAAAATATTATTGCTGTTATATGAGTGATACGTACTAGGATAGCAGAAATTAGATTGATTACAATATTGTTCCTAGAATAAAGATAAATTGACGACATCTCATTCTTAGATATCCTACTTACAGAAAGTTCTCATGTGAAGGCAGTAAGTAAGTTGCAAGTTACCATTTTCTTTTCCTTGGTATTTTACCTTCCCAACATAAATATAATCTAGGAAAATCCTTGAATCATTATAAAAGAATCATTTGCCAGAGAAATTTACAATAATCGGAATCATTGGATGATCTCGTTCGACAATGAACTCATCAGTGGTATTACCTGGAAAATTTCACTTCCCACAGCTGAATAATTAAAATCAGCTAGCTGAGTTTAATTTTATCACTGTAATGTAATGCAATTTTTATAAAATGGCTTTCAACTTGGTAATTTTAAATGAATTTTTAGAACAGCATAAGTGATTGGCGACTACTTATATTGTTCACCAGTAATATAGACATACAAGTCATGAAATATCAATTTTTTTAGACACGATATTTTTCTAAAAATATGTTAAAAAAAATATATAATTGCTGAGTGGATATTAAACTTTATAAGCTTCTACGAGAATACCAGTAATGAGAAGTTGAAAAGTTGAGTTAATGATTATCAACTAAAATATACTTTCACTTGAAATATGGTCAATGTAAGTGAGAGGATCAAAACTATTCAACTTCAAGAAAACATTCATGCATGATAAATCCCACTAGTCAACAGTTATGAGACTAAACTTAAAGCTCTACACAAAAGTAACTTTGAGTAAACATTTTCATTTAAATAGTTGTTCCATTGCTTATTTTTGCTTTAGATCAGAAGATTTGATCAACTGAACAGTGTGATAAAGGATTGATAGTTGAGTATTATTTGAATGAAAGCTTAGTAAAACATTCAATGATTCCAATCAATCAGAAGCTTATTTGACTGCTGGGACTCGTTAAAACTCCCAGTATCTTTTCATCGTCACTATGTTTTTTAGAGTATTTACCACATATTCTTTTCTCGATGATATAATGACAGTCATTCGTTGATAAATTAACTATTGAAAAAAAAATGTCTGTATGATTAATTTACATGACCAGTCATTACATATTCGTACACGGAGCAATCTTCATTCTCATTGGTTGATTGGCAATTGATTAGAATTGAAGTGCAGTCCGTTAAAACAATTGTAGTGAACAAAGGTTAAGAACAAGAAAAAGTTCAGGGTTCTGTAATATATCGATCGGTGAATTTGGAGGGCCTTAACCTATCGTATAACACTTTTAAATCAAGCGTGCTTACTACTGTTATATGCGGGCATTATGATGATGAATTGTCATTTTCATGAGTACCTCTTATGGTGAGTTGAACTAAACGCAAAAATACGTTTCATCCGATGACCCTCCACTCTGTTACCCACTCATCTTTTTCGCTTTCTTACATCTGATTGGCTAATAACATAGCCACGGCATAATTGACCACTTTCACTAGAATTTACATTGCATTTCTCAACTATTCAAGGTGAACAGGTTTTACTTTCATAACAGGCAAATATAAATGGTCTGAAAACTAAAATGCAACTCAACCTGGGGATGGTGAGATACACTTATTGAATGAGGGTTTATGATATTACCTGAAGTAAGTCAAGAAGGATTTGTACCCGGAACTCATTGCTCGTGTCGATAAACAGTAAGTGGGGAACAAGTGGAAATATTTATGCACTAAGGATTCTTTCAAGATGACTTTAACGCCGAATAAGTATGAATACAGCAACCATGTACAACAAAGAATTCAATACATTTGATAGCTAGCATATATTCCACAAAGAAGCCAGAATGACAAACAGATGATACCTTCCTTTTAGAGCCAGTCGTCGTCTTAATAAAAAAGGAAGTTAAATTCTGGGGTGACTTTAAAAGCCATCCTAGCAACTGCTAAAATAACCAACCAGGTTTCGCTATTCCAGCTAGATAGGTAGTTTTTCATACGGTAGAGAAGCCTAACTGGTTAACTCACCAGTTGCTAGGGTGGCCATCTAAGATTCACCTTTACATACATACATAAATGAGAGGGATGTACCTTAGTTTTTGTCTGTTTCGGTTAATTTTATGAAATTTTCATGCAATATTATGGAAGTGACTTTAAAGCCACCCTAACAACATCTAAACTAGCCAATCAGATTTCTACATTTTATCACAATCTGCCCTACCAGCCCAAATACAAAAACCTAATTGGTTATTTCAGTTGTTGTTAGGGCCGCTTTTAAAGCCACTCTTTAAAGTCACCCATGTAGAGACCTTAAAAAAGAGCTCGTATTATCGATTAGACCCGAATGATCTATTAACAGTGGTAAGACCAGTAAAAATGAAGAGTGACTTAAAAGACCACCCTGGCAACACTGAAGAGACATACAGTTATAATTTTCTATTTCATTGAAAAGTACTTTCCCTGGTGGAATACCTAAGCCTGATTGGTGTACTCAGCAGTTGCTAGGGTGGCCTTTAAAAAGTCATCCAAAATGAAAGACATACACTGTTGGAGGTTTTGGTGACAAAAGAGGAAATTGAACTTTGAAAAAAATAAGCAGTAGTATCTTTGACAAATAAGTGAAACTGTAAAGTTTTACTCAACACTTTTTCAATAATCTGTTTGGAGAACGGGCAAATCCTTCAGAAATTCATTTCTGTAACTCTGATTTTAGTACTAATCATTTTATAAAGTTAATGGTTAATAATAAACTTCATGGAACTTCAGTTTCCTTAAGAATTGCATCAATATGATACATTTTTTCTTTATTTTCTTACATGTACACATGTTGCACATCATCAACTGAATTCACTAATTTCTAATAGTGATTGTATATTTCGAATAAGTTTATTGATTTTGATGCGGCTTAGCGCAAAAATTAACTATGCATTTTTAGTTTTACTGAGTAAATCTAAGCAGATGACATGTAAGCATATAGCATGATATGTTTTTGCAATCTCCTACACTTATTTTATCCAAATGTAGATGGTTATTTCTGTGTTGTATTCTTGCTTTCTTTTTAATGACTACGTGTTTTTCAGGTTATCTAATTTTGAGCCGATAAAGAGGAATAATATTAAGCTTTACCTAAACTGTATCCTTCACTCATAGCATCGATATTCATCAAAATGGATCAATAATCCTTTTCAATCCTTTACAGATATTGAATTTTGTGAACCAATATAATAGGCTACTCGACTGAGCATTTTTACCCATCTCTATTTCTTAACATTAATTTTGCAATCTATACGATAGGAGAAGACTTAATTAATCCTAAAATAAAAATGTAACGTGCGTCTATTTGATTCTTTGGTTAAAGGCAGTTAGATAATATTGTATAATACTCTTTATTGTTGGGACACTAAAATCGTACAACAAAGACACCAAGAAATGCACCACATAAATTAATATAACAATATTTTGAAGATATAAAGCGAAGTGAAGTGGATAAGTAAGAAAGAAAAAAAATAAGAATAGAGTGATTGGAAAGACAGTCCAGAAAGATACATTCAAAACAAAACACCCATTACTTTTCAGTAGCAGAAGATGGAAGGAAGCTACAACATGACCGCCACTGGTTCCCATTCTGAGCCATATCTAGTAGCGTCTCAAGTCACTGAGCTGCATGATCTCTCAAACCGCATCCAGGGAGTCGTGGTGGATTAGCAGAGGCTAGCTAGACGCAACTACCCTCATCCCATGGCACCACACTACATACTTACCACCCACCCCCGCTTCTTCCGCTCAGTCCTAGGATTAGCAAACAATGAACGATAATTAGGAGCTGTTGTGACGACATGCGTAGCACATATCTATTTCTAATAAGCAACGTTATTTGCACTGAGAAGGCCGATCGGGGACATCACACACCAGGTCAGGCCAGGTCGTCATGTGGAAGCCAAATGGGAAACGACAAATTAGACGTCTAACAGTGACATGGAGGAGATAGTGTGAGGAAGAAATGAAAGCTTCTGGGTAGTCGTGGAGTGAGGTTCAAAAGACTGCAGGGAAGAGAGTGCAATGGAGGCATGCTAATGAAACCCTATTTTCCACTAGAAGCCCAAGGGACAGATAAAATAAGTAGTAATATAAACGATCATACTGCGTAAGTAATGTAGTTGTTTAATAAAACAATAGAAAGGTGCATATATGAGCGGGATGAAACGAACTTAGAAAGATAATTTCAGGAATAAACATTTGATAGAATGTGACTCATACCGTGGAAAAAATAGGTTAAGGGAATTTGTTATAATTATTTCAGATTATAGGAATTAAGTGGTATCTAAAATATGGAATTAGATTACCTGGGATTGGATACTAAGAAATTTGGGCATCCTGAATAAGGCTATTCTAGTTGTAGTGACAAAACTTACTTCATATGAACACAATTCAGATTGTTTGACTCTGATTGCTACTGCCTCTGCAGTTTGGAGGATTCGGAGACAAGTTGATGGGAACACGGAACAGAATAGAAAACGGCTCAGTCAAGTCCACTTTTTGGTTCGTTTGAACCAAGTGTGCTAATATGAAGCTGGTAATGGTCTTAATCACACGTTTACTTAACCACATTGAAAGGTGTTTGAGATCACGAAAAATTAAATTCCAGAGTAACGGTCAAGGTAATGGTCTCATAGTAGCAGTCAAACTGATAAACACAACTAGAAGTGACCAGTCTAGGTAATTCATCTTTCATTCTCATTGTCACCACTGGGTGTGTGGAAAGTATAATTTTTAATTAACCAGCATTAAAGGTTCTCTGAAATGATCTGCATAGTTTGTGAATTACTATCTCACTGATCATATCACCTCTAAATTGTACCCGAATGCATAATGGTTTTCTACTAGCCGTTGGAATATCCTCTGTTGCTCTTTTTGTAATCATATGTTTCTTGATGAATTTATCAGGATGAACATTTTCAATTAGTATGTTGCGCAAAGTTGCCAATGAAGCATGAACCAGTTATATTGTTATCGCTGATACTCATTTAGGTAATAAAATATTTGATAGCATTTTTGTTTAAGGATCAGGATTTCCTGTCATTCGTGTGGATTGTTAAAATGTTGATGAAGCGTCAAGGGTGAAGAAACGAACAGTATATATATATATATATATATATATATATATATATATATATATATATATATGTCAAACGAATCATGTAAATTTATCGGTTAGTGTAATATTAAAAATACTTAAAACCATTACGTTGATACTGTTGACTAAATTAGTTGTAATGTTGATGATAACAATTAAGAAAGCAGCATGAAAACGTCAACATTCCGATAATCAAAGAGGACCAAAAGGTTAGAAAAATAAAAGTTGCCTAATACCGAAGGATGAAGTAAGTGGATTAACAAAGTCAAAGCAGTAAATGTATGAATGGTGTTACAGATTAAGAAAGGGATAGAAAAAAAGTTCAGTGATAAGGTTGTTCTGACCCAGTGGCTCAATGGTAACGCGCTGGTCGCGGAACCTGAAGGCTGCGGGTTCGATCCCTGCTGGTGGGGTCGTGGGTGCGCACTGCTGAGGAGTCCCGTACTAGGACGAAACAGCTGTCCAGTGCTCCCAGGTTTCCTTTGTTCCTCCAACTGATGTCAGTCTTCGATGAATAACAACTTGAAATAAAGTTGTTTATTAATTATTCATTCTGGGTAGTGATTGAAGGTGGAATGAAAAGTTGAGCCGCGATCAGCCAATCAGGTAGTTTAAGTACTAATCTGCCAAACTGCGGCTATCTTAGATAGTCAAATGATATTAAGTATTCTCTTGTCAAGGCATAAAAACTGTATATATGTGTCTGTTTGGCTAATTTTGTGTCCACTGTCACTCAACTTTGACATTGTCACATGATTTTGACTTTTCTATACGCTTCACTACCTAAGTATCCCTGCGCTTGCTACTCTTTACCCATGTTTGAGTAACTAACAGAACCTAATGCAAGATGAAACATTTGCAATCTTTTAGCTGGTATTCTTTCTTCTTTTCTCATTGTACAATAGAAGACAGACTAAAGACTCACTATTCTTGTAATTATACTGTCCAAATCGTAATTATGCACAGATAAATTGCAACGTCCGCAAATCACTAAAAGAGAAATAACTGATTTAATAAGTAGGAATTGGGATAACGCACAACAATCAACTTCATAGGGCATGTGACTATTTAGAAAACATCGGTTGTACGGAAATGAGTGAAGAGTCAATTTGACGTTTTGAGCTGAACAATGCAACACTACTATAAATAGGTCGTAAGTAAAATGCTTTTTAAAACAGATAAAATGTTACAACTGATTTTCCATTTCTTCCGTTCTATTTTAACATTCGTATGGGAGTCGGAAGTGTTGTACAATTCCTTTCAGAACTGATTTCCTAACTATGCTGGAACTAACTTAGCAACCTTAGTGTTGAAAAACCTAAAAATTTGGATGAAATAACTTCTAAGGCTTCTTAGTTTTCATCTGTTCTTCAGTTGATGGCATATAGCAGAAACTATCTTCAAAAATGCAGGCCCAATGACCGGAATTATCAGGAATTTTCAATTTTGGTACTGTTCCCCTATTAGTGGTTATTCTTAATCTAAGGCAAATTTGAGAACTAAAATATCAATTTTCCCAGTGATTATGCTATCATATCGGATGGCACATGAGAATTCCTTTATAAATTCATAATCTAGTTGGAGCTTATATCTATTCCTACCTAATTTTCACTGTTTTTTTCAGCTAATTTCAATTCACGGTGTTAGTGTTTTGCAGATTGATAAATTTATCTAGTCATCCAATGATGATCTGCCAAACGACTTATAGATACAATGTACTTTCCTGTTTCGTTGTTATTCCTCAACTTAGAAAACGGTTGGAACAATCTTGCAAATAAAGTTGGCTGTTTTTTAGTTCCTTTACTGTTATGCAGTTTCGAATATAACATGTCAGAGATGTAATTCCATATTAGATTTGTTTATATGATATAAATCGCACAGTGATACAGTATTATTTACTTGATTACGTTTCGAGCATAAATTATTGCTCATAATCATATCAATGTAATCACACTTCTTTCGATATTTTGTGTGATTACATTGATATGATTATGAGCAATAATTTATGCTCGAAACGTAATCAAGTAAATAATACTGTATCACTGTGCGATTTATATCAAATAAACAAATCTAATATGGAATTACATTCTACCACAGTGCCCAAGTTTTACACTTATATTACTGTTACAGACGGTTTTATTCGAAAAATGAAATGATTAGCGAAACAGTACGTTCAAGGTCAAATGTATCAGTCACATGTACCAAACATCTGGTATTCTGTGTTCCCATTGTTTTACAAATACAATTCAAGAAACTATATATATATATATATCAATAACAATAGTAACTACATATGGCTTATTTTTTGTTTACCAAAATAAATTTATTTTGAAAAACTCAAAATTATGCAACAATTGATAGTGATTTTGCTATTTAGTTTGAGACAACTTGATTAGTTAGATCTCAATAAATTCACTGGACTTAAAAAGTCAGTTATCATTTTAGTTATTAAATCATTTCTATGTTCTTCAGTAGTAAAGCTGAGGGATAGAAAAACACTAACATCTATGCATGTAAATTCCTTTCAATTTATGCAAAATCCCAATTAAGTTAAAGGTAGTTCAATATGAGAAAAAGAAAAAATTCCTTTTATCAGAATTGTAAAATTATTTAAACTTATAAAATATTTAACAGAGTATCTGGGACATACCGTAGCTTAGTAGACTGACCTTCGTGTAGTGAAACTAGGTGAGGGGGGAGAGGGTATGGCTTGTGGACCTTTTTTAGTTATCTTTCAACCCAAGTGTCACCGGTTCGAATATCGCTCTACCTGTCAAAGTCTGGGAGGCCAGGTGGTATAGTTAGACCTCAAATACTGGGTATGAATAATTCTTTACTGCATAAATTTCACAAGGCTGCTGAGAAGATTTTGATTCGTGTGAAGATTAATTTTACATCTGAAAGTAAAACTTAGTTACAGCAGAATTCAAATCTCAGATCTTCAAGTAACAAGTCTAGATATATGAATTGATAACGAGATGGTAACCAATGTGTCTCAGGTCTTTAGTGCTAAGCACTGAATGAACTTTTTCGATCCTAAGCCTTGCAGTGTAACTTTGTGGTATATTTTATTGTAGTTTCTATTCAAAGATTCGTGTACATAATCAGTTCTTACAGGGATTCAAACATGACCTGGATAACTTAGTGATACAGTCTCTAACTAAGTGAAAGGGACTCAGATCTTCAAAGAAAAATGTTTTCTCAAAACTGAAGATGCCACTTTCTGATGATTCCTACCTAGTTGTAGAATTTTCTACAAATTGGGATTATTAAAATCTAACACCACATTCAGATGTCAAAGATTAGTACCTTACATTTGATTTTGATGTCGGTAAAGCATGATAACACTATACAACTAAGGTTTAAATAACATCTGACAGATGAGAGTACTATACGTATGTACGCCAATAGAATTATTTCATAGATTCAATCTATTTGTCTGAATAGGAAATCGAATTGAACCGAAATGCACTCATCAACCTTGTGTACATTCGTGTAGTAGGCAGTGAGTCACACCTATTGTTTGAGGGCTATTGATACTACATAGTTTCTGAAACCTTGGAAAGTGGAGCGATGTTTGAATCAGTAACCAATAGATTAGAAGTCATTCTGATTGTTCAGTCATTATCTGAAGGCACCAACATAGCCACCCATAATGGTTCACTTTATATGTTGACAAATAATTCTATTTGTCTATGTACTTTTCAATAAATAAAGTGAATTATTATTAGTGGTTGTGTAGGTACCTACAGAAATAAGCAACCAAATTATTATAATTAACATTCAGGCAATATCGAGGCATCCGCGTAGGAGCCCATATGCCAACAGAGGTCGAACAATTCGATCCAACAAAACAACGGAGAATAACAAGTATGTCAATAAATAATAATAACAGTAACTGTTGCCCGTTGTGCAAGAAGTGGCTATCATTTCTCTGTGGCATAGTTGATAATGCCTTGGCGTTTGAAGCGATGGGCACGAGGTTCGAGTCTCAAGGGGACAACACTGGGGTGCAGGTACACCTAGCAAACGAGTCCCAAGTAGGACGAAACGCGCGTCCTGGATTCTTCTGTTAGCCACAAACAAGTAAATTATCAGAAATAATAATCACTGCAAGTGCTTACGACCTTTCCTCTGTTGTAGCCACGCGTTCAAAGCAGTTCACCATACGTCAGGATTTCCATTGCCTGGACTTTAAATTTGAAACTTAGTCAGATGAACAATTCCAGATCCATATATCACAGTTTTATATTACCACAATTCAAAGTGTAGTTGTGAGATAATAGCTTTTAAAATGTTTTGAAATGTCCACAGATTAACAGTATTCCCAAATACAAGCAATAACACTAAACCTATACCCGTCGCACAAGAAGCGGCTATCGTGGCTCGGTGGTGTAGTGGATAACGCGCTGGCGTTTGAAGCGATCGCTCCCGAGTGGCGCTGGGGACAACACTTACTGGGAGGCAGGTGCATCCAGCTGACGAGTCCCAAATAGGACGAAATGCTCATCCTGGATTCCACTGCTAGCCACTGCCCATCATTACTGTACATAGTATTCCCAAAGATGAACCTATGAGATAAAAATAAGAAGTATTCGAGATTTTCAATAAATAATAGTGCGTTAAATGTTGTTCAGTTCAACTTTGATATTCCTACCTATAAGGTAGAATAACAGTACAGAGACAAGCGTTAGAAATATTATGAATCTGTCCAACACTGATAATATTTTCTAACTCGACAGGGAAACTATTTGTGACCCTGAGGTCAAGCTTAACCGGAAAATAAACATGAATGTACAGTTATACTCTATTGAATTTCGGGATTTGTGGGGACTTAGTAACTTTAAGTTAGTATTCATCATGGACTAACATCGGAAACATGGAAGCACTGGACAGCTGTTTCGTCCTAGTATGGGACTCCTCAGCACGGCACACCCATGACCCCACCCACCAGGAGTCGAACCGAGAACCTTCGGGTCCCGCGGTCAGCACGTTACCATGGAGCCACTAGGTCGGAATCAAATGGTTCATATTTCAAACTTGGTTAGTGACCGGTGGGGTAAACCTGGTGGCCATGAAGATAACTACTCAACGATGACATCGGGTGATGGTCGCGCTAGGTCGTGAACTGAACTAGGAGGAAACAGATGTTCAGTACTCCCAAGTTTCCAATGTTCCTTCAACTGATATCAGTTCATGATGAATACCGACTTGAAAAATTCATCTATAGTTTGTTGATTCCATGTATCCCGTAATGAAACTGTATATCTGACTGGAGAGTGTTCTGAGCACAATATACGAGTATAAACGATAAAGTGAGGAATAACTTATACATTCCCAAATCCCACTCATATTTATGAATATACAACTTTCAGATATTCTTAATTGTTAACATGTGTAAAACTCATTTCATGATGATAGAGCCTGAATCTTCATCTAACTTTCTTCGTTTATTAGTCTAGAATAAAATAATCCAAACCATTTTAATTACAAAATCACGTATACTTTTTAACACTTGGTCAATTTTCTACACTAAGTTAACCGTGTGTAGTCAATCATACAAGTTTTCATCATATTACAATCATCCAAATCATAGTTGTTACGAATGTTCTGAAGGAATTTGAGCACCGAGTTTGATCCCATCAGTATATAAGTGTGTTTTAATATTCTGCTGAAAAAGCCGTGGTATATAGTGAAACGTTTTTTCTACATTAAGAGTTGTCACAAAATGTGAGCAAAAAATACAGAGTAGAAATTCGGCATTCCTTAACACAGAAAACTTTCTAGGTAAACTATCAATTGGAATATTTTCTAACCGATTTAAAAACAAAATGTTTAATCATCATCCTAATTTTGTGGAATAATGCATTATACTTTTTCACACTACTTGCAAATATTTAGTAAACTGTAAGTATTAAATGAAAATTAAAAAGGAGTATGTAAAGCATAGTGCATAGTCGTAGGCACACAACGTATTTATTCCGCATAACAATGTAAATGTTGACTACAGTCAACAGCTAAATTGTTGATACATCCTATGTTTCCCAACAGGCAAGTTCAAAAAAGTATATAAGTTTTTCAACAGATATCCTGGAGTTAGTTCCTGATTTCAATTTTTAAATGTCTTAATTATACGTCGTTAATTCAATCTTTAATGGTATCGTATTATCTGAGTTAGACATTTTAATCTTGAAGCTTTCACCTTCGTTCTAAACAATATCATAAGTGGAAGCTTCAGAAATAAGTAATATTATAGATCTATCTCTTGATGGAGAAGATTTTAGTTTTCATTATTATTATTGCAATCAACAATTCAAGATTCGGGAAGTCGAATGAAATAAGCTTTCTACTGATACAAGGCATCAGTAATAAACAGAGCATATTTTAACTTTCGTCTTGGCAACTAGCATATTTGGAACACATTTTGAAAGATACATTAACTGCAAGATGGCATTCATCATGAACTGACATCAGTTGGAGCAATGTTGGAAACCTGGGAGAACTGGACAGCTGTTTCATCCTAGTATAGGACTCCTCAGGAGAACGCAAGCATGACCCCACCTCGCCAGGGACTAAACCAAGGTCATTCACTTTCAATGGCCACCACGTCACCATTGGGCCACTGGGTCGGAATCTATTGGTTCATATCTCCAGCTACTGTCAGTTCTCAATATAGCGCGACCACCACCCAATATCGTCGCTGGGTATTTATCCTCATGGCAACCGTATTTGCCCCACTGGTCATGATTTCTCAATGGAACTTCAGGAAT